>OZ010573.1:86269755-86309755 GCA_963932145.1 Acanthosepion lycidas | reverse complement strand
TATTTTCCGTGCAACTTTAAAAGTGTAAACTTTAAATTTTAAAGTAATTTTTCTTTTTTTCATTTACTATTTCACTAAATAATTTTATTTTATGTATTGTATTTCCATTAGTGTGGGTCTTACTCAAATAGAATTTTTTTTTTAAACTCAGACTTTTAAAAATTATGTCATTTATGGTAATCCGTAGTAGCTGTCATCGCTTCGTCATTCAACAATCCATCAATAGTTGGGTCAGATTAACAGGATCGATCGTTAATAATTGGTTGTATATTATTTTTTTATGCTATAAGTAAGAAAGATTTCTTTCAAATCAGATTACTTTAACTTTAAAATTTTTAATTTTACTAAAATAACGTGTCAGAAATTTTTTTAAATATTTTCAAAATCGATAAATTTGTGTTTGTTTACAAATTTCTTAAAATTAAGAAAATGGCCGTTTTTAAGAAAATTTAAAAATTTGAAATTAAATTTGACAATCAAATGTATATAATTTCCATCTGAAATACACCAGAATTGTTTAATTAATAGAAATCATAAATTTAATTATTAAACTTTCATTTAAAGCTAAAATGAAATCTTCAAGAATGTTTTTTCGTTGTAAAAAATTCATTTTAAACTTGAATATAGAAAATTTATGCCGAAATAGTGGAGGTACCTAGTATATTTCCTTTTGGTCAAAGGTGGTGGCTCATAAAGGCAGTACTGATTTTTTTCTCCTAGAACAAGTAAAGCGATATTCATAATTAGAATGATGTCGAGAGATCGATAGAAATGCAGAAGTATGTGCATTTATGCTTTATAGATTATGCAGAAGCGTTTGACAAGTTAGAGCACAATGTCTGAACTGCTCGGAAAACTAGATCTATTTGGAAAAGATAATCTAGAAAATATAATGGGAATAAACCTCCTGCATACGGACAGAAAAGGAAATGTGTAGTAACACAAACGTAGAAATGGGCGGAAGATAAGGATGGGTCTTCTCAACTTTATTCAACCACTACACTGAGGCTTTTCTAAGGGAGCTGGAGACAACAATTATTGCTGAACGTAATCTGAACAATATTAGATACGCAGATGGCACATTCTCTATAGCTGAAACGCAGCACCAGGTCAGGATAGTAAAACAATGACAAAACAAAAGACTAGCCATCAACTGTAAGACAGAAAGTATGTTCATCTGCAAGAGGATAAGCACAAGATGCGAGTTTCAAATTGCTAATGTCAACATCAAAGAAATAGAGATGTTTAAATATCTGGGAAGAGTTTTAACAGAGGTTGGAAAATGCGACACTGGAAGCCGAACACGTATTGGATTTCAAAGAGGCATTCCAAAACCTAAGCAAAGTGCTCAGCAACAGAAAATTTCGTTAAAAACAAAGAGTGCTGGATTACTATGTGATATTCATACTGGACAATCACCTCACAGATGAAGAGAAAATTGATATCATCAGAAAATGTGGTTCTTAAGAAGTATCCTGAGAATTACATGGATGGAGCAAGTGACGAGACAAGAAAGTATTAAAGAAAGTAACAGACAGAACTATTTTTTTTTCGAATCAGGTCGAGGCATCTGAAATATCAAGGACATATATAACGAGGAAAGAAGGCTTGGGAAACTAAATCATCACAGGACATATTGAGGGTAAGAAATATGAGTGACTTCTGCGAGCCACTAAACCTGATGTGTTTGTCTGAACGGCAGGCTGAACGGGGAGCGGGAGCCTTACCTAAGGAAGGAAAACTGCTCAGTGCCACAAGAGATAGGGAGATTTGGAGAGACATAATAGTCACGACCCTGAAATGATTCAGACGCGGCACAAAAAAAAAGAAACACGCTAGGACGAAACATGTTACCCAGAGGTTTTTTTTTTACATTTTATTACTCATTTACTTAAACCTGTTCTGATATATAAAAATGTATATATCAGATTATTCACCCCATATACATCTACATCTCTCTCTCTCTCTCTCTCTCTCTCTCTCTCTCTCTATATATATATATATATATATATATATATATATATATATATATACGTGTGTGTGTGTGTGTGTAAAATATATAGTAAATAGGAAAGAAAGAAGTCGTCAGGTAAATAATCCAAAGTTCTTTAGTATTTTTGTTATTATTTAAAAAAAAATAGTGCTCGATACAAAAGTACAGCATAAATATAAGCTTCAATATTGAAGTTTTCGGCTCTTGTTTTGAAACATGATAAGTCTTACGTAGCGATGGAATCATATTTTTAAATAAAGAATCATACATATATATATATATATATATATATATATATAAATGTGTATATATGAATAAGGACAAAAGGAAGATATTCATTGACGACGCGTTTCGTCTTGAGATACACTTTATCAAGGCCAATGTAAGGTTTTTATTTTGCAACAAGCATTTAAAAACACAAGTAAAAATCTCATTGGTTTTTCACAATTTTATAGTTTAAGAACGCTTATAAATATCCATCAGGTCATATGAAATGAATATATATATATATATATATATATATATATATATATATATAGTTGTGCATTTGTGCAGCAGTCCCTCTTTTATACAAGTTTAATTAAATAGGACTGACATATTACTGAGATTAAGTTTTTTAATCAGTTTTTCTTTAGTTCGTATTAGTAACTTCTTTCCTTGACATAAAGTTTGTAACAGAAAATTGTCCAAATATTCTATATATCCCAGGGCTTTCGGCTATTCTTTTAGACATTATCATGGACATATATATATATATATATATATATATATATATATATATATATATATATATGAAGAAATATAGTCTTAAGGTGTGCTATATTTATGGGATAAAGTGCTCAATATCAGAGATAGAGCGTGTGTTTGTGTAAGGGTTTGAAGAATATTTTGAAGAATATTTTTTATTCTTCAAACTCTTACACAAACACTTCCCGGAATCAAGCACTCTACACAAAATATTCAATAAAAACACAATAAAAATCAGCTGCAGTTGCACCGAGAACATGGCACAAATAATAAAAAAGCACAACAGGAAAATTATCAACAAACCACACGAACAAATGAAACCCACGTGCAACTGCAGAATAAAGAACGAATGTCCCTTAAACGGAAATTGTTTACAAAACAACGTAATGTACCAAGCCACGATAAAATCACCAGATAATGAAGAAAAAGTATACATAGGAGTAAGTGAAGGACCCTGGAAACAAATAAATTATAGACACAAAACATCTTTCACAAATAGTAAATATGCGAACAGTACAACGCTTTCTAAGTATATCTGGGAAATTAAAAATAAAACGCACATCACACCAAAAATATCTTGGAAAATAAGGAAAAGATCATCAGCCTACAACAACCAATCAAAAACTTGCAAACTTTGCTTGGAGGAAAAAATAGCTATCATTACTTTCCCAGACTAAAATAAATTATTAAATAAAAGATCCGAGCTCATCTCAAAATGCAGACATGAAAACAAATTTTTACTACGTTACTTAAAAAATTGAAAACGAAAAAATAAAATAAAAACAAATAAATAAACAAGTAAACAAAATAACAATAAAAATAAGCAAAATTAATTAATCCAAATTACCAAATCACGCCTGTTAGAATAGACGAAATAGAATAATAATAATAATAACAAAAAACAAAACAAAAAAACAACGAACCCAAATAAATAAAGTAAATAATAAACAAAGTAGGAAACCATTATGACCAAACTATTAGTTAGACTAAAAAATCAAACCAAAAAACCGGACGAAAAATAGCTATAACTGTTATATAACGATAAAAAAAATAAAATAAAACAAAATAAAAAATAAATAAATAAATACATATATACTACGTTACTTAAAAACCGAAAACCGAAAATATACAAGTAAAATGAATTGACCTAAATTCATCCAAGTAAATAAATAAACTAACCAATCCCGATAAAGTACCGTTAGAAAAAACAAATAAAGATAATCAACCCAAATAAACAGGAATTAATGAACCGTTTCTGCCAAAATAATAGTTAGAATAAACTGCAACAACCAACCCCAAAACCGAACAAAAAACTTTAATTAAATTCTCAAACCAAACTAAAACAATTAAATAAGTGATATAAACAAATCTTTACAACGTTAATAAAAAATACCGATGAAAAAATAAGTAAATAAATAAATAAAATAAGAAACAAAAAATCAAAACAAGCAAAATAATTTAACCCAAATAAATAAATAAACGACTTCCGTTAAATAACCGCCATAATAGACTACCCACAATGCACCACTGACCCGTATATGTATAAATAGCCGAGAAAAATAACAACATACGTGACCTGATGATTGTATATAGCGTGAAACAGACTGTCGCCTCTAAGTGTTGACTTCTATGTTCACTTTTATATATATATATATATATATATATATATATATATATATATATATATACATATATATATATACACATATACATATATATTATTATTATTATTATTATCTTTGTTTTAACTTAAGGTTGACACTGGATTTTTAAAAAAATCTGGTTCTGGCGAGAAACATTTTTGTTGGGGCAGAATATTATTGTTGTTAAATATAAATTCGGATTTAAATTCTTAATTACAATTTATATTTCTGATTTCCAACGTTATTTCCAATCTTAAATGTCAATATGGGCCTAATTTCAAATTCAAAATTAAACTACAATTCATTTAGATATTTTAACAATAATATTTCACCTAAAGAATAAAGTATATCACGAGTAACATAATTTTTTTTTTTGAAAAATGGCGTGTCGACCGAAAATAAAAATAATAATTCCATCGCTTGGCAATTGCTTCAACTGCATGAAACTCGTAGTAATGCAAGTAATGTAAGGTATTATGTATATTTCTTAATACACACATACACACACACACATACACACACATATATATATATATATATATATATATATATTCACTGAGTACGTTTATTTCTTACACTATAGAGTATTTATGTATTTGTATTTTTTTTAAGCATTTCACTCCAGGCAAGGCGGGAAGCCACTAGGATGCAAGGGGTTACAGAAAATTTAGAGCAAGATCAGATAGGAGTGATAGAAGAAAGGATGAGGAGGAGATTAGTGGATAGATCAAGCATCTGGAGATGTCGATTGACATTACACTTGAATAGCTGGAAATTATAGCTCTCAGGGAAACAGGAATAGGGAAGGGAGTTCCACAAGCGAAAGGTGTGAGACATGAAGCTATTGGAGTAGAAGAGACGGCTACATGTAGGAGTTTTGACAGTGAAGGGGTGAGAGCGGGATGCCAGCCTCGTAGGGCGCTTGAACTCATGACGACTGGGAACCAGCGAATGCAGCTCCTCGGAGCAATTTCCATGAAAGTATTTATAGAACAGACAGAGGGAGGCGACGGCGCGTCTGTGAGAAAGTGACTGTAGACGAGATGCCAGAGCAGGGCCAACTACATTGCATATCCGCCTCTGGAGCCTATCAAGAACCCCGAAGCAATCAGAAGGGACATCAGACCATATATGGCAGCAATATCGATCGCTCGTATACCTACCTACGTATAATTACCCTTTCGGTTATATATATATATATATATATATATATATATATATATATATATATATATATATATATATATATATATATATATATTACGAAATGGACAAAGTCCGACAATTTATTTATTAAAGACATTTTTATGTTTAACGTTCTTTTTATAGATACAAGTATTTAAGTAAATGCTCTGTTTATAATAAACAGTATTAAATAACATTTACCGGCCTGAATGTCCGAGAAATTTTCATAGAAAATATTCGTTCTTGGACAGGATTCGAACCTGCATCCTATACGGAACCGTCATTTACGCTGAATTTTAGAATGGTGTCCGAGCGGTCAAGGCACGTCAGCGTAAATGACGGTTCCGTTTAGGATGCAGGTTCGAATCCTGTTCAAGGACGAATATTTTCTATGAAAATTTCTCGGACATTGAGGCCGGTAAATGTTATTTAATACTGTTTCTTATAAACAGAGCATTTACTTAAATACTTGTATCTATAAAAAGAACGTTAAACATAAAAATGTCTTTAATATATATATATATATATATATATATATATATATATATATATATATATATATATATATATATATATATATATATATATATATATATATATATATATATGTGTGTGTGTGTGTGTATGGGTAGAGAGAAGAAAGAGTAACGTATGAACCCGTATCACATGCAAACATAGATTGACTTGAACTAACTTTTAAAAAGTTCGTAAATACTTTTCGCATAGAATTCTTTTATCTGTTAAGTAAAAATTACTGAAATCCCATTGACAATTCTTTTATATATGTGTGTATATGTGTATGCATGTAGATACACTCTCACATATTATTATGTGGTTAATATGTTCACAATAAAATTTATATTACTCAACCAATGTTTGAAAAATTCATCGATAAATTTATCATCTACAGTAAATTTGCAGTCAGTTACTTAGACATTTCACCCTTCTTGGAAGATCTTCCAATATCACAATGTGAGAATTAATAATACAATTAATAAAAAAAAGAAAACAAAAACAAAAATAAACACAATTGTCTAGACTATATATTCAAACACGTCTAAAAAAATAAGGTTAAAACCCCTTTTTTGCATGTGTAGTTACATCAACGGAGGCATCATGATGATATCGTTAAGGACGAAATGCGTCGCACAAAAGATTTCTAGTTTGTTATTAATTTTCCTAATATTTATATTTGTATAAACGTACCAAATTAATCTCGCCATTTATTAGAAATATTTACAATATTATATTTAGTGCTGCAGGGTATCCATAAAGTCTCTTTGCAATTTACGAAATATATTACAAAGACAATTTATGGGATATATTAATCAGAGTTGTTCTATGTACTTAGTTGTTAATAAGGTTTTTAATTACCTTGCATTTCTGTTTTCCGGTATCTTGTTGATGAAAGAGGTACTGTTAAATGAACCCCTAACATTTGCAGACCGGTGGATAGGAAGGAATGGCCAACTTGTTCACCAGATATCACTCGCCTGGACTTCTCTCTATGGGGATATGTTAAAGATATCGTGTATCGAACAAAGTTACGGTACATTATTGATCTAAACAAAAGATCTCTGATGCCATTACCATCACTGATGACGCTATGTTACAGCGAAAATGACAAGAAATCGAGTACGGTCTTGATGTATTTCATGCAGCTAATGGCGCCCATATTAATTTATTTTAATTAATTAAATAAAAAAAAACTTCATTATCTACCCCTCACTTTGTAACAATTTTCACATATTTGTTCCTTTATTTGCTTTTGTAATCATTTTTTTTTTAAATTGTAAAATGACTTTATGGACACTCTGTATAACTTAAGTTTTGTTCATCATATAGTTAACAACAATATATATTATAGTTATTCTATTTTTTTAAAAATTTCAGCTATGTAAAGTTCGCGATTGACCATACGATGATATAAACACAAAAAAGAAACAAGATGCTGTGATGTCATTGAGTGATACAGATACAACGTTGAAAATCGCGGAAAAATTGAAAAAATGACTAAACAATCAAAAATAAATTTAAAATATTTTCACGGTAAGAACACAAAACTATGTCTTACAGAATTTCATAACAGAAAAGTAGATCGAATGACAGAAAATGGCGTTGGTGCTGGGAATGTAACTAGAGAGAAAAACGCTGAATATTAAGAACATCGGCTGAAACTATACCGATTTTCTAAGTGAGGCAAAGATGTGGCGTATATCCAAAAGTATGGGGTATCCCATACGGTGAAGTAATGGATAACGGTTCGGATTGAGTAATCGGAGAGCCGGGTTCGAATTTCAGTCAAATTCATTACATTCACTTACGTGCTAATACCCTTGGGAAAGGTATGAATCCTCTTCTTTTCTCGCCGGGAAAAAATCTGCCTCATCAGTTATGTATCAAAAGATACATGATCGCCTAAACATGGCGCATAACTGATTCACTATTCACTCGACATGCTTGGTAAATATTACGCCACGCCGGATGCTCTGACATTGGTTGAAAATAAACAAACTACAACAATAAAGTAATTATCAAAACAAAATCATCTAAGTTGGGTAAAGATGATCATTAAAACTGATTTCTCAGCAGTAATGTTTAATGATGAATGCAGAGTTACATTTGATGAATCTGATTATACGGGCCTTCAACGTTGATGATAGTATCAAGAGAGTTATTGTAATTTCTTGAAGAATATATTTTGTTGAACGTTACATCTCAACTAAGACTCATTAAGCTAACGAATGGGTTCATGCAAAACAATGCACTGTTGGTATCCATCTACTTAGGTTTTTTTGTTGCTTTCTGAGTGTTAGGATTCCAAACATTTACTAACACCAACATCCACTCTTTTAAATGAATCATATAAAATGCTATTTTCTGGGGGAAAAGTAGAAACAGAACGTCAGTTGAAATAAACTTTATACATTATTTGCAGAAATATACAATCACAATAAAATATTCAATTTTCCTTGCAGTGAAGTTTGTTTTCTCAAGTATTAAGTGTTCGTAGTTCGGTAGTAAATGTGTGAACAGACTTGCATTAATATGTTCATGAGTGCATAAACAAAGGCTTACTTGGTTGCTGCTGCTTAATCCCTTCTATTGAGTACATGAACAAGGCCTTAGTCGCTGGCTGCTGGCTGTCATCTCTTGTATTGCGTGCGTGTCTCTTGGTACATGAATATGCACGTGTAGATTAGAAGATAATTTTACACTGGCACGTGAAAATCTTTTTCTCGAATTTGCAGTAATGGTGAAGAGAGTTATTATTGCTATTTTATAAATGGTCTAAAAATGACACTTGGCAAATCCGCAACTACGCCCGTAAGAATTTTGTCACTATTTGCCCTAGCGAATATTGTTTATCAAACAAACCAAGTGACAGGATTTTATTGGCTGAGAAAAAAAAAAAAAATATATATATATATATATATATATATATATATATATATATATATATATATATAGGATTTAATTCCTGTAGCACCTTCACATTTTGTAACGCTATTTTTCCGCATATATTTTGTATCTATTTATTCTTTGATTTTTTTATAAATAAGTATTTATGTTGGAATTGCTTCCTTTGTAAAAAAAAAAAAAAAAAAAAAAACGCCGATAGCCTCATAAAACCCATATTATCAATATACAGTGTGCGATGAATAAATTTTCATCTAAATTAAACAGAAATGAAAATTACAGTGACATCTCATTTTAACAGATATATTTACCAAAATTACACGAATATATCTTGAAATAATAAAGAGTAAATTCATTTAATAAAACTGCCATTTGATTCAACCACGACTTCCAGACAAATTTGGAATCTCCTGCAACTCTTCTGGATGTTCTCTTTTTTAAGTTGTTATTATGTGTGAGAGATCTAGAAATGCTTGTGCTATATAATGTACCCGACAAGAACGCACACACAAACACACACACACATATGCACACATAAATGTAATTACATTGCCTTCCAAATCATTCTGGACAGGCCGTATCCTGAGTGTGCAATAAAATTACAAGGGAAATCAAGAACAGAAAATGAAAGAAAAAAGTAAAAAATATCAACAGCTTAATTCCCATCAATTGATTATATCTGTGTATGACGATGAAATAAAACTTAAATAAAATAAATTAATAATCACATTTTCTTTGTCTCACCTATCATGAGATATCATTAGTATCTAATGGATAATAGTGTTTCTATCTATTGATAACAATCTACTCATGCCTATCTATAGATTGCAATCTATTCATGCCTACCTATACCTATCTCTTCATTACTATTTATATGATGCAAAGAATAAATTGTTGTCTAAATTACGCAGAAATGAAAATAAAACTGACATCTCATTTGAACAGATATTTTTACCACAATTACACAAAAATATCTTGAAATAATAAAACGTAAATTTATTCAATAAAATCGTCATTGGCTACAACCACGGCCTCCAGAAAACTTCAGAATCAACGGCCACTCATCTGGACGATCTCCTTGTTTAAGTTGGTGAATGGTGGCATAAACCTTACTTCAGTTAATCTTTGGTGTTACAAGGAGTATTGTTGGTCTCTCGTTCAACGGCATCCTACACATAATATTCAAAGGGGTTGCAGTTAGGAGGCCAGATATAAAGGGTGTGTAGTCGCAGAAATCTTCTGACAGTCATGATCTGGTTCTACTGGCTGTGTGGCATAGTGCACAGTACTGTTGCCAGACATAGGCTTTTCCAGCATCCACACTCTTGACCCAGAGCAGTATTTCCTCCTCAAGGCATTGATTCAGGCCTCCGTCTTGAGTCTTAGGTCCTGTGTGAAGATGGATGGAGGCATAACGTCGCCATCACTTGTAATCACCATGATGGTATTTATGGTATATATCAATCCACCCACGGGGATCGAATGTGGCACAAGGCCTTTTTAATGTGGGTATCTCCGAGTCCGTAGGCCCAGCCAAAAATAAATAACCATCTAAACCTGCCTCGGCGGGCCAGTTCCGTCAACCTCCCCCAAAAACCCTACCCTTCGTCGGAGCTTCGTTCGGGTTCCTCTCTGCAAGCAGAGAGTTCGACAGACACCCGACCCGGCAGCTCACAAAGCGCAGATACTACACTTTGATCCTAGCCACCGGGCCGAGCGGGTATTCTTTTTATGGATGGTATTTAACAATCCACCCACGGGGATCGAATGCGGCACAAGGCCTTTTTAATGTGGGTATCTTCGAGCCCGTAGGCCCAGCCAAAAATAAATAACCATCTAAACCCGCCTCGGCGGGCCAGTTCCGTCAACCTCCCCCAACGAAACCCTACCCTTCGGCGGAGCTTCGTCCGGGTTCCTCTCTGCAAGCAGAGAGTTCGACAGACACCCGACCCGGCAGCTCACAAAGCGCAGATACTACACTTTGATCCTAGCCACCGGGCCGAGCGTGTATTCTTTTTATCACCATGATGTTGACTAGATATTTGGTTTTCGTCACACTAGGTACAACTTTTGGAGACAGTAAGCCAACGGTTGTTCTATCTGTTCGTATTGGAACTTCCGTCGCGAATGCAAAGCAGGACAGCGTGCCATTTCCAAATATGTGGCGGAGTGAATTGTGTCATGGTGCGCTTTTTCTCAGAAACGGTGCCCAACTGACCCTACTATACTGTGCAGTAAACAAGATCGAAAACACACAAGGCGCATGCGCGAACATAAAAATATAAAATGGCGACAATTTACACATCGCACCTTTATTTGATAAGAGCCTGTTTGAATGTTAAATTTCTTACAGTCCTTGTTTGTAGTTGTTTGTTAAGATAAAAATTAATGTGATTTCTTCGATGTATGAGAAAGGAGGCGGAAAATGTTAATATCACGTTAGCTTGATGAGGAAGATTGGTGAATGAATACGAGAATTTCTACTAAGCCGAGAACTGTTGTTGTCTTTTGCCGTCTGTTTTTCTTTACTGATTTGTCCGTTTAGAAACTTTATTTAAATATTCTTGAAAGGAATCACGAAGCATATTTGTTTTTATTGTTGGTGGGAACGCGACCCGTTGGTTGAAATATGTCATAGATTTTTTTCAAACATTAATTTATTAACCGAAAGAATGCGCAAACCTCCGACACAGTAAATATTTGGTTTTTGATTGGCTGGTGTTTACTTCCGTCTCCGCTCCACGAATCTCATGGCCATCAGAAAGGACATGAAAACCATTTTCTCAATATAGGAATTACAGTCACTTTCATATAATTTACAAAACTCTCGTCGAAATCTTTGATATTCATTTATCATTTCCTTCTACATTACTTTCCAATGAAATATATACAGGATGCGATGGGGAATATTGTCGCCATTTTATATATTTAATTTCGCGCATGCTGTTTGTTTGTTTTGGATTTTTTTCGACTGCACCGTATAGTAGGGTCAGCACGTAAGTGAGTTTAATGGATTCAACTAGAATTCGAACACAGCTCCCCGATTCCTCAATCCGAGTCGCTATCCACCACTCTACCGTGCCTCCTTCATAGACATGACTTTTTTGTTATTTTTATCATTATGTAATTATTATTATTATTATTATGATTGATTAAGAGAGCAACATACCAACAAAGTGTTGCTGACTTACAAATATACGAAGTCCAATATAACAATCTTATAAATATATGCGTGCATCACAAACAGTTGTGTATGAAAAAGTGACAGGTATTAGAAAATGCAGTACATAACTTTACAGGTGTAGCCCAGTTAAGAATATCTTCATGTTACTTAATCTAGACCATACAGAAGTTCTCCGGTTGAGAGCATCCTCAAGTAGCTCCCAAGTCGTTTGGGCTTCATTGTCCTTCAAACTTAAAACAAAACAACCCTTTAAAACCCAACCATAATATTCCATTCTCACGCTGAGAAACAATGCGCCAGTTTGTATATTTGTTCGTTTGTTTTTTTATTTAGCGGCATATCATCTACTTATGGGTCATTTAATGCCTAAATTTAATTTTCTCGGGATCATTAATAATTACCTTTACAAAAATATATTGCTCGTAATTTCTTTTTTCAAAAATATATTGCTGTTTTTTTTTCAAAGTATTATTGATGTTGATATTTTTAAATTTATTGCTAGTAATTTAAAAAAAATTTCAAAAAAATTATTGCTGGTAATTCTATTACTATAAATATTTATTCCTTGTATTTTTACTATAAAAATGTATTTTTATACTTTCGTATTGTTTTCATCCCAGGTTTGGGTGTTAACGTTTTGTCCAAAACCTGGACGCTAACAGGTGTTACCATCCTGAGTCAGTGAACAACAGTAATTATTCCACACTCCTCAAAACCTCCAAACTCTCGATCCAAGGCCTTGTTGCCGGTGTAGTTCATCGTCCCACCGAGGAAACAACAGTGCATCGATTCCTAGAAGCCATGTCTAACTCGTTATGGTCAAGCATCTGATATTTATAATAGTCTAACGTAATTCATTGACAAGACATGAACATGTTTAAACCTCCAATCAGTTAAAATCAAAAGCCATATGCACCAACCCTAGTGTAGGTAATTATTATTATTATTATTATTATTATTATTATTATTATTATTATTATTATTATTATCATTATTATTATCATTATTATTATTATTATTATTATTATTATCATTATTATTATTATTATTATCATTATTATTATTATCATTATTATTATCATTATTATTATTATTATTATTATTATTATTATTATTATTATTATTATCAAACTGTGGAAATAGTGGCAGTATTTTTCTTGCGGTATTTAAAATAATTAGATTATTAATTCCAGTAACACTTTAAGACATTTGTAGATTATCGCAGGTCCTGTAATTATACATTATTTTTCCCAAAGCCTTGAGAATTAAACTGGTTTTGTGAGTGACGAAAAAGAGAATTTAATTAAGTCATTTACCATGTTTCGTAAAGTATTTAGGTATTTTGCATTGCATTTACTTCGGATGATACTAAATCATCTTGAATTGTGTCGATCAATAATCATATAAGTTATAAGAAAATGTCAACATCCTCAAATGGAATTTGAGGAATTTCTGTCAATGACAGAAAAAATTCTATGCAAAAAAAGATTTATGAGAATGTAAAAAGATAATCTACACTTATCAAAACGTTTTTCTCTTTAAAATCGTTAATGGGATTTTTATAGAGAAATTTTCATGACGTAATATTTAATTTTTAAAGGGGTTTGCGTTATTTTTTAAGGCCTGTAAAAACGAGCGTGTCATGTAACTTGAAGCCAGGCCTATTCCGGAATTTAAGCTGATATTTTTTTATCTCGTGAATAAATGAATTACAAATCTTAAGCTAAAACACATGAGGAAAAGATTAAGGAACAACCTCTTATTTTATAGCTGGCCTAATTCTTGCTCACAAATAATTCCTTAGCTCCAATGAAATACTACGTCTTAAAAATTACTTGAAATTCACCCAATCGATCGCCAACGAGAATTAGCAAATCCCCCTGATGTCAATATACATGAAGAAATTCCTCTAGAATCCCATGTGGATCACAGGATCGCAATCTAATAGGCGTTGTTTCTATGATTTCTTTAGCAAGTAGGTTTTAAGGGGGTAGTGCTGTTAGTTTCAAGCCTAACTAGTTTCGAGTTCAAGTTGTCTTTTCCATGGTTGCCAAGGCAAAAGATCCTAATCTGCTCTGCTATAAACCTCTGGATGCGGAGTAGGCTGGATTCATACCTTTCTAAAGGTATTTAAGATAAATTCTGATAGATTTTGAATTCAGGACCTCATTCCCATTTCCGCTCTGGTTACCTCCTACGTTATGGAAAAAGCATTAATGAACATTGAACTAAGCTCTCCTCACGTTATGAATGGCAACTCATCACAACCCAATTTTATTTTCGTTCTGGTATGTTATTTAATGATGTCATATACGTCATCAAACCACTTCAGAAAATTACATACCTCTCTAATAGGAAATTACATACCTCCTTAATAGGAAATTGCATACCTCTCTAATAGGAAATTGCATACCTCTTTAATAGGAAATTGCATATCTCTCTAATAGGAAATTACATAACTCTCTAATAGGAAATTATATAACTCTCTAAAAGAAAATTACATACCACTCTAACAGGAAATTACATACCACTCTAATAGGAAATTACATACGTATTATGTCGAGCTCAGAGCGGCATATAAACAAATCAATAGGGATTTCTTTTTCTAACCCTTTTGAAACCGTCGTCTAAGCTCCGAATTAACTAAATCCATCGAGAACTTTATCGGTTTACAAACTCTTGCATGACCCAAAGTATATACTATTTTCCTCGACCATGCGATGCGCATCTAAAACCACTGATGTGGAGAAATGGGTATTGCTCATTTAAGCCTTTCATACCACATCCCAAACGAATCTACCAATAATAGACAACGATCCTCTTTTCCCTTCCGAGTTCAACGTAGTGATATTGAAAGGGTGATAACGACAAAATAGTTATTTCTAGTTAGGATAAGAATGATTTTGAAACGAAAATCAACATTCTCTTCCAAATTCTCCAAAAAATAAAACTAATGTTAAACCTTTTCAAAACGAATCTTTGATCTGGAATGAAAAAAAAAGCATTTATGGTTCATACCCTAAAAGTATCATAAAAATTCAGAATATGAAATTAGTAAATATTAAACACTGAAAGTACTTAGGTGTATGAATTAGTTATAATAAATTTTGCATAGAAGGTAAGAAAATGTAACATAGAACGACTTGTGTTGGAGGTAGTTCAGCACAACACTGCAAATTGCTAGAAAAACAAAGCTTTAGCGTGAAAATTCGAGTCATATTCTTAAATAACATCATCAAATCTATACTTTCATATGGATGTCATATACATATAAAAATATGTGAACTCTCAGTTGTATACAACCGCTTTCTCAGATTAATGGTTAAAATGATTTTGAACGAGTGAAGCCACTTGGTATTGGAGAAGACAGTACTTCTTTGAACACCTCGTCGACTGGCGCTACAGAATCACAAAGAAGTATACCAGGTAACAGAAACCACATCACTTGAGGACTTTCAACAACAGGAGGAGAAAAATCGATATCACACGTAGCTTGGAGAGAAAATAATTGTATAATGAAGAAGATGATATTACACAGTAGTTCAAACAAAAGGTGGGAAAGGAAATCCACATTAATACTGGAAAGATCAATAACAGCAACGGGGCTTGGGAAAATTTGCTTTCTGAAAATATTGTTTTAAAAAGAAAGATTGTTTAAATTTTAACCGACAGTATTACTGACTGCTCGG
The DNA here is from genome assembly GCA_963932145.1 of Acanthosepion lycidas. Taxonomy (NCBI): domain Eukaryota; kingdom Metazoa; phylum Mollusca; class Cephalopoda; order Sepiida; family Sepiidae; genus Acanthosepion; species Acanthosepion lycidas. The sequence continues at coordinate 86,293,894 of OZ010573.1, read as the reverse complement.
TCAATGAATGCAATATGTTTGCTTATAAGGTAGTGGCTAATATTACCATTACAGAATCCATTGACTTTGTTCTTTTCTTACTTTTGAATTCCTTTTGTAGATCATTAATTAAAAAGATTAACTTTTATCGTCATGTGTAATTAAGTGGACATTTACTTTGATGCCATCTATATGTTGTCAGGTTCTAGGTAGCTCTAAAGAGATAAGAAGAAACTGATATAGATAGAGATGAAGAGATTTCTATCAATAGATAGCCATGAATAGATTCGTATCAATAGTTAGAAACATTATTATACATTAGACACTAAAGCTATATCATGGAATGTGTGACAAAGTAAAGTGGATTATTAATTTATTTTGTTTAAGCCATGCACACATATAATCAATTGATGGGACTTAGTCCGGTGATAGGTTTTACTATTCTTTCATTATCTCTTCTTGAATTCTCCTGTAATTTTATTGCTCCCCCAGGGTACGGGTTGTTCAGACTGAATTGGAAGGGAACATGTTATACCAATTTCTTTTTGCAATCACAGTTACATTTTAGTTGTGCATGTGTGTGTGTGCATATGTGCATGCGCGCGCGTGTGTGAGCGGTTATGTGTACATTATATAACTCAAGCATATCTAGGTCTTTCACGCTCAATGCAAACATACGTTTTATGCGTTAAAGACGTGCAAGCAATTTCAAATTCAAACAAAGCGTGATGAACAGAGAAACAGCACTTAAATTAGATATTTCGTGGTGGTGGAGGAAGAAGTATTTAATTATTAAAATAAAAACTCATATTAGAAAAGATAAAAAAGAAAAGTATCCTTTTTTTGCTATTCTAATGCGCCTTCGGATTTCGGTTGCATATTATTCCATCATCTGGTTAAACACTTTCCAGATATTTAAATGTTCGGAACTTGACTGATTTTAATATTTCAATACCTAGCTCTCATCTTGGGCTCTTTCTCTTGGTGATAATCAAATATGCCGTTTTCTTACCATTATTGGTTAGTTCTTTCTCCCCACCATTAAAATGAAACTATTAAATGAACAATAAACAGCCCTATAGATATATTTAGTATCATCCAATACGAGATTCTAAGCATAAATTCAAATGAGAATAGACAATAAATGATAAAAATATAAACGCTTTTGTAACAATAAGAATAGTTCGCCTATTGTCCAGTTCACACACCTCCCCGGTCTTTTGAATACGTATAGAAGTTTATCCTTTGTTTCCTGTTTAGTATTGGGTTTCCGGTTCCTTCTAAAGTCTGCTTCAGCTCTATACTCCTAAAGCATGCCCTTTCCTACGCTAATATATCCATACAGTAACTCACTACTTTCTGTGTCTCTTGGGCCTTGTATTGGGTGAAACTTAGTAAAAAAAAAATACTAAAATATGAGTTAAAATATTATTTTGAAAACATTATAAGTAAGCTCCAAGCAAATATAATCCTGCAGACCGACTTCCAGAAAAAAAAAGAAAAGGTAAATATGTTCTGTTTCTTGGAGTAAAACGAATAACTGTATTATGGTACTAGCAGTATATCACGTCTTTGATCGGGTCTTTCATTACTGGGAATTTTGGCTGTTCAATTGGATCCGTTTTATTTTAAAGTCAGCTCACCCGAAAATCAATATTAGTAACAACATTTGGGTGCAACAGAGGCACATCCCCAAATGGGGGTTGACAATTTGTATTGGGGTGGCGGCTCTGAAAATGTTACTGTATAATAATAAATAATATTATTGTACTAATTTAAACTATTTATTTTTTATTAAAGTTTTTATGAAAGATATATATCCAAGAACAAATAGTAAGTAGTAAAACGTTGCTGAGAGTAATAATGGACAGGAAGTAGTAGAGAGCCATTGTCTCCAAAAATCTGGACTCAAAACCGGCACTAAAGAATTATCTATCAAACCAAAAAAATTCATCAAAATCGGATGAAAACTGTGGAAATGCATAAACAACATCCGATCACACACACACACACATGTTCATACACATACATATACACACATGTTCATACACATACATATAAACACATGTTCATACACACACACATGTTCATACACATACATATACACACATGTTCATACACATACATATACACACATGTTCATACACACACATGTTCATACACATACATGTTCATACACATACATATACACACATGTTCATACACACACACATGTTCATACACATACATATACACACATGTTCATACACATATATATACACACATGTTCATACACATACATATACACACATGTTCATACACACACACACATGTTCATACATATACATATACACACATGTTCATACACATACATACATACACACACACACATTTTGAGAATTATAGATATAGATTTATGAAAATGCGTATGGAGATAGCGCCGAGTTCAAATTCCGGCCGAGTTTTCTGCGTTCGCTTTTGCCGTAATGGGTCTTGGAAAAAAACGCCTCTGCACCAGCAATATGTTAAATTGAAGAGAAAACTGTATTCCCTAGACGTGGATGCCAATCAGTCTACTAGAAAACAAGTCTAAATTCGGAAACATGGAGAAAGCAACGGGAAACCACTCCGCTATATTTCAAAAGAAGACATGTTAATCCGTAGAGAATAAAAAATAAATTTATACAGAACTCTGATTGCGTACGTCCTGAAGGGACATGGTATTAAAAACGCAACCTCTTATCTAGGTGTGGGGTAGATACTATTTTTAATGAATATTCATACCAGTGTCTGACGATAGAGACCATTATTAAGCCTCTCCAAAATTTTGGATTCTATTTTCACCTTCATAGCTCAAATTTTTTCTTTGACCTTGATATTTATCAAGGTTGTTTACTTTATTTTGCTCTGCTGCAATGGCGACTTTCACAATCTGACAGATTTTTTTTTACTTATGACGAGATCCGGTTTCCTGGCCTGGTTAAACTGATCCGATTAAATTTCAAAATTCTAAAAAAATCTTCTTCTTCTTCTTCTTCTTCTTCTTCTTCTTCTTCTTCTTATTATTATTATTATTATTATTATTATTATTATTATTATTATTATTCGAGCCATCTCCCTTCAGGTCATGGGCAATCATATCCCTTCTACATCAAAGTAATATGTGTTCCTTATGTATCCTTCCCACTCCCTGGTATGTAGTTTACCCGCTCACTTGCTTCCAAAATATCCTGTGAGTGTCAAATTCACCAAGTCCCCTTTCCTCATTATTTGACACAGACATTTCTACTGTCGCTTTCTGATTCTAAGTAAACGCTTCCTTTTTTTTTCCTATTTTCCTCATAACGTCTTCCTTCATATGTTTTCTTGCTCACATATTTCGTACACAATGTTCTGATTATCCTCCTGTAAAACCAGTCTGTTGCCTCAATTCATCAATGAGAAAACTGTCCATAATTCACTGCCCTAAAAGGAGGATTGATATTATATCGATGTGCATGGTTGTTTCTAACGATATTTTTTCTGTTTCTGGATACTTTGTTTAATATTTGGAAGGGGTCTTTTCCACTTCCAGTGCCCCTACTTTCTGTAGCACATAGTCTGTTGCTTAACTTTTCGCTCATAGTTACATTTGCTGTTACAATTGGAAAAATCATATTTATACAATTTGGAGATATATTCACATTGTAAAAATTTCTTTATTAACTCCTAAACCACCGTTCATTTCAGTCGTAAATATGTTTTTTGTAAATTGCTTCCTCCTCCTCTTCTTCTTCGTCTTATTTGTATTGCGTCCCTTCAAGACGCAGGCGATCATGTCTTTCCACAACTTCCGGCACTTTGTAGCCCTTAGTAAAACCTGTATTTTTGCTTTATATCCTAACCCCTGTTCTACATAAGCTCTTTAGGTACGTTATGCAATGATTTCTACTGTCTCTCTTACCTGTTCTGTGAGTGTCAAATATTCCAAACTCACTTTTTTTTGCTTCCATTTTTGTCTAAAACTTTATCGTTGCTTATGTGTTCCGTCCTTGGCATTCTCAACATCCTTCTGTTGTCTCAAGTTACTTCCTCTTAATATTTGATATAATAATCATTTATTTTGTTATCTCAAATAATTAGAGAATATTTTCATATAATTAACTTTATACCAATTCTTCTAAAATTATTATTTAACCAATCGGTTGTTATATTAGGTTGGTGCAAAAATAACGTCGGTTTTTGACGTATTTTTTAACGTCAAAAACCGACATTATTTTTGCACCAACCTAATATCTTAACAGTTAATACGTTTTTAAAGCATTAATTTTCATAGTATACATGTGAATATATAAAATGCTACTTATCCTAATGACGTTAATATTTTATTTTCGTTATGTAAAATAATGAAACAATTTTAAAATAATAATAATAATAATAATAATAATGAGAAAAAGAAGTAGTAGTAGTAGTAGTAGTAGTAGTAATCGTAGTAATGAAATGAAAAAGAAAGAAAGAAAGAATGCTCCTTCTGCTTGTCTAGTCGGTGGGCAAATAGGTGGAATAGGGGTAGATAAGTAAAATATACGGAATTTCGTAGACAAAAATGTCGGTCAAACCTCCATATACCTCCCATTCCAGTGCCCTACACTTTTTTACACTCCCGCCCCAAACGCCAATTTTCCCCACCGCACATTACCCTCCATAGTGTTTTGTTAAAATCCCGAGTGGTATATGCCTCCCTGCTGTGTCGGGATTTGGGCTATGGTTCTGATTATTTTCATTTGTATATGTATGTTTGTTGTGTGTTTATTGTGTGTGCGTGTACGTTTGTGCGAATGTATGTGCATGTGTAAGAGAGAGCGCGCGAGAAAGAGATAGATAGAGAGAGAGAACGAAAGAAGATAAAAAAAAAAATGAAAAGAGAAAAAGTAATAAAGAGAGACATGTGTGAAGTGATGGTAGGAGGGGAGTCAAACCAAAAAAGAAAGGAAATAACAAGGAAAAAAGATACAAACAGAATGAAAAAGGAGGGAAAATAAAAATGTTTTAGAACTATTTCGGTAACCTGTAAAAGATGTGTGTGTACTGTAACGGTTATAGGCGCAAAAAGGGGAATCAGCGAGCCGGTTTCAAATCCCGATCTAGCCTGTTGCGTTTGCTTTCACACAGATGCCCCTTCACTAATAATGGCTTAAAGCAGTGTTGCTCAACCTTTTTAAGCAACGGCACAACTAAGAGTAAATGAAAATATCACGGTACACTTATTAAAATATTTAAACGGTATATATTTATATGTCATGCAATAAAACCATACATTAAATAAATACACATACAAACACATTTCATACAAATTTCATAGTGATATACTTGTAAAAAATTTGAAAATTATTAAGTCAAATGATCAATGTTGTATATCGGAAACTTCGACAATATTAATCCATAATTCAATATATCTTTGTAAAAAAAATATACAAAGAATATGTGTTTATATTTCTCAGATGAGGTATTGTAACTAATATTTACATTGTTCAGACTGTTGTCCTCATCTATGTTGTCATATTCACGACATTTGGACCGTTGTATGCTTCTTCAGATGATTGGAATTTTGTACCGAACATTTTATTTTTTCCAACGGGGTAGATTGTTCGTGAGTATGACAATAAAGATGAGGACAACAGTCCAGCCAATGTAAATAATGTAAATAAACAAAGAATGTTGAATAGAATTATATGAAAAAAATGGTTAATATTCGTTTATTGAAATAAAGGAAAATTTAAAAAAGTTTAAATAAAAATACTTTTACAAAAAATAAATATTAAAACAAAGTATTTAAAATAACGTAATCGAAGAATATTGAAAATAATTATTTGAAAAAACGTTTAATATTTATTCAAATATTAACGCTGTAGCATTACTACTTCCACACATGTTTATATCTATATCGTGACAATATTTCGCAACACACTTAAGATCTCGCCGTACACTAGTGTGCTGCGGCACGGCTTTAAGAATCGCTTAAAGAGTAGTGTAGACTGGACACATTAGAATTTACTGGCAACCATTTTTTTTAAAATTACAAACCGTAAAGAAGGCAAGTGGATACCCAAGAATGTATGGTAATTCACAGGTAATAAAGAAAAGGTATCTGATCTCTTATGTCTTAAATGGACATAGCATTAACATATTATGAAGAAGAAAAAAGGAAAGTGATGGAGTAATGAGATTATATACCTATAGATAATTGTTGTATGTGAAGTCAAAAGATGTATATCTAATTTTGCATACACTGTATATTTCAAATGCGTGAGAAAAGAAAAAAGGAGGGCGTTTTAGGAGATCAACATGAAGAAATAGACTGATTATGTGTGCGTACGAACATGCAAGAAAAAAAAAGTTATAAAATAAAGTTCTCGGCATACAGACGTTTAGGGAATTGGAAGAAGGCGCGTACTGAATGGCGTGTGGAATTTAGTCGATGCCCTTTATAAGTGGTACTGTTTTTGAGATCAGTGACTACATTCCCAAGGGAACTACTTCGAAGGAGACGGTGAAAATTACTAATTTTTTTATAAACAAGTTTCCCATAATTGTTCGCAGCATCTCATATGCAAATAGGAGAAAAGTCCAGTTTCGTTGTCGAGAGAGCTGTGTAATTTCCAGTCAGTATTCAAATGTCCCGATATTGAATGTTGATTTTCAAGGTAGGTATGTCCACTTCGTGTAAAATAGGCCTTGTCACAATATTCCTAATCCAGTTATGGACATGAAAGAGAGCCTGCTAAAAACAGATGAAGTTGTGCATTACCTGCTGTTGCTAATGGATTCTGTTCAACTTCAAGTCAAAGAATTTTTGTCTTCTGATTCTCAAAGCAGATAGTTCATTCTCATTTGTAAGAGTGGAACAATACAATCTTCCCACGTTAAAAATGATATTATTTTATCACTACATATTTCTAAAGGATAACTACTATCCTTTAATCACCATAGAGAACCTTTTCTGCTTTCTAGCAGCATGGCTGTTGCTAACCTCCAGAAGAGCAACTCTATATGCGTTCTTGGGATCAAGTTTTCCATTGACATGAAGTGGGGTGATTATATTGTATCAATTGCCATTTCTATTTCTTGGAAAGGTGGTTCATTTTGTTGTCAAAATCCATCTTGCACATTTATAAATTTATATCCCGAGATTATTGACAAAATTCAAAGTTTCTCTAATGTAATCGATCTTGATCTAGCATCACGACTTCAGCCACTTTCTCGTCGCCGCGACGTGGCTTCCCTCTTTTTTTTTTTTTTTACAAATATTTGCATGGTAATTGTTCTGATGAGTTTTCTCCTTGGTACATACACAGCGTGAAACTAATCATAATACTGGATTGGCAACTAGGTCTCATCGTTTTACAGTTGAACTAACTAGATATAACCGTATGCTTTTTTTTTCTAATAGTTTTTCTAGCCCTTCTAGCCCGTGGAACACTCTTCCATTTATTTGCTTCAATGCCACCTACAATATTCAAAAATTTAAATGCAACCCTAATCACCATCTTCTGCCTTGCAGAAACCTGTTTTTTTACCTCACTAAACTCTTTTCATTCTCTTTCACACCTAGTTGCGTTTTTGTGGCATAGTTACCTTGTTTGGTGTGAAATGATTAAAATAGATACTATACTAAACAAAATTTATAACTCTAGGGTGACCCACAAATATAAAAAAGGAAATTTGGTACAGTTTATTTAATGGTTGTAATTTTTGTTACAGTTATTTGAAATAAAAGCAAAGGATAGATATTTAGTCGCTTAAAAGAGAACAAAATCACAAATGTTAGATGTGATGTTCTAACTAAAGAACTCTGACAAATTTCTTGGCATTTTTTCAGTTTCCAAGTTGGATGTACTTTCTTCAAAAGAACACTCATTACATGTTGAAAATTTGATAACTGCAGCATCCTGGAACAACAAGTGGTTAAAAAATTATATGTTAGTTAATTTTTTTTAGTTCATTCATATAGTATAATATATAGCTAATTTTTTTTTATATGTTAGTTATTTTTTTAGTTCATTCATATAGTATAATATATAGCTAATTTTTTTATATGTTAGTTAATTTTTTTTCATCATACAGTAAATCTAAAATTTCTTGTTTTTTTTTGGTTTTTTTTTTGGTTTTTTGTGGAGCATTCTGCACTATAAATTTTTAAATAGTATTTCTTTTCCCCTCTTTTTTCCTGTACTAAATATTTTTAAATAGGATTTTCGCTTTTTATTTGAATTCTCAGTTCATCATTCTATGACCGTTAAGAAAGTAACAGGAATCAAAAAAAAAAAAAAAAGAAAAGGTTAGATCTTGTATTCCTTATACTTGACACCATATCTTTCTTTGACAGAACTATTATCGGTTTGGTTACAAAATCTTTAGCAGTACACGTCGCTAAAATAAAGCTCCTTGTTATATTCCTTATTTCTCCATTGTCTCCTTTGTATCCATTTTTTCTTAGAAGAATAATCCTTGTTAATTGCGTTTTAAGTAAATCACGCATGGGCACGTAGACGAGTGGTTAGAACGTTCGATTTCTGACCATGATACCCGGGTACCTCAACATGATTGATTTGTTAGGAATGTTATCGGTTTGGAGGAGGTGATCTCAGTGTCTGAAAACCATACCACGGTTGTACCCTAGGTATGTGAGTGAAATTGGGTAGTCAGAATCCTTTGGGAGCCATCGATGTTTGTGCTAGTAGGAAGTCACAAGTCATCGTGAGCGAAGGTTTCAGCGTTCTGGACTTGGTAACGCGCTCTCTCCCAGAAACTGTAACCAATGTCCGTTAAGCATAGTTGGTGTGTAAACCACAGATGTGCTCTGTGGGTGTTGAACAAACACAAATATGACTAAGCAGGCGTCTGCAACAGGGATTAACTAGCCTGAAACGAGTGGCCTGACATCCAATATATATATATATATATATATATATATATATATATATATATATATATATATATATATATAAGACGAAAAGAAGACTAGTAAATTTTAATAATGTAATAAATGTAATAAGTTTACTACACATTTAAAAGTAATAAGAACAAGAAAAGAAAAGAAGAGAGAAAGAAAGACATAAGGAAAATATGTTGGCAAATAGAAAATGCCACTCAAAATAGAAGGAAAAAAACAAAGGTGACTATAAGGAAAAAAGAAAAAGAGAAATAAATAAAGAAACGTGCGCACCATGAAAGTAAGAAAAAGGAATTGAATATAAGATAGGGGGATATTTTGTGACAGAAAGGTAATAGATTACATACTTATATCAGCATGGCTGATACTCGACTCCAGAAGAATGTCTCACTGTGCCTCCTTGGCCTCGTGTTTTCCACTAACTTGAAGTCGAACAACTACATTGAATCAATAGCTGCATCTACTGCAAGAAAAGTTGGTTCACTGTGTCATGCTAGAAAGTTTTCTTGTCAGAGTTCATTTTACACATCTACCTACCTACCATTCGTCCGTGCATCGAATACTTTTGCCATATCTGATCTGAAGATGTTCATCTCCAAGTTCTCAAAAAAAAAAAAAAAAAAAGGCTCTGTAATGTAATCCATCATGAATTGGAATCTCGGTTTCAATGAATTTCTCAGAGACGTGATGTGGCTTCCCTCTGTCTTTTCTATAAAGATTTTCATGACAACTGCTCCGACGAACTTTTTTCCTGCATCCCCGACTCTATGAATATAAGCGTGCTACTAGAGTGGCATCTAGATCACACTTGAAATAGTTAAATGTAACCGTCACCTCTATTGCAGCAGTTTCTTTTCTGGCACTTCCCAACAGTGGAACTCCATTCCTCTTATTTGCTTCCCTGATAACTAAAATATTCAAAAATTTAGATGTAACGTCAATCACCATCTTTTGTTGTCTTGAACACCGTTCATCTTTTTTTTCCTTTCCTCAATGCCCCCTATACGCTGTCTTTTCTCTCAATTTCACTATCTGTAAACCCCTACGTGCTAGTGGCACTCCCGCCTTGCATGGGGTGAAATGTTTACAATATATATATATATATATATATATATATATATATATATATATATATATATTAGGTTGGTGCAAAAATAATGTCGTTTTCTCACATATGTTACTATGTGAGAAAACGACATTCTTTTTCACCAACCTAATATATATATATATATATATATATATATATATATATATATATATATATATATTAATTACAGTGATTAAGCTGAAGAGTACGCATAGAAAGTATGTATGCGTAGAAGTTAGACGCACATAATGTGAAAACAGTTCGTTTTCCTCAGGATTAAATGTTAACAGTAAGTTGACCAAAAATAGTCAAGTATTGTATAACTTTTATACAATGCCTATGAAATCTTGTATTTACTCGTTCCCCCACTAGAAAGAGATCTTACACAAGGTCGGTTTAATGTGGGGACCCGAGCGCGTACACCCGGGCAGGGACAAAAATTCCCCTCAGCCCCCGCCACCGACGGTTGCGCTGGCCTCCGTGCTAGCACCGATCCCTCCCTCTGGTGCAATGGGATGGCGCAGCCTCGGGCAGCTGTTCCCCAGGGCTGGGCACCTCTTCAGTATTATCTGAAATCTTAATGCGTTGAAGTAAATAAGATGTAAAATCTCCATTAATATTTATCTAACCGAAAACGCAGCCACTCAAGGTAGAGAGTTACTGACTATAGTCGTTGTATCAGCGTAAGATGAAAAGGTACGCAGTGCTGTTTATATATAGCAAAGATAAGAGTTAAGCCTAAACTGGAAGAGGCTATGATTATAGTGATCAGGGGAGCATCCTATCGGGTGTCTGTGCTAAAAAGTAGCAATTCTTGGGAAGAAGCCGTCCGAATGGAACTTACTAATGGAATATGAAGAGAATATGATGATTATTCCTCCCAGTGTCGGTGGCATGGGAAATCTTAATTGTGAATTTTAAAGTTGGTAAAACTAAAAATGTAGGGCGTCAGAATATTTTCCATGTGAATAGTGATAGAGAAGCGTCAGGTTTCAGATTCTGAGTTTGTAAGAAAGGAGTTGCAGAATAGAAAATAATTCCTCATCGATAAGGCCTCGCGTAGACGCTTTTGAAATAAAAACTAGAAAGTGAGGACTATGCAGCTCCAGCCCAGATATTGCAGCAGTATTACCATTTTCAGTCAAATCGAGCACTTAGTGCAGCCGTACCATATTTCCAATATGAAGACATGCAATAAATATGTTAATTTTTTCTGTAAAAACCAATTCTCCTGATCTTCACCATACATATTATAATAGGACTACAATGCATAGCGATTTCCCAACCATAGCATAGATGTGACACACGGCCGAAAGTAGGAGGCACCCAGTGAGGTTCGAACTCACTACTCAGTCGTAATTGTTCTAGCGAGACAAGCTTGCGAACCATTACACCGCCTAGATGTACCCGAGGTTTGTAATGTATATCTGTTCTTGGTAAGAGCGGGACTTAGCCAATTATTTTAAAAGCCATTATTGGGATAAGATTAGGCTTAAAGGAATCCCTGTTCATTTTATTTTGAATATATGGGTTCGGTTATTGCTGGTTTAATAAATTCCTTATGAGAATGTTAATAGTCGTTGTGTTGTTTCATCTTCAGGTGCAAGACCGGAAGTCAACTTCATCCATCTACCTATCTTACAACTCATTTCTGGAAATGAATTCTAGCATGCGTTGATCCTTAACATTACATAACTGTACTGTCTGCACCGAGTAACATCCTAGCATTTCTGCTATACGTGTGGCATGTCTCACTAGAGACTAGATATCTAATCTCATCTTATCTCTTTTCCGCAGTAGATTTGTAGTTTTCTAGATGCATGAACTGCACTGAATTGAATTAGATAGCATTAGTTATTAATTTTTTTTTTAACTAATAATGAACAGTTAACCCAAAGGTTAAGCAAACGGAATCATAGAATTGGCGAGACAAGTTCACATTCCGGTTGAGTCAATTTCTGTTTACTTCACACTAATACTTTTAGAAACGACATGAACTCATCCATTCTTCATTTACCATAGGTAAAAATGCCAGAGGAAAACTGGTCTTTTAAAGTTTTGTTGGCAAACAGTCAACAAATCCAACATTAAATTAAACACCGGGAGAGTTTTCAACTTTTACTTCTTGCTTCGTGCAAAAATAGCAAAGTGTAAGTGGTAAAGTTGTTGCTATCATCACAACGGTTCGAACGCCATGCTCTACGGCCCTTTTCAGGTGTCGGTCGAACGTTGCAAGCTTCAGGGAATTTTGAACTGAACGCATTATTTGATCTTCGAGTATAGATTCTTCTTGTTCACATGTGCAATAGCTGAGTTGATTATAGCGTTGGTTTGTACATTTGGTGGTATAGTAGTTGTTTTTCAGGACCCTGAGTCGGGTAGTGCGGACTCAGACTGAGCAGCAATTACTGAGCAGTACTAAAAGGAACAATAAGATGTATCAGTAGATATGGGCAGCTAAATGAGTACAATCTACCCTTGTGGATTAAATAAAGATTTCAGGTCAAAATCAAAGACTAAAGCCTAAATCGAATCAAAAGACAACATTCTAAAGAAGTTGGCTAACATCAAATGAGATGCCCATGTTGGTACAATCCGTATCACAGCTCTAGCCCTTTGTTACTTCAGAATAGAATATGCCTCACCATGGGATCACACATAAAGAAAAATCGACCCTGCCTTAAACACCTCTTGCAGTCCGATCACTGGGTGTTGAGACACCCAGTGATCGGACTGCAACCAAAGTAGTAGTGATCGGACTTTCCAACCAAAGTAGAAAACCTCTACTTGCATTGCTCCACTTTACATAAGAAGGATAAAATACTCATATCACAAGAAAGCGAAGCAGGAAATTGACCCTCATCATCCACTCTACTGTGAAACAATAACAAAGCGTTTTAAGTCAAAGTACTGCTTTTTCATTCAATCGAATCGTTGAACAACATAGCTCCTAGTCGGTGTGCGTAACTGTGGTGCCGCCATCTTAACAACATGAAACACAGGCCCTCTCTCAGCCTTACAGAATTCCAGGACTAGGCCTTCTGGTCCTGCATAAATCACCTTCGATCATTGGTCGCTTTAGAGCCAACCTTCAGAAATGTGGATATGCCGACGATACTGATCCCAACTGCCAATGCGGGCAATCACTATGGAACATCTAGATTTCCCCCGTTTTGAAGATCAATGCACACTTAACGACCTTGTACCAAACTCAAGATTTATCGTTGACCATTTCATGGATTCAGAGCAAATTAAAATATTTCTCTTTCGTGAGACATGAGTTATTTATTTCTTTTTAAACAACAAACAATTCTCTAACTTCCTTTCCATGTAGACGTAATAGCATGGAAGATTAAAAAAACATTATCCAATATACGATTTTACTGTGAACTAGAAATTAATACCAAGAATTGGGATTGTAAAATGTTTGATGTTAAGACAGGGAATTGCATGTTAATTAAAGAACGATAAATCAGTTTTGAAATTTATCAAATATTTTAAGCCACTTACTTTAACAGTGTTAATTATGTAATACAGAAATTCATTCCAAATTATTTCATTACGATTTGTGCATGTAACCCAACATATCACATTTAAATGTCATTAAATAAACACGTCAAAATTTTCATTCAGTAAGCAGATGCGAAAATTTTTATAGTTGGTTGAGTGTGTCAACAGATATAGCGACTCATTTTTTATAATACAAAATAATCTGTTTTTATATATTCATCGTTTCCGCAACCGGATCTCCAATTTTTGACTAATACAATATTCCAATTTTATGTAAGAAGTGACATTATTTGACTACAATAAGCAAATACATAATTAGTAGATAAAAGATATCAGAATGCACTGTATTTTTCATTTATTTTGTTTCTTATTGGCTTACTTTGGGTGTTCTTCTTTTAGTGATCTCACAGTAGAATTATTTTTTTATATGACACAATAGAATTACCTATATGCATAAAAATCGTAATTTATTCAGCAGAAAATATAATACGTAAAATTGCAAAATTACTGAAATATTTCCTTTTTTTATCTTTTGAGAAATCTTTCTTATCACGTAAACAAAAAGAAAATAAAAATACCAGAACAAGGGCTTGGGCCTTCAAACTCCTTGTGGGGAGATCCTCCATGATTGACACTATCGTTAGGGTGTAGCTGTACTCACCAAAGTTAACCAATTACAGCTTGATGAGACTGTTTAAGGAGGTTTTGAATTCAGAGTTGTCATTCTAGACCGGTTGTCACCCAGAGCTATAGAAGCCAGTCTGTCTTGATATTTATTAAGGAGAAGATAGATCCATCTCAAGGATATTTACACATAAGTGAATGTAACAAACAAGACTGGAATTCGAACTCCGATTGCTTAATTCGAGCAGTTATCAATTACTCCAAAGTGTCTAATGTTCTAAACCGCATATTTATAAAATATCCCAATTAAAAAAAAAAGCCATCTCCTTTTAATGGTGGTGATGGTTGTCTACACTTTCATTATTATTTCCTTACTTTTTGGAAGATTATTAACAGCGGACAGAAGATGCGACACTGAAATCAGAAGGTGCCTTGAGGTAGATAAAGATGCCTTCGAAAAGCTAAACAAGTTGAGAAGAAATAGAAAGATTTTCGTTAGAAATAAAGAAAATACTAAGGAAGTCTTAGTTAATATTAGTCATTCCATATGACAGAGATTGCTGGAGAATCTCCTAACAGGTGAAGAAGAGACAAGAAACAACTGAAATGTGGTTCTACAGAAGGATACTGAGAATACCATGGACCGAACATGTGAGCAACGACGAAGTTTTAGAGAAAATAGAAAGAAAAATACATATAATATCGGGAAGAAACAGATGAAAATTCCAGCGCACATAATGAGGAAAGGGGACTTGGGAAATTTGATACTCATAGGAGAAATTTAAGGCAAGAGAGACGAAGAATATAACTTACCTCGCGACTCTGTGTAAATGTATGGTAGAAGAGTGTTTCAGAGAGATAACGAAAAAAAATATTAATAGATACAAAGGTAAGGATAGCCATGATCGGCAATATCCTGAAGGGACACGGTACAGAGGAGAAGCAGATCCGCGAATTGTCATGTCTTGGGAAAGAGTGGAATGGCTTCCTAATGCTTTCAAATTTCCTTTTTAATTTTCGTTCTGTTAGACTTGTTACCAACCAATGCTAACGACTCATGTCTACATTGCTATTTAACCGAAAGATGGTGAAAGGGCGAAGATCGGTTAATACCTTTTCCGAAAGCGTTTGAGCGAAATGAACAAAACAAATTAGCAAGGAATTTGAATTCGGCTCACTGATTCCACTGGCCACATCGATACGCGTTATAATAACTACTTAGATTTTGTTTTGTACATCACTAGTAACTGATCTCGTCCAGGTTTTCCTGCCTCTCATCAAAATTCCGTACACGCTACTTATTAGTATGAAAGCAATCTTTATTATCTATGTTGATAACGTTAACACTCTTCGATGGTTAGGGGCATCTGGATTAAAGGTTGAATCAGAAGGCTTTATTCTTGCAGCACAAGACCAGGGTTTTTTTCACTACAAACTTTCAGGCGAATATCATACGTAATAGTGTGGATACAAAATGCAGGTTTTGCGACAAATAACAGAAAACCATAGACCATTTTGTGGAATAATCCACGTTACTTTTTCACCCCTTTGCAGAACAATCCATTCTTACACCCAGACACCAGTTATCCAATCAAAACACTACTTCTGACAAACTAAACTTCTCATTGGTCAACAGCCTTAAAAAACTAAGTATGCACGTAAAAAATCTCTTTGGCGCTCATATGTGTTTGAGCCTATTTTTCCTTTCCAGAACCTATAAAAGAAAGAAATTCGAATCAACTTACTAGTCAGATTTCTACACTGAGTCAGTCGCTCAAGTTTTGAGCAACTGTTCGGTTGTACTCTCATCCTACGGACGGGAGGAACCCGAAGGAGGCTACGCCGAAGGGCGGAGTCGCCTTCGGGGAGGTAGACCGGCCCTGAACCCGTTTATACGGGTTCAATGGGCATGTTTTTCGCCGAGCCCACGGGCTCGGAATGCCCACGGGCTCGGAATGCCCACGTTAAAAAGGCCTTGTGCCACATGACACCCTCGTGGGGTGGGTGACTGAATATCGTCAGATTTCTACACTCAGAGAGATGCCAACCAATTCCACACCAGTTTAAACTTTGACTTTCCCGCGCGAATTAACCTCTGATTCAACAACTCTTTGGCATACTCGATCTCACTTTTAAATAAACTTCTCATAATTCATTTACTTTACTTGAGAAAGTGAAATATATATTCACTACATATTAGTAACAGTAACAAACAAAACTTTTAACAATTAACAGTTCAAGGTACGCAACTTCGTACAACTTAAAATATTTTACATAACACTCGTATACACACATTAATATTTGAACTGTAAAATCGAACAATTTTGTACGTCGAACAGCAGACTGTTTAATTCTTACAACAAATCATCAAAACACTGATTTAAGCATTCAAACACACTCAACAACAAACTACATGTCTTATTACATCAATATACAACAGATCACGAATTCATAACTCATTTGTATATATTTAAATTGTATCTAAATTACCGTATTGTTGTGTATTCTACTTGTCTTTGTTTTTAACTCTGATTTGCATGACCTGTTTTGAATATTCGCTTATTATTTGTTGTGGATGAATGTTAACGAAAACGCCACCTAAAAAATTCCTTTTGATTTAACTAAATACATTCACTAATCCCCAACAATCTAATCTCAAGGTGTTCTGTACTTGCGTCAAATTATTATAAAAAAATCGTCACAATAGAGTGGGGGCAATACTTAAACTGGACAATGTGTAAACACTTTGGAAAAGATGTTAATAAAAACTGGTATGAACATCACCCAACAGCGGTTACAGAAATAGAAGGTATCACAATTCTATAGGGTTACACTATCTTTACAGAGAGGAAGATTGAAGCAAATACCCCAGACATAATTTTCAAAAACTGAAAACTTACCTACTAATTAATATGGCCTGCCCAGCGGACTGTAACATAGTAATCAAGGAATTTGTAAAAAAAACTATCGAAGTATAAAGAGCTGGAAATCAAAATGGAATAAACGTGTAAAATTGAAAGCAAGAATAGTGCGAGTCAGAGTCGGTGCGCATGGAATGATAAAAAGGAACGCAACAACACTGAAAAAATCCCTGGAAATCCCAGACCACGCACTAAAAATAACTTTGTCTATGTAACACTAGTGATGTTATGGGAGTTAGAAAAACAAATCATGAAATGTAGCCATAACAACATACCACTACTGGCCTTAGGTTTTCCGTCAAACTTGGTAGGTAGACTGACCATAGTAAAAATAACAATAATAATAATAATAATAATAATAATAATAATAATAATAATAATAATAAGCTGTCAAAATAAAAGGACCTTGAAATAGAGGTCTCGAAAATGTGGCATATGGGAACATCAACAATCCCTGTTGTAGTTGGAGCCCTAGGACTGGTTGGAAAAGATTGCAGTAGACTAATTGCAGGGATTCCTGGAAGCCCATGCCTCAAGGAGATACAAAAAATTGTTCTGACAAGTACAGCCCACACTTTACGAAGGGCTTTATCTATGTAATTTTTTTTTTTTTTTTTTGTCAGTGAAAAGTGTCATGATGCCATTTCTAACCTTAGGTCCCGGAAAGAAATGTGTAAACGCCAGAAAGCAAAGAAAATAAAAATAATAATAATAATAATAATAATGATTTGTCTATATTACTGAGATGGTATTGCAACTATTTAGACTATTTACATTGCCCATACTGTTGTCCTCATCTTCATTGTCATATTCACGGCGTTTCGACCGGCCTTCTTCGAGTGATATATGCTGGATTTTCGAACTGAACCCTTTATTTTGTGCACTGGGGTAGATTGTTCTCGTTCATCGTGCTAAGTCTTTTATGGCTATCTCAGTTTCAGTTATTTTCTTTTAGTAACTCAACTCTCCAAGTTTTTGTTCACCTCTGCTGTGGTCAGGAATTGAACTCACAATCACTAGATTTCTTCAACCAACGCATTTATCAAACTGGATCATGTCATTAAGTTTGTAAGTCCCAAAAATTAATTCACTGGTGTCCCCAAAGCGAAATAAAGGGTTCGGTACGAAATTCCAACGCATCTCACCTGAAGAAGGCTTGAGCGTACAAGGGATGAAACGTCGTGAATATGACAAGTAAGATGAGGCCACAGTCCGAACAATATAAATAGCGTAAAAGAATGATTTTAAAATCTCCAGTTTTGGATGTCATTTTTGTTTGGGATTTCTCTGACCAGACCGAAATCCTTTCGTATTTTTGTTAATTTATACTTCTTTGCTAATATTCTTTTGCAGGGAACAAAAGCGTATTGTCACTTTTCAAACAATTTTTTTTTTCTAGTATTCTTTTCCAATATCATATTAGAGGGTAATTCTTGACCATTTCCCTAATTTCATTCTTGGAAACAACATAATTTTTAAAGAAATTTTATATCACTATTTTGATGTTTTAAACAATGATATCCGCAAAACGAAACCCTAAATAATAGAAAATAATTTGTTCGTGTATGTTGAAAACATACTATTTATAATGTCGTAATAAACACAATGTCATAATACTTGTAGTTCAATACGCTTTTACTGTGAAAGGCTTGAGAAATGCAATGGTTGACATTGTCTAATGCGCGTCAATCATTTCAGCGAAATCAAAGTTGATATGAAATTGTCAGCAATCTCAGGGACAAAAGTAAAGTGAGTAATTTTATTAAATATCTCGGTAGTCTTTTGAGAAAGAACGATACATGTGACATCCGAAGCGGCATTAGGAGAGTAAAAAATGCCTTCTAAAAGTTAAGCAAAGTATTGAGAAACAGGAACATTTTCGTTAGGAAAAAAAACAAGAATGCTGAACCCTCATGCAGCATCGGTCCTCCTATATGGCAGTGAATGCAGCACAATCTCCTTACAGATGAAGGAGGAACTTCAAGTAACAGAAATATAGTTCTACAGAAGGATGCTCAGTATACCATGGATTGAACGTGAGAGTAACGACAAATCTTTAGAAAAATTGATATAAAAAGGACGTTTATATGTATATTAAGAAAGAAACAGTTGGAATTTTTAAAGGACATGATGATAAAAGAGGGCTTGGAGTGTTTTCAGACTAGCAGGATACATTGAAGACACGAGAGACAGGGAAAAGCAGCAGATAACAAAACTAAAATATCTTGGCCGAATATGGACTAAGTGGCATATCAAAAGAAAAAAAAAACTTATTCAGAGGTACAAATACAGGAAGTTTTGAAGTACCATGATCGTCAACTTGCTGAAGGGACACGGCAAATAGAAGAGATAATAATAATAATAATAATAATAATAATAATAATAATAATAATAATAATAATAATAATAAAAATGTCCCTCCTGTGCTATTGTAGGCCAGTTAATAAGTGGTACGATAGGAACAAGCGTAAAAGGCTGCTGCTGATTGTTCTCTCTATTTCTTTAGTACAGTGTTTCTCAACTATTTTAAGCAACGGCACACCTAGAAGCAAATGAAAATATCACGGCACAAATAGCTCCATTTAAAATTACGGGTGCGCAAAAATGCAATAAAAATTACTATGAAAAAAATAACAACAATTTCAGTACAATGAATGTTATTTTCATTTGATACAAATTTCAGAACTTTAAAAAATTGTTAAATCAAATGCTCAATGCTGTATTCAGGAAACTTCGGCAATATTAATTCATAATTCAATATAACTTTGTAAAACTTTTGAATAACGCAAAGAATTTTTAATACAATTATACGAAAAAAGGTTAATATTCATTTATTCAAATATATGAATAGTTAAATTGAAAAAATAAAAATACTTTTTTTTAAATGAATATTAAACAATGTATTTCGAATAACGTAATGGAAGAAGAGCGAAAATAATTATTTGTAAAAAAACGTTTGATAATCATTCATTTATACAAATAATAACACTGTATTATTACTATTCCGCTCATACATATATATGTATACGGTGACAATACTGAGTATCCCTGCTTCAGTGTAACAGGTTTGGCATATGGTCAGATGAGAAAAGACTTATGCATAGAACTTACAAAGAGAACTTCCTTGGCAAACGGCCATGTGTAGACCACCAAAAAGATGGAAACACATAATTCAGAGAGGACACTAGAATGCCACAACTGACACTTGAAAGCATGAACTTTGACAAGAAGAGATGGCAAAGATTTGTGGACAAGGAGAGATTAAGGATATATTTGTTTTTTTTTTGCAGCTAGCAGCAATTTTTTGTTTTTCATATTCACTATAAGAACGTCTGATATTTTTGTCTTAATTTAATTTAATTTATTTTTCTTCCTTTTTCTTCAATTCACATTTTTCTTTTTTCTTTCTTAGCTTTTCTTTCCTTCAGGTTGTATTTCTTTCTGTGTCTTTCTTTTTTTTTTCTTCCTTCGTCTACTTTTTCAGTCTATTTTTTATTTTCCTCCTTGTTCTTTCTTTCCCCTTCCTTTTGCACTTTTACTTTCTTTTTCTCTATTAAAAGAAAATAATGGAATAAAAACTTTCTTTTCTTTTAACTTCTTTTTTGTCCTTTCTTTCTTTTTTCTTGTTCATATTTTCTTTCTTTTATCATTCTCTCATTCTTCTTTCTTTCCTTCTTTCTTTGTTTTCTTCATAACTGCCTCCATATTGTATACGCTTTCTATTGCATCATAGCAATGTTTATTATTTATTTGTTTTAGCATTCATCCAGTCTCCAGCTTCATAGTACTTTACCAACTGCGGTTATTCCATCCAGGAAGAAAAAAAAAATACAAAGGAATAAAAAAATCCTTAGAACTTTACAGGGTTCCACATTTACCAAAACCACAAAAAAGAAAGAAAAAATGCGCAAAGAACGAAACCCACCCACATTTCCAAAGACTTCAATTCACCCTATTGCTAACACAATTCGACAAATTCTATACAAGAACTGCAAAGTCCATCAACAGACGGGTTTTTAGCAAAAAGGGGCTGCCCCCTTATAGCTCCCTCCTGCCTAAAAAAAGTTAAAGGGGGTCTGTCTACCGAGGATCAACAGAGAGAGACCAAAGGCGACCAGTCGAGATGGCTCATCGCCCCTGTCCGCCTGAAATAAATGGAAAGTGCAGAAGCATAAGATATTCCTGGCTCTTAATGAGCGTTTGTACGCTATCTGATGCACTTTTATGACAGTCTTCAGGGAGAAGAGGCCAATTCCAACAGCGCGTACACACACATACTCACTTTCTCACACACACACGCAGATAGATAGATAGATAGATAGATAGATAGATAGATAGATAGATTACTTATTCTAATGATTTGGTTAAGTGTTTCTGGTTGAAAACTTCTCAGCAACCACCTTCACGCGCGCGCACACACGCACACACGCGCACAAACACACACAAACACACTCACATTGTATAAATATGCCCACGTAGACGGCATTCGCACAGAGACAAACGCACAAACAAATTTACGAATTGTTCTCTATTTCTCAGTATCTGCCCAAATATCTATCTATCTATCTATCTATCTATCTATCTATCTTTATTTATTTCTTTATTTATTTCTCTGACAACTAGAGACTAATATAACATATAAAGTTACACACAGAATTTATCCACATCCAAAAAACAGACAAAACGTGTGTGTGATGGATGAGGCAATTGACAAAAAAACATCTTCCTATGACGTATTAGGCTCCGATGTTGTGATGGTAATCATAAAAATGAAAGTGGGATTCTCTTTATCAATGAACATTAGAACAGAGGTTTTAGCAATACTTTCTTGAATAATGATTATTTACAATTAGAGTTTCCTAACTGTATCTCATTTTAGAAAGAATTAAGTCGGTTATTAATTTCTTGAAGTTGTCTTGAATAATCCTTTTGTTTTTAATAGCTTACGATCAATAAGATTTTGCTGTGAATGGCACGGCGTCAAAGCTAGCGATTATGCAATACCTGTCAAGCAAATTGTATAACAGTAACGTCTTTGATGGTATAAAACTATCAAGTGTTAGAGACATTAATGGGGATGGTATTGTGTTACTTGATGTTATTTTGTTGGCACCGTAGGTCTGGCTTATGAGTGGTATGATTGCAGCAGGTATGAAAAATCACATTAATGATATTCGTCAACATTGATAGTATTGTTGATAATGAGAAATACAAGAACGACGAACGTCTGTGGAAATGTAAGAAAGCTATGTAGTATATTTTGTCACCGTCTAGACAGCGGCTTATCGCAATAGATGAGATTGAATCTATTAAGCAACCGTATGCCAGTGTGAAATTATAACAACAAGCAAGCATAGTACAAAAAATACGCGCTCTATTAAACCTCTGAGGGACCACTTTTCTGCCTCCCATCAAGCTCCTAGAGTTTAGCATCAGCTATTTTCTTCTGGTTAACGTTCTCAGCTGATATTAAGTGGTATGACTGTATCGAATCCATTGCTAAGTCTGCAGTTAAGAGAGTTTATTCACTGTGGCCTGCTAGACAATTTTTCTCTCCAGAATCTATTTTACATATGTATGTCTACCGTTCGTTCATGCTTCGGATATTGCTGTCACATATGGTCCGGTGTTCCTGCCATATATTTAGAGATTCTTGATAAAATCCATAGAATATTATTGGTTCTGATCTGGCGTCTCGGCATCAGTCACTTTCCCATCGCCGAAAAGTTGATTCCCTGGGTCATTTCTATTAGGTTGGTGCAAAAATAATGTTGTTTTTCTTTTGAAGTTGAACGCCAAAAAACGACATTATTTTTGCACCAACCTAATAGAAATACTTTCATGAGCTCAGTTCTAGGGTAGCTAGATTGTATGAATGTAAGCACAGTTCTAGATTGGCAACAAGGTATCTTCAACTTACAGTTGACTTGGCTAGATGTAACCGTAAGCTCCATGCTAACTTTCTTTTCTCGCAATTCTTACTTGTGAAAAACAGTTTCGGCACCCAGTAACCCCTTATGTCTTAGTGGCTTTACTACCTTGTATGAGGTGAATTCAATTAAAATCAAAATATTGTTTCAAATTTTAAAAATTCTAAGTCAGTGAAAATTTAAAATTTAATCAGATTGTTTCGTATCAATATTTTCATTAACAGAAAAAATAGCAAATCAAATATCATTGTAAGTATTGGAAAGAAAATACAAATTGAAACATATCTTAAGTCCTTTTTATTAATAATGACATCATTATAGGAGATAGAGAGAACAGTTACTTAGATTTAAATTTAAGAAGTCGGTTAAAGCTGAAAAGGTTAGCGGGGACTTAAAAGAAGGAGATGGAGTGGGTTGGCCTGAGACGCTTGATGAAAGAGATGCAGAGAAGGTCGGACGGTTCTGTTTGCGTCAGGTTTTTGAGGTTTTGAAAAACGTGAATATAGGATGGGGGTGACGTTGGTGGTAATGGCTGTTTGTGTCGGATTTTAGGAAGGAAATAATGTTTTTATTTTGCTATATCTTATTCATCATTTTCTGTTATATGTCTTATTTCGGAGCTGATAATTCAAGGGTGGTTGATGCTTAAACTGTGGAAGGCGTACAGGTTTCTGCAGATAATGCGACAAAAGCAGACATTTAAAAAGAGAGGAAATGGGTACAATAAAGAGAGATGCATCATAATTCCGTATATTTTTTTCTTTTTTTAACACTTTCTTTCCCGTTGCCATATTTAGTGTTAGTTCTTCCCTTTTTCCTTTTTTTTGCTTCTAATTTTCCAATCTCTGCATTTTTTTTAAATATTTTTCCTTCACTGTTAATTTATTTCTGAACATCTTTCCGTCTTTCTAGTTTTTGTTACCTCTAATATTTAATCCACAACAGAAACATTGATCGGTTAGATTTAACTCTTTATTCACATTCTCTTTATTCTTCCTTTTCTCGTTTTTCCTGCTTCACCATCATTTTTTACCCTTTTCGTTAACCGGCATTTGTATAATTTATTAAATGAATGTAACTTTTTTTTATTAATACTCCCCAAAATAAAACACTTCACACCAAATTCTACCAGATCGAGGCCCTTCAATTACACTCCAGATGGATTGACCTTTGCGAT
>OZ010573.1:86224755-86267255 GCA_963932145.1 Acanthosepion lycidas | reverse complement strand
AGTTTTCAGCCAAGATAACAACAGCTTAAATACATATGCCATAGTGTAAGATAGTCAAAATCGAAAAAAAAGTACTTCAACCGTGATTAGTGTTCAGACATTAAAACCACTTTTATTTCAATATAGCTTATATAGTCTTATACCGCAGATACAATCCCCACCCAATAAAAGTGTCCTCCGTAACAGTCCGTCCCGCTTTCTCTAGCTATGTTACTGGAATGTACATGTGCTTGAGCAGATATCCCAGTTTATTTTTTAAACACTGAAACTAACGACTACCGGCCTAGAGACCTGTTTAAGGAATTGGAACTGTCTTTAATGCCGGCAGAAACGTTTTTGTTGCATGCTGGGAGAAATTTATTATTTTTAATTTTATTTAATTTATTTTAAACAAGGTTTAAATATTATTGTTTTTATTTTATTTATACTTTTCATTATTATTATTATTATTATTATTATTATTATTATTATTATTTTATATTTTATTTATAGTAATAATAATACCCTTACGTGCTTCTCTGTGCTTTTTCTCTAAGTACTTTCATAGTAATTGTTCTGATAAACTTTATGAATTTAAGCACAATACTAGACTGGCGACATGGTGTTCTCCTTTTACAGTTGAAATGGTTAGATGTAACCGCAAGTTCTAAGCTAATATTTTCTTTTGTCGCACTTCATGCTTATGGAACTCCCAGTCAAATTTGATCTTAAAAAATTTAAATGCAGTGTCAATCATTATCTACTATTTTCTTAATTCTTGTTCTTTTAATGTTCTCTCTCCTTAATTGCTTTTTTTTTTCTCGTATTCTCTCTCATTCAGTAACCCTTTCTCCCTTTGTGGCTTTATTGGGTTGAAATTATTATTATTTTTTTTTAATTAATGGATTTCTTGTGCCCCTTTTGGGCACGCACACATTCTAACAATGTTACGCCCACTTTTCTAACAAACCAAAAAGTGTAAATGTACTTTTTAATGAATATGGTTGAAATTCAATTTCATTTGTTGCAATTACAGAAAATAAATAAACAGCGTTTCTTCTCTAAGAAGGTGTGCAATTATAGACAAATGATATTCCCATAATAAAAATGTCGACATTGTAATCTTGAGAGACATACATGATAACCACATTTTCTTTTATTCTCTATTTCTCTTATTCACTTTCTATTCTTAATCTACTTTTTCTCGTGTGCTCTTTCACTTACTATTATTTGCTCTCCCTTTCCTTCTTCTTTTCTCACATTCTCCTTTCCCTTTTTTCTCTTATTCTCTCCTTGAAATTCTCTTTTGTCTTCTTTTCTTTTGCTCTGTTTTTCTTTCTTTCTCTCATTCTCTTTACTCTCATTCTCACTTTTATTTATTCTCTTATCCTCTCCTTTTCTCTTATTCTATTTTCTTTTCTTTTTTTTCTTTTTCTAACCTCTATTTAACCGTACCATCTCCTCGTCGTCATTCTTTGAATTATTTCTTTGTTACTCCATTTCTTGCTCACTTTCCTTTTTTATCTTTTCTTCTTCGTCCATAACTCAATTCATTCTTCGCCATTTTTTATATTTATTCAACATCGACTAAAGAGGAAAAATGTATTCCGCAAAAGGAAGACGGTTGTTTCCTTGAATTAACATTCGATATCTAGATATTTATCAGGGACTAGCAGTAAAGCCCCTGCGTTGCCCGGGGATGTAACAGTAAGAGATAGATCAAGTATCGACCATCATAAAGACTGAAAAATAAAATTGACAAAGATTATTGTTTAAGGTTAACGGTCACGCATGTCTTAATTAGTTTTTTTTTTGGGGGGGGGGGCGTACGAATTGGTCAAACTCAAACAAAAACATTCTTCTCAATTGTTATGAGCCATTCGATTGAATAGAATTTTATTATAAACAATTGTCTTGTAAATGGAATTTTAAAGCATTCTGAATGTAAAAATAAAGAAAATGTGTGCAAGACAATAAGAAACACTACCTGCCAAAAAAAAAGTAAAGTTTTGTTGAAATCGGTTGAAAAATGTAGGAAATCCGATCCCATATGTAAACGAACACACACACACACACACACACACACACACACAAACAATCTGGGTTTTATAATAAGTATAACTCGATATGAGTTGTCACCCTTTCATTCTCGCGACAACGATGCCCCTTAATCGTGTTTTCAAATTGATTTCGTGCAAAAACAATTGTGTTTTTTCAATTTTCATAACCACCGCAAGGTAATTTTACGTAGTCCTGTGAAGTTTTGTTGAAATCGGTTGAAAAATGTAGGAAATCCGATCCAATATATAAACGTACAGACACACACACACACACAACCTGGGTTTTATAATAAGTATGATTTATTACTGAAACCTGGTGGTGACAGTGAACAGTAATACAGGGCGATGCGGGATTCAACATATAATATGCTGAATTACGCATTTTATATTGTTTCTTGTACATTTAACACCACGAACAATTTGGTAGACTCGTATCAGTTCAAAGGAAAAACAAAACAGAATCTGAACAAAGAAATATTAACAAATATATAGAAAGGAGATTTTACAAAAGGAAAAATGAGAAATGAAATTAATGTGAAGAGTTCAAAGCAAATTTCAGTGTCTCTAGATGCGTACTCACATTTCTGCGAAGCAAAATGAATATGTCTTTTCACTATGAAAAGTCGCCGAGAAAGCGGTGGATTCTTTCAAAATTCCTGCGGCCTGTAATTAACGTCAGTGGGCAGTAATTCAAGATCTTGTCTCTTGGGATTATTATCAGGGGCGGTAAATCCAAGTTTGGAGCACCAGTTGAAGATAAAACTCATACAAAATATGGATGATTAGTTGATGTAAACATATGTTATATTTAGATTAGTAAAATAAAAATAAATGAATAGACGAACACTATAAACAGCATTATGGAATACAATGAGTGAATCTTTAGCTACCGCAGTAATGGCCTTCAAAGCAAGTTTACAAATCAATGTATCACGTGGAGACACCCATAAAATTTAATCTGGTCCCAAGCCGTATTAACGAACAAACTATTGAGGACTGGATATGTTATCCGAGTGAATTAGTCTGTTAGAATATTTTATTAATCTTCACTAATCTCATTTTTTTATGTTTCCGTATTTCAGCACTGATATATGACAATTTTTGAAAGACTTGAAGTAACAGAAATATGGTTCTACAGTAGGATGCTGAGAATACTATAATACAGGGACATATGCATGTGATATACCGTAATGTGTATAAGTACTTTCCGCCAGACGGTTCCCATTAAACGGGAAACTTAAACTGCAAAAACACAACACATGTAAGTAAGAGGTTTTAAGAAAAATGGAAGCAAAAAAGATGCTTATACTTAGAATTAGAAAGAAACCGATGAAATTACTAGAGCGCATAACGAGGAAAATGCGCTTAGAAAATTCAACACACAAAGGACATACTGAAGGTAATAATAAAAGAGAGATTAGCATACCAAACAATCTTGACAGAATAGGAAATTGAAGTGATGATGAAAAGACAAAGATTACTAAGAATTTGCAAATGATAGGAAGTTGTGGGGAGCCATGAACCCCCTTCGTGAATGGATATAGCATACCAAAATAAAGATTTATCACTGAAAATGTGATATTAAAGTTTGAAGCATAATACCAAATTTAGAATACAGAAAGCAAACTGAAAATACAAGATTACAGTCGACTTGTGACTTCACATATCGTAGAAAAATGTTTTTTTTATCCTTTTTGCTCTATTTTACTAATCAAACTTCTTATTGTGTAAGGTTTTTACTTTATTTTTCCTTTCTTAGTCTTCGCCTCTTTACCAAAAAATCTAGTCATTCTTTCAATTAATACTGTTGAACAATAGATATACTTAAATTCAAAATTTCAGAAAATAACGTCTAGCCATTATATGTCATGCTGTTTGGAAAATAATTACGTACTTCACCGCTTGATGAGTTAAGCAATGAAGGCCCAAACAAGTGTGAATGCTAGGGAATTTCATCTAGAATTAATATATCATACATTTTAACGACAGTGTTTCGATTATAGTGCGTTTGGGAGTTAAAATCTGAAAAACGAAAGTTAGGTTCGCCATGGATTTCGCTTGAGAATCTAATACGAGATCTTACCATCTGCAGCCATTGTTCTTTTAACCAAGAATGCTAAACTTTCAATTTTGCATTACATAGCTACAGGTGATGAAAAATAGGTCTTGTATATCAACAGAAAACGAAAAAAAAAATAATGGTTATAAGAAACTGAGAAACAAGTGCCAACAACAAATAGCAGGAAACCATTCACAAAAGATCTGGCTTTGTATCTTAGGAATAAGAAAAAAATATCCTCCATTAGTTAGTGGGACACGGAAGCACTATCTCTTCAGATGTTTATTGCTAGCAAATTTATTGTTTAAACGAAACA
Organism: Acanthosepion lycidas; assembly: GCA_963932145.1. Lineage (NCBI taxonomy): Eukaryota > Metazoa > Mollusca > Cephalopoda > Sepiida > Sepiidae > Acanthosepion > Acanthosepion lycidas. Next base: position 86,262,841 of record OZ010573.1, on the reverse strand, counting down.
TTACAACGAAGTTTTCTTGATTTTTTAAACAGAGAACTTCTTGGTCGATGCAAGGGTCCACTTTGCAAAACTACACAAACATCCTGAACGTTAGGATGGGTGGTTTTACCATATTCTCCATACTCCCCAGATTTAGCACTTACTGATTTTCATTTGTTTCGATTATTAGAAAATTACTTAAACGGAAGAACATTTAGAAAGCAACCATTAGGAACTAAATCAAATCTTACTAACAGTAGAAAGGTGATATCTGCAGAGATTTTTCTAATGACGAGCACATTACCATTTGGCCCTGATGTAGTGCAATAGTTGCGATACTGTCGCACGTGTCATAGATGAGCGGATTCAATCATTACTTTGTGCCCCAGACGAAACTAAACCCAGTAAATAACTATTTATTTCTACAGTATCACTTTACTTATGTCCTCGTTGTCATTTCACTTCTGAAGTTTATCTCCATCTTGCTTTGCTTACATTCTTAAAATTTCTTAGGACACTTTCATCATTGTTTACTGTTTCATTCTCCCACCCACTCGTTTTATTTTATTTATTTTCTTGGCATTACGTCTCCACTTATTCTCTTCTAGAGCTCTCAAAACTTTATTTCATTCTTTCCATTTTCTTTTTTTTTTCATTCACCAGTTTTCGTACGGTCAGTGAAGTTAAGCAACGTCGAGTCTGGTCAGTACTTAAATGGGTGATCGCTTTTGAATACCAGGTGGTGTAAGTTTCGGTGTGTGATTAGTGTAATGGATACTAACTCGGAACTGGCGATCAAAAAACCGAGTTTTAAATCCAGTAGGGTTCGTTATATTCCCTTACGCGAAAAATCCCTCTTGGGAAAAGTAGGAATTCACCACTCCCTCCAGTATTGAGTTAAGTAGTAGGACTTGTATCCTTAAATCAATATTATCGTCAAAATATTCTTACAATCTAAAAATATTTTCCGCCTTTAAATAACCTGTAAAGTCTTATAAGCCACAAAAATCATTCATTTCTTTAACCCAAACACTAACTTGTTGCTCTGTTTTTATTTTTCCCCACCAGATAAATACTCTACGCATTCAATGATGAAACTTGTCAAGAAGAAAAACTCTAATTTCAAAACCCGCCTGAAGGGGGATAATCCCAGTCAGGTAATCTTATCGTAGAGACACCACTACTGCTACGGCTACAGTATATATGGTGCCTCCATGACTAGTGTTTAGTCAACTACGACCATCTATACATAAGCAATTTCAAAAGTGGCAACCCTTTTTATACTTTTGATTTAACATTCCTTTATATTATCGGATTTGTATACACAACGCTTCGCCTGTCATGTGGCCATTAACGGGCAGTCTCTGCTGTTCTAACCTTTTTTTTAAATTATTTCCCGCGATAATACCATTAAAATGCAATGGGTTACTGAGAGAGCAAGCCAAAGTGAAGTGGTTAGTAAGGAGGAGGGACAATAAAAGAACAAATGTTAGGAAAACTGTCTTTCGATTAAGAGCTGTGACACATAGGAGAAACACAATCTCTTACAACAGAGACGCCCTGCCGACTGCACATTTTACCGAAGGGTAAGATTCCTACCAATGTGTAATCCCTGGTATGACGATAAACTACATCCGGTAGCACCTGTTGTGGTCCCAACTAAGGGCGAATAGTGAACTCACAAGCATAAATCAAAATAATAAGAATATATAAAAATAATCATTTATAGAACACACCAACAATGCAGTTTTATAGCAAAACGACAGTAGATTTATTCAGAACAGGTTATTTAGTATGTGTGACGTCACCCTGTGCCTCTGCCCCCGTCCTATCCTATGACGACCAATGTGACTTAGTATTGGTCGCGGCGCCAAATGTGACGTTCTAACCCTTGGCTGATTCGGATGGAAAGCTGGTTAGATTCGGTATCAGCTTTGTCGCTCCCAGCTCGCCTCCAACGTCTGGTTACCGAAGTAACTGCTTTGATTTCTAGTGTAACCTGCCGACGTTGTGATTTGATCTTAGGTAGACGAAATCAATCAGTCGTCGGGCCCTAGTGCAAGCCGAATTCGAGCAAAGGTGACACTGCACAAGTATATGTAAAAGAAAATAAAGTAACAACTCGAAAGATTCAAATGTGTTAAAAAAAAGAATAACAAATATCTTTATATCTGGTTGCTGAATACAGTACTGCGTCTTTCTCCCAAACCGCGTCCATGGATACGTGACACTGCGTTTGTTAGGCGAGTCTTAATATCTTAAGTTGTTTTTCACAAAACTTTTTTTTTTGCTATCTTCAGGCGATATATGTAAAGCTTGTTTTGGTCGTGTGAGTCTAAGTCGTTCTTCAAAAATAATTGTTTTTGGTTAGAAGTCTAAGTCGGAATGCGTGGATATATTTCAGTCAGCTGCTGCGAGGCTGGTCTGCGAGCTCACAGCTCAACTCTGCTCTGTCACTCTGTCTGCGTCTGCCCAACTGCCACTGTCTCTGCCCTGTGACTCCGTTTATATGGACGCCGACCAAAACCGGGTGGGGGCCTGTCGTGGTTTGGGTTCCTCGATAATTCTAAATCTGCAATAAGGATTTTCTTTGTTTTCGAACAGGAAAATTTATCACTTTCTATTTTTGGAAGTCCATTACTTTCTGTTTTAGAGGGGTTCTTAAGGGAATTGTCCTCCCAAATTCTTCCTTTCTCACATTGGTATCTCACACCAATCCCCTCAGAGGGCGTCAACATTTTTCCTTCTTTCTCAGAGTGGTATCTCACACCAATCACCTCAGAGGCGTCAACAGGTTTCCCTTCTTTCTCATGGTGGTATCTCACACCAATCGCCTCAGAGGGGTCAACAGGTTTCCCTTCTTTCTCATATGTTTATCTTCGCCCATCGCTCACGTCACCATTCAGCCAATGAACGCTCGGCAGCGTGGGTGTGGCTGGTCTGGCCTCAGTTTACAAATATCGCTCAAAGAAAAAAAAATATCTTCTTTTTTCTTTTCTTTCTTTTCCCTGACTGGAACCCTCACGACTCGTAGTGTGGTCATTAAGTCTCTATCTTAACTGAATGTCATCTGGAATTCATCAACGAGATTTTCATCAAGTAATCATCAAGGTGGTCAAGTGAATCTATTTGTAACCTCAACGCCTTCGTACTTCTATCGTCAACAATCTGTCCCGGTAAAAAACTTTTATCATGTCAAGTTCTGGGCATAAAACAGGTGGTCCCTTTTCAAAACCAAATGATATCTCCAAAAGATAGTTAATAGTTTATTCTTTTCCTTTTTCTCTTTTCCCTTCCTTTTTCTTTGGGGTGGTCTCAGCTGATCCTTTTTCTTGGTCACATCCTCGACATAATTACGATTATCTTCGAGCATTTTGCCCTGCGAGCCACTTGACCAATTTGAAATTTTCATTATTGCAATGGGCAGATTGATATTCGCCGCGTCATAGCATAAATTAATTCCGACAGATCCGAGATCTTACGAATTTCCTATCTTCTGCGAAAAAAATACTTTTTTCGCAAATGAAAATAAAATCTTTACCACTTTTCTTTTGTTAAAAAAATAACATCGCTCAGTATGCCTTTCGTGATAGCTTCTTCTCGCCTTAAGTATTTCACGCTTTTAATTTTCACGCTTAATGAGTTAGCCAAACGCTAAATAGTGTCACAATGATTAATATTATTTATTGTAAGGAGAAAAAAGTTTTCATTTCTTGTTAATTTTGTGAGATAATTTCGTAAAAAAAAAGCAGCTAATTAATTAAAATGTAATCATGAAATAATGCCATTCTCTTGAATTAATTATAAAGTTTTAATTTTCATATTTAGATTTCAGCATTAAATAACCCATAGTGGTTTTGATATGCCGCTAAACGAAAAGAACCAAACCAAACCAAACCAAAGCAATCTTCCTGCATAAATTTTCTCATTTGCGAGTAAAGACATAATTTTGAAACACTTACTAGCTTTGCTTTTCAGAATTGGAGAGAAGGTAAGCGACACATATCAGCACTTTGTTAGTATGTTCTCTTTGTATATATATAAAAAAAAATCATTTACGTCCTTCTGTCTCCTCCCTAATCGTTTTTGTTTATTTTTTTCGTTTTTAATGATTGAATACATTTTTGTACCCAGCATATGTAACATTTAGGCAGCCAACATATATTTAATAAACCAAACAATACAAAAATAATCGTCTGTAAAATGCAATTGGCAAAAATGAAACAATATTACACCGAAAGGCGTGTATTAAAAACAATCTGTATAGAAAGTGCTCTTGAACGTTTCTAAGAGAAAATTCCTTAATATCTGACCAGGCAAATAATCAAACTGTATAGAAAAAAAAATAAAAATAAACCAAAAAAAAATTGTATTTCACACTCTTGAAATCGAAAACAAAAATTTTAATTAACTATTTGGTGTTTTTGAAAAGTAATAAGTTTTCAAAGTCGGATATTAGTAAGCAAATAGTGTATCTAATTTTTACCATATCAACTAGACTTAGTGTTTTTAATCTTATTAGGTCTCTGTGAACAAATTAACGATAAGCCAACAAAGGACATCTGAACATCTTGTTGTGTTTTTGCAGTTTAAGTTTCCCGCTTAATGGGAACAGTCTGGCGGAAAGTACTTATACACATTACGGTATATCACATGCATATGTCCCTGTATTATAATCACACACACACACGCGCGCGCGCATGTATGTGTGTGTAGTTTTGAGTTTGTGTGTATTTTTACGTGCGTCCACGCACACATATACGTGTATAAACATGCAAGCAAGCATAAGCACGTGTAAAATAAATATTAGCCGTACAAAAAGTAATAATTTCCTCTGTCGCTTATATAACTCTCTTTTTTCGAAATTATTTATATACATTTATATATCAATTTGTATATAGCCTTATATAGAGAGTTATGAGGAATTATTGGATATATAAATCAACACTGAATCTTGATCAGTTCCATGCTTCACGCTTTTCTGTATATTTCTATATTAATATTGTCTATATCAACAAACGCTCTAAATCCAATATAGGGAACATTTTCCCCATAAATAGTTATAAACGGAAAAGCTCATATACCTGGGAGTCTGAACACGACAGCTCCGCGTCGGGCAGCATGAGCGTTTCCCAATTTCTGCCCTAGCTGTCAGCAACACTAGCATATCCTGGCGCGTTTCAAGCTTAGTGTTAGAAAAACCTCGGTACAATACACTTTCCCCCGAGTCCGTTTTCGTCTTTAAATTTTTTCTTTAAAAAAATCCCAAGAGGAAATTGACTTTGTCTACTCCTCAACCAACCAAGAAGGAAAGAAAATGCCATTGATCTCGAAAATAATGCTGATTAAAGAGTATGAAGGAGGAAAGAGCGAATGCCATCGCATGTGACCGGAAGTTCTCATACTCTACCGGGACAACGATTTTGAAGAACAAAGAAAGAATTTGCAAAGCTACTCTGCACCTATGCGATTGATAGCTATAACAAAGCAACGAAACGGACACATCCACGAAATTTCTACATATGTAGATGGAAAATCAGCTAAAAAAAATGTTTACTTTCAGTCTTTTTAACATGAAGATGAAGGAGATAAGTCTATTTCGAACTTCTAAAGAACGCGCCATGAAAGACTACATTATAGAATTTAGCAAATATTAAACCTTCTGTACTGTAGTTTTTAACTTAAATCTGACGAACGTAAAAATAAGAAACAAAATTGCATAGGTATATGATAACAATAGTATTAATCGTAAAGAAACCGTAAAAATTATAAAAAATACAATAATTTCTAAAGGAAGATATAGAGATTGCAAAATTAATTACGGGCTGACTAACGAGCAGATAGTATTAGTTGAACTTACAGGACTGAGGAAGAAAGGAATTCTAATTTGTATATATACCAGTGAACGTAGGTTTGCGGTAAACTTGGTTTCTACCATAATCTACCGCGTGTTGATGATTTGTTCTCAGTTTACATTTGATCAGAAACTGGAGAAAATTTCGTAGTATTTTCATTCATAACAGTTTTCCCATTGATGATTTTAGATGCACTATTGAACTGAAAATTAAACGTTTCAAGGAGCCAGTGGTTTTTTATTCTTCTTTATGTCGCTTATATCTAAAACTAACATGGCTGGGTAGAAATAGTCAAGGTACCGGCGTGTCATTTTTGAGACCCTTTTGGTATTCCTCTTTTTCGTTACATAATAGTTCCGTAGAATATAGATTTAAATGCCAGTGCGATGCTGCATACATAGGACGGACCAATCAGAGACTGGAGACCCGTATTGGCCAAAACGTCCTTGCTGGTATAAGAGCAGGTAACTCTAGTCGATATTTTAGCACAACACAAGCAATGCATTATTCAGCCTTTGGCCAGCACTTTTTATATAATCTTGACTGTTTACATCAGTATACAGATGATTATCTCACCATCTTGCATAGGGCTCGTTCTGCTCATCATTTGAATATTTTAGAAGCCGTGTACATTAAAATGCACCAACCGAGCTTATGCAAGCAAAACGAACAATTTACCAACTTTCTTAAGCTATTTGGAGGACGTTAGTATTTTTAATAATAAGTTGTTTTAGTCGTGTTCTGTAATTAAGTTTCCCTTCATTTTCTACTATTAAGTTCTTGTGAATATCATCTCCATTCTCGTTTCAAATCACGCCATCGAATCCTTCTGAAGAAGTTTTGACTGATAGAAATATTCAGGGAAAAATTATAAAAATATAAAATAAAGTATATATAAATTTCTTTTTAAAACAATATATTTATTCTGTGGTATCAGAACATTATACCCACACACACACGCACGCACGCGCGCGCGCACACACACACACACACACATATATATAATATAATATAATATAATATAAAAGGCACAAATACTGATATTCCAGGGTTATAATTTTTACATTGGAATCGTAATCACCACTCCAATTCATCAGACCTACAAATTCAAAAATGATTCCAATGTAATAAATTATAACCATGGAATATTAGTGTTTGAGTCATTTACATTATATTCTTGGTCTGTCTTAGACATTGAGCTCTACCTGGATTCTATCCTCTTGTATATATATATATATATATATATATATATATATTGATTACCAATATTATTAATATCTCTCTCCTCTCCTCTCCTCTCTTTCTCTCTCTCTCTCTTACATACATACATACATACATACATATATATATATATATATATATATATATATATATATATATATATATATATATATACAAACACAAACACTGGGGTAAAATAAGTAATTGATTTTTTTTAATCAACATAGATATAACTTATGAAAAACTTAAAATCCATCCAATATTTCTACACTAATGCATAATGCTGCAATATGCAAAGAACAATTAGAAAACTTTGTAATAAATGAAATTGTGTGATATTTATAAAATTTTGAGGCGAAAAATTATTCGTACAAAATATGTCTTAAATATCAAAAGGCGTAAATTATATTTATTTACATTATGTAATTTGTAAGTTTTTACTAGGATGTTCCAGTTATCTTATTACCGGAACAATCTAGAGCATCACACAATTAATTTCTCATATAAGCTTATCTACGCACACAAATTATACACAATGATCATCAAAATGGGGACAGGCAAGGTACTATTAAAATCGAAAAATAATTCATCAAACATTGGAAGGAAGGCAAAAACTATAGGAAAATAGTAGATGTCTTTAATGTACCATTTACTAGTGTTAGTTCTGTTATTGCTAAGTAAAAAAGCTGGTGCACCGCGTAAGATTTCATGCAGATCAATGAAAAGGATTCAGCCCCGAATTCAAGAAAATCCAATGACTACTCGGAGAGAAATACAGGAAGAATTAAAAGCATCAGACATTATTGTTACGAAGTAAAGAATAAACAATGGACTTCCTAGAAGTTAATTATGATCGCGTTCTCCAAGAAAAACAAATCTCCTCTACTACTGAAGAAACATAGGGATCACGGGATAAAATTTTTTCGTGAGCATAAAAATAAGCCTGAATCATTTTCGAAAAGTGTTTTATGAAACAAAGCTTGAACTATTTGGGTGTAATTCCAGGAGAAAAAAAAAGACAAAAAACGGTACAGCCTTTGAGCCGAAGTACACAATCCCAGTGGTGAAATTTGGTGGTGGCAATATCATGGTTTTTTTATGGGTTTTTTTCTGCTAATGGTACGGGCAATTTAGAGATAATACATGGTAGAATGAATTAAAAACTATACCAAGATGTTTTGAACTCTAATTTGTTTGCGTCAGTCGTAAAGCTTGGACTCTCAAATGAATGGATTTTGCAGAAAGATAAATGACCCTAAACATACGACTAAATCTACGAAAAAAAGGTTTAATGAAAACAATGTCGATGCACTCAAATGACCATCAGAGTCTCCAGACTTGGAACCAATAGAGAATTTGTGGCGTTTATTAAAAATTCAAGTTAATAAAAGAGCTTTAGAAAATATCCTGGAATCAAAGAGAAAATGCAAAAAATGGAGTAAAATATAAACGGAAACTTGCAAATCATTGATTAAAAGCTACAGAAAGAGACTTATTGCTGTTGAATTGAGGAAAGGATATGCTATGTATTTAAATAGGTATTATAATGTTGTACGAATACTTTTTTCGATACCATTTTTTTTAAATTTCATATAATTTCAATAATATAACAAATTTTCTGATTTTTTTTCATATTGCAGCATTATGACATGTTATAAATATTCTATGGATTATATAATTCTTTTACAAAATCTAACTATGCTGAATAATAAAAAAATATCACGGTGAACGAATATTTCTTCTCCCCGCCCACACTATCTATCTATCTATCTATCTATCTATCTATCTCTCTCTCTCTCTATATATATATATATATATATATATATATATATATATTATCAGCATTTTATATTTTTAATGCGTGTTGTTTGTTGTTAATTTTGTCGACTGCACAGCATAGTAGGCTCAGTTGGACAACGTCTGTTACAAAAAGCAATTCACTCCGCCAGAAAATTGGAAACAGCATGCTGTACTGCTTGGTATTCTCCCCGGAAGCTCTATTACGAGTATTTCTGAGTGTTTTGGTGTTAATCTTAGGATAATGGAAAGGATTTGAAAACAGGATGAATCTAATAGTGAATAGGTATGTGTTTGGTATGATCACTAGTGACGGCGATGTTATGCCTCCATTCATCTTCCCACAAGTCCTAAGACTCAACACGGAGATCTACATCAAGTCTTTTGGGGAGGTGGTACATAACTGGTTAAGACGTTGGTGGTTGATAGAACCTATTTCTGGCAATAAAACACACACGCAGAACGCAGGCATGACTGTCAGACAATTTCTGCGACGACTTCTTATATCTGGCCATCTAACTCCCCAGACAGCAACCCTTTGATTATTATGTGTGAGACGCAGTAAGCACTGGACAGCAGTTTCGTCCTATTTTGAGATTCATCAGCAGCGATATAACGAGATTCGAACCCGGACCATTTCGATACAACGAAAACGTCATACCTACTGTACCAAGGAATCAACAGCTCTGTGCTTTCTGCTTTCTGTTGCGGATTCTTCTAGCATCTAGAAGAATCCCCAACAGAATGCAGAATTATATACTTATTGGGAATAAAACCTTTCAGAACGGTGCCAAGGCGTCTTGGCTGTGTTCTGAAACAAAGCTAAGGCTTTACTAAGTATAAACTTACTACTACACTCTCAGAATACAGTTTACGAATCAAGAAAAGATTTACTAATCCATGTCTTCAGTAAATTTAAACTTTGGAGATGGTTAATATAGTAGATCCGGATATAAGAGAAGCCCGGATATAAGAGAGATTTTCGCTGGTCCCAAATTACAGTCTGTGTTAACGTATATATAATAGACAAAACCCGAATATAAGAGAAACCCGGATATAAGAGACTCTCTTATATCCAGGTTACACTATATATATATATATATATATATATATTGTAAAATTTCACCCCAAGCAAGACGGGAGTGCCACTAGCACGTAGGGGTTTACAGATAGTGAAATTGAGAGAAAAGACAGCGTATAGGGGGCATTGAGGAAAGGAAAAAAAAGATGAACGGGGTTCAAGACAACAAAAGATGGCGATTGACGTTACATCTAAATTTTTGAATATTTTATCAGGGAAACAAATAAGAGGAATGGAGTTCCACTGTTGGGAAGTGCCAGAAAAGAAACTGCTGCAATAGAGGTGACGGTTACATTTAACTATTTCAACAGTAAAAGGTGTGATCTAGATGCCACTCTAGTAGCACGCTTAAATTCATAGAGTCGGGGATGCAGGAAAAAACTTCGTCGGAGCAGTTGTCATGAAAATCTTTATAGAAAAGACAGAGGGAAGCCACATCACGTCTGTGAGAAATTCATTGAAACCGAGATTCCAATTCATGATCGATTACATTACAGAGCCTTTTTTTTTTTTTTTGAGAACTTGGAGATGAACATCTTCAGATCAGATATGGCAAAAGTATTCGATGCACGGACGAATGGTAGGTGTGTAGATGTGTAAAATGAACTCTGACAAGAAAACTTTCTAGCATGACACAGTGAACCAACTTTTCTTGCAGTAGATGCAGCTATTGATTCAATGTAGTTGTTCGACTTCAAGTTAGTGGAAAACACGAGGCCAAGGAGGCACAGTGAGACATTCTTCTGGAGTCGAGTATCAGCCATGCTGATATAAGTATGTAAGCGCTAATCTATTACCTTTCTGTCACAAAATATCCCCCTATCTTATATTCAATTCCTTTTTCTTACTTTCATGGTGCGCACGTCTCTTTATTTATTTCTCTTTTTCTTTTCTCTTTATAGTCCGACAATTATACCGACAATATATACGTAATTTTTCTTCTATCCTTCAAAAGACTGGCAATTATATATATATATATATATATATATATATATATATATATATATATATATATATATATATTCCGTATCATAGTATCTTTCTTAGCGCATCTCATAATGATTTGTGGCTAATTTTTCCCCTACTCTGACACGTGCGCTCTTCTTTTCACCTGATTTTTTTTTATAAATCATAATACGGTGGGTTCTAATTCTTATAATGATCATTTTATGTCAGCTTAATATGTGTCAACGACTGATTTACGTCCTTGGTTTAGTTTTTCCCGTGTTAGGCTCTTTTGTTCATATTGTTTTTACTCTCTTACGAAATCGACGCTGTCCTAATCACAGCCCTCTAACTGCTCACTATTTATAGTTGTCAAATGACGTCTACGACCCAATAAACACCTTGGAAGTCCTAGTGTGCCACTGGTTCCATCGTTAGCAAATATCTGTTCATTGATGTGTAATTGATACCTTGCTAGAGTTCTGGCTCATAACTCGTATGGTTGCCTGAATTATTTTTTTTATTTATCCCTCTTCTATAGAACATTTTTGTGTATTGTATTTTTTCTTGCATTTATTCCGATTGATAATATTTAGTCAAATACATTTAAGTATAGGAATGTGAAACATGGCCTTTTTACGTGGGCAAACGGGAACATATTGTTCTCTTTCGTGTTTTGTACAGTTGAGTCGAACAAATATGTTTGTGTGTATGACAACAAATGAGTCAATAGTAAAGTACATTATATTTTATTCAAACAAATTCCTAACAAATCTTTTCACCCTAAGCCACGCGATAATACTACTAAGTCGCAAGGAAAGAAACTAAGGAAACCTTACTGGGGAGAAAAGACAATAAAAAAAAAAAAAAAACAGGACAGAAAATAGCGATTGACGTTGATTTAAATTTTTCTAGATTGTGTTTGGCAGAAAAACAAAAACTGGAAATGAGTTCCATAAATACAATTTGCATTTCTTTCTACTATTTTATCCGAACTTTCATCTATTGTGCATCCACTCATAAAATGACAATTCCAATTTCAATTCTGTGAATTCTTTGAGGGATCTTTTTTGATATCTTGAATGGTTCAAACTGTTGTGTCCTGGAAATGTCAACCCTTTTCATGTTCTGCTCTGGTGTCAGCATTCATGGTACTCATAATGCAGACAGCTTCTTCATCAACAAGGTCTCAGTTAAATGAGTATGGCCCCAACCAGAACTAATGCCTATGGACTTGAATACCTATTGGACGGTAAGAGGCATGTCAACCCAAACTATACGTTGAATGGCATCAAATTGTTCATAAGTGGTTGACGATTTTGGATGACATGTCGAAGGGTCACCTTCTGTGCTGCCCCTGACCCGTTTGAATTCCGCAGCCTACTTCTTTATATTTTTAGAGGGAAGGGAGTCTTCAGCAAGTCTTTGCACAATGTCCTCATGAATTTCTTTCGGTGACATACCTTTTATTTACAGATACTTTATGACTGCTCAGGCATCGGTTTTCTCCATTTTTAGACTTGTCGCACAACTCTCACATTTGCACGGATCTCACCGACACTAAAATTAAGACTGGAATCTGAATTATTTTTTTTTTTTTAAATTTACAAGAAGTGGTATTGTGTTACCTTAACAAAAATGTTCAGCTATGTTTCTTCTTTCTGGGTGATACTTTTGAACGACCTTCATAGTACGGCAGTTGAATGAATGTTGTTTCTTGTGAGATGACCATATCATTTCAACATCCTCTTCTTGATGGTGATTAAGGGGTCTTCCAATGGGCCTGTCTCGTGTCTGATTGTGTCTCGCAGTTGGTGTGTGTACACGTCTAGGGTAGTTATTTTGTAGCTTATCTTTCATGCTTGGTTGAATTAGAAGGGCAAGACAAATTCTAAAACGTTGTTACTTCTGGTAATTTTACTTTGGAACCAATCTTACTCGCTTCAGATTTTTCTTCTCGTGTTTATAAACGACATATTACAAGTGACTGTTTACACAAGGACCAGGCAATACCAAAGATATTTTAATATTTCCCTAATATTGTGGAGATAATAGCGCTGTGAACTTTTCCAACATTGTTGTATTTTTCTCTATATTTCCCTATCTCGCTGTCAAACTGTTTCTCACAATATGCGATGCAAAAAGGAGATGAAGAATTCTCAGCCAGACAAATTTTTTCTTAACTAAACCATATGGTGATTTTCTAAGCGTAGATGTAGTACAAGGCTGAAATTATGTGCCACCCAGTGAGGTTCGTACACAACTGAAACATAAGTTCAAAAATAAGTTTCTCTTAAAAATCTTTTGGTCATACAGTGAACTTTTTATTGCGTCTTCCCTAATAAACAGGGTGTTCCCAAAAATTGACATCCCTTTGTAATATAATAACATAGCCAATTCTCTCTTGAATGATTTCAGTTTTTAACAAAATGTGTAAAAACTAAAAAGTTGAATGCTTATTTTTTTTAACAGGACAAACAATGATGTTCAATAGAAATGAAAAGGCATATATATGGAGGAACCCATTCAAACATGAATGTGCAACGTGCATTTTCGAAAATATTCAAGAAAAATGCATCATCTGGAAAGCAGATTTGGACATGGCACAAAACATTCAAAGACGAAGGCTGTCTGTGCAGGGCAAAGGGATCTGGATTACCACCAGTATCGGACGATATCATCAGTCAGGTGCGGGAAACATTTGTGCAGAGCCCCAGAAAGTATGCAATAAGAGCATGTATGGAAAACCAGTTTCCTTGTCAAAAAACTTTGGCGTGTTGGAAGGAAACGCTTACGAATATCACGCTATAAGCTGTAACTCGTTCAAGGCTTAAACGCAGATGATAGTGAGAAGGTCAAACAATTGTTTGTCATCATGCAAGAAAACCTTACAGAAGAGGAGTTCGAAAATCGTCTTGTTTTCAGTGATGAGACCATATTTCGTACCAATACTAAAGTCAACAGGCATAATATTCGCATTTGGCTGGAAGAAAATCTCCATCCCACATTTGATTATATCGTGTTCTGCGCAATTTCCAAGAATCATCTTTTTGGACTGTTTTTCTTTGAGGGACACGAAACCGATAATATTTATCTGCAAATACTTCAAAACAGGTTATTTAATGGACTCATAGCTCATGAGTAAGATCAATTCATTTTTCAACAGGATGAGGTTCGGCCTCACTGAAAAGACTTATCTCAGTGAGAATCTGCCAGTAAAATGCATCAGGCATGCCAGTGATAATGACAATGTGTTATTGAAATGCTTATAACGTTCACCTAATTTGAAAGCTTTTAATTTTTTTCTGTGGGGCTATGTGAAAAGGCAGGTCTATATCGCCACTCTTCTTACAAGCCTAGAGGAACTTAATCCGAGAATCACTGAGGCACTGGAAAATGTTATGCAAGGCATGATACTGCGTTATTTGGCAGGGGTTGGTCTAATGATTTGACCTGTGTTGTGTTTTGAACATATCGTGTTGCGTATCTTGAACATTAGTGAAGCACTGTAAAATACGTATGTTATAAAATCTACAACTCTTTGAATATTTTGATAACTAAATCAATGGAGACTATTTAATTTCGTTTACCTGAGACATGTAGTTACTCAGATATTCACATTTGAAATTTTGTGTAATTTGGGGGACACCGGCTTTTATATATATATATATATATATATATATATATATATATATATATATACATATATATATATATATATATATATATATATATATATATATTAGTGAATACGCATAATATCAAACGTCGATAACACTACTCGTTGTTTCTACAGTTAATATAATCTTCAGGTATGAATTCTGACCGATATCCGATAACGGTCAGCATTCACACCTGCAGATTGAATTAACAGCATGAAACTCCATGTAGTGTTATCGACGTTGGATATTATGTATATTCACTAATATATATATATATATATATATATATATATATATATATATATATATATATATATATATATATATGAGTGAATATACATAATATCCAACGTCGATAACATAGCTCTGTTTCATAACATTGAGCACTGTATTTATAATACCTTAGTAACAAATATACTTACGTACTTGCAAGTATTTGTGCTTGTATGTACATTTTTTCTACCCATTCCTACATATATATATATATATATATATATATATATATATTATCAGCTAATCTTTATAATCGCACTTACCCCTCAAATACTGAGTTAATTTCCCACATGCGATCACATGTCAATTAACCCAGAATTCATTACCCTATTGAAAACAATTACACGTGCCCGGAATGTGGTACGCTTCTCAAAAGATCAGGTGGTTTTAAACGTCAACTGAATATCCATCAATCGGCCGGCGACTAGCCAGCAGTTGTTACCCGTAACAACAATTCGGAAGGTAATAATACCTGTTCTATCATTCTATTTGTCTACGTATATGCAAATTTTTCAGGACTTAAAAAGTAATCTTCATAGATATGTCAGTCCTAGGAAAGCAGAAAAGTGATTCATACTACCCCGGGCAAGATTTTTAGTCACAAAATAATAAATATGCCAAAAAAAAAAAAAGAAAGAAAAAAAGCTTGCTCAATAACGAGTCGACAGAGACAATGTCTCTTCTTTCATTCTTTCTTTCTTTCTTTATATATATATATATATATATATATATATATATATATATATATATATATAATTATTTATTTAAAAATATGATTCTAACACGCTACATAAGAGTTCTCGTGTTTCAAAATTTGAATTATATTGAATTAAAGTACTAAGCTCTGTTCCATCTTCAAGCGAAATTTTTTTTTAATTATATTTTTAAATAAATAATTATATTTATGCTCTAATTTTGTATCGAGCACTATTTTTTAAAAATAACAACAAAAATATCGAGCAAATATATTTTGTATCGAGCACTATTTTTTAAAAATAATAACAAAAATACGAAAGAACTTTGGATTATTTACCTAACGAGTTCTTTCCTATTTTCTATATATTTTTCACACACACACACACACACACACACACACACACACACACACACACATATATATATATATATATATATATATATATATATATATATATATATGATTTCACACCAATCAAGGCAATAAAGCCACTAAGACATAAGAGCTTACTGAGTGTGAGATAATATGAGAAAAAGAAAAGGAGAAATTATTAAGTAGGGAGGAGAAAAAAAGAAATTAAGAAAAAAAAAGAAGGCCGATCTTTACAAGAATCAGACAGTTCCCCAAAGGTCTTCAATACAGGATTTAGAAATGAGGATTTCCAACAAGCAGAAATGTAAGAAGCAGTGAAGTATTTTAAAGTTTAGAGGGAACAAAGCGAGTTTCTTAAGGATTATTGCAGGGATACCCTAAATTCAACATTCATGATGGAAATCAAATTTAGAGATGATTTTAGAAAATAAGAACGTTGATACAATAGGGAACGATATATATATATATATATATATATATATATATATATATATATATATATATATATATATATATATATACAATTATATGAATCATTCATACAAAAAAACATAGAGGTTAATGATTTCTCTCTATTTAAATCATTAACCTCTATATTTGTTTTTTGTATGAATGATACATGTAATTATAAATTGAACTGCACCTATAATCAAAATATATATGTATATATACATATATATATATATATATATATATATATATATATATAGAGAGAGAGAGAGAGAGAGAGAGAGAGAGATTTTGGATTATTGCAGGGATACCCTAAATTCAACATTCATGATGGAAATAAAATTTAGAGATTATTTTAGAAAATAAGAACTTTGATACAATAGGGAACGATATATATATATATATATATATATATATATATATATATATATATATATATATATATATATATATATATATATACAGTTATATGAATCATTCATACAAAAAACAAATATAGAGGTTAATGATTTAAATGGCGATAATACATCTGGAATTTATAAACAGGGATCATATTCATATACAGGTTCGGTGTTAGTGTAGCTTATTGAAATTGTTTGCGAAGATGTATTCTCGCCATTTAAATCATTAACCTCTATATTTGTTTTTTGTATGAATGATACATGTAATTATAAATTGAACTGCACCTATAATCAATATATATATATATATATATATATATATATATATATATATATATATATATATATAGAGAGAGAGAGAGAGAGAGAGAGAGAGATAGAGAAGGCACGGTGGAGTAATGAATAGCGGCTTGGATTGAGGAATCGCAGAGCCGAATTCGAATTCCAGTCGAATCCATTACATTTACTTCGTGCTAATACCCTTGGGAAAGTTCTGAATCCTCTTCTTCTCCCTCCAGCTATGGGTAAATAGTAGGACAGACTGGGTTCTATAGCCTTGGATGGAAACTGGTCTAAGAGAAGGACAACTCTGTATTCAAAATCTGCGGAGGGTCGTTTGGGGACCTTATGGCACTTAGTGCACCAGCTCTCTGAATTCGTCCCTTCAAAAAGTGTGGCTGGTCCTGCACGAAACCTTCACCTCTATAATCAAATATCATGTGCTGTTGTCGGTTTCCTGGGAACTGATCTGCTTGAACCTCATACGTCGAATTCGACAAGAGAGTCGACTATATATATAAATACACACACACACACACACACACACACACACACATATATATATATATATATATATATATATATATATATATATATATATATATATATACTTAATCTCTTCTCCGGAATCACGTCATGCTCTGAAGATCTATCCTCTTGGCAAATCTGACCAGGGATTAGTGTTTATAGAAATCTAATTATTAACAGAACATCTTTCTGTTATCAACGCGCTGATTGGGAATTATTACGCGCAAAGTATTAGAGGCTCTAATCAACGCCGAATTGGCAAATTATCTTACTTCACACAAACCCCATTCGGATAAACAAAATGGCCTCTGTTTCTCCAGGTCTACCGCCGATTTGTTAACAGCTATTACCGAATTTATCTGTCACGCTTTAAATGACAACGGCAAAGCTCAGGCTGTCGACCTATATATCTAAATTGTGTGCTGAATGTTTTTGCATGCAGGCCTTCTTCACAAGCTCAAGGTCTACGGTGTCTCTGGGCGAATATTTGGCCTAATACAATAATTCCAAACAATTCCTATAATGAAGATCGTGTTGAATAGATACACTTCTAGTTCACTTTTTATCAATGAAAGGGTTCCCCAGGCCTCGGAACAACGCTGATTCTGATCTTCAGCAACGATCTTTTCAAAGTCATCAATTGCTAACTATGTATCTATGCAGATGACACAAATATTTCCTCTTACGTTAGTAGAGGTAGTTTGCGAGATCCGACAGAGCAAAACTAGAAACTGCTCTCGAAACGGACCTCCAATCATTGGTTAACTGGATTAAGGAATTGCTTATAAATTTTAACGCCTCCGAAGCAAAACTGCTTTCATGTAATCAGCACAGAGAATCTTTTCTGTCGCCCATTAGAATGGCTGATTCTACACCCCAGGAGAGCAACGCGTTTCGTCTTCTTGAACTCACTTTTTCCACTGACATGAAGTGGGGTGTTTATATTGAATAAATTTCTACGTCTACTACTAGGAATCTTGGTTCATTGTGCCCTGTGAGACAATTCTTCTCGTCAAAATCACACATGCCCTTCTATAAATCTACCATATTTCCGTGCATTGAATATTGCTGCCATATCTGGTCTCCTAATATGAATCTCGTGATATTTTACAAAATTATATCTATAATGAAATTGATCCTGACCTGGCATCTCGATTTTTATCACTTTTCATCGACGTGATATGGATTCCCAATGTCTTTTCTACAAACATTTTCATGGCAATTATTCTGATGGGCTGTGCTCGTTACTGCCTCGACAGCGTGAATTTAAGCGTACTGCTTGATTACAAAGTAGGTCCCACCGTTTTACTGATGAAGTAGCTAGATGCAACCTTTATTTCTATTCGAATAGTTTATTTACTTGCACTTCTGTCCTGTGGAAATCCCTTCCGATTTCTTACTTCGTTGCTTCTTAAAAGAAGTAAATTCAACGTCAATCGCTATCTTCTGTCTTTCTGAATTATGTTATAATCCCACCTCTTATGTACTAGTGGCATTCTTATTTTTTACTAAGTGTGAAATAATTAAAAAATAAATCTGGTTTATTTGTAAACATGTAGATTATGGGTTTCTCACAATGTGAAAGTTTTTCTTTTTTTGGTTTTGTTTGTTTTGTTTTATGGCATATCAACCTCAATGAGTTATATAATGCCGACAAAATTTTTATTGCTGGTAATATTTTTTTCCTATAGAAATCTAACTCTGGTAATATTTTTTTCAAAATGTATAGATGGTAATAATTTTTTTTTTCCAAAATGTATTGATGGTAATAATTTTTTTTACAAAGTACACTTTTAAAGTATTTTGAAACCATTTTTAAAAATTTTTCAACATTCAATATTTCATATTTCAAATTTTATATTGTGTTACGAGGACCCGCTTGGATTATACCATGTTATTACTACCTACCTACCTACCTATATATATATATATATATATATATATATATATATATATATATATATATATATATATATATAGGCAGTATAGCTTCTTTCAAGCATGTTTAGTTGAATCATCTGGATATATTACGTCAATCTAATTTTTATAATACACTCGGATCAACATCTGAATTGTGATATTGAATTCATTAAATAAGTTTCTGTAGTTTCTTTTATTTTCAAAAGTACTTTCAATCTCATCCAAAATCATTTTCAGGGGTGAGTTGCTAAGACAAAAATATTAATGGAATTGATAGTTCTGGATTTTTTTTATAAATGCGTATGAAACGCGCCCTATTATAATTATGCCATGTAAAATATGTTCACATATGCGGCAGTAAATTTTGGATAATTTCCTCGTAGATAAAAAGGTAACCGGAGGTAAGAGTGTTGCTATTCTAGAGAAGGGTGCTGAGAATACTACTGACAGCGTATGTAAGACGGGCAATTTTAAAGGAAGATGGAATAAATATGGCCTTATATTAAAAATCATAAACAGGTAGTTGAAATTTCTGTGACATATTATGAGGAAAGGCGGTGTAAAGGATTTGGCATTCACAAGACATATTGAAGGCAAGGTGGAAACATCAAGTAAACGACTCAACAAGATCTGTGCAAACTGATGATATGACAATTATTGGGAGGAAGGGATAAGAGCAACAATAAATATGAAATTGTGGAAAACCATGATCGCACACGTCCTGAAAGGACACAACGCATAGGAGAAAAAGAACCGCACAAAACCTTCCTTAACTATTGCTTTACAACAAAGCAAATATGTTACTCACTAAGATTAGTCTAGCAGAAAGTCAACGGTACATCGATCATGGTGAGGATAGAAATAACTTCGGGGAGACGTCTACAAAAGTACATTTGCTTTACCACAATGCAACTAGTATTTTTTACTAAGTTTATATTTTTCTAGTAAAAATGTAGGACTTCCAGTAAAGTTGGAATTCACTACGGTCATAATGATTTTCAAAATTAATCCTTACTAGGCTATTTAGTTATTTAAACGATATAATTTTTTTTATTGCGAAATTCATGACTTGCTCTTCAGTTCTGTTCTATTGGTAACTCCATCGATGGGCGAGTCTCTATAGATATCTCTTTCTTCTCTCCCATCATTTCCTTCGCGATGTCACTTGGATTGATATTTTTAATCATCCTGTTCAGAAATATGCAACTGAAGTTTCCTCTTGGATGAAAACCGGCATCGAAGCTTTCCTGCCAGCATGGGAATACAAAGTAAAGCTGCAATATTCTTCTTGGTTCTCTCTTTCCTGCTCATCCGCTATAACCCACAAGAATCACTTTTTTTGGTTGTACCAGTGCGATATATTCGATTGTGATAGATGTCGCTTTGTCACAGCACGTAATGAATGTAAATGTGTCCTCAAAGTAGCAAATTCACTATTTGCTGATAGATTAAGACCCTCTATATCACAGATTTGGTTCTTGAGACTACAGGCTGGTCTGCAAGAGTGTACAAAAGAAGCAAATTATCTGCCCTTCTCTTTAATCAATTTGTTGACGTTTGCTGCAAATAAAGCAGAATACTTTGCCGACTTCCAACTCGAATTGCGAATTTTTACATAGAAAACCCTTTGTTTAATTTAAAGCTTCAAATGTAGTTTGATATAACAACAAATTGATATATAATTTTTTCTCGATTGTTTAAAAAATACACAAAATTTTATACAAAATTTGTACATATTACAATCCATTGTTTTATAACAATATTTGCTCAGTATTCTTCAAAATTTTATCATGTACTTTGAATTTCTATAAAAGTTTCAAATGGTGTGAGATCAACACATATCAGAAATTTTAAATATTTTATTTTCGAATTCATAACAGTCATTCAAAATAACAAACTGGCGCGTGAAGACGCAATACTTAAAAATAAACTCGATATGACGCCCAGTGACACGTTAAAATGCGTTAAAACACGAAAAACTGAAATGCCGCTTACTGACGCGTGAAGACATGAAAAAAGATGCCCACCAACCTGTGAAGACACAGAAATCTGACACGAAAAACACTGACCGCTGAAGATGCTACGCTGGAAAACGATCAAAGCCGAAAGACCTCACATAATTTTGTAAAAATATTGTTCAACACTATCCGGAAATGAGAAACATGATACAAATCTTGGAATAAAATAAATGAAAAATTAATTATTTTCTCGGCTCTTCAGGCGAACACACACACAAATATATATATATATATATATATATATATATATATATATATATATATATATATATATATATATATCTTTTACCCACCACAGAGAACCCTCCCTGCCTCATATTAGAATTTCTGATGCTCAAGTCCACGAGAGCACCTCATTGTGCCTGCTTGGTCATACACTGTCCGCTGACCTGAGATGGAACAAATACATTGAACCAATAGCTTCAAGTTTATTCTATATGTCGCGCCAGTAAGTTTTTATCGCCTGAGTCCATCCTTCAAATCTGTAAATCACCCATTCGACGTTACATGGAATACTGCTGCCATATATGGTCAGGAGCACCCGCTGTTAGTCGCATGGACCGCAACAAAATCCAGAGACGTATATGCAATGTGATTAGTCACGATCGGGCATCTCGTCTACAGTCACTTTCTCACACACATGCCGTCTGGCATCTCGTCTACAGTCACTTTCTCACACACATGCTACTCTGATATTTATAATCTTCAATTATTCAAATGCAATGTCAATCGACATCTTCAGATATCTTGATCTAATTCCCTATCTTTCTCTTCATCCTTTCCTCTATTACGTCACTTTACTCTTGATCCCACTCTCTGTAACCCCTTGAGTGCTAGTGGCACTCCCACCTTCCTTGGGGTTAAATGCTTAAAATATATATATATATATATATATATATATATATATATATATATATATGTTGCTAATCAACTAATAAAAAGTATATTTTTCGGAGTTACATGTATCCATTTTGAATCGAATCTGTTCATTCGATGTATGTAAACTGAAAACGAAGAGTAAGATTTGTGCATATGTGTTTGTGTGTGTGTAGGCTTATCAAAATATATCGGGTCTGTTGTTATGGTAAAGGAGCTAATGTTCGCAAAGCTACTTAGCCACGATTGACCATGAACTCTGTCGCGCATACCCACTAAATTATAACGTTCTAACGCTCAGTTCTATTGTTTATAGCATTGCTTGGACGGAAAGTGTGTGGAGTGTGGTCGCCATGCAACACCAAACCTCCATCTGTAACCTTGGGTTGTACAACATCTATTGTTCAAGCACAACATACCATGTGTCTGTCAACCACCATATTCCTTAGATCTTGCCCCTTGCGACTTTTTCCGCTTTCCAAAAATTAAATCCTACTTGAAAAGAACACGATTTCAAGACATCAAGTGAATGCGACAAGGCAGCTGCTGGTTATCCCCCAAAAATGTGTTCCAGAAATGCTTCCATCTATCTAATGATGTTCGATAAAATGTGTGACTTCCGTAGAGGATTACTTCGAAGGAGATTAAATGCCAACTTGATATATTTTGTAGTTTTCTGTTTAGAGAACCAGAACCGATACTTTTTTTTTATTTTATTTTACCTCCTATCTATTGATGAATATCTATTTTTAAATTTCTGTAATAAAATCATATTTATAATGTTAATTTAAACTGTAGCAGATTAAAAAGCCAGAAACTGTAGTTGAGTAAACATTCGTAGAACTGTAACACAATTTTAGCTTACATGGTGGTTTATTTTTATCATGTAAAAAAAGGCATGGTGGAGTAATGGATAGAGGCGCGAAATGAGGAATAGGAGAGCAGGGTTCAAATTCCAGTCGAATCCATTACATTCACTTATGTGCTAATACCCTTGGGAAAGCTATGAATCCTCTTCTTCTCCCTCCAGCTATGGGTAAATAGCAAGACAAACTGGGTTCTATTGCCTTTGATGGCAACTGGTCGACCGCAAAAAATGGCAACCTAGTGCGGGAAAAATCATGTCAGTCATATATCAAAAGATACATGATCGCCTAAGCGTGTATCACGCATGTCACATAACTGACTGAAAAGGAGCTCTTTGTATTTATCAATTCTGTGATTTTTTTTTTTTTTGCACTATTATACATTTTAGATAACCATTTCTTCTTTCTCTTTAATTCTCACGTTGTACAGATCGTTCTATTCACGGGTGAGGTCCTGTCATTTGTTGCTGGTTTATATTTAGCTTGCTTTTATTTTCAGCGGTTGGTACACTGTCAATTGGCAAATGTTGCGGTACATGCGACCGTTATCACCTCATCTCTCTGTTTCTCTTGCTCTATTTCTTTCTTTTGTTTTCACCCTGAAACCAAATAGCGTTTCTGATATGTCTTTTCTGTCTTTCTTCACGATCAAAACAAAAGAGTGCTTTATTTATAAGGTAGCGACACCATGTAACGTACTAATTAGCGAACGAAGGAACAAGCAACATTTTAATATGCATATTGATCTAAGAAAGTCGGCTATTTTGAGTGAAGTGCTCAGTCAGTATCTCAAGAATAGCGTTTATTTTATTTTCAGGTTGCTTTCGATGTTTTCTCATGCTCTTCCATCATCTCCTTGCCCTTTCCCTACACCGCACTATCCGCTTACTCCCCATCGTCTTCGACATCTATTTCATTACTGAACGTTTTTTTCTCTTTTGCTTATTTCTGCTTATATATGGTTCTTCACCGAAATTTATTTTAAATAAGTAGCAATTATTTGAAGAAAAATGTGGAATGTAAAACTCAAATTGATTCAATGATTTCTCGTCTAACTACATGGAAATAAATATAACTTATAAAATTATAATTAAATGAATAAATAATACTCCAGAACTTCCGTTCCCAGGAGAACTGAATCGACATCTCCGCATATATATATATATATATATATATATATATATATATATATATATATATATATATATATATATATATATATATAAAGTAAGTAATCCTTTAATATTTACCGGCTGGAGTGCGTATAACTTTTAGTCTTGATCATATTTCATTAGAGAACTTTCGCATATTCATATTCTCAGAGTTAATGATTCCAGAGTCTGAACTCGGGCCACAAGTCACTGATATTGCCTTTACTTCTCCACGAATGTTCCACTATCATCGTCATTCGGATCTAAATTACGTCGAAAGTATTTCAACCAATCCGTGCACTCCTTACAGTTTTGCACAAAAACGCACAAAAAATAGGTGTAAAAAATGTCCAGCAAAAAGGGCATTTTAACGTCGGTTAATATTTAGCGAATTCGTCTTATTGAACCTAATAATGTCTAGCTAACTCATCTTATTGACCGTCACTGGGTTCCTCATACTTGTGGTCTTCTAATAAACGAAGATTAGAATATGCGCGCCTCGACATGCGATAATTGTTAGTGAGCATGTTTATTTCATATATACTAAAATTCAACTAATATATTCTACTCGAGTTACTGTTCTTTTTTTTTTTTCAATTTGTTTACAGTTTATCAAACTTTTGCACGTTATATAAAGCCAAAAAGTATTTTTTGCATCGTAATAATTTTTGGAGATAATGGTCATCTACTGATACCAGCTATACGAATTATCCCATCGCTGGGGAGGTAGGAGAGCGAATTACCGTTGAAATAATCATGATGAACGAGATGCGTGATATGAATGAAAGGGGAGGTAGAAGATTATGAGGTATGTAGAATAGATATCGATTGACCTTTGAATTAGGGAAGTTAAGATAATTGTCTATTTGACCATTGGTGGTAAATTCAATTCTAACTAGAAGTCCTATATTTGGGATCTTGGAACAAACTAATCTAAGCTTATTATATAATAACTCCAGAATTATAAATTGCATGGAGTATTGCTGCCATATATGGTCTGGTGCCCCTTCTGTTTGCCTCGGGGTTCTTGATAGGCTCCAGAGGCGGATATGCAATGTAGTTGGTCCTGCTCTGGCATCTCGTCTACAGTCACTTTCTCACAGACGCGCCGTCGCCTCCCTCTGTCTGTTCTACAAATACTTTCATGGAAATTGCTACGAGGAGCTGCATTCGCTGGTTCCCAGACGTCATGAGTACCAGCGCCTTACGAGGCTGGCATCCCGCTCTCACCCCTTCACTGTTGAAACTCCTAAATGTAGCCGTCTCTTCTACTCCAATAGCTTCATGTCTCGCACCTCTCGCCTGTGGAACTCCCTTCCCTATTCCTGTTTCCCTGTGAGCTATAATCTCCAGCTATTCAAGTGTAATGTCAATTGACATCTTCAGTTGCCTTGATCTGTCCACTGCCCTCATCCTTTCTTCTATCACTCCTATCTGATCTTGCTCTAAATTTTCTGTAACCCCTTGCGTCCTAGTGGCTTCCCGCCTTGCTTGGGGTGAAATGCTTTAAAAAAAATCGGCTTTTATGCGTAGCGTAGTGGATGTTGGCGCGGCAAGTATGATCGGCATTCTTCTATTTATTCTATGTGACATACCCTTTCAGGACATAGGCGATCATGGTTCTCCACATTTTCCTGTCTTTTGTAGCTCTTGTAAATTTTGTCTTTATTAATATATCTTCTAAACCCTTTTCGTGAGGTAGGTTATGTGTTATTTTCCTCTGTTACTCTCGCCTTTAATATGATTTGTGTGCGTCAACATTTCCAAGCCCTGTTTCCTCATTATGTGATCTAGAAATTTCACATGTATCTTTCTTATGTTAAGTATAAGTGTCCTTTTTGTTTCCATTTTTTCTAAAACTTCGTCGTTGCTCACATGTTAAATCCATGGTATTTCACCATCCTTCTCTAGAACTAAGCAGCCTCAAGTCTTTTCTTCATCGATGAGTAGATTTTCCGGCATTCACTGCCTAAAAGAAGGACTAATATTAAATAACATTTCAGTAGTCTTTTCTTCGTTTCTAACGAAAATCTTACCGTTTCTTAATACAGGATGCAGCAGAAATACCTCCCACATATACCTCACAGAAATACCTCCCTCATAATAGTAAGACATTAGCTAGATGAAGACACGAATGCCTTACTATTACGTGGAAAGTATGTCACATCTTGTATTTTGCTTAGCTTTTGGAAGGCATCTTTCGCTGTCCCAATGCGCCTTCGGATTTCGACAGTTCACACTTTAGTCGTTACGTTCATTTTCGAACATATAATTTTGGAAAAAGTATGAGTTCATTTATTCTGCCCTAGTTAAAGCCTAAATAGCAGGGCAGATTGGGCTCTCTACTCTAGATTACCAACCAGTGTATGAGAAGCATAGCTCTGTATTCAAATCGGGCTGGGCGCGAGACTGACATACTACATGTGGAAAGAGGAGGAGTCGTTTTTAACTTTTACTGCCAGTTTAAATGCTATTATCGCAGCTTAACGAGATGAGAGAACATATATAAGTAAAATTTAAGTAAGAAGAATTATATTAATCTATATTGAAATCTTCGTTTGTGGACATTTACTTCATCCGCTAGATTCTTGTTTGTTCATTGGTCTCATAGTGATCATCAAAGCGTACATTAGATGTGTAATAAGGCCGAAAATATAATCCACCCAGTGAGGATCAAACGTGCTATTCAGTCGTAAGTGATCTCGTAATACCCCCTTGCTAACTATTAAACATCATCCAAGTGTTTAAAATGAGATATTGTGATTTACTAATCGTAGCTTACATGTGGCACAAAGTCGAAATTATGGAGCACCCAGTGAGGATATAACTCAGTTTGTTGGTCAAATCATTTCGGATATATTTGGGTTTCAGTCCTTCATAGCATCTTTAAAGTAAGGTCTGTCATTTGGAGATTTATGTCTCCTATCCAATTTATAGAAGACAGGTATAATTGTGTTACTTGGTAGCAGTATCAAAGCGGAAACTTTGATCTCCTTGCATTAAAGTCAATACTTCTTTGTTGATTGCAAGTTTCATATACTTGTGCTAAATAATGTTAAAGGAATATCACGTATCATTGTAAAGAATGATTTTTCGAGATAGCACGAAAGGTTTGGTGATAAAAACTATATTTAAAAAAAGGCAAGAAAGTTATCGATAATCGGATAAGTAAAGAAACAATAGTTTTAATATAAATTAACGACAAGAAGCTATCAGATTAGTGAAATACTTTGATTAGAAGCGAATAATATTGATGAAATAATTTTAGAATACAAGTAAAAACATAAAATGAAAAATAGAAATTGCATTGCATTTTTTTTTTAAATCTCGATGAAATACTTAAACTACAATTACATTTACTTATGTATAAGTAGCAAATTGTTAGTAACAAGCTTAAAAGATGCCCTATTGAGCGTCATTTAAGCTAGCTCCTGCGAAGGGCTCTTGATTGGGTTTTCGGCTTGTTCAGGAGTTTGAAAATCCCTAAGTCTTTGCATATTCTCAGCACTGGAGGCTCTCCTGCTCCCTGTTTGATCTGGGTTTTCATTTGCACGGGACTTTCTTTTCCTCGCTGCAGCCTTGGCTCTTTGGATTGCAATCTGGTCCTCTGTTGGTGGAGAATTTTGCGAGGCATACTGCTGCCGTATGAGATAGGCAACAATAAATTACAGAAAACTCAAAATTGATCTGTGCATTTAAGTGTTGCATTAATATTTAAGCTTAGCTTGTAAAAGATCAACGATAATTCTTCTGCAACTTAATTTAAAGGCTGTTTGATGTGAGTAGATACTTACTTTCCGTACAAAAAACTATTTTTATTTCATGAATGACTTTCACTGGATTACGCAATTAATTTCAGTTATTCTCAAATTTATTTCCTAGTTATAAAATCTGTTATCATACAAAATAATTCGTCGCAAAAATAACAAAAATTTACCGAAAACAATCGCAGTAATGAAAACTTGGGAATCCAAAATTTCTGTAACATAAGCTATTGAAAGTTAAAGAGTTGTGTCCCTTTAATTGAAAAAGTGGGATACAGTGTGACACTGACATTCACGTTTATTATATAGATGATATATTTAAATTCCATATTATTCATTTCGACTAACAACTTGCAACTACTTCAGACTGTTGCCCTCAACTTTATTGTCATATTCACGCGGTTTCAGCCGTTGTACGCTACGGACTTCTTCATATGATATACGTTGGAATTTCGAACCGAAACCTTGATTTAAATTCACTGGGGTAGATTGTTCTAGTTGCACGTGCCGTGCCTTTTCTTAATATTCTCATAATATTTTTTCATAATATTTTCAGTTATTTCCTTTAGTATCTCAAAGTTTTTGTTTACCTCTGATCTGGCCAGGTATTGAACTAACTCTTTGTGCCAAATCACTTGTCTCTGCGTCTTTTCTATACTTTCATGGAAATTGGGTGTGCTTTTTGCAATGTTATCAAGATTTTTTGGCTTTTTTATAATTTAAGTGCAGTACTATACTGGCATCGAAATCTATGAATTTACAAAACTCTTGAAATTCTTACTGTCCAGCCGACATTAATCTGCAAAAACTTAAATGCAATGTCAATCGCTATCTACAGTCCTCTTGATTACTATCTTCTATTTGTGTTCATCATTGTTGTTTCTGTGCCTAATTCTTCATCATTGTGTTGGGTTTTAGTGGGTTTACTGCCTTGCATGGTGTGATACCAGTTAATATATGGTACTTATATATATATATATATGTGTGTGCGTGTGTGTGTGTGCGCGCGCGCGTGTGTGTATGTGTGTGTGTGCGCGCGCGCGCGTGTGTGTGTGTGCTTGTGTGTGTGTGCGCGCGTGCGTGTGTGTGTGTGACTGCCAGTATTTCAAAGGTTAGAAGTACAAGTCCATGTGATAGCATCTTTCTTTTCTTAGCTTCTCTCATAATGATTTGTGGCTAATTCATCGAGTAATTTGTAATTCGATGATTTGTGTAATTCATTAATTAATGTAATTAAGTGATGAATTAATTTGTGTAATTCATCGAGTCTAGAAGAATCCCCAACAGAATGCAGAATTATATACTTATTGTGAATAACATCTTTTCGAACGGGGCCAAGGCGTCGGAAACTTAGCTACGGCTTTACTGAGTATAAAATTACTACTACTCTATCAGAATACAGTTTACGAATCAAGAAAAGATTTACTAATACATGTCTTCAGTAAATTTAAACTTTGGAGATGGTTAATATAGTAGCATAAAGCGCTCGGGACGCTAAACACGATGGCTACTTTCTGCACACATTTAGTCCTGAAAACTCGATAAAACAAGCAATACACACACAGAGAGACACACAGACACACACACACATAAAACTGAACAAAATCTTACGAAATACTCGACCTCTGTCATATTGTAAACAGGAAATACACACACACATATATATATTCATATACATACACACACACACACATATATATATATATATATTTAGTGTAACCCGGATATAAGAGACCCTGATATAAGAGAAACTCGGATATAAGATAGATTTTAACTGGTCCCAAATTACAGCCTGTGTTAATGTATATAAATTAGACCAAACCCTGATATAAGAGAAACCCGGATATAAGACACTTCTTCTCCGGTCCGACAACTCTCTTACATCCGGGTTACACTATATATATATATATATATATATATATATATATATATATACATGTATATATGTATATATAAATAAAAAGAAAGAACAGTAAAATATATAATCCAGTTTTTATTTTAGCAAAATAGTGCTCAATGTAAATTTACAGAGCATTAATATTAATAATAAATTGCATATATGTATATATATATACACATCTCATATATATATATATATATATATATATATATATGAGATGTGTATTTATATATACAAATATGCAATTTATTATATATAGTAT
This sequence comes from Acanthosepion lycidas, assembly GCA_963932145.1. Classification (NCBI taxonomy): domain Eukaryota; kingdom Metazoa; phylum Mollusca; class Cephalopoda; order Sepiida; family Sepiidae; genus Acanthosepion; species Acanthosepion lycidas. Next base: position 86,232,544 of record OZ010573.1, on the reverse strand, counting down.
TTATATATTATATATGCGCGGTTCTTCTTTGAAAGCGCTCAATATCAGTGATAGAGCTAACATATTTAGTTGGATTGATGTCAGTTTTTAACCCTCTGTTTCACGCTTTTGCGATCGTCAGTCAAAACTTTTGTCTGACGATCGCAAAAGCCTGAAACTCAGGGTTACAAACTCATATCAATCCAAGTATATATATATATATATATATATATATATATATATATATATATATATATATATGTATATATATATACCTTCTAATGTCCTCCTGATTACTCTTTTCTCTTGTTCATCATTGTATGTCCCTAATTCTTCCACATCCTGTAACCCCTTGTGTTTTAGGGGCTTTACTTCCTTGCATGGGGTGATACCAATTTATAATAAAAAAAATAAAGAAAAACTTAATAATTGATGATGTCTCTCATTGTGGATTTATCAAGAAATAATGTTTCTTTCGAATTCAGTTTTATTTTTCTGTAACATGTGTTTACCTGTCAGGGTGTTTTGCTAGTTTTCTTGGTGATATGTTAATATCGTAAATCTAAAGGTAGAATTAGATTTGAGAGAAGAACAGGCAAAAAAAAAAAAAAAAAAAAGATGTCACTGCTGACTCACGTACCATCTGCTGCGAACTTAGCTACTCAAGTGAATGAATCAAATCTTATTTCACGTCATCTTTCAAGCAAAGACGATCCAACGAGACGTTCACGTCACATTTCTTTGTCAAACGCTGGCCTTTTTTTTTTTATTTAAGATAAGAAAACCTTAAGAGAGAAAGACAGAAAAATCTCCAGCAGACCAGAACTAACTCATTGGATACATCCAAACTTTTCACGGTTTATAGTGTGTAACTGGAGAAACTACAAATTCACCGATATGCGCCAATTTTCAACCCTTTTTATTAAAGAAAAAAAAACAAAACGAAACAAAAATGCCGACATATATTATTAAGACCTGGATAACAGTTCTTTCTTTCGTTTTTTTCGTTCCTCTTTTCTTTAGTAAATTTTCAACATTTTCTATTCTTTTTTCTTGGTCAATATTTCTATCTTGTATTTTTTTTATCTTATTTTCTGTTTTTCGATATATAATTATAATTTTCTTCTCTATTTCTTTCTTTTTTGATTTGTTTTATTTCTTCGTTTTCTTTTACATTTTCTAATTCTGTATTACTCTGTCTACTTCTTTTTAAATATCGTTTTTCATTTCTCTCACTGTAATTTAAATTTTGTCTACATTTTCTCTTTCCATTTCTCTTTTCAGTTTTCCTTTCTTGATTTTCTTTTATCTTTTTCTCTTTCCTTTTCTTACTTATGATTCGTTCTTTCTTCCTTCTCTATTTCCCATTACATAAATTTTTTCTTTCTTTCTTTCTTTTTAACTTTTCGTTTCTTCAGCTTGCCCTGTTCTATTTGTCTTTCTCATGAGTCTATTTTCCTTTTCTTTCCTTTACTGTATCTTTTCTTTCTTTCTTTCTTCATCTTGGCTTCTTTTTCAATCGAATTTCGCCTAAGTTTTCTCTTTTCATTCCATTGCACCATCTTTTTCTTTCTTTCTTTCTTTCTTTCTTTCTTTCTTTCTTTCTTTCTTTCTTTCTACTCATTTTCCTCTTTCTCTTGAATATGCCTTTAGTTATCACTTTCTTCATTGCGCCGTTCCATATTTTGCTCATACTTTTTGTATTCTTGATCTCTTTCTTCACTAACTATTCTTTCTATCACTTGTTTCATTTTCCTCGTCTTCTTCTTTATTTTCTGCTTCCTTTCACTCGGTTCTTCTTTGTTTCTATTGCTTGTTTGCTTGCTGCTCCCAGCCGATCCCTATAACCTCTCACCAAACCCGGTTTTTCAGTTCTAACTCATTTATATTTGTAGAGAACAGTGAATATTGGTTAATGGGCCAAAAGAACTCACGCATACAAATGGACATGTGATAAAAAGTTCTTTAAAGTACTCAGTTGTGTAGGTTCACCTAATATTTATGAAATATTTGTTAATACACACACAAACACACACGTATATATATATATATATATATATATATATATATATATATATATATATATATATATATATGAGCTAAGTATTCATACGTATGTAAATATATATTAATGCAAACATAATATATCTATATGGATTTAGGTATCTATCAATATATATATATATATATATATATATATATATATATATATATATATATATATATATACAGATACATTGATAGATGCCTAAATCCATATAGATATATTATATATATATATATATATATATATATATATATATATATATAGAGAGAGAGAGAGAGAGAGAGAGAATAGTGTGACAAATTGTAAAAAGGTTTTTGTGATGCGTTTCATTCGTCAGGCTTTGTTGATGTTGCCACGTCTATATATGCGCCCAAAACGAGAGACGCTGGTAGTTTCAAAATGTTTGAAAGTATGTTTTCTTCCAATTTGTCATACTGTTTTTCTAATTACTGTTTGTTGATATATAAAATTCTACAAAATTATATACCGTATATCATATATATATATATATATATATATATATATATATATATATATATATAGTTTCAGAAAATATTTTTTGATCCTGTATTATTTGCACTTTATTTGTTACCCAAAGTTCTTAGTTGAAATCATTGACTTCTTACAAGGTCACCATTAAGAATTTAAAAGTATTCACATTTTTTTAGAAATACCATAGACACATGTCATAGTTATCTTTTTCTTAATTTATTGGCTTGTTTGGATTGATCATCCTAAGCTTTTTAAAGTCAAACAAACTGAAGTAACTTTCAATTTTTAATTTATGTCTTTAATCTATAATGCCTCGTTCTGTGATAACAGTGAGATTGTCTAACAAAACATTATTTTACTAGACCATCGCATACTATTTACATTATTCGGACTATTGTCCTCATCTTTGTCACCATATTTATTACAATGTTTCGGCCGTTGTACGCTCCGGCCTTCTTCAGGTGGTTCGAATGTTCAACTGAAACTTTCATTTCGCTCACTGGGGTAGACAATTCTAGTTCCACGTACTATCTTTTTAATGGATGTCCGTTATCGGTTATCTCCTGTTAATTCTCCTCTCCAAGTTCTCCACTGCCTTAACCGGGTATTGAACTCGCACTCTTTGCGTCCTGTCACTGGATCTAACCAACGCCTTTCTCTAAGATTATGAATCCGATGAACTTTATGACGAATATTAAATATGAAATAATTAGGTTAATAGAGGAATGTATCCACTGTACCATGTGTCCTCAAGAACACATAGCACTGTGGATAAAGGGAAGAGGTTATAGGAGTTACAACGAGAGAAAAGTATGTATATTAAAAAGAAGAGAGAAACCGCAAACGTTTTTGGTTGTAATGGTGATTTTTTTAAAGAAATATTATGCTTTATTTTCCATACTTTTGCTACACGTGTTTCCGGTCTCGCGAGCTTCATCAGGCAAAGCATGGAGAACTAAATAGATCATAATCCCACATGCAAAAACACACAACATGCGCACGTAATGGCCAAATACAGTGACCAAACTACTCGCATGCATGCACACACGCTCACATGCGTGTGTCTGTGGAACACGAATATATATATACACTTATTGACAAAATCAGGGGACTACTCACGGGCATGCGCGCAAACCCCACACAATTTAGGAAGTATGTTTGTATGTATGTATATATGTGTGTATGTATGTGTGTATACCGATTCCTTGTAACTTGGGAAGTATATGTATATGTATGTACGTATGTATGCATGTATGTGTGTTTGCGTGTGTGTATATATATGTGTGCGTATATGTGTACAAAAGTGTTTACTATTAGGTTGGTGCAAAAATAATGACGTAATAATGTCGTTTTTGACGTATTTTTTAACGTCAAAAACGACATTATTACGTCATTATTTTTGCACCAACCTAATAATTCCTTGTAATGAGACAGTGTGTATGTATGGAGAGGGAATATACATATATACACGCATGCTGACAAAAACACAAGAAAATGGAAATAGATCTAAGAACACACAGGGATCATTAAAAGATAAGAATGCCGATAACTCCTTCACCATTTTTTGGACCAATCTTAATTGTTTTATAACCCTTCAAGCAGAACTTTTCACTATCAGTTCAAGAAAGACATTTGAGTCACTACACACTGAAAAGAGAATGTCTCATATCGAGAATATTTAACATCGAAAACATAAGAAAAATATTAATTATTTTTAATATGGGTAAATCTCCACGCTTTGCCTGATGAAGGTCGCGAGACCGGAAACCCGTGAGCAAAATTATGGAAAATAAAGCATAATATTTCTTAAAAAAAACACATTTCAACCCCAAAAGTTTTGGGGTTTCTCTCTTCTTGATATATATATATATATATATATATATATATATATATATATATATATATATGTATATGTCTGAGTGTGTGTGTCTGTGTGTGTGTGCGTGTGTGTGTGTGTCTGTGTGTGCGTGTGTATTTGTCCCTCCGGTCTATATTAGGTAAGTAGATTATTTGTGGTATCGCTTTGAGCCGAGCCACAACATTAAATCAAAATCTGTAAATACTACCCACGTGACCAAATTGCTATATTATGATTGGCTCGCTAAATTCTTTTATCAGAATTAGTGCAAAGCGAACAATAGATTGAAAACAGAACAACGAGTGAAAACAGAAGTTAAAATAAAATAAAACATGTCTGATCAGATAAGAGATGAAATAGGCTATCGCTTTTTTATTCGCAGTAATCAACTCGACAATCAGATTCTCAACGGTTGAAAAGATAGGGTGTCGTGTGTAAAAGCCAAGCTAGTTGTCTCCTGTGCTAGAAAGTCTATATAATAAGAATGCATAAGCAACAAGTTATGTTAATGCTAATTGTAACCGTTTCCTTGTAAGCAAATATTCGGTATTCATTGACTGAGCAGCCAGTACGGTTGAAATTTATTAAATGTTTCTGATAAAAATATTTTTCATGAAAATAGGATTTTCAAGACCACTGTTATCGCATTTCTTGATTATAATATTATTTTATTTCTAATATAGTTACATGTGCTATCCATTATTAGAGTTATTACTGCTGTTCAAGTGGTGCGGTTCCTTTAAATCGTTACAGCTCTTTGTTTGTGATTTTGTTGTTCCAGTCTACAAGATTCCAATAATAATGGCTTTCGCTACGGCCTAAAGGCTTCATTCGGTCGTAGTCACATTTACCCATCGCTCTGAGAAAGTGTTTTTATACCAGGTGGCAGTTTAGATAATTCCGAACGGTTTTGACGCCATACCATGACATCCACATACCATGACATCCATATCAAAGTCTCTATCTGATGAGGTTGTTTAAGAATATGTTTCTAGTTTTCCGGTTAATGTTTCGATTTCTTTTTAGCAATTTTAGGTGTTGTGCGAAGTTACCTCTAGTGTTTTATGTTAAATTGCCTGATCTGGTATACTAATTTTGTAATAATTGATTCATACACCATGGTAAATAAAGTGGTCAGTATTTAATAATTCAACATAAGCCTAGGTAAATATTGTACAGATCATAGATGTACGTATCAATATAACCTAAAACTTTTATCTGTACCTGAAATACAAAACCAAAGACATTAATATTTATGAAAATCTTTTTTATTTTATGTAGAAATGTTTGTAATGACATGATGTAGAGAAATATATTGAAAATATTTCAAATTTCCTCTATTAACGTAATTATTTCATATCTAAAGTTCATCGGATTCATAATCTTAGAAAGACAAATAATATAAACTGTATTGATAAAACTAAACATATATTACCTAAAAGCTCAGTATCACCTACCTACTCAAGGGATGCGGTTTCTTTTATTTGGTACAGTTTGTGATTAGGTAGCGCCAGTCCAGGGGTTCAAAGAAGTGTCTTTACTAAGAGCTCCAGATTTCATTCACCTGAAGTCACCCTTAACCATCGCCCTGTGAAACTGGCTGTATACAATTGACTGTTTTAATGCTTCTGAACTAGTTTAGCACCATGCATGACACCCACATGAAAGTCTCAATCTGACAAAGCTATTTAAGAATATGAGTCTTTCTCCCTAACAGAATGTCTTCGAAGAATTGTCAGAGTTTTGAATGCTTTAACTTTCGTTTCCTCAGATATTGACAAGAAAGAGTCTTCGAAGTAACGAAACGGTCAGTAAGATAATCTTACAAGCCATTTATGGCAATTTTATTTCAAGCGGAGTGATTTCTAAACAAGACCATGAGACAAAAATGACAATGACTACATGACGTCTGCTTTTATTGTACATTAATTTTCCGTTATTGAATTTGTATTAATTAAGTTTGGAAATCAGAGAGCCGAGTTCGAATTCCTATCAGATTCGTTACCTTTACGCAAATGCCTTTGCGAAAGGTATGTATCTATCACTTCTCCCCAAACTATAATTTAAATAGCAGGCAAGTTTTGATCCTATCACTTTGGTTTACAACTCGTCTGCCCTAGAAACTTACTACGGGAAAATCTTCTGCCTAGTCAGTCATGAATCGAAAGCAACATGATCGTTCAAGATTGTATCACGGATGACGTTTAACTCCCACTATTAATTAACCTACAACAAATACGCCTCTATTATTTAATATCTACAATGCGACTGAAAAATTATATGTTCTATTAATTATTATTGCTAAGCCTAACATATTGAACGGCTATGTAATATCTAATCTTCTATATAAAAGTAAACATTGGATGAAGAAACGACCAAAGATGTTCTTTTACAAACAAATGCAAAGAATATCATCGATAGATCTTTTGAGTACTGAGGAAGTTTTAAGTAAATTAATATACTTATACTTACGATTAGAAAGAGGCTGCTGAAATATTTGGCGCATATAATGAGGAAAGTAGGCTTAAAGAACTCAGAAGTCCCATGACATACTCAAAGCAAGGGAAGCAAAGAAAACAACGAGTAAAGAACTTGAGCGAATTGATAAAAAAAAAAAAAATTAAAAGAGGTGTTATTTTTTATAAATCAATTCAGCCCAAGCAAGGCAGTAATCTTACTAAGACGTAAGGGGCTATTGAGAATGAAAGAGAATGAAAAAACTCAGAAAGGGCCAGAAACCCAACAGAATCAGCAAACAAGTGATAAACCTTTACTCCTGTTTAAAAGACCGGGCGGTACACTAGCCTATCTACTCTTATTAAGAAAAATGTCATTGTTTAAGCGGAGACGTTATAAGTATAGAGGAGGAAATCTATACCTACACGGGGATTTAAGAAGGAACTAGAAACCCAATCTTAAACAGGAACCAAATTATAAACCTCTACTTCTGTTCAAAAGACTGTTAAACTGGCAAAAACTTATTTAGAACGACAAAAGACAGAAAGTTACGGAGAGCCATGATCGTTCAAATTCTGAAAGATCATGTTATATAAAAGAAGTATTAGTTCCGTCAGACAAGGATGTATGGTTTTAGAATCAGATAAACATGCAAAATATTCCATAGCAATAGAAATACATATAATTTTTAACGATAAATATGTAGAAAGGACAAATAACATTAGGTTGGTGCAAAAATAATGACGTAATAATGTCGTTTTTTGACGTTAAAAATACGTCAAAAAACGACATTATTACGTCATTATTTTTGCACCAACCTAATATTACAGGATAATTGGGATGAGGGTAATAGTAGGCGGAGTCATGAATAATTTTCGTTATTTTTCTATCAACTTTATTCTTGAAAAGTTCAAGTAAAATAACATAATATTATTCAGTTATATATATTCACCATT
>OZ010573.1:86172255-86219755 GCA_963932145.1 Acanthosepion lycidas | reverse complement strand
GGTTCCTGGCTCTTTAGGATTATATATATATATATATATATATATATATATATATATATATATATATATATATATATATATATATATAAAAGAAAGAGGTTGTAGTGGTTCCAACGAGAGAAACGTATGTATATTAAAAAGAAGAGAAGAGAGGTGCCGTATACGTTTTTGGTTGTAATGTGGATTTATTTAGAAAAAATATTATGTTTTGTTTTACATAATTTTACTACACGTGTTTCTGGTCTCGTGACCGTCTTCAGGTAAGAGATTTCCACATATTATTAAAAATAATTAATTTTTTCTTTTGTTTTTCAATGTTAAATATTCTCGATATGAGACATTTTCTGTGTTAGTAATCCGAGTTTCTTTCTTGAATTGGCAATGATATATATATATATAAAGTATGAAATGGACAAAGAGGTTAACAACTAGCGATGACAATCTGTTTCCTACTTAAGATTAAGTTCATGTTGGCCTCAATGTCCTCTTTTACGAGTGCCCACGTTTTACGCACACACACACACACACACACACACATATATATATATATATATATACATACATATAAAACATATATATATATATATATATATATATATATATATATATATATATATAAGCCCATTAAAAGTTTTTCAGAAAAAGAGAACGGTTAATTCATTAACATTAAAAATGAAGATATTAATTAATCAAATACATATTTACAGAGAATAGAACGAGATAAAAATAAAATTAAATGAATATTAATTGTATAAAATGAAGCAATAGCAACAACAACAACTTTAACTCAGATTAAAAGGTGCAATTATAATTTATAATTTAATTGAAATTTAAATAACTGATCCAACGTGCAACTTTCGGATAATAAGTGTGACATTACTGTAATTATTGAACAATATAGTTCATGCCATATTGACGGAAAATCTACCAGTAAAAAATAATTCCCTTATTGCTATATTTGTACAAAAACGCACAACCTTAAAATTTAAAGTCAAACTCAGCGTTGCGACCGCACGTTCCAAAACAATAACACATTTCTCATAGCATTTTTTCGGATTACATCTCTATTTTCGTTGTCCTCTTATTACCGAGAAGTAAAAACAAGAACAAGATCTACTTCCATATCTGATGATGTTTGTAGGAACAGACGAAAGCTTGTAAAAATTAAAAAGACCATATGCAACTGGAATTTATAAATGGGGATCATATCATTCATATACAGGTTCGGGGTCGATGTATCTTATTTATATTGTTTGCGATGATGTATTCTCGCCATTTAAATCATTAACCTCTATATTTGTTTTTTGTATGAATGGTTCATGAATTATATATATATATATATATATATATATATATATATATATATATGAAATAATGACTGGCTATCACTCATACAAGTTGAAAATACGATTGAAAACGCTTGCTTGATAAAAGTTCTTTACTCTGAGCGTGATAGACAAGAGTAAAGCATTATTTATTAATGTGAATGCACCAACCCTGACAAATTTAAAAATTAAACTGTGTATAATGTACAAACATACTTGACTATTGTTCAATTAAAGTCGAAATTCAAATACCTATAAATATATATACGTATATACGTATCCCCATGTTGGCACATTAATAAATCAATAACACACACGCACACACAGATACACACACATGCACATCTGAATATTTTGCATCTATATTGCAAAACAATATATAAAAACAGCAAAATTTTGAAAAGGCTGTCCTGAAATTTGAGAATTACGTAAATAAATATGCCCGATGTTTTATTATGTTGATATAATTACCTATGTACATGCTGTCGTATATAAAGTGCAGTTGTTTCAAAGTTCAGGACTAATTATTTACAAAATATTTTCATGCTGATATTTAGGAATCGTAACACCTTGTTTCTGGTGATAAACATTGCACTTTGTTTTCTTGAGTGACAAACAAATGCGATTACGAAAGATTGAGAGAAAAAGTGAAGAAAACAAAATATGAAAAAGTAAATATTTATATTTAAAAAGAAAGAAAGAGAAAGAAAGGAAAACATAACAAGGAAAAAAACACTTAGTTTTGTTTTTTGTTTGTTATTTTGTTTTATCATTTCTCCCCAAACAATACCTGAGACACGAGAGAAATGGTAAGAAAAAAGAGAAACATTATCAAGGAGCTAGGACAATATGAGAAGAGTAATCAAGAAGACAGTAGATAACGATTGACATTGCATCTTTTAAAGATCAAAGTTGGCTGGAATGCATGAAACTGGAAAAGAGTCCCCCAAGCGAGAAGTGCGAGCGAAGAATCTGCCTGCATAGAACTTACAGTTGCATCTAGCAAATTCAGCTGTAAATTGATGAGACATTGTTGCTAATATAGTACTTTCAATTCATAATCTCTTGGTGGCATAGCAGAAAGTTAATCAGAACAATAACCACGAAAATATTCATGAAAAAAGACACAGGAAATACAGTATTACAGAAGAATTGATTGAAGCCGAGATGACAATTCAAATTGCGGATTTTTATTTCGATTTTATCAAATCTCTCTAAATATATAAACATTTTCAGTGTTTGAATTCAGATGCAAACCTGGTACATATTTATTATTTTCTCGTTTATCGCTGTAAAGGCTTTTTGTGTGTATCTATCGGTCCTTGTCGCCTCTCTCTCTCTCTCTCTCTCTCTCTCTCTCTCACCCCTCTCTCTCTCTCACTATATATATATATATATATATATATATATATATATATATTCTATCTCACTATTACACACATACGCGCGCGCGTGCACACCCACACATTGGCACAGATGACTCATTAAATAAAAACTTAATTATTAATTTAAAAAAAATAGATAGAATCAGGAGTATTTCTTCATATAAAAATAAAGTATGAAAATGAACATTTTAAATAACGTTTTAATACATTTTCACAAAAAATTCATGGTTTTTTAAAATTTATTAATACGACAGATTTTTATCACTTCAAAAGTTACTTTTAGTGGATATTTAGCACCCCGCTACCACCTTTTTTATCAACATCAATTTTCGTACAAAAAGTGGATCACAGAGCTTATTCAGCTTAGTAAATATTTTCAGAAAATCTCAACTTCTAATTGGTCACTTAATATTTAATAACATCGACCTAGTTCTTGACCTAACCAAAAAGATAACTCCGCCAAAATCTCTCAAACTTCTGTGAGCCTATTATGTGACCAAAGTTAGCAATAAAATATGAAAAGTCTTTCATCTTCGACAGTGCGCCGGTCGGAATCCTTTGAACTCGTCATACAGTTCCAGGCTTTACGTTAAAGTTCCTTAACATGATTCCAGCCTGAGAGAACACTCATTCACACAGCAATATTTTATGACGAACAATCAAGTTTTCCACATTCAACTTAATACACGAATCTTTTTCATACACTTTCAAGCTCAACGTTAATTATTGCAATTAACGTAAACACAGCTTGTTAAGAACCACTTACTCCAACTAGAATATTCTCTTCGAACAAGTGAAAACAAATCAAATAGCGACAATTCCGTTAACCTTAAAGTAAATCGTAAACAATATTTCTCTATTTCAAATACAAACTTGCACTGTTTATTTTTTCTTAAATTACTATAATACCAAAACACACTTTCTCATTATTGTACAGACCATTCAACAAATTATAATCTATTAACCAAAACTTTGATAACCTTTCATCTAAACATAAAAGGACGTTTGAACTTTTTAAAACCACCTCTTTACTCCACTTGTTTTTGTATCTCTTGTTTATATAAATATTTTATTCATTGTTGTGCAAAAACTGTTGTTTCTCATGTTGTCCTTCTTCTATGTTTGTTGAATATTGAAATTTAATGTGAGAGGAAAATGTTAATTTCATCACGCAGCCTAATTTAATCAACAATTTTTTTATTCATTTAATTTAATTAAATAGCACAACCTCCATAGATACTCATTTTGAGTAAACGCTCATTATTGTATATTTATTTATTTTCGTCTACCGGCTTGAATATTCGAGATATCGTACTGAAAAAAATATGGGCTCTCCATTTGAACCATTACTTCTTTAAAAAAAAAACAAAAAAACTTTTTACATTTGGATACGAAATAAAGCAGATAAAATTATTTCGTGGAATGCATGACGAGAACGAGTTCGATTAAAGGCACTGTTCAAGCCTTGCTTGATCAGCAAACCTTCTTCGTGTCCGAGTAAGTAATGACACGCAGGATTTGCCCAGGTGGGCGCAGATTCGAATCCTCCCGTAGGTCGCATTTAATAAGGTTTCTGAATATTCAAGTCGGTAGACGAAAATAAATAAATATAATGTTTAATGACTAAAAGGAGCGTCTGCTCAAATACATGTTTCCATATTGCGACACAGAAATTTTTAAGTTTCGGGACTTAAATGTTTTTGTTCCGTCATCAGCCAATGTTAGGTAGCTTTTGATGAAAAAGATTTACTTTTGAAAACAATACGGTGGCTTATTAAAGAGTTAAAGAGAGAATGGACGTCAAGATTTCAAAATGTTATGGGTCTGTCACTGTTGACCAATCAAAAGACTAGTCAGAGCTAAAGCAAAAAAAGTTTAAAATATAGGTTAGAGGTTGGGGGTGTGTGATTTATACATGTCTATATGAGCTGTCATATGAAGACGCGACACCATACATCCGGTTAAGAATATACTTTTAAGATACGATGAAATAATCCGACATATATATATATATATATATATATATATATATATATATACATATATATATATATATATATATATATATATATATATATATACACTACAAGAATTACCCGGCGTTGCCTGGGTTTATTTAAAAAAAAAGATCACGAACCTCATTCAATCTGTAAAGTTAAAATAAAGAAGACTTTTTCTTTAGTACCTCTTATCTACAGGGCGAAAAATTATAATGACATGAAGTGTGAAAACATTTATAACAGGAGAAAGTTGTTTTTTACAGAAGCACAGAAAATACAAAAAAAATTGTCATCAAATGAAGAATACATTAATTGCAATCAATTGTTGAGGAGAAATGCTTTGTTGGCAGCTTTTGCTCAAACTTTTGCACAACATGCATTGGAAGAAGAAATTCAAAACACTTCTTCTAGCAGCCGTGCCAAGACTGAAAACCAACGTTCAAAAAGACTATAGAATTGTTTTTTGTCCCTCAGTTTCGGCAGCTCAAGTAGCAGGAGTTCTGGCAGTGTTCCTTCCTCGTCTAGTTAACCGTTGTTCATTAGTTTCTGCTGACCTTGCATTAGCTGTACAAATAACATTTTATGTCAGTCTAATTTGAGTTTCTTGTTACGATGCGTTTCTTCTCAAGGCTTTCATGCGTTTGGCTGTAGTAGTATCACGTCCAAGTAAAGGATTTTGCTTTCTTCGCATTACTGTCAGGCTGTAGTTAGAGGGGTTTGTCTAAACTTTTTGAACAACAATGAAGTAATCAATTAAAAAGCAAGAATATTATACATATTAATGGAAATATAGCCACAGTAAAGTAAATGCTTATAAAGTTTATAAAGGAGACCACGGGAACGTGGTAAACAATTACAAGCATGCTCGTGAAGTTTATCTAAAAATAGACTACCAAAAAAACGTTCTAGTAATAAAAATAAAAACGTGCAGCTAGAAACCTATTTACTATGAACGTTAAAACGTACACGCTAAGTTTAGCATAATTATAAAGGAATCGAAAGAGGCCCTTTATATTATTATAAGTGCATTTTTCAGAATAAAACTGCCAAACATTTAGGGCTCAAGTTTCCAAATATATGAGTTAGTAAGCATTATTTAAACGCTGATTAGATGTTGATAAATACATAATTAAAAATTGGAATTTACACTTAAACTTTATTAATAATATGATTTTCACAAATTTAAATTTAAAGTATCAAAAATTCAAAATACCATCATTAAGGCAGCCTAACTTTATACTGGGTGAAAACTTTGATGCGAATGAGATGTTTTCCATTTATTTTATCACATAGCACTGAAGAACACTACACGTGAATCAAAATCGATAGTACGCACTACATAACTTGATCGATCATTGCACGTGGAGAAAAATCAATTGTACACACTACACATCTCGATCGATCTCGCACACGCGTCTTATACCTACGTGCACATCTCTCATCGGTGCACACTTTCGTTTGCACTTATTCTTTTTTTCTTAAGGAAGGATATAATTTTTGCCGTCAAGTTAACTATACTATTTCAGTACCAAAACGGAAAATCCATGGCAAAAAAACTGATATGTTTCATAATGTATTTATGACACATGGGGTGTTAGTTTTGATTTTGAGTTGACTGATCTAAACACAAATTATGTGCAAATTTGAATCGGAATGCTGCTACCCACTACAATTGAAAGACTAATCGGGCAGCAAGGTGTTCATGTGTCATCTTAGGGGCCCCTTATGTAGTTTTCAAAATCTGATAATCGTTTTTGATTAACTTTAAGATTGTAACATACGTGTAAAATACCATCAAAATCGAAGCAATTTGAAAATGTTGGGGTCCCTTTGGTTCACCCTAGGGGTCCAAAATCTCAAGCCAAAGGACAGGTTTAAGACTAATAGTAATTGAAATAATAAAACACATCTTTTTTAAGTTTTCTATTTAATCGACTTTATGTCCAAGGCTGTAAACTTAATTGAAATTTTCGGGGTTCCTTTCTGGTCTCCTAACTCGTGGGGGTCCCAGTGTTGATTTTCAGCGAATTCCAAGTAACTCCTTCAGTTACTCGATATAATCTAAATATATACTGAAATTTTCGTTAAAATTGGGGAATACTGCTACAAAATACACTTGAAAAGCAGTTGAGGCATCAAGGGGTTTATAGGGTCATCCTGGGGGCCTTCTCATGCATTTAAAAAAATCTGACAACAGATTGACATCTCCTTGTAAGAGCGTAACAAAACATGCAAAATTTCATCAAAATCGAAGCAATTTGAATTTTTTTTGGTCCATTTGGGGCATTCTGGTGGTCCCAGTGTTGAGAGAAATGAAAATCAATATAGCGTATAATAAGCGTGACAATAAATTGCATACACTTATCTAGTTTCATTAAAATTGGCCTTAATGTTTAGACTTCAAATCTGGAAGTTTAAAAACAACCAAACTAATGGAAATTACCATTTAAACCTTATATTTATCGATTATCGGTTATTGATTTTTGAAAAATGACTTTTTTTGCCCAGACACACACAGTATCGAGTACAATCTATGTTCCAAATTTGGTGGATATATGCCATATGGTCCTCGAGTAGTTCGTGAACACACACACACACATATCATTAAAAATCATAAAAATAAACTTTTGTTATATATATATGTATGTATAGCAAAAGTTTATTTTATGATTTTTTAATTATTTTTCTATATAATTTAGAACTATCTTAAAGGGTCTCCTAATAAGATTAAATCAGGTTTATATATAATCTTGAACCTAAAATACAATATTTATTTTATTCAATGTACCTTAATATATGGTAATATTGAAGTCTAAAAAAAAATCAAGGAATTAATTAAATATTATATGTACCATTAAATATAATAAAATAATGGATGTATATAATTATAATACATCGATTTTTTTATGAAAAGGTCTATTAACTATATTTTAATGTAAACATTATACAGTTTCTATATATTACAGTTAGTACATTCCGCTGATTTAATAGATCATTATTTTAGGAAACTTAATAATATGTAGCTTTTCATGTAGACAGAGAGGACATGGTCATTTAAGAAGTTGTAAATTCTCGTTATTTTTTTTAATATTTTCCATTTTACTATGGAGGTTTTATTGATTTCATTTAAATTATTTACGCATTATTTAATTCCTTGTTTTTTAATTTTAAAAAATTGCCCAGTATTAAATAATTTGAATAAAATAAGTATTGTATTTTAGGTTCAAAATTATTTATAAAAATTATTTACTTGTACTAGAGGTCCCTTTCAGATTCTTCTAAAATATATATAAATATAATTAAAAAAAATAAAATTATCCCTGCCTTCTTGTAGTTTATGCTTAGTCCCTTCTCGCCCTCCTTCGTTACCTTCTGTAGGTGGATTTCATTTCCTTTACATGTCTTCTGTCAGCACTGTGTTATCTGAGTGCCTTATGTTGTGAAGATTGTGGCCGCTAATGATGAATCCGAACAGGATTTTCAGTTTTCTCTGAATTGCCTCGCAATTATGACTAAGAATGGTAAAAACTTAAAAAAATCTTCCTTTTCAAATTCTAAGCAAACACATACACACAAATTTGTATGTATTAAGCACATCAATAAATCCATAACCTAATGATGAAAATTGATTATTTTACCCAGCAAATACATTTCAACATTATCGCATTCCTTTTTTATGTATTTGTGGACTACATACGCATATACCTACACAAGAAATGGCCCTCATTTCGGTGATTTTGTTAATTTTGAAATCGGTTTCACTGAATCAGTTCTACGCGAACGTAGGGGAAAACGTAACTCGGAAGAAAGAAGTAGAAGAATGAACCGATAGAGTCGATATATCTTCGCCTTTAAAAGTCATCAGATCTTTAGAAAGACAGATGAGCAAATTCAGCAACTCAATAGTCAACGTCTGGAAGGATCTCGTTTTGGGTATCGGTGAATTCAAAAGCACTGTCTCGCCATTTCTACTTATCAGCATACAACCAAGGCCACAGCTGAAAGTACAACGTACTCCCGCCCTTCTCTATATGCATGTGTGTCTCTTTCTCTGTATGCAAATCCACACTTATGTGCCTCTCCATACAAACCTTTTATTCAGATTCGAACATCTGTAGAAAACATTAATTTCACTCAAAAACTTTTCTTTATTTAATAAACTCAAAGTTGAACCAACTTAGTTTCCTAGCTTTGTATCTCAAGTATTTGTTTAAACGAGATATATAAAATCATCGTTATTTATTATACTGTTAGACCATGTGTCGACTTAATTTACTTTGAAATTGTCTACCAAATTTTGTAGAAGCGATCACGGTTTTATGGACACGTTGCAGCTGCTGGACTTATAATTACACATTTAATTTTTTTTTTACGTTTTAAGAACTGTAAATGAAAAAATATCCCAACGATACTACCATCACGGTATATTAACATTCTTCCATGAATCCCAGGTTTTAGGGTCGGTTGTTCAAATTTATCCTTATAATTCCATTCGCGTTTTCGTTGATTATTTACATGTTTAAGCTATTTGACCTTCCAACCAAAAATTTGGGTTTCTTTCACCCGTAATCCACTTTTGAATGCTAATCATATAGAACATTATTTATTGAAAATTTCAGATAAAAAAAATCAGCAGATAACATGTTTCTTTTTTTTTTTTTTTAAATCGATTGCACTCCATAAAAGGCAGTGAAAATATAACATGGCTGGCGCGGCTCGATCTTGTGTCCTTCCCACGCTGGTCAACTGACGGTTATCTGCTTGCCGCTTCGTTCCTTCACCTGTTTCTGTCGCACGTTGTGTTCTTTGATCACAGAGCAGTGAAGATCGAATTTCGTCCGTATTTAAGCGCTGGACTGAACTACAGCAAAACCATGCTACTAGCGACAATGAACATTTCCGCTGGCGAAAATAAAAATCACATATGAAAATAAAGAAAGTCACCGAGTTAATTTTCACTTGGTAAATATAGTTCTTGATACAACAAAATTAACCATTCCCGTTAAAAACTTTATTGTGACACTTTGTCTTTTTCTTCTAAAACTTGGATCGGGTTTAGAAAAAAGGAGCTCGAGAATTCTCTTTTCATGTGACTTCTTCCTGCTTTCAGCCCGGCTTCTGCGGCTTCACTTGCTTTCTGGCTTTTCTTGGCTTCTGTCTTTTAGGTCGCCTGAGCGGCCGTTTATATATATTTCGCCCAACTCCTACCGCATCTCAAGATTCATTAAAATTTATATCAATTCATTAATTATCTCTCCAATTTTGCAGAACCGACACTGACCTTCAAACAAAGCGGCCCACGGCCGGTCACTTATTCAAACAATAAATTAATCGATAATAAACTTGTGTTTATGAATCTTTTTCTATGTCCTTGACGTCAATCGGTACAGATTCCAATGACAAAATCGAACCATGGTTTCGTTTTGATAAGATCTGTGTCACCATGCCTTGACGTCATACACTTTCCTTTGTTGTCGAATTTTCAATATGACCAATTAAAAATCTTGCCCACTTTGCATGTTTACAACACCATATTTCAGATTGCATGATTGGCTTGTGAATCATAACAATTCCATGTTTTTCGGCTTACAAGCAGTTTACATCTTATGTTTCTCAGATCATATTTTGGACCCAACATCCCATTCTTGTTTTCTGGTTATCTGAAAGGAAAAATAATCTAACTTTTTTTTTTCTTGAGCCATATTTCAATTCATGTTTTCAACTTAACGTTTTTAACTTTTCCAATACTCAAAATCTTATACGGGCTTTTCACATGAAACCTTTTAATCATTTTCATACAACCAGTTTCACAGTAGTCTCTCATTAACCATTTTAACTATTAGGTTGGTGCAAAAATAATGACGTAATAATGTCTTTTTTTGACGTATTTTTTAACGTCAAAAAGCGACATTATTACGTCATTATTTTTGCACCAACCTAACACAACCAGTGACACTTTATAGTGACACAAAGCCACTAAAACCTTTTACTGGGTATGGAAGAATTAGAAACAGAAATATTACTAAATGACTGAGAACAAAAAGAGTAATCCGAAGAGTCGATAGCCATTGGCATTGTATTTAATTTTTTAAAGGGAGAAATGCGAGAAGAGGAACTGTTAGCATAAAATTTTAGGTTATATATAACCAACACAACTGTAAATGAATGCACTTAAATCCAAAATGTTTTGGTACCAAAACGAAGAGTTAATCCGAACAATTATCATGAAATTATTCATAGAAGAGGCACAGCTAAGCAAACTTACGGCAGTGGAAAAGTGACTGAAGCCGAGGCGCCAGGACAATATTGCTGCTTCTTTGGATTTCATCAAGGAGATCTAGATAAACAGTAGGAGCACCGGACCATATGTGACTGCAATATTCTAAGTATGGGCGAATGGTAGACTTATAGATATGTAGGATGGATTCTGTAAAGAAAAAATGTCTCGCACGAGAGAGAGAACCAACTTTATCTAGCAATGGATTCAATATAGTCTTTCCACTTTGTGTCAGCCGTTAACTTTGGGCCGGGAAGGCGCAACGAGTCGCTTTTCTGGAGGTTAGCATCACCCATTCTGATAGAAAGCATATAAGGATCTCTCAGGTGATTAATGGAGAGCAGTTTAATTTTAGAGGCTTTAAAATTAACAAGCCATCTTTTGACTCAGATAACAACAGACTGAAGGTCGCTTTGGACATCGGCTCCCATTTAGACATTATCTTACTCTCGAGACCGGAGTAAATGGTTGCGTCATCTGCGTAGATGCCAAGTCGGGAAGGTCGCTACTGAAAATTAAAAACAAAGTAGGACTAAGTATAGACCAGTATGGGTCACTCGCATTAGTATGAAAAAAATCTAGACGAGTGGCCGTTCAGGATAACATTCATTTCACGATTTGATAGGATAGACATTTTTGTTCAAAAATATATCCTTTTGGATATATCAACTTTCTCTGGTTATAAATTTTGAAATGTGTGTGTGTTTGTGTGTGTGTATGTGTGTGTTATTTTGTGGCTTGGAGAAACTATACGGGACGTAATTTAACATATTTTTGCATAAAGGTCTCGGAGATTGAAGGATACTTATAAAGACAGAATTAATTTTAACTTCAAAAAGTCCTTATCAGAAAGCGAATAGTTAATACAATTAGCTTATTTTACATCCAAAAATTGTTGCTTATACAGGCTGGTCCGAAAGCCTTGTCACCACGCTAACCGAAAAGTAATTAGAACAATAGAAGGACAAGTAATACAGTAATACAAAGCACATGTACTGGATTCAATTTATTCACTTTCATTAACGCTGTCACACATCAAGAAGGTCTGTATGAACACCGTCATGATCTGAGGCCATGTCATGTGTGATATTTTACGAAACTGTGCTTTGTTAATTGTTGCATGTGAAACTCTCACCTTGAACAGAATATTGAACTAGAAAAGTATATCATGACAAAACCGTCGGACCACACTCTACCTTGAGAGAATCGCTGACGGTAAAAGGATGCTTAACTTTGAATTTAAAATTTAAATTACTGGCGTCTGGATGTACAACCCAACCAACTTCATTCAGTTTCCTACTATTTTGTTTTTGTTTCTCTCGCTATTGTTTTTATATATCCTATACAGTAATAGCAGTAGTTTTGCTACAAAACCTAAGATCATAGGCGTAGATTTACCGGGATAGACTCAGAATTTAGGGATTTTTTATACATTATCGCCTGAATAATTTTTTTTAATTAAAACGGCATTTAAGAGGAAACTATTGTCAAAGTTATTACGATGAACGACTAATTGACTGAATGTAAAAAGATCACGTTTGTGATTATATATTCTTTTACTTATTTTAATCATTTCACTGCAAAGAAAGTCAATAAAACCAGAAAGACCCAAGGTGTTACTGAGTGTGAAAGAATATAAAAAAAGAAAACATTATTAAGCAGCGAGCAAAAATAAAAGTTTAGGTATTAAGAAGAGAAGGATTTACATTGCATTATAATTTTTTGAAGATCAAAGTTTACTAGAAAGTAAGAAGCCGGAAGAGAGTTCCACATGCGAGAAAAGAAACTGTTAGCATAGAACTTCCAATATCCAATTCCAAACCACTCGCACTACTAAGCTTATAGCATCTATCGCTCACCCATCTAGTTACTGACCATACTCGACGTTGCTTACCTTCAGTGATGAGTACAAGACTGGCGTTTTAACGTGATATGACCGTAAGCCATCCTTATCTTTTATAGATTACGCAAAAGCAGTTCGCATAGTACGATACAAGGTTGTATTTGTACTGCGAGGAAAACTCGATCTATTTGGAAAATATATTGGAAGAATCTATTACTTATACTGAGAGCAAACCACATGCATCCACCCCTTTCTGCGTTTGTGTATTTACTGAATTCATTTTTATCCGTGTGCAGTTGGGTTAGCTCTAAATTTAGTTACGTATAAATTAATTTACTTATAAATGCTTTAATTATAAATTCTAATAAATTATTTATAAATTTATTACTTACAAATTCTTATAAATTCCTTACTTATAAATTCTTATAAATTCTTTATAAATTCTTTACTTGTAAATTCTTATAAATTATTTACTTATAAATTCTTATAATTTCTTTACTTGTAAATTCTTATAAATTCTTTCCTTATAAATTCTTATAAATTATTCATAAATTCATTACTTACAAATTCTTATAAATTCTTTACTTATAAATTCTTATAAATTCTTTATAAATTCTTTACTTATAAATTATTTATAAATTCACTACTTGCAAATTCTTATAAATTCTTTCCTTATAAATTCTTATAAATTCTTTACTTATAAATTCTTTATCAATTTTTTCCTTATAAATTCTTATAAATTCTTTATAAATTCTTTACTGATAAATTCTAATACAAATAAATAAAGCTTACCTAGTATTTCCATCAGGTCATTGTGACGTACTTTACCAAACGTTTTTGCATTGCTTCCTGATATAACATGAAAACTATATTTGCCAGCTTGAGGTCTGCCATAAAATTTATGTCTGCCGATTTAAGAAATCCTGGTGAAAAACGGGAATATATGTTGGATTCCTGTCGGAAGGCGCATTTTCTTTAGTCTTATTCGCCAGTCCAGTCGATAATAATTTCATTGATAAAAAAAAAAAAACAGGGATATCTATCAAACACGGATATGTTAGTGATTACTAAATTTAATATTTATCCTAGTAAGAAATAATGTCTGCTTAAAAATCTATAACATAAAACTCATATATATTTCTTAAAACCACATTAATTTCTTTAAAATTATCCATTAGCATATTTGCGTTTGACATGTTTGTAAATACAAAAAATATTTAATATGTCTGTTGGCATATTGGCATTCGACCTTGGTAATTGCAAAAATTATCCTCAACAATTTCAGATTCGTAATCTATAATTATAAACATTGCCCAAACCGATTGCATATGTTTTATTGATGTCTTTGCTTTTTTACGGCTTATCAACCTTTTGGAGTTTATTTAAAGATAGAAAATATATGTCGATTGTTAGAATTTTTTTAGAGATAATGCAAGTCATCCGAATTAACCAATAAGTGGGAAGTGAAAAGGTGTATTCCTACCTTTTCCATGGGTAATTGCGCGTAAGTGATAATAATGTAAGTATAATCAAACCCGACTGGAATTCGAACACGGATCTCTGGTTTTCAATTCCAAGCTGTTATCTATTAGGATGGTGCAAAAATAATGACGTAATAATGTCGTTTTTTGACGTTAAAAATACGTAAAAAAACGACATTATTACGTCATTATTTTTGCACCAACCTAATATTACATCACACACACATTCAAGTTCACTGCGTCAGGTATTTACAAGCGGTCGCCCACCGAAGTACAGACGAGGCTCGACATTGCTTAACTTAGGCGATCGTATTAAAACCACTAATTCAGTGTGATATGGACGGAAAACAATAGCCAATGGAATATTTGTATTCAACATGATTATAAATTCAAAATATATCTGCACCAACTGAATATATATCTCTTGGGTAAATCTAAATATAAGTGAGGTTGATTTTTGCTAACTTTATTCAAAAAAATAAATATATCATAAGCTTCATCTCCTGCTGTTAAAGTAAGATGCCAGTAAATTCAGTCCTCATTGGAGGTAGATTTATTTACGTTGAAATGATTAGCAAAATGTGCCTACACCTATAGTAGCAAATCTGAGAGATCTGACGAAGTAAAACTGGCAACAGCTCTTAAAAAGGACTTCCAATCAGTTGTTAAAGTGGGCAGGAAATGGCTTGTAAATATTAATGCCTCCAAAAATGCTTTCATTTTATCACCATAGAGAACATTTTCTGCCTGCTATTATCGTGGCTGATGCTAAACCCAGGAAAACAACAGCTTGCAGCTTCTTAGGCTGATATCAATTGCTAGGTCTACTGCTAGGAAAGTTGTTTCATTGTGCCTCTCTAGATAATTTTTCATGTCAGATTCCATCTTGCACATCTATAAATCTACTATATGTTCGTGCATTGAATATTACTACGATATCTAGTTTGATGATCCTTCGATATATATCGAGATTCTTGACAAAATTCTAAAATGTGTATGTAATGCAACCGATACTGACTTGGTATCTCGACATCATTCACTTTCCCGTGACTTCTCTCTGTTTTTTTGTTTTTTTTTATATATACAAACATTCTCATAGTAATTGTTCTGATGAGCTGTTCTCCTTAGAACTTCGACTGCATGAATTTAAGCGTTCTACTAGATTGGAAACTAGGTCCCGTCGTTTTGCTATTCAACTAGCTAGACACAGCCGCCATTCCTATCCTAATGGTTTCTTATCTCTCACTTCTCGCCTGTGAAACTCCCTTTCGATCTCTTGATTCTCTGCCACCTAAAATGTTCAAAAATGAAAATGCAATATCAATCGCTATCTTCTGTCTTCCTGAACTTCATTGACCTTTTCCTCTCTTCTCCTCACCAAAGTCTTCTCCTCCTCTTTCCCCACCTGTAAACTCTGCGTCCAAATGGTATTATCATCTTGGTTGTAGTAAAATGATTAAAACAAATCACCCAAGAGCTTTTTCTTCTTCTTGATATTGTGGAAATGTAACATCTTGATTTATCATTAATTTCTCTTCTACTTACATGTGCTATCCGTTTTTGTTATTGTTGCTGTTGGAAGTGTACAAGTGATGGATTTTTTGTTATTTAGCCTAACACTTTTTGATTTGGCACCGGTTTATAGCATTTGTTTGATTGAAGACATTTTTTCATCATTAACCTGAGAAAAATGTTCTGTACAGATAATAGTTTAAGCATATGTGAACTGGGCGCTATTAAGTCGAGTGGAAGAGCGTCAATATTTTTTACATACATTTAAGAAGACGAATGTCACATCATAAATACGCAACTGACTTTCAAAGAATCGAATGCAAATACAGAAGGAACTTTCACTGAGTATCGAACTCGGATATGACAACTAAACCTGACTATCTTGACTACTAACTGAGACCTGACTATAATGATATGAAGACCATTTTTCGCCGGGCAAAATACGTTCATGATCTCCGTATATTAAATAGAAAGCTGTGGGCTCCTCGGCGTGGCGTAATGGTTAGCAAGCTGGTCTTGCTAAAACTCTTACAATTGAATAGTGAGTTAGATCCTCACTCGGTGCCGCATACTTTCGGCTATGTGCCACATCTAAGCCTCGCTTAGAAAATCAATATTAAATAGAAAGCTGCTGTCTAACAGTTATTAAGGCAGTAAATGTTTTATTTATATATGAAAAACTGTCTTGTGGCTGAGTTAGTTGTTTATTTTCAATAAAGGCTCATTAGAACTCGGGTAAAAACTGAGATTTCGAAACTATATTTTCAACAAAGGAAAGTCCTCGCCACTGTCAGAGAGGTGCAACAGAATCTTTGTGAATGCTTATGGCCTTGTACTAAACTAAGTTTATCATATTAGGAAATTTCATTAGAAACAAAAAGGAGTACTGAACTGTTACTTAATATGTGTTCTCCTATATTGCAGTAAATCCTGTACAAACGCCTCCCAGATGTAGAAGAGACTTGAAACAGCAGAAATGTGGTTTTACAGAAACATTATTATAATGCTGTGAATACCATCGACTGAACATGTGAGCAAGGCGAAATTTTAGAAAAAATGTTAACAAAAAAGAATCATACATAACACTAGAAAAAGACAATTGGAATTTCTAGGGCACATAACAAGGAAAGAGGTCTTTGAAAATCCGAGGAGGAGCGTTTGAATGTAAGAGGGTGAGAGTCAAAGGGACCATGACCTACCAATGGATGGCAGAACAAGGTTTAGGAGAGATAAAAAAAGAAAATTTATTAAGAGTTAGAAATGACAGGAAATTGTGGAGAGCCATGTCCTTAATTGATATGATTCATAGAAGAAGAAGACTGACGCTACGGAGAGCATTGCGTAGTTTCCACTGATCGCTTTTTGAACCTAAGCAAAAGGTTTGAATTCGAATCCATATTTTCCTTGTATGTATACTTTTCCAACTTCGTTGTTAGACGCACTTACCCTTATATTTGCTCATGTGCAGTGAATACGGCAAGATTAGAAAATATTGAATAATTATTCGTATTCAAGCGTAAATTTTATATTTACACTCGACAAGGAAGCACAAATCATAACTCTGTGATTGATTGTCGTTATATCTTATAAGTTATTGTGATCGATGTAATATTTAAAAGGCTTACGAGTACATCACATTGGAACATCGATTCCCGTACAATCACCGAAATTAATCTACGTCGAGCTTGATCAGTGCCTAGATGAGTGAACGCTTGGGAAAAAAAAGTGTTGCAAGCTTGGATGTGCGGGTATTGTAATGTATAATGGCTCGGAATTGCTAATCGGAGAGCCCACTTCAAATTCCTATTGGTTTCGTTATATTCACTTACGCCCAAATAACATTGGAAAAGGTATGAATCCATTTCTACCCCACCTGTCTATCGGTTAATTAGTAAGATATGAATCACTAAACCATTATTATCTACCCCACCTTCAAAAAAATCTTACAATCTAAAAATACTTTATGGCTTTAAATCCCCTGCAAAAGGTTGGTAAGCTGTAAAAGAAGAATCAACCAATCAATGACACATTTAAATCATCTAGAAATATAATGAGGTTGGCCTTGGTGTTCTCGCAGCATAGAGGAAAAACAGGATCCATGCTTTCCATTTTCCTTGGAGCAACAAACTGGGGAGCAATGATCACCCACATTCTGAAGGGTTATGGCCCATAAGAGAGAGAGAGAGAGAGAGAGAGAGAGAGAGAGAGAGATGTGGGCGTGGGGGGCTCTACCCCAGAAATTTCCAATTAAGATTTTAGAGAACATGATACTCATATGTCTCTTATAGAAGACATCTCAGGGCATCCCTTACCAAAGTCTTAGGTCTCCATTCAAATTTTTAAGTCACCAATATCTCAACCTCACAAGAAAATGCATCAAAAAACCGTGTATGATTTTGTTAATATGATTCCACATTAAACTTTCCTTTGTAGCTTCCCTGAGCTTTTTCTGTCAGTATTGCCATGGCAATTAATCTGGTGATCTTTCCTCTTTGGTACATCAACTTCGTGAATTTGACCCCAATAATCGATTACTATTTAGTTTTCATCCTTTTATTCTACTAGTTTCTTTTCTCGTACATCTCGCTTCTGGAAGTCTCTTTCAACTTCTTGCTTTCCTGTCAAATGCGAACTTCAAAAATTTAAATGCAACGTGCCTCATCATCTTCTATTTCCATATATCATGTTCATTTATTGACTACTCTTAACAACGTTTCCTCAGTTTCCTTCACTCTATGTAGACCAACGCGTCTTTCTGGCTTGATCGCCTTGCTTAAGGTGAAATGGTAAACACTTTTTAAATTTTTTTTAAATCATTTCGTTGTACGGATAAAATCAATCAGGTAGTAAGACACAGACATGTACTCCCCTTTTTATTCTTGTTGTTTTTTATTTTATTTGCTAAACTCGTTCTCTAACTGTATTCAAATAGTTTGTTCCACTTAGACGTTAACAATTACTTCAATATTCTCTCCGTGTAGATCAAGCTTTTCTAATATAATATAATAATACTTTTCTCGATTTGTGCTGTATCTTTGCAAATGCTTTTGCGTAATCTATGAAACATAGGTGGGTTAATAGATTCGTGTTTTATTCTTATTTTTATATATCCTCGTGAAGTTGTAGGTCATTTCTCAAAATAAATTTTATTTCTTTTTATTGTAAATAACATGCATGCCCGATTTCATCACACTCATCTAGCACAAATAGATTAAACGAAACATGACATTTCTCTTTCCAGTTGAGTTACCAGTTCAGACTTTGCTTAAATTTTTGTTAATATATCCACAAAACTATTTTTTTCAAATGTCTCAATCAATTTTCATGATATTTTTAAACTTCTATCCGGCAACAAAAATATATTTGGCAAAATATTAAGATTTAGTAAACTTTGTATAATACGCTCACCTAAAAGTTTTCTATCGCTAGATGAATAAAATCATCTGGTCAGTACATAGAGGGTTGACTGAGGATTAGCCAGCGCCTGTTTAAGCGAATAGTCGGGGTTGTAGCATATATTATAAAGGATCCATAAATCAAAACTACTGTGATGTAGTCTGCCTATTAAATTATAAAAGTAAATGTGAAACTGTCTTATCTAACTTTAAATTTTATTCAACATCTGACTCCGAAAAGTTGTCTTTATATTCTTGATCTGCGTTGTATGATAGTGTGTTTAAATCATCTCTGGGTTACTGTTTATATATCCATCTGTGCAACATACTCATTCGCACGCTTTCAATGC
Organism: Acanthosepion lycidas; assembly: GCA_963932145.1. NCBI lineage: Eukaryota > Metazoa > Mollusca > Cephalopoda > Sepiida > Sepiidae > Acanthosepion > Acanthosepion lycidas. The sequence goes on along the minus strand of OZ010573.1, from coordinate 86,200,187 downwards.
CAAATATAGGTGTGAGGTCACATACTTCTGCATCCAGTGGCCATGAGTTCTCCCTTGTCTACTCACTAGTACATTCAGGTAGTTGGGTTTTGTGTGAACTGAGGAAAAAGACTATTCTAGCTTCATACTACACTTCCCTTCAGAACATAGGCGATCATGGCTCTCCACAACTTTTTATCTACCTTATCTCTTAGAGTTTTCCTACATTTATTACGACCCCCTTATACTATCCGTTCACACAGCTCATCAGGTAAATGGCTCGCTGCCTTCTCCTATCTATCTTTTCCTCAATATGCCCCGTGAAGGTTAAGTTTTCCAAACACTTCATCCTCGTTATGTGTCCTCAGACTTTCCGCTGTCTTTTTCTGGGTATGAGTATAAGTTTTCTTTCTGTTGCCATTTTCTTTATGGATTCCGTATTGCTTACTCGTCCATGGAATTTTCAGTATCTTTTTGTTCGAACCACATTTCTATAGTCTCTAGTTTTTTTTCCCTCGTGCGAGTGGGGAATTGCCCAATCATCCATATAAGAGGATGAATATCACGTAGCAATCCAACTCTCTTGTCTTTGTTTCTAATACAATTTTTTTTCGTTTCTCAGGACTTTGGTTAGCTTTGAGAATGCTTCTTTCCTTAGTCTACGCACATATGAAGTCATAAAATATTTACTAGAATATTGATAGAGCATATAAAGCAGGCAGACGTTTAAACCCAGGAAAATATGAGGCAAATGATATCTTGAAGTAAATCTAAGTGCCACGATATACCTGAAACAATAAATAATTAAAATCATACAATTGTAAGATCCAGATTCCATTTCTTCTATTTGCCGTGTCCCAGTATGACATATTACCACTATGACACCTCAGGAGTTTACCGACTTGGGATAACAGAATTTGCCACATCCACCATATCCAACTAATCTCTCGACCATTGAGTAACACTTTTTCAAACAACTTGACTATATTTCTAAACCCAAAAAACATTCCGCTGCAAAATGCAGAAAATGCATTCAAAGATTTCGTGGCGTTCTAACTTTTAGAGTATCATTATGAAAACATAAATAAACTTGTGGTTCGATTGTAGACATGTACTGATGTCCAGGGTTTCTATTTTTACTTATTTAAACACTGTTTATATATGTCAATTCAGAAATAACATTGATTTTAAAATGGGACATAATTTTCCGTACAACCTAATAGTTTAATGCAGGCTGACGAATAATGAACGTGGGCGATAATGTCTCTCCTCAATTTCCTATACTTTGTAGCTCTTACGCCTTATATATTTTGCCATCTCTCTTAAACACTGCTCGGCTAACAATTTACGCAAACTCTATACGCAAGTATCGCTTTCCTTTCCTCTGATTCTCTTACCAGCAAAACCTTATATAGTCGCGTATCATGCAACTTTTGAAAACCTAATTTTGTAGCTAATTTTAAGGGAGTCATATCATACACAAGATATAAAATTAGCGTATGTACTACTCGTCCTGGCTACGCCGTTGACTAAACCATATATACATTTGCTGTAATCTAAATGTACAGCTGTATTTAAAATAAACATGATTTTGATAAAACTGAACTTTTACTTAAATGTATCCAATAATAATACATATAATATTCACATATTAGTATTGTATTATAAAATACAAACATCGTGAATATGCATCTTTTCCATTGTTTACGTTTACAAGCTGCTATTCGTTCGGTTGTTTATGGGTGTACACGTTTACGTAAAGAGTTTAACGTTACTAACGATACTTTTATCATTCACATTTGCATTTTGAACCTATTTAACTTGAAAATGGGATAAACATATAGAGGAAAAATGGTTAGACTATTGTAATTTGGTCTATCCCAAAAGCAACTTATAGGAGGTACATGATCGTTTTTATGTGAAAATTTGGGGTCGCACGATACGCGAGATCGCGCGTTACACGTGTATATACGGTATACTGTGTGCGTCAAATTCTCCAAGCGAGCTTTCCTCGTTATGTGCGGTAGAAATTTAAATTCTCTTCTTCTGATTCTACGTATAGGTGTATTTTTTTGTTTCAGTTTTGCTTAAAACGTCCTGGTTATTTTGGAGAATTTTCATTGTCTCATAGCCATTAGGAATCGTGATCTAGGTCATTATTTCTTGATAAATAAAAGAAAAAAATATGTTCAGTTCGTGGAATTTTCTCATCTTTCTGTTGAAGCGTATTTCTGTTTTCTCAACTTGTTTCACCATTTGTGAAGAGATTGTCCTGCCATAGAGGAATACTGATATTACATAGCAATTCGATAGTCTTTCCTTTGTTTCTAATGAAATTTTCCTATTTCTTAATTCTTTGCTTTTGTTTAGGTGGCATTTTTTTCTCAGTTGCAATGCGTCTTAGGATTTCGGTGTCGTATTTTCTGGTCTGTTTAAAACACTTCTTAGATTTCACTTGCCAGCGTGGAAGTATAATATTTAATGTGTGGCCTTCGAAAATGCATGTCACGTAACAGTTGATACTTTTGCTTCTATGTTGCTCTGGCACTGCTAACACAAGGCGCTCGAGGCAAATAAAAAATTTGTAGCAGGCAAGGTAAAAGTGCGACTTTGTTAATCTGCATTTAGATGATAGAGACACAGTCTTTTTTTCAATGAAAATATTGGTCCTTTAAAGAATACCGCGTTTATCAGCAAAATTGTCCAAATCGAGTAACAGCATGGAATAACTGCCCCCACCACAGAATGTTTAATATCCAAAGAAAACCACTAAACTGAGTTTCTTTTTCCCAGATTTTCAGATAAGAGGTTTAGCCATCTTGATACTTTTTGTCGTAAGAATCGCTGAAAAACCCTTTAAGGTATTCAGTTAAAACAAGAAGAGGTTAAAATTGTTTTGTGTCAGCCCTATTATATCATTCTAACTGAGCAATGGTGAAAGGAAAAAGATCACTCAGACTTTCGTTAATGGTACCAACATTCATATTCTGGCTTCCATCTTTAAAGCCATTCAAAAACCATCAAGAGAACGGTGAATAAGTTTAAAAAAGCGGGAGTAGTAGGAAGAAAAAGTGGATCAGATTGTCACAATAGCAGAAGGTTCATCATTTCAACTAAATACATTCTTAATGTTCAAAGTAGAGTGTAATAGTATTATGAAAACCTCGGAGAATTTCATTAAGATGTATTTAATCATTTCTAAGTTACAGTGGTTGAAAGCTTAATCTAAAAATTGGACAATTTTGTTGTTACACGATTTGGACACTTTTGCTGTTACATCCGGTAATTTAGAGGACAACCATCTGCAATTGATTATCAATGTGTGAAAATATTAGTCGAACACAACCTGCGTCAAAATGTCAGAGAAATGTCTCAGATAATTGGAATATCAGCATTTCGCCAATATTGGACTATCGCAAAAATATTGAATAATGAGTTCCACATGAACTCAGTGAAAGTTAACGCGTTTTACATTTTGAAATGTGTTCGATGCAGAATCAGTGAAATTCGAATGAGCCATTTCTTGATCGAATAATGATTTGTGATAAAAAAAAATGGAACTTTTATGACAATCGTAAGTAATCGGCTCGGACATCATGACGAAACATCTAAATACTTTACAGAAGAGAAATTGTACAAACAAAAGATTATGGTGACTATTTGGTAGTCCTCTATTGGCGTTATCCATTATATCTTCGCGGAATCTAGCCAAAAAGCTTACTGCTAGCAAATGGATGAAAAGCACATACAATTAAGCCGAATGCGACCAGCTCAGGTGAGTCGATGACGTCCAATTTTGCTTCACGGCTATGCTCAGTAGTATATTACCAGTATAACACCTCAGGAGCTCACCGACTTGGGATACCAGAATTTGCCACATTCACCATATCCAACTAATCTCTCCACCAGTGACTAACACTTTTTCAAGCAACTTGACTATATTTCTAAGCCAAAAAATATTCCGCTGCTTTGCATTCAAAGATTTCGTGACGTTCAATCTTCTTTAAAGATATAAATAACCTTGTAATTCGATGGTAGAAATGTTTTGATGTTCGGGACTCCTATTTTTACTTATTTAAACACTATTTATATATATATTAATTTAGAAATAATATTGATTCTTAAATTGGACATTATTTTCCGAGCAATCTAATAGTTTCATGCTGGCGAATAATGACTTTTGTTTTTATATGTACTGACGTTTATTTGGGGAAATCTATGACAACGTAGAAAAAAAATTTTGTATAACGCTTTTCGTCCTTTAGGACTTTTTCGGACGAAAATTATTAAGTTGATCCGTCTACACATGCGCACAGAGATATTGCTGAAATTTATTTTAAAATGTATTTTGAGTATATAGCCGATTTCATGTAGTTTTAGAACTTGATTATTAAATATCCCACATTGTGATAATAGATGAGAAGAATCCCTTCAACAGGTAAAACTGACGTCTGTACCAAAGAGTTTTGCGGTTTTTACAAAATCAGAACCTTACTTTTTGAAGAGCTGCTTCTGGATGAGTAATCAGAACTATGACATTCTCGAACAGAAGCTTTATGACAAAATACACTCAAATTTTGTGTGAGTTCGGAAATGCTTGTTATTGTACAAGTTACCGTTTGCGTAGATGTGAGGATATTATAACAGTTAACGGTTTTATAGTATGGCGGTTAACAGCTTGGCAAAACAACTCAACGAGGTGAATGAAAACTCTGAATTAAAAATCTGAGAAAATGCAAAAAGAAAAAACACTGCACTACATTTCCCAAGAGCGGTTACGACAATTCACAGATATTTAAGAAAAGGAACTGTGAAGCGCCGTGATCGCCTGTGTTCTGAAATGTAGTTTAGACAAAGAATAGCTATGTGTATATAAGCAATTAGGTCTTTTGAGGATTCCACATTCGTGAAACAGCATTGAAAACATGAAAGAAAAGAATAAACAAATATGACAAGAGACAAACGTTCTATTTGACTATAAATTTACAAAACAATTCACTAAAATGAAATAACGTTTAAAAGATGCAAAAAAATGAGCCAAATATTTATTATTCTCTTTGTACTCATAAAGAATATATATCTTTTATATTTATATATATTTCTTTACTCAAACGTACTTTGTCACCAGAGTGAGTTCAATGTTTCTTTATTTTTTTTGTTTTAATGTTAATTACGAGAATTCTGATTCGTTAGCATCGTCAGTCAATTGTCATTATCTAGGTTCATTTTTTTTTATTTATCCCTACCCGTTTCCCAAGATGCAACTAAAAGCATCTTTTATTTTTTTTGCTTATTCCTTTTGAATATTTCTTAGACGGATATGGTTACATTTTATTATTCTTTTTCTTCTTAAATGGATGAGTATTCCAGTATTTTCTCATTTTCTCACTGACACTTTCGTATTTCTTTGTTAAATTTTACACGATCATCTCTTTCATTCTGTTGTTATCATCATCTTCATTATTATTATCATTATCATTGATGATGTTGATAAAACTTTAAATACCCCCTGAGGATTTCTAACTTATTAAAGAATGATAACTGACATTAATTTGTTTGTTTTTTATTCTCATTTTATTAAAAAAAAAAATGAAATGAACCTCAAAAAGACTCACCGAGCCCAATTTTTTAAAGACCTATGCTAATGAGACAATACATTGGTTTTGCACAATAGAGCCAATCAGACATTTTCGGTTTTTTGAGCCCACTGAAAGATTTACAGCTCACTTATAGAACTGTATTTTTATTTATACTGAAGAGGAAAGTTACAACAAAGCTATCACACTTTTAATTAAAAATACGGTTTTAGGTCATCTCTGCAGTGAAGAGCTAATATTCCTCAATAATTTGTATTTTATATTTAATCCATTTAGACTTATTTGGGGCAGTTTTCAGCACCCAAAAGACATTAGGAATCGCAGTCTAGTTCATTTTCCTTGATAAATACAAGAAAAATATGTTGAAAACTGATATTTGCTACCCAGCATATGGTACCAAAATGCAGATAATGATCAGTTTATATAAAAAAAAAAAAAAAAAAAAAAAAAAATGAAAGAACAGAGTAGGTTTTAAATTTCATCCAAGGGAGAATTGTCTTACATTTTCCGGATTTAATGTATTTTATTATTTAGGAACTTCTGCTAAAGAGGAGAAAATATATCACGGGCATTTTTAGCGTTCTTCGAATTTGAGTGGTCAAAGACAAAAATCAGGCAAAATTTTGTGTTGTAGGGCCACAAAACACCTTTGATATAGATTCTTTTTGAAAAAGTGTGTTAATTTAAACTTCTTTATAAAAAAAAAAAATAGGCAGAAAACGCAACTATCCAGATGTGATCATCTAAAAGATGATTAAACGTATGAGAAGTTTGATTAAATAACAAAGGATAATAATTAGACAAATATTTGAAGATATACCAGTTCTGTATACGTGACACTATCTACTTTCGCACTAGATATGGAACATATCACTTGTGAAACGTCCCAAAATGCCAAATGTTGACTTTCGAACCAACCGAGGAGACGTTTTCCATTAACAGCACACATATGAAAAAGAATTTTCTCACAAATTACATACAAGCCGAATTCTAAAACTAGTTGCGACGATCCATACAGAGATGTGTGTACAAATATAATTCTGGGTACAAGTACATTTACATCTAAAGCCATAGGGTCCACACACTAATAATGTCATGTATATGGATCAACAGACAAATATGTATTGCATCATAGTGAGCGAATTTCTTCAAACGCAAACTGATATATTGATGTCTGAGATCTGAAATAAAAAATAAATCCATTGCATTCAGTCTAGTTGTCGTGTGCAATTTTCTCTTCAAATCTCTTAATCGAAATGTAAAACAAAATTTATTTTGACGAAAACATTCGAAGATATACAGAAGAATAGCATAACATTATATATATATATATATATATATAGGACTTATTTAAACAAATCTGTTTGAATTGATATATGTCTATAAATTAAAGGTTCAAATGACTTAATGTTAAAAGTTGAGAAATTAAACGATGTCATTTGAAAATTTATTAATTTATTGATTATTGTCACTCTTGTTACCTATGGAGAAAAAACTTGTGATCACATCGAAACGTTAAATTCTAGCAATTTCACGTAGGTGTTACTAATTTGTATTATTAGTGTGTGTATGTATATATCGAGATGTACACGACTACATGCATACATATATGCATGCAGATGCATTGCGTTAGTAACTCAATACGGAACAACGCAAATATTCGTTATCCCGTCCTTGTCAATGCACTTAATTTAACAGTGAATATTAATCACAGATTAATCATTATGCAGTGAAAATGTTAAATCCATATATGTCTGTTGACTTATTGATCCACCCTAATAGGATTTTTCTCTCTCTCTCTCTCACGTAATTAAATAAACTTAAAATTTAATCAAACGATAATGATAAAAACCTTTCCGCCTTTGACTGCAAAAAATATTTCTTCTGTTTGTAATGCATTTTTTTTAAATATAATCACTTTACCCCAAGCAAGGCTATAATGCCACTAAGATGCAAAGGGGTTAGTGGAAATTAAAGGAAATAAAAAGACTTTAGAAGAAACCGGAAACCCAATCCTAAACAGGAAACGAGGGTGTGTGCCTGTTCAATAGCCAGGGAAAGTTTATGAAACGGGCGATATGTTTTATAACTATTATATTTGCAATTATTAGACAACAGGAACATCAACTACTGTATCACACTCATCTGATCTTTTTGCTTTAAAACTATGGTTATTTGTTTACATAAACTCAAATCTCCACCGTTGCGCGCCCAAAGCAAAATAATAATCATTTATTGTACTTGCACTTTATATTCAAAGCTGATAAAAACAGTAAACTGGCCCAACTTTGTCTTAATTCTAATTCTTCTTCTGTATATCACCACTCATCTTTTTTTTTATATTACCAAGTACCTCATTCTTTCATTTTTTTTTCTTTTTGCCCGTATGATAATAGAAACTTACACATGTACGTCACTTTATCGCTTGTAAACTTACGTGATATTTCTTAATATATTCAACTGGATTCAATACCTTTTTGAGAAAATTACAAATTTTTAAATCTTATTCTTCTTTTTTAGAAAACGATATCAAATGTTAAATATTCAAAAATGGTGCTTTATTTCAATATGTTTCTCTTTTGTTTTCCTAATTGTCCTTGTCCCTTTTTCATTGTCAATACAAAGAAGCAATAAGTTGCCATCTACACATTAAAAAAAAAAATGATTGTTCATAGTTTTCTGTCAGATGCCGTGTTTCTTAATGCAAACATAAGCAGCAGCTAAATGATGAGAGTGCGGAAAATTGTGAGCAGTTTTCATCTTGACATCTCACAGATATCCGGAACAAAGGGAGGGGGGGAAAGGAAAAGCCAAAAACAATTAAGCACCATGTTGTAAAAGTTTTTAGTTTGTTTGATGGTGAATTCGGCCACTCACTCCCGAAGATTTTTTTTCTCGTTCATTCAGATATATTATTTTTTTTTCAACAATACTCTTTCTCTCTTTCTTTTTGATCTACCTCTTTCTTTCAGTTGGGAACATTTACCTCTATACTTGATTTCTGTCCTGCAATCTGTTATAAACCCATTCCACCCAATCTGGTTCGTTGTGCTGTAACAGAAATGCTTAATTATCAGTGAAGATTTTACTAGTATAAATGGGTAAAAATTGCTTGGCCCCAAGTAGTCCTTCATCGTTTTCTGGTCTGAAATTACTGAACTGGTTGCAGATTCACAAAACACACTTGCACAAAAATCAGAGAATATTCTTCATTAAAAAAATGATATTCGATAATTATAATGTTTACAGCTGCCGTTTGTTTTACAGAAATATTTTTCTGTAGCAATACAGAGCACCTGTGTGGTCTATTTTTTTTTTTTTTTTGATAAACATATGTGTGGATTTATATATATATATATATATATATATATATATATATATATATGTGTGTGTGTGTGTGTGTGTGTGTGCGTGCATGCACAAATGTCTTCAAAAATGGTTGAAGACAGTATTTCTGTTTTTTTGTGTTTGTTTCGGAACATGTAAACGCCAGGATATTTCGACTGGCATTGTTTTGTTCTCTTCCGTTCGTTCATTCATTTGCCGATTTCTTATCATTTGTCTTTAAAAAAAATATTCATATTTTGTTTTATATATTTTTTCAATCTTTATGAGTTTCGTTCTTGTAACTGTTTGTCTTTTTTTAGGGACAGTTCTTTATATATTGTCAATTTAAAAAAAAACTTCAAACATACATAATTTCATCATACGTGCACACATCTTAATACAAACATTTATAGAACTGTCATGTGCATATGTATGCATGTATATATATATATATATAGACACACATAATTTGTATTTTAGATATTCAGTGTTCGTTAAATTGTTAGTCTCAGCATAATTTTTTTCTATACTTTGTTGCTTACTGTCGTCATATTATTGTTACTGTTACTTTCCTATATTTCATTGATCTGTAATAATTGTTTTTGGTGATAATGTCTTTCTTATAAGTTTTTTGTTGTTGTTGTTGTTTTAGAATGGTTTCTTTGACAAGATGGCGTCGAAGTAATTATAGCCGCCAACTTGACGAATCTGGATATTAGTAAAACCTTGAGCATCAATTAGATCCCTATATTCTTTTGCGGACCGCTCACGGCCCGTGCTTATCAGCGACATGATGAGATCATTGCTTATTGCAAAGGATGGCCCGTCTTTTTTCTCATTGAGGGTTTTCTCCAGGATGAGGAGGCTGCCACCTAAATAGGAATAAAAAAAAATGATGTATTTGAAAGAGACTTTTTTTTAGTTTTTAAATATTCTGTTCGAATTTCAATCTATCATATTTTTCAGTTTACTCGTAAAAATCAAAAACATTTCGAGTAGTACAATCATAAACTGGACGTAACCTGATTATATTAAAGCGTTGATTCATGAATTTGTTAGCATTGTAATTGTGAGTTCAATCCCTGAGTTTGATGTTACAGACCTAAGAACACTTAAATAGTACTAAAATAGTAAGACGAGATAGTCTTAGACATGGATAGTTTAACAAGAACAATCTATATCGGTAAGTTAAATAAAAGGCTCAATTCGAAATTCGCTGATAGCTTCCCCGGAACCACAGAAGGTTATAGATCACTGAAACGTTGTGATAATAAGAAAGATATGGGTATTATTTACATTTAGTGAAATGTATTTTCTAATTTAAAAATATATATATATATTGCTACGGTAATCGCCTATTTTAGTAGGCAAACAATATTTAAAATTTCATCTAAAAATGATCTGTCTACAAATTCTACTTAAATTTTAGCATTTTCATTCTGGCAAAGATTTCGCAAAGTACTGTTACTGGCTGACTTATATATTATTTAACAAATACTTAAAATTGGTTGCTTTCTTAAATAAGAAATTATCAAAAAAATAATCGTTAACCTTACCAGGTGGCAATTTTTTATATACTCTTTGCAGCAGTGTATTGATTTGTACTTCTGTCATATCGTGGATCACATGTGATAGTAGATAGAGATCAGCATTTGGGATCTCATCTTCAAAGAAGTTCCCTGAAATAATAAATAGAAATCCGTTACTGTAAGGTAATAAATAGTAATGGTAATATTAGCCGTTTCCTTATAAGGAAACATTTGTCATTCATTGACCGAGAAGCCAATACTGCTGTCGGTTGAAATTCATAAAACTTTTCTCTTAAAACAATTATTCAAGAAAACAGGTTTCTCAGGTCCAGTAGTTCTTATCGCTCTTTCCAGTATTGATAGGGATTTTTTCCTAACCTTTTATTTGAAATAACGTGGAACATCAGCCTCTTGATTATGTTATTATTTTCCCTTCTAGCTACATGTGATATTCATTAAAGGAAAGCGAGAAGGAATGATTAACAATTAGTTATAAGAAGACAGAATGTATGGCTGTCACCAAACAAAAATGCTTAAGACGCGAATAACGAATTTGAGATATAAAAACAAAATAAATATCTCGGGAGTTTTTTAACAGAGGATGGAAAAACGAACATGTACTGTACATCGAAATCCGAAGTCTTATTCCATATCTTTCAAAGACTAAACAAGGTAATACGAATGAAGAAAACTATGTAATATCGATCCTACTGCATGGAACTAAATGCTGAATACTTTCTTTCCAGAAGAAAAGAAAACCTAAGGTAATATATTTCGTTCTCCAGAAGGAAAGAAGAGTTGGAAAAATTGATACAGACAGGACCTATTGAAATCAAATGGGAGAAAAAGAAACAGCGAGTAACCTACCAAACGAGTTTGTGTAAATCTTAGAACAGGGCGTGGAAGAAATAGTGAAAAATGACAAAGGATAATAAGTTGTTGGGAGCCTTGATCGTCCAAAGTTTTGAAATGAGGGGAGACATCACAGAACAGGCCGTAAAAGAAGCAATTTCTATAAAGAAAACATTCATTGACCGGGCAGTTAGTGTTACTATCGCATGAAATTAAGAATTTCTTTTCCTGATTATGCTTGGAACTCTAAACTGACAGATTGGAGATTAGCGCTATACGATCATCCCTATAACCAAAAACAAATGACTTCCAGTAAAATCTGCAGCATCAATGTAAAAATAAAGTTGGTTTGTTGATTTTATTTAGCGGCATATCAAATATTCTTGGGTTATTTAATGCCGAAATCTAAATATTTTGTGTTATTAAGTTGGTGCAAAAATAATGACGTAATAATGTCGTTTTTTGACGTATTTTTAACGTCAAAAAACAACATTATTACGTCATTATTTTTGCACCAACCTAATATATGCATTCAATTAGAGATAAAATGCATTGTTGGTAATTCTGCTATAAATAATAGTTGGCAATTCTGCTATAAATAGGTACTGTTGGCAATTCTGCTATAAATAGGCACTGTTGGCAATTCTGCTATAAATAATGCTGTTGGCAATTCTGCTATAAATAGCTACTGTTGGCAATTCTGCTATAAATAGGCACTGTTGGCAACTACTATAAATAGGTATTGTTGGCAATTTTTTTATATATAAACTTATACTGCTAAAATCTATTTTTATATTAGCTTGGTGCAAAAATAATTTCGGTTTTCGACGTTAAAAAAAATACGTCAAAAACCAACATTATGTTTGCACCAACCTAATACTTTCATAGTGTAGTGTTTTGTCTTTGCTTCGGGGTTCACTATTTTCCATAGCTGGGATACTAACAGGTGCTACTATTCCCGGTAAGAGTGGACCTGGGAACAACAGTAATTAAGACGTGGGTTTCACTCTCCCCAAAACATCCAACCTCCCGATCAGATGCCTTGTTGCCGGATGTAGTTTATCGTTATAGTAATAATATATAGTATCAGGTAATTATGCGGATAGTAGATATTATCTTCCTCATTTCTAATATTAAACCGCTAACAAAAACATCTCTAAACAAAAGCTATCGTAAAATTAACCGTTTCCAAACCAGAAACATTCAGTATTCATTAATGTCTGATGGAAGATATTTCTTTAATTTCGAAAGGACACGTAGGCGTACATGTTTGTATGGTGTTTTGGGTGTCTACAAAATGACAGGATATAAAAAAGTAAGACTATCATATTTCAAGCTTTACACGTGACCCATGGCAAAATATATCTACCTTGTTTCTATGCCGAAAATTACATGCAGATATTGGTTATTTTGGAGAACTAACAACGCTAAAACCATTCCCAATAAAAAACTCATAGTAATCACTTCTTCTCTTTTGACTATTTCGGATAGCAGCTAAAACCTGTATTAATGTAGGTCTTTTGAAAGAGAAATAGCATAAATTAACTTTGTAACAGCGACTGGAGACTTGCAATGTATATCAGCATAGGCAAAAACAAGTTTTCAAAAGAGTAAAGACATATCTAGACAATATTGCAGTGTACACACCTGATACAAATGTCACCTGACCAGTGTTATTTTCTGGGTATAACTTTTTAGCCAGCTGCACAACTGGTGGGAGATCAAAAACTGTAATGTTCATTTCAGGATATTCACTGGCGAGTGTTCTACCAATTAAACCCGATCCTCCTAAAGAAAAGAATATAAAACGTGTTATCATAAAATTTATGAAACTTATATCACGCTAACCCGTAATACATATATAAATTGTTAAAATTTTATAAAAATTAACATCGGATTATAACCGTGGGACGTTTATAAAAAAAAAAATAACACTATGATCTGATCTCATGCATCGTTTATCAAAAAATTCAAAAGAAAAAAAAGTCAGATTATCTCACAGCCTCCTGTTTTATTACAAATAACGTAAGATTATCTAACGATCTCATGGATATTTTCTAAAAAAAAAAAAAACATGATAATCTTATAATCGCCTGTGTTTTATGACATCAAATTATGTCATAAACTTGTGAATTGTTACACAAAAGACCATAAGATAATTTCATAATCCCTTGAGATTTATCAAAATAAACTCAGATTATCAAATGATCTCGTGGGACACTTATCAAAAATAACATCTGACGATCTTAATCTCGACGGTTATTTATTACAAATAACAGAATATCTTGGCTTCTCGTTGAACGTTGAGCAAAAGTAACATCAGATTATATCACGATCTCGCTGGTCTTTCCTTAAGAATAACGTTAATCCATCTCGGGATCTCACGGGTCGTTTATCAAAAATAACATCAGATTAACTTGAGATTTCAGGGGTCATTTACCAATAGTAAAAGATTATCCCAAGTTCTTTATTAAAAATAATATCAGAATATCTCATGATCTCGTCAGTTATATATATAAAAAAACAGTATCAGATTATCTCACGAGTCCTTCGTCAAAAGTAGCGTCAGATTAGCTCGCGAGTCCTAACGTCAGATTATCTCATGATAACTTGACTCGTTTGAGTTTTATGCCGGATGCAGTAAACCATTTCGCGTTGTATTGGATGCAATATTGCGATGTCACCTCAAATAACATGTAAAATGTTTTACTAGGTGACAGGGTACCTACAGTAGGTTGTAATCCTTAGCGTAATATATAGAAATTATTATAGTAAACCTATTTTTTCAAAGTTAACCTGACATTACATATATTTTCAGCTATATTAGTCGAGACTATTTAACTATCTGTAATAGTTTCTAAACTTTCAAAGATAAATAATAAAAATTGTGTGAGCTTAAACCTGAGCGTGTTTTAAGTATGCTTCATTAACGTTTTGTTGTTGTTGTTTTTTTTTTTTTTTTAATTATTAACTTTTATAGTTCCAATTCGACTTACCTCCTAAATCTACGGCGGTTCTGTGAGCGCTGAGGTCAAATGCTTTCACCAACACCGGGGCACATGGGACCGTGAGTCCGTCCATAGAAAGCATGATCATAGAACTGCAGTCCATTGAAGGTTTGCTACCGTTGGTAGGCTTATCTGGATAAATTCCGTTTGTATTGTTTGGGCCCATACCAGTGGTACCATTTGGGCCATTGGTGCTGATACCATTCGAGCCTAGACCGTTTCCATTCATTATGAGATTAGTTTTGTTATGGTTGGAATTATTATTCTGTCTAATATCTTTTGAAACTGTACTGTCGGCACTGCCGATTTTTCCAGCTTTAATATTTGCCATGTCAATGAATGCTTTTCCTGAAAATACCAAAAGAATATACATTTATTACTACTAATAGTAGCATTATTATTCTCATTATTATTATTAGTAGTAGTAGAAGAAGTAGTAGCAGTGGTGGTGGCGGTAGTAGTAGTAGTATTTTTTTTACTTTCTGATTATTAAAATCATTTGTCGTGTAATTGCCAGATACATAAGTTATTTTAAACAAGTAAAACTTTGTGGATCAGACTTCCGAAATAATGCTTTCACAATCACTACAATATTACCCTCTCCAAATTTCCGGTCAACCGTTATCTATCCTACATATTCTCGTAATATGCACTTTATTCATTTGCGGCCTCGCAGCAGCCTCTTTAAGTAACCTAACTCGTAGGCATTTTATGACAATATTAAAAACTTTACAATAATAATAAAGGTATCTGCATATATTTGCTCATATTCCGATGTTAAGTGACGCTTTAAATGTTCATTGGTTTGATTTACATCGATAACCTGTTCAGAAATTATAACAAACTTATATTTTCACTGACTTTATTTAAGTGATTCTTACGAAGACATATAGAGTGATATATTCAGGCTGTGATTTTTATTAGGTTGGTGCAAAAATAATAACGTAATAATGTCGTTTTTTGACGTTAAAAATACGTCAAAAAACGACATTATTACGTCATTATTTTTGCACCAACTTAATATATGAATTCTTCTCTTTTGATAACAAAATTAAATAAATTGAAATCCACGTCTTTTGTGCGTGACTCACCTGTTTTCATTGTGTTTGATAAATTAGACAAAATAGGAAGGAAAACGTTAAATTCAGTCATTGCACTGGCTATCAAGGCAGGGCGTCTCGATCTAGTCAGATATTTTGTGGTTCCTGGTGTGTTACTGTATAATGCTGTACCTAAAAAAGGAAAGAAAAACATTATTGAACAGACATTTCTTTTTTGGACAAGTATAAATAGAAACGATATCAACCAAAAGCAAAAGGTATTACCACGTCACAAATTATAACAATTTTGTAACCTATTTTAATATTTAGTTATGTCAATGTATAATTAGAATCAAGATCATTCTAACACTTAATACTGCGTAAGAAACATTTACTTTTTTTGTCTTTGGTCAGTATTTCGTGTGGTTAGAAAAAAAATTATTCCACACCAACTATGATTTTGTATCTTGGACATCGATGTTTGGAAACTAACTTATTTTCCATTACATCCCAGATAGCGCTGAGTTGCTGAAGAAGAATTTTCTAGAACTTTCTGAAAAGTTTCTGAAAGTTTAAAAATTTTCTAGAACGTTCTGGCTTCCATGGATCATATAAAGAAAACATGATGGCGGACTATATTTAGGGGTTGATTCTTGAATATAATTTACAGTATAATTTTTTGTGGCTTAAACCTAGAATAAATAAATGTTACTTTTGAATCGTGTGCTGTTTTGTTCCTGCTTTGCGTGAACGAGAATGTTCACATTCGCCAGTTTTCCCATATTTCAGTAATATCGTTATTCTATTGAAAATGCAGAGTTTGAAGGAAATTTTTGCCATTTGTTATACTTTCTAGGAGTAAGCAAATAGGAAATAACAATGCCAAGAACAAAAATCATGTTACATAGTGTCATTAACAGAATTAATTCTTTAATTATTTTAAAAATAGTGCGACATTCGGTGATGACAGTTTTAAAAAAATTAAATGAGCTTAATGTAAATAAACCAAAAAGCCTTTAATGTTCCACGTATCATTAGGAATTTTAAATCCATTCAAATGCGAGAAAAATAAAAAAAGCTGAATTTTTGAAGAATTTAAAAGAGAAGACCAAAGTTGCTAAATCCTATTAGGTTGGTGCAAAAATAATGTCGTTTTCTAACATAGTAACATATTGCGAAAAAAAACGACATTATTTTTGCACCAACCTAATAATTACCTTTGGATCATTTATACTTTGCATGTTTCTTTCGATATATTAATCATTCGAGTGAAGGTAACTTTTTAGATCTTGCTTTTATGACAAACACTGTCATACAGGAAATACGTCGTTAGGTAATTATCCGAAGATCAGAAACTAATATGTCCCCATGAAAAAATCTAATTCACTTTATATATATATATATATATATATATATATATATATATATATATATATATATATATATAAAATACTATCTCAGTGGCCATTTTACTTGCATTATATAAGATTCATTTATTTTCAAAATTTGATCAATAAATAAGTTCTTCAATGAGATAAGTAGTATAAATACATTTTTCCTCAACTTTATTAAACCAACAGAATTCATACTAAATTCAACGTATTTTATATACTACAATAATATATACGTAAGTAGTTAATTCCTTTCGTTCGTTAGGGATCATTGGGCTCCTTTTGACGTTGCAATCGAACGAAAGCTGAACAAGCACAGCAGAGGTCGTATTCCTTCGGACGTGCAAATCCTAAGAGTTTCAGTGAGATTCTCAAGCGGGCTCCAGCCGCTTTATATATATATATATATATATATATATATATATATATATATATATATATATATATATATATATATATATATATATATATATATATATATATATATATATATATATATATATATATATATTAAGAAATGGACAAAGTCCGACAATTTATTTACTAAAGACATTTTTATGTTTAACGTTCAACCTTGCCTATCGAACGCTCCTTTGTGGCCGAGTCGGTTAAGGCACGTCAGCGTAAATGACGGTTCCGTATAGGATGCAGGTTCGAATCCTGTCAAAGGACGAATATTTTCTATGAAAATTTCTCGGACATTCAGGCCGGTAAATGTTATTTAATACTGTTTATTATAAACAGAGCATTTACTTAAATAATTGTATCTATAAAAAGAACGTTAAACATAAAAATGTCTTTAGTAAATATATATATATATATATATATACACACACACACATATATATACATATATGTGTGTGTGTGTGTGTGTGTGTGTATTGCATTCGTTGCAATCAAGACTGTCACTCCCATGTGGGCTTTCACAGTCATAACGGTGGCTGCACAGTATAAATCATGGATGTCATACACGCATACACCAAGTACGTGAAAGCTGTAAACACAACACAAGTGGAATTCAACACTTCTTGTATCACCTAAATTAGCTTTCATATTGAGCGCTTGAGTATGTGACACAACAACAAAATGTTTGGCACCATAGTAAAAGGAACAAACATAGTGACGCGACATGTAACAAAGATTTTGCACGCCAAGGCCCAAAATACATGCAATTGGCTAAAGAACTCACGTTCAAGAGCACTGGCATTAATTTTCACCTTTTGGGAGGTCTATGGAGGGCTTGCTAATGGAGTTTTCGTTGTGCATAGGTGATTTCGTTGGTCAAAACCATATTCTGAAGTCAAAGGTTGATTCCATGACGTGGACGTATCGACTGTCAACGACTCTCACGCGCAAAAGAAAGGAACTGATGGCAAGTGTCTTCCGGAATGCAAAATGTCTGCTCCTGGTGGACTTCAGGCTGCATTGCAAGACATCTAACGTAGTGAGCCTGGATAGATTGAGATAATCAGTTTATCGAAAGAGAACGGAACATTTATGGAACCAATCCGCCACCCGACACACAGGCAACCTGATAACAGATTAACTCCTTTGATATGCTTTGGCTGTTTAACCGAACCCATCGTATATCCTGACTTAAGGCCTTAAATTATCATCTGCTTACGCGTCTCAAGGAGGTACGGTGGAGTAATGGATAGCGGCTCGGACTGAGAAATCGGAGAGAGCCGATTTCGAATTCTAGTCGAATCCATTACATTCACTTACGTGCTAAGGAAAAGTATGAATCCTATACTCCCTCCAGTTCTTTATGGGTAAATAGTAGGACAGATCGGGTTCTATAGCCTTGGATGGCATCTGGTCTACCGCAGAAAGAAATGGCCACCTACTGTCGAAAGATACATGATCGACTAAGCGTGTATTTTTTGGCACATAACTAGCTGACTGCACGTCTCAAGCAAAATGTATCTCTGAAGCAATTCTTCTCATTTAGATGCTGTTGATGCAGAAGTGAAAGGGGAATTACAGTCGCTTGATACACAATTTTTTTCTATGATGATCATGTATGCGCGTGTGCACACATGGGAAAACTGCTTCAAAGTGATTCCTGCTTGATTCCGACAACGTAAAAATTAGGAACAAATTTGCACAATATTTTTTGTTTGCATTATAAGAAAAATTAAATGAGTGAATGTTCACACGCACACGTGTGTGTGCGTGTGTCCGTTCGTGAAAATTCACTCATACAATTCGTCATTATTTCTATAAACGTTACTTTTATTGAGTATAGTTTTTTGAACTGACATTTTTATTGTTTTCTTCAGTGGGGAATTTTATATGAATTGGTTTAGATTGGGAAGTCTTACTAAAGAAAAATGTGATTCCTGGCAGGAATCGAACATGTATCACTTTTTTCACCAGTTAAACCACTCCCTATAGCAGAGTTATACCATTGGATGGGCATTCGTTATATATTCCATTGGGCTTTGCTTTACTGCGATGGCTTCTTGTCGCCAAAATAGTACAGGCAAGATTTGGTTTTCTCCGTATAAAAAAGGGAATACAGTGATTAGTCTGGCAGCGAACAACTTTTTTTAATGGGAAGTCTCGTTCTAGGGCAGCTGATAATAATTTCATTGTTTAAGAAAATATAATAAGGGAAGTCAACTCCAGCACGTGTACCCACTAAAGTAATGTTTATAATAAGAAATAGCACACACTTACTATTATTATCATTATTATCATTATTATTAACATTATTATTAACATTATTATTGTCATCATTATTAACATTATTATCGTTATTATTATTAACATTATTATTATTATTATCATCATTAACATTTTTATTACATTATTATTAACAATATTATCATTATTAACATTATTATTAATATTAACATTATTATTATTATTATTATTAACATTATTATTATTATTATTATCATTATCATCATCAACATTTTTATTATCATTATTATTATTAACATTATTATTATTATCATTATCATCAACTTTTTTATTATCATTATTATTATTAACATTATTATTATTATTATTATCATCATCATCAACTTTTTTATTATCATTATTATTATTAACATTATTATTATTATTATTATCATCATCATCATCAACTTTTTTATTATCATTATTATTATTAACATTATTATTATTATTATCATCATCATCATCATCATTAACATTTTTATTATCATTAATATTAACAATATTATCATTATTATTATTAACATTATTATTATTATTAACATTAACATTATTATTATTATTATCATCATCATGAAGATTTTCTCTATAAAAGAAAGAAAAGAAATAAAATTAGGTAATTGCTTTAAGTTTGTTGGTCACTTCGATTTTGGGCAGTTGTTTGACATCACGCTACGCTGGTTACTAGTGAATGGTGAGTTTGATCATCTCTTGTGACATACTAATCCAGACCTATCAAACAGTAGCTCTTCTGCAGGATTCTTCCTTTTCTAGATATTTAAATATTTTAAAAGAATAATCTCACCTTTATGTTCCGTTTTTTCAAGTATGCTTAAGGACACCAATGTGTTAAGGAAACGTTCCGTCATGAATTTGTCATAATTGAATTTCCTTGCAATTACAGAAGCAGGCAACGGCTCTCCGTTGGATTCGATTTCATCAAAGAGACCCACTTCAAGACCATGCATCAGGATCTAGAGAAGACAAAAGAAATTAAGCGATGAACATTGAGGTGAGAATGGGCAAAGAAGTTTGTGTAAGAAAGAGACAGACAGAGAGAGAGAGAGAGAAAGAAAGAAAGATGGAGAGAGAGAGAGAGAGAGAGAGAGAGAGGAAAAGTGAAAGGAGAGAGTGAGAGGAAAAGAGAAACGAGAGTGAGTGAGTAAGACAGGAAAAGTGAAACGAGAGAGAGAGAGAAGAGTGAAACGATAGAGAGAGAGAGGAGTGAAACATAGAGAGAGAGAGAAGAGTGAAACATAGAGAGAGAGAGAGAAGAGTGAAACATAGAGAGAGAGAGAGAGAGAAGAGTGAAACATAGAGAGAGAGAGAAAAGTGAAACGATAGAGAGAGAAGAGTGAAACGAGAGAGAGAGAGAGAGAAGAGTGAAACGAGAGAGAGAGAGAGAGAAGAGTGAAACGAGAGAGAGAGAGAAGAGTGAAACGAGAGAGAGAGAGAGAGAGAGAAGAGTGAAACGAGAGAGAGAAGAGTGAAACGATAGAGAGAGAGAGAAGGAAGAGAGAAACGAAAGCAGGAGAGAAAGGAAGAGAGAAACGAGAAGGGGAGAGAAATGATGAGTGAAACGAGACCGGGGAAGAAAAGAAAAGTGAAACGAGAAAAAGAGAGGGAAGTAACAGTGAAACGAGAAAGTGAGGGTAGGAAAAGAGAGAAATAATGTGTATGTTTATGCGTGTGACAGGAAATATTACTAAGAAAAACAAGTCTGAAAGAAGGCAATGTTTTGAGGCCATCAATGTACATGAAACTCATTCAAAATACGTTCATTGTCACAATAAACGTAATATCAATACTCAGACAACTCAATAAAATACAAGGAATTTGCTAAAATCCAAAGATTAGGGAAAGCATAAAATAAAAACATGGCTGATTTATTTCGCATCCTCCATAGTCAATGGATTTAACGCCTTTTTTCATTTGTTTAGAATCATAAGTGGCAGGACATTCAGAAACAAAAATCTTCAAACGTATTTTAAAATATTCGGCGAGAAACTGATTTCTTTGATCGTGGAAACGAATAGTTGCCTTCCGTTTGGTCTACAGTCGTGGAAAATAAAGAGTGATTACATATTTTATAAATAATATCTAAATTGATTTAAATACATATTCATTTGTATCATTTCTGGTAAAACGTAATTACTTTCCGAACACACTAATATAATTCCATCGCGTATATTAACCTTGAAATAGACGCCATAATTGTTCAATGATAAACGTAACTTCAATTTAATTCAAGCCCAGTTAACCTTTCCAAGCGACTAAGCAAAGAATATTTATTAACATTAGTTCTTCTTTCATCTTTACTGATTCATTTTATCGCAACGCACAGAACTTTTTTTTTTAATTTTATTCTACAACGTTTATATAAACTTGTTATTTCTCTCCGATCGATTACACTAACTTAATGGCTGTAAACGAAAATAAATCATCTGAGCGTTGTGCTAAATTACAAAAAGTAAACCGAGAAAGGCGAGACGAAAATGAATAATTAGAGCAAAATTCAGGCAACTCTAATTAAGAATATTAAAATCTTGTAAGTTCTAAATGTAAGGAGGTGGTTGATCAAGCTATACGCAAAGTCCTGATCTTAGCACTTTTTTTTATCACAATCTTAACATAAAATAGTGAAGGAAACCGAGAAGAAAGGGCTAAACCTCAATTGCAAGAATACAGAATACATGGCTGTAAGTAGCTCAACATATAACTTAGACATTGGACACACCAAAATCAAACAAGTACAACATTTTAAATATGTTTTAACAGAGGACGGAAAGTGCGACACTGAAATCCGAGGGCGCATTGGGATAGCGAAATATGTCTTCCAAAAGACAAGTATTAAGAAACAGAAGAATTTCTTTAGAAACAAAGAAATGAGTAGTGAATAGCTATGTAATATCAGTCCTCTTATATGGCAGTGATTTCTGAACAATGTTTTGAGAGATGAAGAGACTTGAAGCAACAGAAATGTGGTTCTACAGAAGTATACTGCGAATACAATGTCCCGAACATGTGAGCAAGGACGAAGTTTTAGAGACAATGGCAACAAAAAGGACACTCATAGTTAATATCAGGAAAAGTCAGTTTAAATTTCTAGGGCACATAATAAGGAATGAGTACATTTTATACTCAATGGGCTGACTGAAGGCAAGGGAAATCAACGCATAACCTACCTAGCAAGCCTGAGAAAATGGATGTCGAAACAACGTTTAGGTCTACAAAAGACAGTAAATTGTGGAGAGCCATGATCGCTAACGTCCTGATGACACACCGCATAAAGAAGAAGAAGAATAAGAAGAAGAAGATGCCTCCCTCGAACTCTTCTGATATCCATTTACACAACCTCGTTAGGTAGATTACTGGTCGTTTCCATTTCTCGCGCGCCTTCAGTATATCCTGTGAGTCTCAAATTCTCCAAGCACTCTTTCCTCATTATGTATCCCAGAAAATTCAACTCTCTTTATTTTATACATATTTATTCTTTTTGTTTCTGTTTTATTTAAAACTTTCTCAGTGCTTACATACTCCGTCCCTGGTATTCTCTGGAAATGAACTCGAAAGATAATACTTAAAATCTTCTTCTATGTGCCGTGTTCCTTCAGGGCGTAGTCTATGATGGCTCTCCATAACTTCCTACCTTCATAAATAACGTCTGGCTTCTTACTACTGCACCCACTCTCGTTTTTACCTTTAAAACAGACTCACTGGATTTGTTGTTTTCCTCTGTCCGTCTTGATTTTCATTTGTCTTATCAGTGTAATTTTTTCCAAGCCAATTTTATTCTTTACGTATCCAAGAAATTTCAACTTTCTCTTTTTAATCATAAACAATAATATCCTTTTAGTTCTTGTTCTATTTTTTGAAAAAAAAAAAAGAAAATTTCCTCGCTGCTTAAATGTTCCGTTCACAGTATTTACAGAATCTTTCAATAAAACCATATCTTGTTGCTTCAAATTTCGTCATCTGTAAAACAGTGCAACATTCACTGATATACAGGAGGATTTATATTACATAGCATATCCGCATATATTTCTTTATTTCTAATGAAATTTTCGGGGGTTTTTTATATATTGTTTAGATTTTGGAAGATAAATTTGGTTATTTTTCTGCGCTTTCGAATTTCGGTGTCATATTTTTCATAGTTTGATTTAACAACTTCCTGAAGTATAAAATAAAAATTATTTCTGGTAAGCAAGGCCTTGTTTTTTAATAAGCTAGCTAATATATTAGGAGCGATTTTGACTTCGTAATTAAGAACGGGCTGTTTGAACTTAATGAATGATCCATCATTAAACAATACCATCTATTCGTAGTTCCGTGTGTAGAAGACCTCTTTGTCCTAACATATAAAACACGTTAGACGTAGAGCAAATATTGAAATGAAAAACTGAATTTTTCTAAAGGATGAAACCTATATCATTTTAGTTTTAAATAAACAAAATATAAGCTGAAGTTCTAAGTCCAAAGTCAAATATTTCAGAAATAAATAGGAAGTAAGCGTCAAGTAAAGGAGATTCATTCCAAATTTTAGCAGTCTTTTTTTTTATCCTGAAAACAGTTAAGTACTTAGAAAATCCACACTAATACAGGAAACACAAATGCAAGTGGTTTCACCTTCTTTTTCCGTCTTCAAACAAGTTATGATCTGCCTACGTATAATAAATACTTAGCCATGTGGAGATTTTCACAATAAGGAAAGCCATGCACTAAGCTATAACAGCTGTAATGACAGCTTGTTCTCTTCAACGATTACATCGATCTGGAAAAGGCCCACGCGTATACACACACTTCTGTTAAATAGAACGGATACGGAATAAGTGTTAAGCCTCATATATATGAGTTTTTTGGTGTGTGTGTGTGTGTGTGTGTGCGTGCGCGCGCTTTAATAATCAATAAATAGTCACATTCACAATCTGCTGTATTGCTTGCCCTCGCTGAAAATGTCGATGAAACATTGAATTTAGAGCATAATGATCAATGATTCAGTCCATATCAACGGATGTCTTTTTGGATCAATCAATCAATCAGTTGATATCTATGAGTCTTTCTGGTGATTGGACACCAGCAGTTCAATTAATTTATGTTTCAGATCGGATAAAACCCAAACGATCTATTAATACATACAACGGCCTACTGTCTTTCCAATTATATACTCTGTCTACCAATTCTTTCAGTCAGACTTGAGTGCGTATGCGTGTGTACGCGAACTCGCATATGTGACAATTTTATTTGGTCTATCTTTGTAGATCTATTTATCATTTCGTTGGTGAATCTTATCTCTTTATCTACAGGATTTTCACACAAGTAGTTCAACATTTTTTTAATGACACGTAAAACGCAGGCTATAATATTTGACCAGTCATGACGTTCTAGAAAAAAAAATGATATATAGTTTTCTTTCTCTTAAACTAGTTGCCACCCAATGCTAGAGATCCTAGTCTACCTGATTATTTTATAACACGGTTGACCCGGCTCGATACTGGGACCTTCCCATGCTGGTCAGTACTGCTGCCGGTCAGTTAAGGATTATCTGCTTGCCGCTTTGTCCTTTAATCTGTTTCTGGCCCACGTTTTGTTACTTGATCACAGACTAGTGAAGATCAAATTTTGTCTATACTCTAGTGGTGGGTCGAACCGCAGCGAAACCTCGCTACAAAAGGGCAAAGAACGTTTCTGGTGGCGAAAATAGAAATAACATAAAATAAAAAGACCGGCGGGTTAATTTTCATTTGGTTTATATAGTTCTTGATACAAAAAAAATTAACACTTAATGTTAAAATCTGTATCGTAACATTGTCGTTTTCTTCTAAACTTGGAGCGGGTTAAAAAAAATAAGGTCAGGAATTCTCTCGGCACCAAGTCACGCGGCTTCTTCTGGCTTTTCCCGGCTTCTGGTCTTTGGGTCGCCTAAGCGCCCGTTTATATGTATTTCGCCCGTCTCTTACGGCACGTCAAGATTCATTAATTATTTCTCCAATTTTAGAGAACCGATACTGACCTTTAAAAAAAGCGGTCCGCGGTCGATCACTTATTCAAAACAAGTTCTTCAACAACAACCTTTGTGTTTATAAATTCTTTCCGATGTCCTTGATGTCAAACAATTTTCATTGTTGTCGAATTTTAAATATGACCGATTAAAAATTCCCACTTTGCATGTTTACAAACTATATTTTAGATTGTTTAGAATATTGGCTTGCGATTTATAACAATTCCATAAGCCGTTACATTCCACACCTTTGAAATCATATTTTCAGATTGTTTATATTATCGGCTTTGTAAATCATAACTCCGTTTGCCTTTCAACTGCTAAGCCGCTAGACTTTACATTTCTCAATTCATATTTTGGCCACAACATTCCATTCTGTGTTTCTGGTTATCAGAAAAACAAAAAAAAAGTAAACTCTTTCTTCCTGCTTCATATTTCAGTTCATGCTCTCATCTTTTTTTAACACTCCCAGTTCTCAAAATCCTATACGGGGTTTTCACATGAACCGTTTTAAACTTTTTCATACTTCCAGTGTCACAATAGAGTCTCATTATCCCTTTCAACTACAATCAATTACACTTTAGTGTCACAATTAACCTATAACTCAGGCGAAAAGACATGGATTCCTGTCTTTGTTTATTCTTCGTCTCGCTGAAAAAGGATACAGGCGTATCCAAAAATTCCGTCTTTAAAATCTTTCTCTTCGGGCTTCGATTTAGTCAAAAGCCTAATATATAATAAATATCAATCTTATTGCCAATATTTGTAACATTTGGTTGGCTTTTTATTCCTCAAATGTTATTAACCGGCATATTAAATCTGTGTGTGTGTGTGAGTGAGTGAATGAGTGAGTGAGTGAGTGAGAGATAACAGAGAACATGTCCATACGTATTCAATTTGAATACCAACAACGACTAATACATTATAAATATTAATGTGTTTATTCATTAGATTGTTTGATGGAGAGGCAAATGATATTTCACTATTTACCAGGTTTTCAGATAACAGAAGAATGTGTGGGTGTCTTTAATCTTTCTTTTGTGTCGCCCTTCGGCATAGCGTGACATACATCGTAAAACAGTCAAATCAAAACGATCATTAACCACTTGATAATACTAGGCAATATTTACCTAACATTAAGTTTAGATCAAGTCATAATGGATCAGAGAATAAACAAGCGTACATTGTAAATCATGAGTGAGGCTTTTGTTTGTTTGAATTATTGTCCCTACTATCGATACAAAAAAATGGCTGCTATATTAAACAGGCAGTTTTCAAAAAGATTTTTTTGTATATGTCTTTACGTTTCTCTGATTATATACAATTTATTTTAGAATATTAAAACAAACACATGTCAAAAATCGCTACACAATAGCAGTTATGTTTCGACACTACAAATGTGTCTCCTCGGCCGATGGTAAACTACTGGCGAGTGAACGATTTACTACTCCATTTGTTCTCATTTTACCTGCATATATATATATAAATTGAAAATATCTAAACACACTACTTAACCATGTCTAAATTCTTCATACAATGAGTGATCTTCAGATGGTTTTGAACAGATCCTTCCTTATATGAAAATGTTAATTACGGCTAAGCAGTGCTTTTTAAATATTTCTGGATTAAGTACACATGACCAAGAAAATATTTTGCCTATTGAGATGCGGAATATTGTCCTCATATTTGTTGTTACTATCACAACGTTTCGGCCGTTCCGCATTCTGAGCCTTCATCAGTAAATGTCACGGGTAACCTACATGAAATCACAAACTTATTTCTAATCTACGGAGGTAGACTGTTCTCGTTCCACTACCCATGCCTAGAAATATCTCGGCTAATTCTTATTTGTTTTAGTACTGTTCAGTTATTGATCGCCCTGTTTTCACCGAGTCCAAGTAGACACTGCACAGCTCTGGAATTGAAATTACAATTACTATTACGAAGCTAAGTTTAATCCACTAAGACGAACAATAATTAAGCAGTAATTAAAAAAAAAGAAGTTGAGATAACTCGAGATATTTTTTCCAATTATTCCATCACTAAGACGGAGAGGGTTACTGTGTGTTCAAGAATATGAGGAAAAAATTTCATTAAGGAGAGAGGACATTAAAAGAACACGAATCAATATGACACAAGATAACGATTGGCATTGTATTTAAACTTTTGAATGTCAAAGTTGACTGGAATGCAAGACGCCGCAAGAAAGTTTCACAAACGAGAAGAAACTTTTAGCATAGATCTTTGGGTTACATCTCGGAATTTAAACTATAAAATGTAGAAACCTTGCCGGCAATAGAGTAGTACGTTTAAATTCGAAAGACGAGGTACAAAAGAGTAGAGCTCATCAAAACAATTACCATGAACATATTTATCGAAAACGCACAGGGAAGCTACGTTACGGCGATGGGAAAGTGAATGAAGCAGAGACCAATAACATTGCAGAATCTTCTTTGGAATTTATCAAGAACCTTTAAATGTATGGCAGAAACACCATACCAGATGTGACAGCAATATCCAGTGTAT
>OZ010573.1:86062255-86167255 GCA_963932145.1 Acanthosepion lycidas | reverse complement strand
TATATTTAAAAAAAAATAAAGATAGTCTTTTAAAAATTTGGAAACTACCAGCTACATATTCACGAAACGAGAGACTCGTTTCGTGAATATGTTTAGATGTGGCAACATGAACAACAGACAGTCTGATGAAATTCTAACGGATAAAATACATCACAAAAACGTTTTTTTTTTTCTAATTTGTCATACTATATATGGATAGATAGGGCGGAATACCATATAATAATCCAGCGTTCTTGTTTTTAGGGAATTATTTTCCGTTTCTCAGGACATTGCTTAGCTTCTCTAAGGCTTCTTTTGCTTGTCCAATACTTTTTACATCCTGTGTTTAAACGTTCCTAGATATTTAAACTTCTGCACCTGCCTGAGGTTTACATCTTTAATTCGTAAATAGAATCTGCGATTTTTGCTCCTGCTGATGATCATACTTTGTCTTCTTGCATTTGAAGGTTTGTCCCTTTTTTCGTTTTCTTCTACTACACTGTCTAGGAGGTCCTGTAGTTTTCCTTCTTAGTAGGCTATCAACACAGTGTCATCTGCGTATCTGAGGTTGTTAAGATTATGCCCACCGATAATAAATTCTGGTAGGGTTTCCAGTTCCCTTAGGATAATGTTGCTGTAGAAGTTGAATAAAATGAAAAGTAAAAAAGAACCAAACTACAGAGCGACGGAATGTTTTTTTTTGCTGGGGGGTTAGGGGTAAAAGCTAGGATCATTGAAAGATATCGTATGTCAAGCTCTGCATAAACTTCAAAAGCACATTGAAGCTCTCGAGGGATTCTCCAAGAACTTGAAAACGAAAGTTTTTGTTCACACTACTAATATTTCATCACTATAGATACGCTGTTCCATTTAAGATTGGCACAAGACGTCTTATAATGTAGAACACATTATCTATGTATGGTTTGCAAACTTAGCAAGATAAACCCTGTTCGAAATCGGGTTAATTGAAAGTGTTAAACAAAGTGAAACCGACGAGCCGATCCGGTCACTTACGTTTATTTTCGGAAAAAATGCCCTTAGAAAAGGTATTAATACACATCTCCTACACAGCTATGATATAAACAGCAGTTTAGACTGGGATCTTCAGGGTAAACTAGCAACCAGTCTAAAAAAAACAAAAAACAAAAAAACAAAAAAACAAAAAAAACAAAAAACGAAAGCTGTAGAGAATGACCGACCGTAGAGAAGTCAATGGAAAGAAGTCAATGGGAAACTAAGTTACTATCTTTTCAAATAATATAAAAAATATTCAAGGAAATAAACTAAAATCTGTGGGGAGCCCAGATTTTCCCCGTCGTGAAGGTACATGATATTAAGAAAAAAAAAGGGAGTCAAATTTACAGAAATGAATGTCCGGCTTTATTTCAGCTTCTCGTTGTATATTTATACTACAGTAATATTTGTGAGAAAACGGTCGACTGTTAAACGTCCAATACACAAGAAGCCCGGTATTGCGAAACTGATCCAGTCGCATACGGGCATTAACACTATTATAAGCACTTTGATTATAAATGCATGAAAAGGCCCTCAAAAGCATTCAGATAGGCAAATCTGTTGTGTAGGTAAATGTCAGGGTGTAAAGATGAAATGCAGTATATATATATATATATATATATATATATATATATATATATATATAAAACACATACTGTAAACATATGAATTCATGTGTTTGGAAATTAAGCTAATTACTTTTAAAGTTAGGTTTTAGATTTCAGTTCTTCAACAGAAAAACCGACAGCTTTGATTGGATGTTCATCGTGTCACGAAAATGATGTCAAGTATTTCATACATTATTTACATATCTCGGACTATCATCCTCATCTTTGTTACCATATTTATCGCAACGTTTCGGCTGTTGTACGCTCATACCTTCTTCAGGTGGTTGGAATGTCGAACTGAACCCTTTATTTCGCTTGCTGGAGTAGACTGTTCTAATTCCACGTGCCATGTCTAATATATGGTAGTTATCAGTTATCTCCTGTTAATTCCCCTCTCCACGTTCTCCACCGCCTCAGCCAGGTATTAGACTCACACACTCTGGGTCACTGGATCTAACTAACGCCATTATCCACTGTGCCAGGTGTCGTAAAACGGCCGAAACGTTGTGATAAATATTGGCAACAAAAATGAGGATGATAGTTCGAGCAATGTAAATAGTGTACATATTACCTCATCTCAGAAATATAGACAGATACTGAAGTATTTCATAGTTGGCAGTTTGAATGAACGAATTTCAAATTTTCAGTTCATTTTCAAATGTGATCAAATTTTCACAGTTTGATTACACACACACAAAAAAGATAAGTTTAGAAAGAAAACGCTTAAAGGATATTAAAAAAAAGACATTGTACTCTTTTCTTCGATAGAAATTCAGTATATATAACAAACACTGCAACATATAAAGACGTATTTTTCTCAAGCATACATCACTCTTCATCTTACACAGCCAAGGTCAGGGTTGAAGTCAAAATTAAGATCTACGAATCTAAATTTATGCTTGCCAAATTTAGAAAACATAGTATATGTCAGTTGTTCCGGTAAGCTGCAAAACACGGTCGCCTACTTAGTTGAGGATTCTACAGATCAGGGAAAAGCGAGGTTTATATGGAATGTTTTCACAGTAGCTTTATCATAGAAAAAAGAACACACACACACGCGCGCATTTATATTTATATAACAAATGACAAGCGAATACCATTTTTACAGCGTGGTTTCGTTCCTTCAGATGGTATATGGTGGAGGAATGAAAATTAAATAAGAAATAAAGATAAATAATATACATAATAAAAAAAAATGAATAATTTAATTTTTCAATAATATAAAAGGAAATCAAAGAAAGTGTTCCCAATAACGTGCAAAGTTTGTGACCCCAGTTCATCTAGCGCTTGATACTTTCGAATCATTGGATTAGGACGTGATTTCCAGCGGTCCTAACGAAAGGAAATTCAGTCACCACTCTCTTGCCTCTGAGTTAGTACACACACTTGCGTTAATAAAAAAAAAAAAATTGCCCCTTAATTATTCCAAGGAAAAGTGTCAGTGACCTCTTTTAATCCACACATGTAAAAATCCATATTTGTAAGTCATGGGTCAAGTAGTAAAATCGAGGCGCGAAATTAAAGACCGCCACCAAGTCATTCCCTCTTCAGAATTCAAAATCAATAGACGTCCAACTGAACATGCTATGATCTGCTATAAATTTGGATGTGCGGAATTGATAGAAATCTATTAAACTTTCTGAGCTGAAAAGAGTGATTAAAGTGTTAATTCAAAGAAATCAAACTCCGGCTTGCTAAAAGAAGCAGATACAACGAAACAAATAAAGATACATTATCCTGTGAGACAACAAGTAGAAATATTTAACTTATTCTTCACTTAACCCCCTGGACTAGGGGAAAAAGAAAAAGAAAGGAAACCAAAAAGAAATCTATTTCACAGATAAAATTGTTACCCAGCAAGGAAAAAATAAAAGATAAAACGAAATATAAAAGAAAAGAGAAAAAGAAGAGGAAAAGAAAAAGAAAGACTTTTTCAAATAAAAGATAAGTTCTTTGTTTCTATTACCTGTTTTATCTTTGCTCATTTTCCTTTTTGTCATATGTAAATTCATGCAAGTTTGGCACAAGTTCGTTTGTCAATATAATATTTACCTTTCTGAAAAGATAAGTTCCCCCACACCCATTGTTTTGGTCCGTAATATTTATTTTTGTCTCATTGTTTCGTTTTGCCCCGTCTTTCAACTTTTAATATACCACAACATATTTAATCCCCATTTTTATATTTTACTAATGAAATGGTTATTTGTTATCCCTATATCTTTTCCTTCCGTTGTTTGTCACCTACATTATTTGTTCTCTAATTGATTCCATGTAGCTCGGCCATGTTTGATCAATCAAAAAAAGACTATTTGGTAAAAGAATTCGTGATTTTATATCATACGTTACTGTGCCTCCCACTACTACTATAACAGTAAAAAGTCAGCAGTAAAAGAGGCTAGTACGCAATAATATATATTGTTATATAGGAATCAAGTGTCGCTGCCGACATTTGAGTTTGAACTTAGATTGCCAGTTAGCAAATACAGGTGATCACATTATTGAATTAAGTAGGCTTCATAGAGGAAACACATAAGAAGGAATTAGCTTTGTGTCTAAATAATCTCCATTTCTAGACTATCCTCTATTACTATTCGTATTGCATTTCTACTTTATCCTCTATTACTATAACGACCACTATTCTCTGCTCTATTCAATACACTATTTCTCTATTCGGTTCACTATTCGGTGGTTGCTTGTCGGGCGAGTATTATCGAGCAAATGCTATTAGCGCGAGTGCTATTCGAAGGCGTCTGACACCAAAGTTGTTCAACGGCGTTGCTATACTTGTATCTGCGATTACAAAGTCTCTACTACACCGAGCATTACAAAAGTGACAACGAGTATTCGTTGGTATCACAAAAGTGGCAACGAGTGTTCGTTGACATCACAATATATATGTGTGTGTGTACGTGTGTGCGCGCACAGATGACATGCATTAAATGGATGTCAGAAATCGTTGAAAAATATGTGCGTTTAAAACTCAGTAAATTTAAAAATAAGTTATTCCAAAATTCGCTTGAAGATGAAACGGAATTAATGCTTTTAATTTAATTATATAATTAAATTTGAAGCTTAAGTTTTTGCAACATGGTTATTACTGTGTAGCGAAAAAAAACATATTTTAAATCAGTTAATTTATAATATATATATATATATATATATATATATATATATATATATATATAAAGGCGTAAAAATAAGACCAATATTTTGTCTTTGTCAGTTGAGTTTTTTTATTTGTCTGCCATTTTGTATTATTATGCACAAGAAGGTAAAAGTCAATAAAAGACATGTTTTTATAACCCTTTATTCGGGGAGAAAATATTAAGAAACTGTACCAACCATTTTTACTACCATTGTTCAAATTACTCTCCTTCATGAACCTATTGACGAAACATAATAAATAATTTAATGATGAAAAGGAAAATCTGAGCTATTTTTTAAAATCATTCTGAACATTGTTCATGTAAACATTCATCTATAAATTATATAGTCACATAGACAAGGGAGAGAGCACTTGATAAACAGATCGATACAAATGTATCTCTCACGGTTGTTTGTTAGCGTAAAAGAGGCAAACGCCCTTTCACTTTTTATACTCCAATATAAGGCCCAAAAGCTACTCAAGAGAAAGGGTTACTGTGCGTTGTTGTATGAGTGAACGGGCAAGAACTGGAGTACATGGAGCTATGCAGTGAAGATAACGGCTAACATTAGACCTGTTAGAGGTCAAGACAATATTGTAGTGATTGAGAAAACATGTGTTCTACAAAGAAGCTAACCGAATGGAACTTACTCCCTACTAATGGAATACGAAGGGAATGTGGATGATTTATACTTGTGAACGTGGTATTGCAGGTCCTTTGTATACCGACATTCGTATTAAACAAAAAATAAGATATATTTGGCATCGCATTATTAAATAAATAAATTATAAATAAAACTATTACCTTTATTTTTCTTGTCTGTATTGAGATTTGTGTACGGTGAGGGAAGATTGTCTTTAAAGTAGTGAAAACACTTAATAAGTAAAAAGTTTATTTACTTTTTTTCTTTTCGTTTTTCATTTTCTTCGAAAAGAAGCGTGTCTTTTTTTTTTTTTAACGTTTTGTGTATATATATTTCGACTCGTTTCTCTTCTCACCCACTCTTTTTGCCTGCCTTCCACTGCTTTCATCTCCTTTGTTGCTATTGTTGTTGCTGATTAGGAGTTAGGTATAAAGATGTTGGGTTGAGGAAGCGGACAGAAAATCGGTGCCGACATTATTTAAGACAATAATTTTTTCATTGGTAAAAAAAAAAAAAAAAAAAAAAAAAAATACGTGACGGAAGACGGGGTGGGGGTCAGATTCTTTTTAGTTGTTTTTGAATGCGTGTAAAAGAAGAAATAGAGTAAGAATGAGGGTGGGGAAAGTCGGTCAGCTTAAATGCCAGTGGTGTCGATAGACGCCACTGTTTTTTTTTTCCGTTTGTTTTTCTTCTTCATGCGAGCTGTTCAGAGTAACATTAAAGTGAAAGAATAAAAAGAAGTGTTCGCAATGAGATCTGTCCTTCAAGCTTTTTGACTGACAAATATAAAAAGAAGTAATTGTGTCATGGAACAAAAACCTAATTAATGTAACTCGAAAGTTTTTGTTAAATATCTTTGTTAAAATGACAGCATCACACGAGAAAACATTCAGGACCTGGGCGATTATGACTCTCCACTATATCAGATCCTTTGTAGCTCAATATTTGTCTTCCCTCCAACTCCACTTTCTGCCATCGATTTACACAAGCTCACTAGTTACGTTACTTGTGGCTTCTCTCCCTCTTACCTTCAAACGTGGCCGCTAATAAAGTCACAGTAAAATAAAGTCACTGAACTTATACATGAACTTGCTTGGTATTTAGTCATCTAGGATATTTTCTTAATATTGATCTGGAAAGCATGCAAAACCGTAGAGGAGTTTTTGTCTGTGTTTTATTTTTTAATCATTTCACCCTAAGCAAGGGAATAAAGCCGCTAAGATGCAAGGGATTACTGAGAAAAAACAGAGATGGAGAGAGACAATAAAAGAACAGGAATTAAGGCAGAAGATAACGATTGACATTGCATTAACATCTTTAAAGATCAAAGATGATTGGGAAGCAAGAAAGCGGAAAAGAGTTACACAAGCAAGAAAAGAAAATATTGGCATAGAACTTAAGGTTACATCAAGTCATTTCAGTTGTGAAATGATGTGATCTTGACGCCAATCTAGTACTTCACTTAAATTCATAAAGTCTAGGTATCATAGAGGAAAATTATATTTAGAAAATACAAAAATGTAACACAGGGCCAAAAGAGTGATAAGGAAAAGCTTGACTTCAATCTGTCTTATGTTAAACTTAGCTAGCAAAGATTACTGTGATTATTGTGTAAGGAATACTGTGGTATGTTTATACCACAGTATTCCTTACACAAAGGCAACGCATTTTTACTATAGCTACCGTAATGCCTCAAAGTCTCTATGAAGTCCTAATTCCCATATGTAAAATTTGTTCGTCGGGTGGTGAATAAAAATAACTTAAAAATGAAACCCTAATGAATATTTACAATGATTTTCATAGAGGAAAGTTCATCAAAACCATTACCATGAATGTATTTATAGAAAAGACACAGGGATGCTACATTACAGCAGTGGAAAGTAAATGAAGCTGATATTCCAGGTCAGGACCAATAAAACTTAAGATTCTTTTGGTTTCATCAAGAATTTCTAAATATATAAGAGAAGAACCAGGTCAAATATGGCCTCAACATACAAAGTTTGTGCCTGAAAACCATGCAACGGTTTGAAATTGTTCCGTTGCCGTCAGTTGTTTTAATGGCAATAAATCACGAATGACTATTCGACTGATCATTCACGAGAATATTCGCTCTCAGAAACTGTGACCAACGTTCGCCCAGCATCGTTGTGATGTCAACAAGAATTTGGTTCTGTGGGTGGTGAAGAAACAAATCCGTGGCTAAGCAGGTCTGTGAAACGGGATTATCCTAGTCATCGTAACGGAGGGATAATTGGAAGCAAAGTTAGAAATGACCATATTTATTATACTTATACCAAAGGCCTTTTTTTCTGCCAAAGAGAATCAATATTCGCAATTTTGGCTTTTACTTGCATATATTCCTTTGGTATTACATCTGGTCGATTTGTACTCTGATATCGTGAATGTTTCAGTATTTTTTTTTAATATGGTCATTTTCTAAAAGTAACTTAGATATGGCATAAGGCTGTAAGTATTGGTAACCAAATAGGGATTGAACTTACTTGTAAATGTTAAAACGAGACAAGCTTACTAATGATGGCACCACGTCGAAGTACTACAGGTTTTTTGGGTTTTTTTTTTTAGTATGAATAACAAAGCTATCTGGATGATCAACAATGGCACACGTTTAGTAAGAGTCGTGTAGTTAATATGATAATGGTCAGTCATGTGCCATGCGAGATACACGTTTAGGCGATCATGTATGTTTCGATACATGACTGACGAGACATATTTTTTCCCCGCAGTAGATTTCTATTTCTTTCTACGTTAGACTAGTTGACATTCAAGGCTACTGAACTCAGTCTGACCAACTTTTTACCCATAGCTGGGGGAGAGAAGAAGAGAATTCATACCTTTCCCAGGAATTATCACGCAAGTGAATGTAATGGATTCGACTGGAATTCGAACTCGGCTCTCCGATTCCTCAATCCCAGCAGCTATCCATTATTCCACCGTACAGTAATTACCTGGTGATATTCATTTATAGGATCACGACATTTTTTTTCATATTGACATTTCAAAACGTACGGAAGCGATCATCCTACTTCCTGTCTTTCGAAGCAACGATTAAACGCCTCCCTAACCATCACTCCCAGTCTCTCTATGGGCACCTCGATGTTGTTCACTGGATAGCAAGCTTGTCCTGCTTGAAAAATTACGACTGCATAGTGAGTTCGATCTTCACTGAGTGCCCCATAATTTCGGCCTTGTGCCATATCTAAGTTCCGCTTAGAAAATAACCACCCCAGTCCAGCTACGCATTTACACAAATTAGGAAGTTATTACTCAGTTTCACCTTGCTTCACTTGCCTTCAGGATGTTGTGAGTTTTAACAACTCAAGCCTTCTTTCCTCATGACGCATCCTAGAATGATCTCTTCCTGATTGGAAGTCTCTTTCCTTATTAAGATTTCTCTAAAGACTTCCTTTTTCACGTGTTTTAGCCATAACATTCTCAGCGTAACCTTAACACAGTCTTATCAAGTCGTCTTCTGTGATGATATTGTGCAGCATTCATTGCCAACTGAGTATTAGATATTAATCAGTAGTTCAGTAATTTTCTTTTTTTCAAACGAAATTTCTTGTATCACTTGAATACTTTGCTTAGTTTCTGTAAGGAATAATACCACGGGGAGATATGGTTCAAATAACAGAATATCGCTGTCCGGTATATCTATTTCATACCGCTTAAATAAATCGTAAATACTAAAACGAAACCTTCACATCAGCGAGTGAATTTTGAATGGTATTTATGTTAAGTGATAGAGTCCACGGAAGAATGTCAAAGGTGACATTTGTGTTGAAAATATTGATATTCTAGCTGGCTGAGGGATTGACACAGGTCTTCTTTCCTCCTTCCTTTCTGTTTATGTGTGTTTTTTTATCCTGCTTCGTTATGTAATCGACACCAATGCTGCTGCCTACGTCGCCACCGATGCCGTTGCTGTTTTAGCGTCCCCGTACTGATTCTTTCCTTTCACGCTTGCCAGCCACTAAAAGACCCCCTATCCGCTGTCGAAACCGTACACCCCTTCTCTTCAAATCTACACTCGACCCCATCTCCTTTGCATAATACCACCGAAGTACATGACACCGACTAAGTTTCCTTCCATAACAGGCTTTTTCTTTGTGTGCATATATATATATATATATATATATATATATATATATATATATATACTTAAAAGATGGTTTTGATGTCCTACACAAATCATAACTGAACAATTCAAGAACAGGTTATAGAAACATTATCACATTATTATCGTCTTGATGTCGAAGCTTAGCTACTATTCTGATATCGCAATTGCTACTGTACTTCTTTCGCAGGGTGTGCGGGTGGTGTAATGGACATAGGCTCGGATTGAGAAATCGGAGAGGAAGAGTTCAGTCTATTTCGTTATATTATCTTACGCGCAAATACCTTTGGCACAATTATGAATTTATCTTCTCCATCGATGGATTAAAGTAGTATGATTGTATCTGGAAAAACGCTGTTAGTCTCATCAAAAACTTAAAACAAATAATGCAATATTCACTCTCAAAAATAAAAATTCGGAATGATTCGTACAATCCAAAATATGTTCAAACTCTAAATTACACACAGAGTTGATAAGCCGTAAAAAATCCAATTTGACATGCTACTCTCGTTTGTGTTCTTGAACCATGCTGTGATAAAATTATGTTTATCTACATCAATCTCCGTTTGGCGGTGGAGGTACTTGTGTAGGTTACATTAGAGCCAGTGCCTGGTGTTCGTGGTTAAGCAAAAACAAGTATTTCCTATGCAGGCATGGTACGCAATTATTGCGTAACACAGACTTCCCGTGTCGAATAAACTCATATCCGACCCGGAAATATGCTGAACTAAGCTAAGCAAGTAACAATTTACATTACACAGAATAACGAAAAATGAAACAATTTTTATTTATTTATAACAATAATAATAATAATAATAATAATAATAATAATAATCTCTATCTATAAAAGGCAGGGTGTGTGTGTGTGTGTGTGTGTAACGAATGCACGGCCGCAATTTTCGACGGATTTCCACCAAAATTTACATGCACATGCTCCAAGTTAGTGGAAAGGCCAAGACCGACTTTGCATTCCCCAACTCCCATCGACAGTGGAAATAATCGAGTTTTCATGCTTCTACGGCAGTTTTCATGTAGTTTGTGGCCATTTTGTAATGGCCAGAGTGAGAGACTATAGTTCGCTGCCACGAATAGGCAAGAAGATTCTACTAGCCAGCGTGAGAGCCAATAGCTGACTGACACGAATGCTAACTAGCATGCAAAAAAAAAAAAAATAAATCAATAGATGCTTTCGTTACAAGTGGGAAAAATTTAAATCTGCATGGCACTTTACTCCAATTGGCTCATTCGCTTGCTTAAACTCAACGTTGATTCTGATTCTGCAGAACTGGGTTGGGTGTGAAAAAGTATTTGTTGTTAACATTCTTTTTTCATTCGGTTTTTCCAGTTACGAGTTCTTTTTTAAAGCTGATCGTTTTGTGTTCATTTTGTTTAGTTCTTTTTTCGTAACAGATTTAATGTTTAGTATAGAGCTTAGAAAAAATTCGCAGTGTGAGATAGGCAAGAAGTAAGGCATGTAGCAACATCAGCACGGCAAAGGGCACTCCTTTAAATGCAAGGAAGAGCAAAAATATTTTAAGTCAAGTGATAGGGATTGCTGTACGAGTCGTACGATTTTTTAATCAAGCACAGGCAACGCTGCTAATAATAATAATAATAATAATAATAATAATAATAATAATAATAATAATAAGAAGAAGAAGAAGAAGAAGAATGAAGGAAATAGAGACATAAGTTTCTCCTGCGCTTCTACGAATATTTTTGAAAAGTAAAAAAGGAATCTTTTTTGAGATAATGATTTAGTGATACAAGTCTTACTAATTAACCTATGGCTGGGATTCGTACCTTTCCCAAGGGTTTTTGGGCGTAAGTGAATATAACGAACCCAACTGAAATTGGAACACGGCTCTTCGATTAACAATTCCGAGCTATTATGCATTACATCATATGCACACCCAAGTTTGCAACACTTGGTATTCCCAAGCGGTCACCAATCTATTTACTGTCCAGGCTCCACCTTAACTTCTGTAGAAGACTTCATACTACATAATACTTGAAAAGTCTCATGGCTGTTTCTTACTTTATTTTCCTGTTTTTATTAACACTGTACATCATTTTGAAATGCATATACAGTGTAACCCAGATATAAGAGAGTTGTCGGGACCGGAGAAGAAGTCTCTTATATCAGGTTTCTCTTCTACCCGGGTTTAGTCTATTATATATACATTAACACAGGCACTGAGCTCTCTTATATCCGGGTTTCTCTTATATCAGGGTCTCTTATATCCGGGTTACACTGTATCGCTATTCGAAATTCGCACTCGGATACCTAATAGCTGATGCAGATTTCTTTCTGTGTCAACGATCTGCACATCTTAATTACCTGTAGAACTTACCTGGCACATGCTGTTTAGGGTTTATCACCAAGTTGCATCTACGTCTTCAGGCAGGGTGCGATTATTGGTTGCTCTAACCGGACAGAAATGCAGCTGAGGAAAATTAATAATGCGAAGTGCCCAGGAAACAGCTGCCCAAGGCTGCACCCCACCATTGCATTAGAGAGGGGCATAGGTAGTCGCTACCGCGTCGAGTACAATCGATGGTTGCGGGGGTTGGGCAATTTTTATCCTTGGCCTGTTTGTACGCGATTAGATTCCCCACAGTAAACCAGACCTTGTGACACATCACGTCTCAGTGAGGAGACGAGGTAAATAATACTTATAGTTCTGTTAAGATATCCTTGCTGTATCGGTTAAATAAATCCAAAGAGAAAACGAATCCTTATCATACACCTGTTTTATTCTTATAGTAAGCCCACCTGTAGAAGGATCACTCGTGGTAGAGGCTTACATTGAGGGATAGTTTATATGGACAGGAGGAGAAGATAATTGGTAACTCTAGATTAGAACAGATTAAGATTATAGTGATCGGATAAACATCCTCTTGGGCTTCGGTTTCACGGAGCAGTGATTCGAGTGGAACCTACATTTCACCAATGGAATACGGATGGAATGAGGGTGGTTTGCTAAAATATAAGTGGCATGTCGGGTCCAAGCCGTGAAGGTTGGACCTATCGGAACTAAGGAATGTATTTCGTCCGAGCAATTTCCATGGAAGTAGCGAGAGAGCAGTGAGCGGCTCGCCACATTCTCACTGTGAGAGAGAGGTTAGAGGGCTGAAAATAATTCGTCACCTGCAAGAGACACCTTTGAACTCTATCAAGACTGGAAAGTGAGGATTGGACAGCTCCCGCCTAAATACACTATTTTACACCTAATTCGGCTTTTATAAATTTAGAATACAGTACGAGAAGTCAGGTACTTAAGTGAATGATAGGATAAAGAACAAATACGAAACGTTTAGCAATCTAACAGGTTTCACTTTTATTAAATTTTCGGAGAATAATACAACGTTTCCTATTTGTTCCTTTTCCTATCATTCTGTCGGATTTTGGTCCATATTTGATCGCAATTCATAAATGAATATAAACATATTACATAGTGTGCGGCGTTCTTTAGTTTTCTTTTTCTTACATTCACACTTTGTGTATTCTATAAATAAAATCTTTGTATTATATATTCTCGTGTTGTCTTCTGTTGTTCTGTGTCTGCGTATAGTTCATTTTCTCTCTGTGTTTACCGACGTCCGGAATTGGAGAATTCCCCTCCCAACGTTCTTTTCTTTATTTTTATATCGAACCTTGGGATCTCTTACTTTTTTTTTTCTCGTTGCGTCCCGGCTATCGTAGTCCCAACGAAACCCCGGGCGTAACAATATATATATATATATATATATATATATATATATATATATATATAAACGTTGAATTATGTCGACAGTGGAATCCATTTGTAGTTTAAACTATATTTCCGCTTTTAATAATTTCGGTCTTTGAATAGAACTGGAAAATGCCTCAGTTCATTTGAATGCTTCAGTAGTTTTTGCTTTTTTATTTAACAAACATGTTCCTTAAAAATATGAAATGGAACCACAATACTAAACAAAACCGCTTTATAAAGAAATATGGTTTCTTTAGTTTGCCACAAAACAGAGTCTTTGTATTATAAACATTAAAAGAAAATTAGTCGATGCAGTTGGCCAACATCTTTGAATTGGTTGAAAGCTTGCAAGTCATCGAGTTTTGATTTTAAAAATGTTCGAATGTGTGGTCCATTTTCTTTCTTTATGCCCCCCCCCTCTCAATCCTTCATTGGCCGTAACGGGGTAAAATACCTCACATTCTAGGCACTCCCTCTCGACTCACAATCTCCAAAATAAAATTAAAGTGTTAGGAACGCAAAACTGCCTCGGTGTTATTTGACACAACTGCTTGCAATGATCCAAAAGCCTTAAAAAAATGTTCATATAATTATAACCACACCCTGAAACCTTTTTTGTAGTATTTAGAATATATATATATATATATATATATATATATATATATATATTTCTTTTCGAGCCTCTTTTTTTTTTTACTACGGATTCATTCCTACGTTCTTTTTTTTCTTGAAACGGCTCCAATTTCAATTCCTATGAAATCCAATACTCTCCTGTCAATTCTTTTCTTCCGATATTTTATTTTGATTTTTCTTATTTTTTTCTCCCAGTCTTAACCTTTCCATTTTTTTATTTTCTCGTTAGCTATTTATTTTAATACCAGATATCACTGGTAGTTTATTACACTCATCAAAACATTCATTCATTTTAATGATTACATATATTGGGACAAAGTAACTTTCAACTACGATATTCAAAAAATTAAATGCAATGTCAATCGTCAAATTCAAGTTACTTGAATCCTGTTCTTTTATTGTTCCCTCTGTCCATAACCTTTTCTCAGTGGCTTTTGTTTAGGGTAAAAAGAAAAACGGATCACACTGTGTTGATATCAGAATCATGATGAAATATCGTTTGAAAAATATAAAGTCTTTCTCTTAAAAAACAAGAAAAATAATCACGAACATATGTTTCTCGTGTCTATTAAATGTTATCATTCTTTTTAGCATTGATGTGGGTTACTTTCCTCTTTTTTAAGATAGTTTGGAAATATGTATTTAGTTTCTCTTACAGTTAGAAGAGCTTTCCGATTTAATCATTGTTGTTGCGGTCCAAATGTTTCAAGGCATGTTTCTGTTATTTGGTAAAATTTTCTGTTAGCGATTCCGTGTGACTAGTCTAGGGAATCCGAGGAGAGTGTCCCCTTCAAAACCCACAGATTTCTTTTACTTGGATCCATTTTTAAACAGTGATCTGAGAAATCGGTTGTATATGTAGCTAATAATTTAAGACATCTCTGAATTACGTAGATGGACGCCATGCATGATACATGTAGATAAACATCATGCAAAAGTTTACATCTCTCCGGTTTACTGAAATCAATCTTAGAAAAACAATACTGGAAAGCAAGAAGAAAGGACAAAATTTATTGTACGACGACAAAATGCGTGGGTGTTAGCAAAAACAAGAGTCCAAGGTGTGAGCTAAACATTGGGGACGTCAGAATTAAGCTAATACCAGTAGATTAACTATTTGTATATTAGGTGGCTGCAAAAATAATGACGTAATAATGTCGTTTTTTGATCTTAAAAAATACGTCAAAAAACGACATTATTACGTCATTATTTTTGCACCAAACTAATAGATAAACAGACAGGTGATAGAAAACGTGGCCCAGAAAATGGAATATTGAATTTTTTTTCAGAACCAAAGAGGCGTATTAAGAGATAAGAAATATCGCTAGAAAGAGGATATGGGTATTAAACTGCTATGTAAAATATAATCTCATATATGACAGGGAATGCTAAAAAAAAAAATTCTCATAGATGACAATGAAATAGCTAAGAATACCATGGACAAAAAATGTGATCAATGAGGAATTCTACAAGAAAGTAGGAATAACAAGGAATCTTACTTACAATCATAAAGAGACTGTTGACATTTCTTGAGTGTATCACGAGAAAAGAATACCTGGAAAATTTAACCTTCACTGGACATATTAAAGGCAAAAGAAACATCGAGTGTGCGTGAATTCATACCGAGCAGGGATAAAGAATTAAAAGGCCAAGGTAAAGGTAGGGGACCAAAAGTTGTGGAGAGCCATGATTATCCACCAACTGAAAGGACCCATCACCTAAAAGATTACAGATTTAATATTTATCTATATTTAACTATAACTACTATTACCGATATTAAGTTATTTAATTGCGGTTTCTTTCAACTCCTTACGGCTTCCATACGATCACCGAAGTTAAGCAACGTCGAGCCTGGTCAATATTTGATGGGTGAGCGCTTGGAACTACTATTAGGTTGGTGCAAAAATAATGTCGGTTTTTTACGTAGTTTTTAACGTCAAAAACCGACATTATTTTTGCACCAACCTAATAGATGCTGTAAACTTGGAGCGCAGGGGAGAGCAGTTGCATAATGGCACTGAATTATTCGGAGAGTAGACTTCTAATTCCAGTTGAACTCTTTATATTCACTTATGCGAAAATATCTCTGGAAAAGGTATGAAATCACCTGTTCTCTACCCGGCTATGAGTTAAGTAGTCACACTTGTATCACTAAATAATTATTTCGAGAAAAAAAAATATTACAATCTAAAATGTTTTCTGGCTTGAAATAACCTGCAAATGGTGGATAAGCCGCAGTAAGCGAATCAAACATTTTCAGCTCCTTTCCTTGCTTTTGTCTACTACAACTATAATTCTTTATTTAGCTTTTCTCCCAATTTCAGAGTCTCTTTAATTTCCATAACG
The DNA here is from genome assembly GCA_963932145.1 of Acanthosepion lycidas. NCBI lineage: Eukaryota > Metazoa > Mollusca > Cephalopoda > Sepiida > Sepiidae > Acanthosepion > Acanthosepion lycidas. The sequence continues at coordinate 86,151,014 of OZ010573.1, read as the reverse complement.
TCTTCCGTGTTTCCCTCCCTTCTTTAATTCAATTTTTATTCGACATGTGTAAATCTCAATCCATTTTGAATATAAGCGTTTGGCTTGTTTTTGTTTTGTTTTGTTTTTTTCGTAAGAAGACTCCATTTTCTTTCTGCAACTGTAAAATACCTCCTCACAAAAACCCGTGATACAAATACATATCATATTCAAGGAAAAATGTTTTGATAACTTGCTTTTCTATGAATTCGTCTCGATGAACAACGAAAACCGATCAGTTATGCTTCGTATACTCTATTGAGCTTGAATGCACTGAGATCCGCTGTGAACTTCCCTCGTTCTTTCAAAAACACTTGTAATATTCGTACGGCTTTTGAAAAAGAAACATTAGTATGTGATTCTTTTTTTTATTTTTTTTTATTTTTGAAGTGTTTACTGTATATATAACCAGAAGCGAACAGAGCGTCAGCTTGACCGATAGCAAGAGGACTCTGATGGAGTGGGCTCCCTATATCAAATAAAAATAGAATAAAGTAAAAAACACAGACAACTGTTTTAGTAATAAAAAGGAATTATTTATAAAGTTATCTGCACACTATCAGTTACTCAATTCCAAGGTGAGATACCAAAGAAATTTTAATTTTAAAATCAGTTGCCCTGTTTAATAACAGTTATTAAATTGCCTAAACGCTTCTATTTGCCTCTAACTTTCCTCAGCAACTTTAAAAGTGAAATAAATTATTTAATGTAAACCTCTTTTAAAAAATAATTTAATGATAAGTTTCTAAAACATTTTTATTCGCAATTTTCCAAGCGTAGCTCGGATGTGACACAAAGCCGAAAGTATGGGGCACCCAGTGAGGATCGAACTCACTACATTTTTATTCGTATAACACAAGTTTAACTTACCTTATTTAACGGCTATTTCTGCAATTACTGTGACAGTTTTCTCTTTTGAGGTAAAACACATTTTTAGTAGTAACCAATGCATATAGTGTGTGTATATATATATATATATATATATATATATATATATATATATAATATCATAATTCTATTTTTTTCTGACAAACAAGACAAAGTTTCAAAAGAAAAATAATATGTCCATATGCTTACGTAGTCAAAAGGCACTGACTTAAATAATGTTTTTCAGAGATCAACTTCCAAAGGATAATCCTACAACAATAATTTTCATTCTTATATATATTTTCCATTTCTTTTATATTTACTAACCTATGCCGGGATCAAGGTCAAGTTTTAAAAATAGTAGTAGTCAGACTGTGTTGGACTAATCTTCAAAGTGAAAATTTCCTGCTTGTTTTGACAGACATCGAACATCAACCACTTGCAATGGCTGGGTATATACAACTATCATACAGACGGCCCATGCTATTCAGTAACTGAAATGTAATGTCAATAAAATTTTGCCTGTCAGCACTAATTTTTTGTTAGTATGGAAAGATGTGAAAGAGCATCCATCCTAACGGACTTATTTGTTTTGGAGGTTGTATTGCGTAACTCCTATAAACATCTACACACGCCGGCAACAATATGTTTAAAATTCCTGTTAGAACCTGAGTATTACTTGGTGGATGTATTTCGAAAGATCAGATTAGATAATAAGCACATAGACCACAATATATTTCATAAAAATGAGAATCTTCGCTCCAGTATATTCAAACACATCATAAGCCAATATGAAAATGCTATAGTTTTATTAAGAGCCGGCGATTAACGGAATAGTTGGCTATTTTCCACCTAGCACCGTATACTTTACCTAAGGCTGTTGAAGTTCAAATTTCACCTCTATTTCGTCAACGTGGCCGGGTTAGGCCGGACTCTTTGATCCCACTCTCTACTTTCTGTTTCCACCTATAACTTTCATACCTAAAAAAAAGAAAACAACCTGAAAGTGGGTTAATTGGATAAATATTTGTATTTACTGAGTGTTCTCTGTGTGGGGTGTGTTATATATTATTATTATATATTTTTTCTCTTTTAGCATGTAGCGACCCTAAGAATTTTACACCCAGGACTACCGCCACGCCCACCCGGCCCATTATACGCCACGATGTATAATTTATCTTTGCTAGGTTATTGTTTTTAATAGCTATTTCTGCAAATTATTTTCTAACTGAAATCGAACAAAGTCAAGAAGATTAATGAATAAACCGGAGAACGTCACGATAGTTAATGTCATATAAAGTAGGGGCGGAAAATTATTATTAAATTTCACAAGCAAACGATATCATAACATAATCTAAGGCACAAATCCGTCTATAAAGCTGATAAGAGTATGCCAAACACATGCAACACAGCCAAATGTTCGCAATGTGGTGATAGGTTTTGTTAAAAACAGCGAAAATTCGAATTTATTGTTTTGTGAGAGGAAAACAATATAATGCTTTATAATTGTATTAATCTAGAAAGAGATTATCAATATTAACATAGCTCTCCACAAGTCCTTGGCTTATGGCGCGCTCAGTAAATAATTAACTATTTACCATCATACGTCGTCCTTTCATAGAAACTATAGTAGGTGATTTGACGTTCCCATAAGTATGTCCTGTCAGTGTTCAGTTCTCTAGACCTTCTTTCCTAGTTTTGTACACCAAAAACGTCAACTTATTCTTTTCCTTGTAGATCTTCTATTCCTGGAGATTTCCAGGTTGCCCATGTGTTTTGTCCATAGCATTCGTCGGTACAGCCGCATCTACCATATATTATTCATCTATGGGGAAATGGCTTTAGATTCACTGACATACAGGAGATTAGATATCACAACAGATCAGCATTCTTTCTTTCTAACGATGTCTCTTAATATGTTTTTTATTTTCTGGGAGATGTTTTTTGCTATTCCTTATACACCATCAGATTTCTAGGTCATATTTTCCGTTTTCTGTTACTATGCTATACAGACAGTGAAATTTTGGCAATGTTTAACCCACTTAACAAAAGGACTTATTTCTTTGATAGTGCTATTACTGTATACACTTTTGAATCCCTCGGCAATGTTTGTTTTACAAAGTGAAATAAGTACGTTTATTCAAATTATTGTTTCATAGTTCCATGATATCTTTTTATAAAATTATGAATAAAGAGTTGGTTTCCCTCGTTAAATGGTAAATAATATTACATTTCAATTGGTTTACATATGATAATTTTGTCATTTTTTTTTCATAAGTTTTTAATAAAAATATTTTTCACATTTATTTCTTTATTAAAATAAATATCGCATAAATTTATGTTCATAGTTGGCTATAGATATTGGAAGATAATGTTTACTGTTTTATAAGGCTTATAATTGTTGGTTCACAAGTTTTTATAATTTTATAAATAAACATTGCCTAGGGCGCCAAAAAGGATATACAGGTTGGTGAAAGAAATAACCGTCCGTGTAACACACAGTTATTTTTTTTTTCGGTAACGAAGATTAAACTTTGTGAAATGTCTATACCTTCTTGATGTGCACGTTCCAAATACATAGTTTATATAATGGGTTCTCTTTGCTTGCTGAGAACCATTCATTCTCTCTTATAGTTTATAGTTAGTATTTACTTCTGACATTCCATTGTTAAGTAGTCGAATAATGTTTTCAGTGTCCTTATTGATTCTGCTATCAACATTTTATAATCTGGCTTATGATGTTAAGATTATGTTCGTCTATAATAAATCCGTGCAGTTCTTCTAATTCTCTTCGAAGTGTCACGCTCTGTAGGTCAAATAAATTCGTTGAGAATACGCATACTTGTCTTACTCCTCTCTATATATTTGTGTATTTACCGACACCATCCTTTATCTGCCTTCAGGATCTTTCAAATACTTAAAATCAAGTAAAATTTATGTTCATAGATGGGTATAGATATTGAAAGACAATGGATCGATACTGTCTTTCAAGAATTATAATGCTTCTAATTGTTACTCAAACGTTAGATTACTACCTAAAAAAAGTTTTGCGCTGTATTTTGGTCACTCGTCAAAAGAATGCTTATTAGAATTTTGTATAGCAGATTTTCGGTGTTCTTTCAGTGTTTAAGGATTGTTCTGGACATTCATTTACAAAATATTTGCCATCCCAGTGTAAGACATTCTGACATTAGTAAACAACGAGTTATCTTATTTTACCTACTTTATCTGTTGATCAAGGGGAAGTTTTGTTTTGTTTTTACGATCAAATAACATTTCAAATTTCTCAACCGATTTAATGATAAGTGATTTTTAAAACTATTTTTCGAAATCAAAGCTCGAAATAATACTTTATGTTTTGAGGATCAAGTTGTATCACTCTTTTCTGGAGAGAAAACCTGTTTGAAATGCATTTCCTTTGAACGTAGGAGATATTTTATTGACAATAATAAAACATTCTGATTGCTATAAAAATATGTTTACATTATGATATCTCTTGGCAAGTCACGGTTTTCTTTTCACATGTAAATACAATATATGGCCACAGAACAACGTTAACTTGAAAGTGGAGTCTACGATAAGAATAAAAAGATGGTATACAGCTAATCATTATATGTATTTGAATTTATTATTGCTGTAAATGTTATATTTCATGTGTATACGTGTTTCAGTGGACATTCCCGTTTTATGGAAAAGTAAAATTAATCTCAATGGACGTAAAGATTTATTACAAAAATATGCTTCCCCACCAAGAATGGAACCTGTATTTTATTTTAAATGAGGAAAGCCAATTTGAAGCTGAGAGTGTTTTTACCATCAAGCTAAAAAAGCAGTTATTATTGGCACTGAAGTAAGATGGTTTCTCCTGGCATTCATGTAACAGAAGAGCAATGTTCTGTTCCATTAGGAGAATGGCTACTAAGTGATACCCGTGCTATTCAACATCCCCTGTAAGGTGTTCGGAAACTTCCCTGGACAGTACGATCGACGCTGTTATCCCCCGTTAAATATGTACAAGCGATGATGAGATGGCATCTAAATCATTGTCTTTGATTAGCTACAGTTCTGTTATTTTTTCAACAGGAACAAGATAGATGGAATTATATATCGCATGATGAAATCCGCCATGTCTACTAAGGTATGCCTGTGCGAATACAAACATTTGTTAAAGCCTAAAGAATATATGCTGTATTAATACGAGGTCCAAGTGCTGTTGATATACGCCTGATTTGGGAACCAGGGCACGTAATGACCTGTAATCCACACTATATTTTTCTACGTTTAACTATGTTGACTACATTCATTGTACGTTAATCTTGTGTAAATTTAAAATGCGAAAATGCGTTTGTAATGCGAAAAATGAATCATAATTGACCCATTTCAAAAGCATTACCGGTTCAATGTAATAAAGAAGATCAGGGTCGATTGAAAGTCTGTAGTAAATATCCGAGGACACTGAGCAAGGCCTACTTCGAAAATTTATCCAATAAACTTGTACTTTATCAGGGAAGTATTATAATTCTCCAGAGCAAATCTTTACCTGTATTAAAAATAAGAGTGTGCATCATTAATCCCGCATCCTATGAGGTTTATTTTACAGATATCATTACAACAATCTCCTTTGTCAACGCATTGATGACGGTGGGGTAATGAATAGCAGCTCGAACTGTGGAATAAGAGAGCCGCGTTCGAATTCCAGTTGAATCCATTCGGGTTAATAACCTAGACAATGGTATGAATCCTCTTCACCCACAGTTATGGGCAAATAGCAGGACAGACCGGGTTCTATAGCTTTGGATGGCAACTGAAAAGAAATTGCAACCTACTACGGGAAAAAGTAATCTGCCTCGTCAGTCATGTATCGAAAGATACATGATCGCCTAAGCGTGTATCATGCATTGCACATAACTGACTGATTTAGTGAAAAGTTCAAATCTAAATTCTGTTAATATTGATCGATTAATTCGTTATCTAGGGCTTAACAATTTGCCGGTTATTTAAAGCCAGAATTTTTTTGTGATAATGATTTAGTGATACAAGTCCTAATTAATCCATATCTGGTGAAAGAAAAGATGGATTCATAACTTTTCTCTCGGATATTTGCGCGTAAATGAATATAACGAACCTAACTGGAGTTTGAACTCGGCTATCCGATTAACAATTTCGTGCCATTATTCATTACACTAACGGCACGTTCAGGCTTAAAACATCTGGTATTCTCTAGCAGTCACTCATCTAGTTATTTACCAGGTTCAACGTTGCTTAACTTCGGTGATCGTACGGAAACCCCTGTTTCAACGAGACGGGTCCGTAAACCTTTTGGTAATCAGACTGTCAGGCTACAGATTTATTGTAACACCTTCGTATATGCCTTCCCAGACGGAGTGGCGTGCGATTGCATAAGCAAGTTTACGTTAAAGAATTTTGAGCCTTTATCAAAAAATAGCGGAGGTAGTGCTGGATATCTATTGTTTTGACATCTTTTAAGTGATTATTAATTATTTGTAAAAAAAATTATCTGAACACACTTTTGGACAGGACACAAAAGGTTAACGATTCTGATAACTGTTCGTTGCGTATCGAAAAACAAAAGTCCTATCTTCCTTTTATAGAGTGCCGTGTGAAAATAACTTTATGATAACCTGGAATAATTTGTCTTATGAAAATATTCACTGTTCGATAACCTGATTGCAGTTTGAACCACTTCATAATGACATTGAATAATTTGGTCGATTGACAAGAGGTACATTATTTTTAAAATATAGCTTTCATTATTCAAAAATAATTTAATAATGTTATAATAATAAAGAGCTTTATTTATGTAAAATATGTGTGATCTTAACCATGCCATTTCTGACCTCAGATATCTGGTTGGATTACGGAAAGAAAGGTGTATACAACAGAAATCAAAAGAATAATAATAATAATAATAATAATAATAATAATAATAATAATAATAATAATAATAATAATAAGCTATGGTTACAAAATAAATAAGAAAATATTCAATCACCTACTCTACATGGATGATCTCAAACTCTTTGCTAAAGACGACAATGAGTTGAAAGACCTCAATATTGTAAAATACTTCAGTGACGACATAGGTATGGAGTTCGGATTAGATAAATGTGCAAAAGTAACATTCAAGAAAGGTAGAATTACAGAAACACCCTTAATAGATTTAGATTTTGTCACAAAGATTAGGGAATTGGAGCATGATGAAGCTTATAAGTACCTAGGAATTAGCGAAGGAGATGGCATACAACCCCCCCCCCAAATGAAGGAAAAAATAAGAAAAGAGTACTACAGGCGTGTACGTCTGGTACTAAATACTGAACTAAACTCAAAAAATAGAATATCAGCTATAAACACATTGGCTGTCCCAGTGGTGCAATACAGCTTTAATGTCCTTAACTGGACCATAGCTGAAATTAAGCGAATGGACGCCAAAACAAGAAAGCTTCTCACTTGCTATCGTATGCATCATCCCAAAGCTGATGTTGATAGTCTGTATGTGCCCAGATCCGAAGGAGGCAGAGGATTAGTTCAACTAGAACTGTCCTACAAAACTACAACAATTGGCCTCCAAAGATACTTGGAAACTACAGAAGACTGGATGATGGTATGCGTCAGGGAACATGAAAGTAGTAAGCGTCTTTACTCCGTAATGAAAGAAGCCAACAAATTCAAAATTGAGTTTCAAATGGGCGTAGAGATGCAACTACAGCACAATACACCGGCTGAAATTGCAAAATACTTAAAAAAGACAGCAAAAACGAATGCAACCGACCAGATACAGAAGCGATGGCAAGATAAACCACTTCATGGCCAATACTCTGCCCGTACCAAACAAGCTGATGTAGACAAAACCCGTACCCATCAGTGGCTACGTAGTGCAGGGTTGAAAGCGGAAACTGAAGGTTTTATACTTACTGCGCAGGACCAATGCTTGCTAACAAGGAACTATCAAGCACATATACTAAAATATTGTGTCAGCCCAAAAAGCAGATTCTGTGATAAATATCCAGAAACGATTGATCATCTTGTATCAGGTTGCACGATGTTGGCACCCACTGAATATAAAACCCGACATGACAGAGTGGGCCAATATCTGCACTGGAAAATCTGCAAATTCTACGGGAAGGAAACTGAAAGAAACTGGTATGAACACCACCCAGACCCGGTTACGGAGATAGGACCTGTTACAAATCTATGGGACTACACAATACACACTGACAGAACAATCAAGGCCAACCGCTCAGATATTGTTATTAAAGACCACAAACAAAAACGGTGCCTCCTTATTGATATGGCAGTCCCTGCTGACTGCAATGTATCTTTGAAGATATTCAAAAAGCTGTCAAAATACAAGGACCTTGTAATAGAAATCTCGAAAATGTGGCATATGGGAACATCGACAATCCCTGTTGTAGTTGGCGCCCTAGGATTGGTTGGAAAAGATTGCAGTCGACTAATTGAAGGGATTCCTGGAAGTCCATGCCTCAAGGAGATACAAAAAATTGTTCTGACAAGTACAGCCCACACTTTACGAAGGGCTTTATCTATGTATTTTTTTTTTTTTTTTTTTGTCATTGGAAAGTGTCATGATGCCATTTCTAACCTTAGGTCCCTGGGCGGGACCCGGAAAGAAATGTGTAAACGCCAGAAATCAAAGAAAATAAAAAATAAAAATAATAATAATAATAATGATGATGATGATTATGTTTCCCCTTGCAGTAGTAGTAAATGAAAGTTTAAAGCCTATCTGGCGAATCTAGTTGGACATGAAGTAGACAATCATATTTTTATCAAAACGCTTGAAATAGTCTTGAATATAAATGCAAGACACTGGATACGGAAAGAGCCGATGGAGAATTGAGTCCATCCTGACGACAATAGTAAATTTAAAAAACAATAGATCTATTGTTATTTGATCTCTCGTGATTGACAGCTAAGTAAATAATGACTAATAACTAGCTGATCTTTTCCGGTATGCCAATCTGGTAAGCTGGTCGGTTAATCCCGTTTGCAGACACCGGCTCAAGCACATTTGTGTTTATTCAGCACTCAGGTAACCTGTGGTTTCCATTGAAACGATACTGAGTGGGCATTATTTTAATTCTTCCGAGAGCGCACTTAATCTTGCTTGATCAAACCATCGATCATAATGGCTTGTGATTTATTTTGCGCAATGTTTGACAGGTTCTGGACAGTTTCGTCTCCTCAATTTCACTAACAGAGTTAATTCATCGTATAGTTCCAGGCACTTCCCGACAGTACCGCATGAAGTAATGAATAATGATAATATCAAGAAAACACCTATTTATCACAACTATCATGGTGAGATTCGAACCTCGCTTTAACTGGCCTCGGGCACATTCGATTGAACAATAATAATAGGTCATCTAAACTAGAACAGGAGAGAAAATGCTGTTTCTTGTCATTAACAAGACCAATACGGATAACAGGTCAGCTACCTTATGACATATGCTGGACATCGCGAGTTAAATTTACCCATGATTTTTTTTTTCTTTAATAAAATCTCTTATAATATCTTAAAGTAATCGCTAGACATTAAAAGGTTTTTTCTATTATAGTTGTATAAATGAAGATGATCAAAATAGCAGCTTAATGAACTCAACGACTTGTTCCTTCTTTACTCCCCTTAAGGCTGTGGGGGTCTGTCCCACTTTCAAAGATGCAGACAAAATATGATTTAAATCTGTCTGTTCTACCAGCAGCAGTAGCAAGAGCAACAGTTGTATAAGAAACAATATGGCCGCGATATTTTTATTTTATTTTTACTTGTTTTTACAGAAGCAATAAGATTAAAATTACAACTTTCGATAAACATTTCGGTGCCTCGGTGCAGAGTAATAGTTAACGAGCTAGCCTTGTTGAGTAAACAGTGAGCTCGAACATCACTGTCTGTTCTATAATTTTAGCCTAGTGAACCCCACCAAAAAAAAAAAAAAAAAAAAAAAAAAATCTACACTTAGTGAAAAAAAAAAAGTGCACTTCACCAGCAATCCGGACTTATTAATCATAATAGTTAGTACGATCCTCACTGAGGGACACATACATATAAATTTGTGTCCAAGAACTATGCTACGCTTAGTAAATAGCAACTGTAGATCAGCATTCTGATTGTCTATTAAGTTCTCTACGAATGATTTAGTGACAGGTATCTATTTGAGATAAGTATATTTTTTGAATGTGCTGGTAATATAACGCATATCGGCGAAGCAGGTAGAATCGATGAGTCGAATTCAAATCCGGGCTTCGCTGTTGCGTTCACCTTCGCGCAGGTGTCCGTGAGAATGCTATATATTGTTCCCCGGCTATGGGTTAAATAATCTGGTAGATTGGGCTATCTGGCTTTTATTGATAGGAGAGATAAATGAATTCAAAACTATCCTGCAGAGGGATGTGCTTGATCAGGTTATCTGCTGGTATGGCTGCAGTACATGTGGAACATCTATGGCCCAAATCGGTTAAGGGATAAATGTCCGCGATGATCCTAGCTTAGATAGGTAGAGTGTGTGTGTGTATGTATTTGTGTGACAGAAATTTAAGTAGTTTGAAAATGGTATAAAATATTTGTATGTGTATATACTTTTTATTCCCACCAGATAATTTTATTTTAGCTGAAATTGATCATGTTTAGCAAATTCAAGTTTTAACCTTACTTCCGAGTTTTTCATATTCAGAATATAACCCTTATGATATTACAGTGATTTTCTGTTAGCAGGAGAGCAATATTTAGTTGGGCGTAGTCAGAATTTTACGGTCTTTCTTTGGGAGCGTATCTTATCGTGGTATTAAATGTTTAAATTTTTTTTGGTTTGAATACTAAGGATATGTTATGTATGGATCTTGCATATACAATACATTGTATCAATGGTTATTGCTAAATGAATAAAATAAATCTTTGAACTTGATAAATAAAAACACGTCTTTAAAACAGAACTCTGAAATCTTGTATAAGGATATTACATTAACATAGTGACAGAACCAATATATTTGAAATTCAAATATTGATTTACTCTATGTGGTAGTGTTATGTACAAATCGATTTCATTTTTTGTTGAATATATGCAAATTGTGAAATCCAAATTCCGATTGGAATTGCAAAAGATGTCTATCAAAAGTTAAACAAAGTTGTTTTTTTTGTTTTTTTTTTTAAAAAGTCTTTAAAAATAAAGAGAAGAGTACTGGACTCTTCTGTAATGTCGGTCATTCTATATGACATTGAATAATGGTGGACAATCCACTCCTAAATAAAGAAGATGACTAGAGTCAACAGAAATATAGTTATACAGAAGGATGCTGAGAGTACCATGTATTGAACATGTTAGTAACTAGGAAGTTTTAACGGAAATGAAGGCAAGGGCGCTTACATTTAGAATCAGAAAAAGACATTCGAAATTTGTAGGACGCATGGGGAAGAAGGACTTGAAGAATTTGTCACTGACAAGACATACTGAAGACGAGAGGAACGGAGGAAAGAAAACATTAGCTACACAAAAAAGAAAGTTGTGGAGAGCCATGATCTCCTACCTATTTAAGCGACACGACACCAAGATGAAGACTGTTTACATTTATTAGTAGACTGTACAAGTTATTTCTGATATGCTAATCTCGATCAGAAATATTGTCCACCCACACATGAGAATCTCAACAATCTTTGGACCAAAAAGCCAATGTTTTTGCACAAATGCACATATTCTGGGCCTCGATTCCTGCATAATATTTGGCTTAATACGATCCTGCCATGCCTATAACTGACTATACAAAATGCAATTACATGCACAACATAAGTCAAGAAACAAAATGCATGTCTGTACGTGTGTACGAGAGACAAATTGTTATTTCATATGATTTATTTGTGGGAATGTGTGCAAACCGTCTTAAGTTTAGTGAGTGTGTACACATTAATATTATCGCCTCATATAGTTTGTTTGGTTTTTAAACAAGAGAAGAGTACAGTCAACAACACTGAAAGCTGTCTCAAGAGCAGAAGCCACTGGAGTTTTTCAAGACAATATTTAGACTGCGGTTTGGTAAACCGCAAACGGTTACGTTGGAGTGATGTAAACGACGCAATTGCAATGAAATAAACGCCATATTCTTCTTTTATCTGCTATACATTGTCGCTTGAGGACGTAGGCAATAATGCCTCTACACAACTTCATATGCTTGTATAGCTCTAAGCAATGGTTATCCCTTTATTATCTCTGCCAGTAACACTTCTGCCATACATTTACATAAGCTGGTTTGGTAGGTGACTCGATGTTTCTCTCACCCTCTTGCCCGTGAGTGTCAGATTCCCCAGTACCACTTTCTACATCATATACTCCGCAATTGTGAGCTGTCTTTTTTCTGATCAAGAACAAATTTCCTTTTCATTCTCACTTTCCTTAAAACTTATTTGGCTTTTTTTTTTTTTCAGACTTTTAACAATTGTTTAAAATGGCTTTGAACGAGTGAGGCCCGTGGATCTTGACGAAAGTCTATCCTTCTTTGAAAGTTGTGGACTGGCGCTACAGAATCACAAGCAAACAACTACCAAATAATAGAAAATATATCTATTGTCAACAGTATAAACAGCTAAAATATATATCACATAAAAAGCTGAGAGAAAGTAATGGCATAATCAAGATGTTAATGTCACACACTATTTAAAAAAAAAAAAAAAAGGTTAGGAATGAGTCCCCACCGCCTCCATCAATACAGCTGATGCATGTGAAGAAATATTTTAAGAGAAATATTTTATATATTTTAGCCGACAGCAGTCCTGTCTGATCGGTCAATGAATGCACAAATATTTCCTTATAAGGAAATGGCTAATATTATCACTCAGGCAATATCGAAAATGCCGTAGACTTTTCTCAATGTACTTCCCAAATTTGGTGATATTTCTTACTCTGGTGAAATAAGAGAAAACATAGTGCGATAGCCATTCACGATAATTCAGTCAGAAGCGTAGTTAAAAATTAACTCAGAGTTGCCTTTTCAGATTGGCACAAGTTATACAGACTGGTTAGTAAGTATTTGCTTGTGTATCATAATATCGCAGTAATAGGAATAACGAGATTAAGTTATACTGAGAATGTAGACATATAAATCAATAGGGGTGAAAATATGTACGTAGGTTGAAAGATAGTTATTACTTGAAAGAGAGACATAAGTACTTCGATAGGTTAGTGTATGTCAGTTAGCAGACTCAGAAGTAAAGGACAGAGAAAAAATCCTAGGTAGAGCAATTTCGGTATGTACGTAGATAAATAGTGGTGCTAGATATGCATATACACTATAGGGCAAGATTTTGGACGTCACCGTAACAATATCAAAAATGCGCATCAAAATGGAAGATTTCGTGATTTTTTGCAAAACGAATTTCCTCGCTTACTTCAAGGGTTTTATCATATATTTAATAATCATAATGAAATTAACTCCAGAATTATTTATATGCCGTGTTCATTCAGAACGTGAGCAGTCATGGCTCTCCACAATTTCTTGTCCTTCGTAGCTTTTCATAAGTTTTGTCTTTTTGTTATTAGGCTGGTGCAAAAATAATGTCGTTTTCTCACATAGTAACACATGTGAGAAAACGACATTATTTTTGCACCAACCTAATATTTTGATAGTAGAAGGTTTAGAAACCATCTACTATCAATTTATTCAAGCTCACTAAGTGGGTTATGCATTATTTTCCTATCCTTCTTGCCTTCAATCTGTCCTGTGAGTATCAGCTTTTCCAAGCCCTCTTTTGTCATTATGGGTTTCAACTGTCTTTTCTTGATGTTATGTATAAGTTTCCTTTGTGTTTCCATTTTCCCTAAAACTTTGTTGCTCGCGTGTTCGGACCATGGCAACCTTAGCATCTTTTTGTATAACCATATTTCTGTTGCTTCAAGTCTTTTCATCTTTGAGGAGATTGTCCCACATTAACTGCCCTAATGGAATACTTATATTACGTGACAGTTCAGTACTCTTATTTGTTTCTAGCGAAATCTTTGTTTTTAAATACTCAGCTTAAGCTTTAATCTAACTTAACTGCCTAATGGTAATTTTAGATCTAGCGGATTTCAAATGAAAAAAAAATCCTCTTCAAAAGATTGGGCGCCATGCTCTCTCTAATGGGTTAAATAGTTTCAACATCCTAGTTTTTGAAACAATTCTTTCACCCGTGGCAGATTACGTAAGTCTAAAGAATTTCAATCACTGTGCAATTTTTAGGTCATGGTTGGAGGGTTTGTCCGTGTCCGTCATCGAGGTGAGTCTTCACGACATTGGTGCCGTCACATGTAATTGTCCAAGACACACCGCGTATGGATGAATAACTCTCCGGCATTCAACCAAGATAAGACGGGGAAAATTGATTGTACGAACCCAACTGATGATGGGACAGATGATAAATTTTCTGAAGATGGTGCCTGTCATCCTTCATTAACTTCTGGTCCACGGACCTTGGTTTCCGCTGATGACGAAATTGTGACAGGAATGTACCGAAATACATTCTTTTATCATGAAATCAGCTGATTAGACCCAATTCCTTTGGGGCGACACATTTGATCAGTATTTCTATTATTTAAAATTTTCGATATTTGGGAAGAAATTTTCCGTTTTTAAAATTGGATGGTTAACACATTACCGACATTTTAAATGATATTTTGAATATTACCTAACGACCACTTATTGTTTGGCGATTTCAAATTTTATTATGACAATGAACTTCAAAACAAATGTCACTTTTTATTATATTCAATATTTTAACGTGGTAAATTTTGGTCAGTAAATTTAAATTTTATAAACAATAGCCTTACCAACATTGCGCAGAAGATATACTGCCATATATTTTAAAAGTCAAGTCATTCTCATTACATTCGGTTACATGTATAATTCTAAATCTTTATGTCAATCAGCAAAACATTTCGGTTTTCACACAAAATAAACGCACAATATCACAAATATGCTTGTTCGCCCGTTAGCTAGTCAATTCATTAGCGTGTGTGTTACGCCCTAGCATTTCCTAAGATAAATAATGGACCACTCTCTTTTAATTCCGAGATATAAACGGAAGAAAAGGGTATATCAGAGATGGTAATTTTTTATTTTTTTTTACTAATGGTCACCCAATACGAGGACTAAGATCCACTCAAGGTAGTGGGTTACCGTATGGAAATATATTAGCGTAATAAGGAACAAGTCTTAGGGATATAGATCTGAAGCAGTCATTAGAAGGAACAGAAAATTCAGTCTCAATCAGAAAATAAGATAAACCTTTACATCTGTTCAAAAGACCGAGTACGTGTGTGAATAGAAGAAAGTATATATAGTAAGATGCAGGAGCTGATAACGTCCCCGTCTCTTTCATATGAAAGAGAGGTGTACACGTGTCAGAGCAAGAAGGGAATTCCATACCAAAAATTAAGAATTTCTGAGTGATCATTGGGTCACACTTTTAGAAGATAATCAAGCCGAAAACATTTCAGCCTCCCATGTTAAGGCTGGCTATAAGTATAACATTCAGGGTAGGTAAAGTATCTATAGGAGAGTTACTTTCCCAAAGGGTTAGTCATCCACTTACTTCGCCAACAATTTCGGCGTGACGAGAAATTATGTTAAGCTATCTCATGATACGGCAATTGCAGGAAGGGTATTCATATCTTAAGGGCATATTAGTGCAATATCAACATGAGCAGTATAAGCCAAGTTTGAACACAGAGAGCCAGTTTGATTTTGTCGTCGCTACACGTCACATCACATTTTAGGTGAATGGGTCCTGCTTTGTAGACAATTAACGGCTATTGTGTCCACGTGAAAGCTAAGATTTCCAAAAATAATTTAAAGGTAGGCAGTCATGTCCAACTTTAAAATACTTGCACAACTACTATACCATTCTAACGTGAACCGGGATGAGATGAGCTAAATTTAGTCGATAGAGATTTGAGCCTACGGAGAAATAGAAGAGTAGATAGATAGACAGATAGTAAAATTGGCATGATGAGTGGTACGTTAGTAGCTTAGAGGAAACGATCAGGAGATGGATGGGATACAAAGTAGGAGAAAAGACTAGTGAGTGAAAGGGAAGCCGAACTCGTGTGAGCGAGGAAAAGAGCAAGAGATAAGAACCTGACATAGAAAGGGAGAGAGAGAGAGAGAGAATAAATTAGAGAGATAAAGAGAATTTTAGTAATTGATAGAAAGAATGATAAGTTAACGAGAGGAAAATTCAAGATAGATAGATAGATAGGTAGGTAGATAGATAGATAGAGACGATACAGAGAGACAAAAAAAAACGACTCACAGAGAGAAAAAACGACACAGAGAGAGAATGACAGTAAGAGAGAGAACGGCAGCGTGAGAGAGAGAGAGAGAGAACGGCAGCGTGAGAGAGAGAGAGAGAGAGAGAACGGCAGCGTGAGAGAGAGAGAGAGAACGGCAGCGTGAGAGAGAGAGAGAGAACGACAGCGAAAGAGAGAGAGAACGAAAGCGAAAGAGAGAGAGAACGAAAGCGAAAGAAAGAGAGAACGAAAGCGAAAGAAAGAGAGAACGAAAGCGAAAGAGAGAGAGGACGACAGCGAGCGAGAGAGAGAGGACGGCAGCGAGCAAGAGACAGAGAGAGAGAGAACGGTAGCGAGAGAGAGACAGACAGAGAGAGAACGGCAGCGAGAGACAGACACAGAGAGAGAGAGAGAGAGAGAGAGAGAAAAATAAATTTGAGACAGGACGAAAGGATAAAATAAAGAAAGGAGAGATAGAAGAGAGATGATAGGAAAAAATGAAAGCTCTTCGGCGATGAAAGGGGAGAAAGAGAGAGGGCAAACTAGATCCGATAGTGAGAGAAGGTGGACTAGAGTTAGAGAGAGGGGGAATAGAGAGAGGGAAGATAGAAAGAGAGCCAGAAGATCCAACTGAGTGAGAAGGGAAGATAACGAGAACCCGAGAGGTAAGAAAACTCGTGTAAGTGAAAGAGAGACAACGCTAGACTAAAAAAAAGACAGAGAACACGAAAGAAAGAAAGAAGCGGAAGAATAGGAAGAGCCACTGTATCGTTAGTGCACATTTATCTATGGAGTTTTTTTTTTGTTTTTTTTTTAGTTTTCATCAATGAGTTAGAGTTTGTGATAATGTGGTGTTTGCCGACGGAATAAACATCGACAACGTAACGTAGCAGTTCTAACAACAACAAATCTCCTTGCAGAAGACAGGTTACCACTTCTCCAAGAACTCAACTATCGCGAGATGTATTAACCAAATGCACTGTCAGTATCATACAGCAATCATTAACGTAAAAGTGTGTATGAGCGAATACATGGGCAGCCGCATCCCTGTAACTGCATTATTTGTCCAACTGGTAAGAGTGAGAAGGCATGGGTAGTGTACTAAGTATATATATATATATATATATATATATGGAAAAGTGGAATAAGGAAGTCGAATTCAAATTCCGGATAGGTCTGTCGCGTTGATTTTCATAAAAAAGTTAAAGCATGAATCATCTCTTCTCTCCACCATCTATGGGTTAAATAGAAAAGTAGACTGGGCTCTCTAATCTTGGGTGGTAGTCTAAGACAAGAAACTCTGGTATTCCAAACAACGGGAAATCACTCCACTATCTTTCTCAATAGTGCATAGTAATTCCCAAATAAGGAAAAATCTGTGGATAAGTTACAATCGTTTACGTTCTAAAGAAGCATGAAATTAAAAAAAAAAATAAATAAAAATAAAAAAATTTAAAAAAAAAAAAAATTATTGTCACAACTGAAGCATTCAAGGAAAAAAACAATAATTTTACAGAAAGAAGGAAAGAAATTGAAGAAAATGAATTTCAAGTAAAAGAAAATAGGCGAAGAAATCAAAAGAACGAAGAAAAAAACAAACACACAAATAGGTTGGGCTGAATGAAAGAGAGAAAGAAGAGAAGGGAATTACAGGGTGAAGAAGGTCCGTTGAACGGTTGGGGGGGGATATGAAGCGAAGAAGAGGGACGAATGAAAGAGGACGAAGCAAAGGAGAGCGACGAACGAGAGAGAGAGAGTGCAGATGAGCAGTGAACGAGAAAGAGAGGGGCCAGCGAGTGGGGATAAAGAACGCGAGCGAAAGGAGCTGTTTTAAAAAAAAGAAAGGGCAAGGGTATTAGATGACAGAAAGAGAAGAAAGGAACCAAATAATACGAAAGAGAAATAGGACACGATAAAATTGATAAAAGAAAAAGAAAAAAAAAATGAAAAGAAAAAAACAATCAACGATTTTTGAAAAAATGAAAGTGACTAGAACGAAAACACAGAGACACAAAGAAAGGAAACCAAGAGACAAAAGAAAGTGACAATGAAAGAAAAAGAAAATAAACGAAACCAACAAAGAGAAGGAAAGGGGAACATTGACAGGAATAAAGGATAAAATAAAGAAATAAAAGACAGATGGAAGAGAGATGCGAGGAAAAAATGCAAGCTCTTCGGCGATGAAAAGCAAATTAAATAATTGGTGATACTTGAATGTTAAGTGCAAAATAAATAAAACAATGTATGACACGTTGTCACATAGCAAAAGACGTAAAATCATTCTTAAGTATGAAAACAAAAAGAAATGGAAAATAAACAAACAGTAAAGAAATACAAAGAAAAATGTTTAAAAAATAGTTACATAAAAAATTAAAACAAAATAATAAAACGAACAATTTGACTTATGCAAATAAGCTGTCATCTTGACCCATTTGACACGCTTAAAGGTTAAACAAGCTAAATAAATAAATAATAAAGTAAAAATGATTAAAGAAAATGTAAAAAACGAAAAGAATTAAAACAGGAACAGAAACAAATACTTATATATTAATATTTCTATGATACACCGCCATATATATATATATATATATATATATGTACACACGTCGGAGGACACATATTTTCAATGAAATTTCTCGGCCATTCAGGCCGGTAAATGTAATTAATACTGTTGATTATAAACAGAGCATATTTGTATATATATATATATATATATATATATATATATATATATAAAAAGGTTGGTGCAAAAACAATGACGTAATGATGTCGTTTTGGACGTTAAAAAATACGTCAAAAAACGACATTATTACGTCATTATTTTTGCACCAACCTTATATATATATATATATATATATATATATGAGAGAGAGAGAGAGAGAGAGAGAGAAATAATGTGTATTTAGGCAGCAAGGAAGAAAGCGAAAGAGTGAAGGGCAAAGAGAATAAAACAATAAATAAGTTCAACTAAAGGGAAAATAAAGTTGGTGAAAAGAGGCGTTATGTAGATAGAAAAGTCAAGAAACGAAAAGCGTGAACAGCAGACGACAAAATGTTTTTTCAACAGATTTCAGATCAACTTCCGAGTATTTGCGTGATTCACGAAAAATATTTTTTTAAATAAATCTCTGTTTAAAATGTTGATATTTTTCCAATAAAATAATCCTTCCCGAATCCAGGTCTGATATCATTTTTTGTTTTGTTTTTGTTTTTAGGTCCAGTTTTATATATTGCAAACCTGACATCTTTCTTTCTCCTTGACAGCTTCATTAATCTTCCCAATCTCAGTGAGCATCGAACTCACTTTAGATCAAAATTCTGTGCGAAAGCGATTTTTTAATTATCACTACACAAGAATGAAAACCATCAGGTATTAATTTAAACATATTAATTTTTTAATTAAAAATTAAATAAATACGATATTTTTAAATTGTGAGAGAATTTAAAAAAAATATTTCAGGCTCAAAGTGATAACTTTTTATGGAAGTCTCTCCAGTCTATGAATTAAAAAAAACATTTAATACATTTACAGGAATCATGGTCATCCTATTTTAAGTAGGGGTGAAAATGCTGAAAGATCGAAATCCTGGGTAGGAAGATTGATTGGATAGGTTTTGAATACGTAAGTACTTCACACAATCCTGATTCAGGTGTGAAAGTATTTATAAGCATGCAACCATGTCGTGTACTGGTATCATGTAAACTTTTGTGTATTTGAATATATTTGAAAATATTTATCATTTTCTGTCCGAATTTCAAACACGATGTTATTTTAACATTATTTAACAATTTATTTATTGCCATCTTTGTTCCTTTCTTCGCAACAATTCGACTGCTACATCATCCAACCTTCCTCAACTGTTTATTGCATGTTAAAATTCCAGGTATTTTATTTTATTTGATTTACCCATTTCTAGGTTGTTCTCTATTGCTTACTTTTCAAATAAATGGTTTCATTCGAAATGCCGGTTACCAAATGCGTTATACATCTGAGGAAGATCAGAATGTAGAGCGACCAAAATATTGTAATAAATGCAACTCAAATGAGAAAAAAAAAATCGAAAAAATAAATAAATAAAATTAAGTAAGGACATCAAGAAAATATACTTATGCATATACATCTGCAAAAGACGTACATGTGATTGGATTTTTGACTTCCTCCTTTCTTTTTTACTAAATAAATCGCCGACACCCTAACGTTTCATTAAATTATCGGTCGAAGCGTTATCGGTTAACTATCATTTTGAACTTGCTAGTTCGTCCTTTCATAGTTGCGCGTGCGTCACATTCTGCCAATACCTAATAAATAATGGACTATTCCGCCTTTTGATCGCGTGGAAAGAGGGAAAAGCACTACTTGGTTTCAGTGAAAAAAAAAATGAAACCGATAAGAACAGATACTACACTTTGTTCTTAGTCAAAATGCCGGGAAGCGTTTATTTTTCAGAGTGTCCACGCCGATTCCGGATGTGACACAATGTCAAGGATTAATACCGTGAAATTACCCAAGGCACCTCGGAACCTTGGCACTTCCCCTTTTGGGGATGCTTGATGCGCTGGGCAATAAATCCAGCCCTCTCCAGAAGAAGCGGTACTGTCTGGTGGAAAAGCCCCTTAAGCTTAAATTTATTTGAACCTCCCCGAGCCAAAAGGCCGAAAAGCGATGCGACCACTAAAAAAGTGACATTTTTCAGACGGAAAGTATCGAATGACGGAAACGGAGGAAGGCAATGGCCAAACATCCAGTTTCCATAAATAAAATAATCTCGTCTGCTCAATTATTTTAAAATTATTATTAAGAGAAAGCGGGGATATGATTAGTAGAAGTTAATGTGCTAAAAACTGGCAAACAAAAAAAGAATAAAACAAAAACAACGTTCGTTCGAGCTGAAAAAGTGTTTTAATTTTTTTTACTTTACATTGAATTCACATACACTTTATCCACAGGCATAATATTTTTTACTTTACATTGAATTCACATACACTTTATCCACAGGCATAATATTTTTTACTTTACATTGAATTCACATACACTTTATCCACAGGCATAATATTTTTTACTTTACATTGAATTCACATACACTTTATCCACAGGCATAATATTTTTTACTTTACATTGAATTCACATACACTTTATCCACAGGCATAATATTTTTTACTTTACATTGAATTCACATACACTTTATCCACAGGCATAATATTTTTTACTTTACATTGAATTCACATACACTTTATCCACAGGCATAATATTTTTTACTTTACATTGAATTCACATACACTTTATCCACAGGCATAATATTTTTTACTTTACATTGAATTCACATACACTTTATCCACAGGCATAATATTTTTTACTTTACATTGAATTCACATACACTTTATCCACAGGCATAATATTTTTTACTTTACATTGAATTCACATACACTTTATCCACAGGCATAATATTTTTCCCGAAATCGAGGGAAAATATAACTTTCACGTTCCGTTTACAAATCCAAATATGAATATGGAAATTAGATTAGAAAAGGAAGGAAGAAAGTAAAACGGAAGTGAAGAACGAATTGAAAAAAGAAGCAAGGAAAGAAAGAGGAGAAAAAGGAAGCAAGGAAGGAAGGAAAAAAGTAAAAAGGAAAGAAGGAAGGAGAAAGGGTAAAATGGAAAGAAGGGAGAAAAAAGCGAAAAAGAAGAGAATGGAAGGAAGAGGGAACAACGCGGGAATGGAAGGAAAGAGGGAACAACGAGAGAAAGGAAGGAAAGAGGGAACAACGAGAGAAAGGAGGAAAGAGGGAACAACGAGAGAAAGGAGGAAAGAGGGAACAACGAGAGAAAGGAGGAAAGAGGGAACAACGAGAGAAAGGAAGGAAAGAGGGAACAACGAGAGAAAGGAGGAAAGAGGGAACAACGAGAGAAAGGAGGAAAGAGGGAACAACGAGAGAAAGGAGGAAAGAGGGAACAACGAGAGAAAGGAAGGAAAGAGGGAACAACGAGAGAAAGGAAGGAAAGAGGGAGCAAGGAGAGAAAGGAGGAAAGAGGGAATAACGCGGAAATGGAAGGAAAGAGGGAACAACGAGAGAAAGGAGGAAAGAGGGAAAAACGAGAGAATGGAAGGAAGAGGGAAAAAAACGAGAGAATGGAAGGAAAGAGGGAACAACGCGTGAATGGGAAGAAAGAGGGAACAACGCTGGAATGGAAGGAAAGAAGGAAAATGAAGAAAGAGGGAAAAACGAGAGAAAGGAGGAAAGAGGGGAAAACGAGAGAATGGAAGGAAAGAGGGAAAAAACGAGAGAATGGAAGGAAAGAGGGAAAAAACGAGAGAATGGAAGGAAAGAGGGAAAAAACGAGAGAATGGAAGGAAAGAGGGAACAACGAGAGAATGGAAGGAAAGAGGGAACAACGAGAGAATGGAGGGAAAGGGGGAACAACGAGAGAATGGAGGGAAAGGGGGAACAACGAGAGAATGGAGGGAAAGGGGGAAAAACAAGAGAAAGGAGGAAAGAAGGAAAAAAGGAAAAATCGAGAAAATGGAAGGAAGAGGGAAAAAATCGAGAGAATGGAAGGAAAGCGGGAACAACGCGGTAATGGAAGAAAGAGGGAACAACGAGAGAAAGAAGGAAAGAGGGAACAACAAAAGAAAGGAGGAAAGAGGGAACAACGAGAGAAAGGAAGAAAGTGGGAACAACGAGAGAAAGAAGGAAAGAGAAAACAATACGGGAATGGAAGGAAAGAAGGGAACAACGCGAGAATGGAAGGAAAAAAGGGAACAACGCGAGAATGGATGGAAAGAGGGGAACAACGCAAAAATGGAGGGAAAGAGGGGAACAACGCGAGAATGGAGGGAAAGAGGGAACAACGCGAGAATGGAGGGAAAGAGGGAACAACGCGAGAATGGAGGGAAAGAGGGAACAACGCGATAATGGAAGGAAGGGGGGACCACGCGAGAAAGGGAGGAAAGAGGGAAAAACGAGAGAAAGGGAGGGAAGTGGGGAAAAAACGAGAGAAAGGGAGGAAAGTGGGAAAAAACGAGAGAAAGGGGGGAAAGTGGGGAAAATGAGAGAAAGGGGGGAAAGAAGGAAAAACGACAGAAAGGAGGAAAGAGGGAAAAACGAGAGAATGGAGGAAAGAGGGAAAAACGAGGGAATGGAAGGAAAGAGGGGAAAACGCGGGAATGGAAGGAAAGAGGGGAAAACGCGGGAATGGAAGGATAGAGGGAACAACAAGAGAAAGGAGGAAAGAGGGAACAACAAGAGAATGGAGGAAAGAGGAAAAAACGAGAGAAAGGAGGAAAGAGGGGAACAACGCGAGAATGGCGGGAAAGAGGGGAAAACGGGAGAAAGGTAGAAAAGAGGGGAAAACGGCAGAAAAGTAGGAAAAAAGTGAAAACAGGAGAAATGGAGGAAAGATGGAACAACGCAGGAATGGAAGGAAAAAGGAAACAACAAGAGAAAGGAAGAAAAGAACGAAAAACGAGAGAAAGGAGGAAAGAGGGAACAACGCGGGAATGGAAGGAAAGAGGGAACAACGAGAGAAGGAACAACGAGAGAAAGGAAGGACAGAAGGAACAACAAGAGAAAGGAAAGAAAAAAGGAACAACGAGAGAAAGGAAAGAAAAAAGGAACAACGAGAGAAAGGAAAGAAAAAAGGAACAACGAGAGAAAGGAAAGAAAAAAGGAACAACGAGAGAAAGGAAAGAAAAAAGGAACAACGAGAGAAAGGAAGGAAAGAGGGAACAACGCTGGAATGGAAGGAAAGAGGGAACAACGAGAGAATGGAAGGAAAGCGGGGAAAACGGGAGAAAAGGAGGAAAGAGGGGAAAACGAGAGAAAAGGAGGAAAGAGGGGAAAACGAGAGAAAAGGAGGAAAGAGGGAACAACGCGGGAATGGAAGGCAAGAGAGAAAAGAAAGAAAGAGGGAACAACGAGAGAAAGGAAGGAAGAGGGAAAAAATGAGAGAATGGAAAGGAAGAGTGAACAACGCGAGAATGGAAGGAAAGAGGGAACAACGAGAGAAATTAAGGAAAGGGGGGACAACGAGAGAAATTAAGGAAAGGGGGGACAACGAGAGAAATTAAGGAAAGGGGGGACAACGAGAGAAATTAAGGAAAGGGGGAACAACGAGAGAAAGAAAGGAAAGAGGGAACAACGAGAGAAAGGAAGGAAAGAGGGAACAACGAGAGAAAGGAAGGAAAGAGGGTACAACGAGAGAAAGGAAGGAAAGAGGGAACAACGAGGGAATGGAAGGAAAGAGGAGAACGGGAGAAAAGTAGGAAAGATGGGAAAACGGGAGAAAGGGAGGAAAGAGGGAAAAACGAGAGAAAGGGAGGAAAGAGGGTAAAACGAGAGAAAGGGAGGAAAGAGGGAAAAACGAGAGAATGGAAAGGAAGAGGGAAAAGGAGAAAAGCGATGAAAAAGGGAAAAAGCAGAGAAGGAAGAAAAGTAAGAAGAGCAGAAAAAAGATAAAAAGGAGAAAAGGAAGGAAAAAAAAATAAAACGAAGGGAAGGAAGAATGAAATATTGATAGATGGAAGAGATAAATATTTATAATTTAAAAACATAGAACGAAGAAAAAGGATAGAATTAAGTGTTAACAAGTTTCCAGTAATTTTCAATTGTTAAATTATACAAAATCAATTAGAGGTAAACCCAGCGATCGAAGGATATAAACAAACAGGCAGAAGAGTTGATATGAGGGTGCTGCTTGCCAATTATGGGGAGTAGTGTGAATAGGACCATAATATGTGTTTAGTGTAGTCATAGAGAGATAAGAAAAGGCTTGAAGAAGATGAAGATGTACAGATTGATGGAATATGTGCGTGGGAGAGAAGGCAATAAGAAAAATTAACAAAGAATAGGAATATATATATATATATATATATATATATATATATGTATATATATATATATATATATATATATATATATAGGAGAAATAGAGATTAATAAAATCAGGAAGTGAAGGAAAATATGCAGAAGAGATTGAACAGAGAGGATGCAGAGAAAACATGGATGAAGAACAAATGTACGGAGATGAGAGGAAAAGAAAAGAAAAAAAAAGATAGAATTAAAGTGAGAAAGGATAAAAAAAAAAAAAAAAAAAAAAACGTAAGAGAGAAACGTAAGAGAGAAACGTAGAGGATGTGTTGACTAAAGTATAAAAATAGATAGATAAATAAAACCAGAATGAAAGAGTCCCGGATGTAAAGATTAAGAGAGAGAAAAAAAGTACAAAATAACGAAAAGGAGAGAGCGAGAGAGAGACAGAGACAGAGACAGAGAGAGAGATACACAGAGAGAGAGACAGAGAGAGAGAGAGAGGGAGAACAATTAGACGAGCGAGTAATTAATAATAACGTGCAACTCAGCCGAGAGCAAAAAAGATGAAAAGGAAGACAGTGTTGTGTGTGTGTGTGTGTCCGTGTGTCCGTTCGCCCATCTCTCCTGACGAATTTCTTCAATTCCTTTTTTTTTTCCTGCACGGTGATGATCCGTTAACTCATGATGCATGCTGACCTTATCATCGTCATGCTGACCCAACTGTCTTGTCAGTCAGCAAAAGCTACACGGTCAATTCAATTCTTCTTCCCCCGCTCACCCGCAATCATCAGTGGAAACGGGACCGCCAACTGACAACTTAATCAAATATATGGACTTTTATCTATATATGACGTATCGATGTTACAGCAGTCAAATTTGGGAATTCCTTAAAATGCGCTGCTTACTTCTTCGAGTGTAGGTCATTTGTTGGACGCAGGCATTCCTTCAGATTCGTCGGAAGGAATGGTACGTTATCCTACCGCGATGGCCTAATGCCTGTTGGTAGGGGGTGCGTGTGACACGTTTGGGCGATCATGCCTTTTTTCATTCGTGTCCTCCCAACGATATTTGTGTAAGAGAATGTAACGAACCTAACAAGAATTCAAACTCTACTCTCCGATATCTCATCCCGAGCCCTTATCCATTACACCCACACATCGAAGATTACATCGTTGGATATTTCCAAGCGGTCACCTATTTAGGTTCAATGTTGCTTAACTTCGCCAATCGAACGAGAATCGATGTTTCAATGTGATTTGGATGTAAGCCCGCGCTTCTTCACAAAAAATCATTCTTCATTTTATAGGAATATTACAGAAATGTTGTAGTTTACTAAATCTACTATATTCATTTTATTTTACCAAACACAAATACTGACTCCGAAAGAACGTTTTCAGTGTTTACTAGTTTGTCTACTCCACTGACACTAGACTTAGTGGTGTCTACAAATGTCTACACAGGTGTCTAAAATCATATACTGATGACAATACACATGGTATTTTATGCGGGCTTCTCTGACCGACATTTTTCATTCACATAAGAAACTATAGGCACACATACGTCTCTAATATAAACAACAACCATTTACATATTAATAAAAGCAACAATTAGATACAATATATATGGGATAATACATTGCCAATTATGGCCAAATTTTTTGTTTCATTAAAAAAAAAAGAAAAGAAAACTACAGAAATTAAAATATAATGCATGGAACCTCCTTTATTTCCAGAATTTAATGTTAAAAAAAAAAGTTTGGGTTAGAGAATTGGGAGTTGCATTTATTTACTATAACAATGTCGATTAAATTTTGAAAAGATCGGCTTGACTACCGCTTACGATGAAACGTTCCCGGAGAAAGACTATGATTAAAAAACATTAACAGTTCAGTTGATTAAATGGAATTGATAAACAATAAATACACATACGCTGTTGATAATTATGGTGATGGAATCTGCTTCCAAGGAAATCTTAAGAATAACAACTAATAATATAAATAAGATAACCTGATCTATTATCGCGCTAAATTCTCCCTCAGTAAAGAAATTCTATCTAAACTAATGACAGCGATAAAGTAGTAATAGTAGTTCAATTAAGAAGATTCAATGAGAGCGGCGGAAGGTCTACTTGTCAAAATATTGTGAGGGAGATTAAAATACATCGCTATTTTTGACAGTCTTACTCTTATTTTATTCGTTTTAAGCAAATCCAGGATTGTGTGCCCAGTAAAAGTTATTCAAACCGAAACATCTTTTTAACATTTTTAAATGACTCAATTTACTCTCTTCCAGAAAATAATCTAAAATATACATAAAATATATATTTATATAAATAAAACCATATAAATATCCTCTTTAATATATATATATATATATATATATATTATACAAGTATCGTCTTTAATATCTATATATAAATATCCTTTAATATATATATCATAAATATCATCTTTATATCACCTTTAATATATATATATATATATATCATCTTTAATATATATATATATATATATATATATATCATCTTAATATATATATATATATATATCATCTTTAATATATATATATGTATATCATCTTTAACATATATATATATATATATCATCTTTAATATATATATATATCATCTTTAACATATATATATATATATATCATCTTTAATATATATATATATCATCTTTAACATATATATATATATATATATCATCTTTAATATATATATATATCATCTTTAACATATATATATATATATCATCTTTAATATATATATATATCATCTTTAACATATATATATATATATATCATCTTTAATATATATATATGTATATCATCTTTAATATATATATATGTATATCATCTTTAATATATATATATGTATATCATCTTTAATATATATATATGTATATCATCTTTAATATATATATATGTATATCATCTTTAACATATATATATATATATAATCTTTAACATATATATATGTATATCATCTTTAACATATATATATATATATCATCTTTAATATATATATATGTATATCATCTTTAACATATATATATGTATATCATCTTTAACATATATATATGTATATCATCTTTAACATATATATATATATATGTATATCATCTTTAATATATATATATGTATATCATCTTTAACATATATATATGTATATCATCTTTAACATATATATATGTATATCATCTTTAACATATATATATATATATATATATATCATCTTTAATTTATATATATATCATTAATTCATATATGTATATATCATCTTTAATTTATGTATATATATATGTATAACATCTTTAATTTATATATATCATCTTTAATTCATATATGTATATATCATCTTTAATTTATGTATATATATATATATATATATATATATATATATCATCTTATTTTATATATATATATATATATTATATATCATCTTTAATAAATATATCATATAAATATCATCTTTATGAATGTCATCTTTAACACACACACATCTTATAAATATCCTCTTGACAAGATACATTTGTCGAACACTGACAGAGATAAATGTTTTAGTCCGATAATTATAAAACCTCCGAATTATGAAAAAGTTAAATTATATCTTAGAAGAGATAAAAATTGGATTATCATTAAGTCTCAAAGTTAAAAAAAAAACAACAAAAAAAAACAAAAAAAAAACAACAAAAAAAACTCGTGCAATTCAATAAGCAGAGGAAAGAATCTAACTTCTACACTTAGAAAAACCAGTTTTGTGTCGAGAAAAACAATTTCTTTCGATCAAAAAACACCACTCTTTTTTTTTTTTTACGTAACACTTGACATTGTTTTTATTACTGCTCTTACCTTTCAGCGATCAGTCTTGCGCTAAGCGCCGAAGCGGACACACACGTGCGCGAGAAAATGCGCTCTTCCGTACGCGGGTACGCGTTCACGCAGACGCAGACTTTTTTTTTTTTTTTTTTTATCCCGGTGCACTTGTATCTGTCAGGCGAGGCGCCCGCTGTTTTCTCTGCATATTATTTACATCAATGTTGCACAGTGCACACCGCTCCATTTCCAACACCCATAATGTTAACGTCGGCCACTTGTTGTTATTTACTAAGCGTAGCTTAGTTTTGGCACGAGGCTTCAAATATAAGGCATCCAGGGATGATCGAACGATATAACTGACTTGCTTGCTAACAATTATCAACACCGAAAAGAAAACATCGGCCACATTTTGTATGATGTTTGAATGTATGAATAAAATGAAAAAAAAAGAAAAAAATGGAATTTAAAGACAAAAGGGGAAAAAATTGCTTCAGGGTTATTCATTTATTTTAGTAAATTTTTATCATTCACTATAGGTTGCAATTTCCCGTTGAAGACGGAAAGATCAAATTAGGACGAATAAAAAGTAAAAAAAAAAAAGAAAAATACAGGAAAATAATGATACTATAAAGTGCCAGCAACTGGACTATTTTTGTATGTACAATTACAAAACAACGCACATGAAATTATACATCAAAATCAAAAAAAGACCTTCCATCAGCATGGCTGATGCTAACCTCCAGAGTGCCGTGTTGCGTCTTCTCTGGCTAACATTCTCAGCTGACATGAAGTTGAAAGACTATATTAAATCCATTGCTAGGTCATCTGATAAGAAAGCCGGTTCACTGTGTTGCGCAAGACAATTTTTCTCGCCAGAATCTATCTAACATATCTACAAGTCTACCATTCGTCCATGATTAGAATATTGATGCCACATATGGCCCGGTGCTTCTGATATATATTTAGATATTCTAGATAAAAATCCAAAGAACAATCAGCAATATTATTTGTCCTGACCTTGCGTCTCGGAATCAGTTATTTACCCCACCACCGTGAAGTTTGTTTGTCTGTGCCTTTTCTAGAAATACTTTCATGATAATTGTTCGGATGAGCTCTTTACTATCGTACCTAGACACTTTGAATTTAGACGCATTACTAGAGTGGCAACAATTTAATTGGATGCTGTAACCGTAAGTTCTATGCTAACAGTTTCTTTTCTCGCACCTCTCGCATAGAGAACTCTTCCGACTTCATGCTTTCTAGCCAACTTCAATCTTCAAAACTTTATATTCAACATCAGTCTATATCTAATGCCTTCCGGATTAATCTTTTGTTCTAGCTCATTAGTAATGTTTCTGTTTTCTAATTCTTCCATATCCAGTAAATCCTTGTTCGTTAGTGGCTTTACTACCTCTCTTGAATGGGTGAATTCGATTGATATATATATATATATATATATATATATATATATATATATATATTAGTCATTGCAAAAAATTTAAGTAAAAAATAAATTAAAATTAAAATAAAAATGATTGCTAACCGCAATTAAATCCTCGGCGAAAAAATCGAAAAAAAAAAAAAAAAAAAAAAATATATATATATATATAAAAATATACGCATAGATTCAATACTTATACAAAATGATGAAAATCTAAGTAATGATCAATTATATATCGATTTATTTATAAACGAATCTGTTGAATCACAAAATTTTCGTTGAGTAAACTATTTTCAATGGTTCAAGAAAGAAAGAAAGAAAGAAAGAAAAAACAATGGAAACAAACATGTGCTTCTTAAATGTTAAGTTATACTTAAACGAACAATTATTCAATTGCAATGTAATTTCAAATAAATACAAGTTACTGCTGATTTTGTTGCATACAGTGTTCAATATCTTAAGGATAGAGGCACATATAATGTCATTTTATTTTTTCAGATCATATTAAAAAAAACGAGACAAGTGTATGCGTAACTTAAATTTCATGATAAAATCGAGCACACGATAAAATTCTTTTGTGTTTTGATAGAAGCGATAGACAGACTATACACACAAAAAAAAATATATATAAATACATAATAAAAACAAATAGTCAAGTTTGTTAAAACACCAGGAGACTAGCTTTTTTTTTTTGCTTTACGCTATGCATTTAAATTAACTGTAAAGTCACGCTAACATACTTTGATCACTAAAAATCCTTTGTTTTAAATAAAATTAAAACAAAATAAATTATATGGGCATTTCACAATGAAGGAGAATTTGACCTACAACAACCAAAAAATAAAATAAAATGAACCCGTGAAAATATCACGCATTCATTTCGCTTGAAAACTACCTGAAGACAAACTGTAAAATTTCCTTGTATTTTATAATAATAATAATAATAATAATAATAATAATAATAATAATAATAATAATAACTCACCTTCAGGTTGCGGGCTCCACATATGAGCTTCATAATAACGTCGGCTTCAGGATCCGACACCAACTCAGTTTGATTAATGTTAGTCTCTTCACGATTCATGTTGATAGCAATAGAAAACTAAAAACGTTTGAAAAAAATATACTTGTATAGGTGTGTACAAGTGAGGAAGAGCCTTTGAATGTGGGCCTTGTTTTTAACTTGAGTGTGTCGCGCTCTTTATCCAAACCCCGTTTCGCACTCCCCCACTATCGTTTCGATCTGCTCCGCTCGCTTCTTTTCTATCTCTCCTCCGAGCCCCGTCTGTGTACCTGACTGTCTCCGCCTCTCTTTCTATATATGTTCATATGTCGGATATATACATATATATACATATACATACATATATATATACATATATATATATATATATATATGTATGTATATATATATATATGCGTGTGTGTGTGTGTGTGTGTATATATTTATAGATAGGTGAGATCGTACGCGTGTGCGTGAGTTTGAGTGAATGTCCGTGTGGGTGACCCGGCGTCGATATGTAAAATAGTTCCGCGCCTGTATATAAAATAAAAACAGCATTTTTACAAACTTTTATAACAGCATTTATTCTAAATACATTAAGTAATTTGTTGTTTTTTTTATAGCTCATGATATTTTCTTGCATAAATTTGGATTCTTAAATGGGTAAAGATTTTTTAATGTTAGTAATTATATTATTAGTATTCAAATATATCTTAACTTCAGCCTAAGTAGATCAAGCTACCTGAGCACAAATAACGACTATCCTTTTTGTGTATGTTGGAATATTAAAGAATTTTACTGGTAAAATTTTTAAGTATATATTTTGTCTAAATATTCTCACATTGTGTAATATCTTAAAAAAACAAAAAACAAAACAAAACAAAACAAAACAACGCGCATGTTTTCTGTTTAAATAACGTATTTTGTTTGGAGTTATACAATTAAAATATCCGGAAGTAAGTAGATATATTGTATTGTGTAAAATAACAATAAATATATTTTTAAGAAACATTTTCAATTTGTTTTTTTAATTACTCCTCATTAAAAACGTCTTTACTTTCATTTCCATGTAAGAACATCGTGTTTGTCAACTTTCTGTTAGGTCTCCGCTCTCAAACCAACAGTCAAGGAATGTTTTGTGTCATTAAAACTACTTCCTTGTTGTGATCGTTTTTTTATTCGCCCAGGGTCTAACGCGCGATTTTCATTGCGTTCACAAAGCTTGTAAACTTTTTTTGAAACTTGTCTCTCTCTCTAGGTGGTCGAAATTCAAAACTATAGCTTTTTTTTCTTTTATTGTTGTTTTTTTTTTACGTTAAATTGATAATTTTTTTATGATCGAAAGTTATAAATAGAAACAATTGCTCTACTTGGTACATGCGGGCGACTTTTCACACCTATTTTGTCTACTTTTTTCTGTTTTGCTTTATTTAAACTTATGTGGTTCGTTTATTTAATTACGGAATATGTTCTTAGCTCTCATAGAAAGCTTTTAAAACTTGTCCTCTCCTGTTAAAATAAAATATCTCTATATCAAACAATGCGTTTAAATTGAGAACGATTATTTAAAATCGATCTCCATCAGCGATCAGGAATATATATATATATATATATATATATAATTGTCAGCTAAAAAGAAAAAAAAATAGAATCTCACAGCATCTTTAGTAGATAATCTAATAATCAGGAAAATGTTATTTGGTGTAATAAGAAGTTCACTGTTAAATTAGCCTGCTTTTCTTATTCAGTTAAAAGCAAACGATTTTCTTCATTTTACTCTAACAGTGATTAATATTAATAAATTACATTTTATAGCTGATTCTGTAAATTTATCCGACAATTTAAGGAGCCTTGCTGTCACTTGGTCTCCTATGATGATCACCAAATACCGCTGATGTAGAAAAGAAAATTGACAGTATACATAACATAGGTAACAGGTTTTGTTGAATGGAGATGAAGCCAAAGTATATCTTGTGTGTGTGTGTGTGTGTGTGCGTGTGTAAGTGATTTACATTTTTTTTTTTTTTTTTTTTGGTGGGGGGCGCAACATTAACAAGTCGGTGGTACTAGAGATGTTGACGGTGGTCGTATCAACCGCCTTGGTAATACGGATTTGTTGTCGTCTATCCAACGGCAACTGCGAAATTGTCGTCGTTGTCAGCGGTTGTTTCTGACGCTGACAGAAACAGCTGTAGAGACAGCGATATTGCTAATGATAATTGTATTGGTAACCACCGTATGTGAAAGTGACGTGAGGACAGTGAGTAGGGATGAAGAAAAAGAACGGAGGGGTATTTTTAGCGTGTAAGAGATATATAGAGCAAGAAGAAATGAGAGAGTGGAAGAAAGAAAAAAAAAAGAAAGAAAGAGTGTGTGTTATTAATGATAATTCTCAAAGCAGACACTAAATTAAGATATAGCATTAACGAGGAAACAAGTTGTAATAGTAGTAGCAATATCACTTAATAACAATCGCCACTTGAAGCAAAAGTTGTAGTATTTGTACCAATGAATTAAAAGTTGTAAGAATATATTATGCGCCTGTTATAAATGAACCAAAGTATTTTCCTAATAAATTAGATGGTAAAACATAATTTTAAGAAAACCTTGAACATTGCTTTAGCAATATTAGAATTCAAATTAGTTGCTTGAAGTTACCGAAAAATTGTTTTCACATATGTTGCTTCAACTTATCAACAAATTGTGCACGCGAATAAACTGTTTTTCCTATTTTATCCAATTCTGCATCCGTTTTGGAAAGGTGTCAGACAATTAAAAATTCATGTTAGGAATTGTACAAAACTACATTTTCTAAGTATTTGTATGTAATTTACATATCTTCATATTGCATAATAATTATTTTATATGTCTTTATAGGACATATCAAAGATGTAAGACAAAAAATGTCGCTTTTCACCTTGCTAATGTTAGCGCGAATTTTGTTGCCAATTTTTTTTTTTTAAATCAAGTATTTTCCTTCCTTTTCGTTCGCGTTTTTTCTTCTTTTTCTTCTCGTTTTCTTTCTTTCGTTCTTGGT
The DNA here is from genome assembly GCA_963932145.1 of Acanthosepion lycidas. Classification (NCBI taxonomy): domain Eukaryota; kingdom Metazoa; phylum Mollusca; class Cephalopoda; order Sepiida; family Sepiidae; genus Acanthosepion; species Acanthosepion lycidas. The sequence continues at coordinate 86,116,729 of OZ010573.1, read as the reverse complement.
GATAATTTTTTTTTTTTCGCCTGTTCTTTATAATTATAGTTTTTTTTTTTTTTCGCTCTTTTCTTCCCCTGCAACAAGTGTCCGTTCGTCACCCTGTCGGCGCGTCCGACTATTCAGTGTCCGACTTGACAGAGTTCTAGTCTCCCTCTATCACAAACACAGGGGTTACCTGCATTCAAACAGCAGCTGACAGCCAACACATTCGGTTTTATAATGTCCATTCACTCTGTAACCCACAAACCGACCAATCAGAAACTACTTTATGTGTACTCATGCAAATAGCGTAGAAAACCAAAAAAATAAAAAATAAAAAATGAAAAAAAGGAGTAACATACACACACACATACAAATTAATATAAATAAATAATATAAATAAATATATAATTAAATCTATAGAGCACACGCACGCGTGGGTTCCTATAAATGCATACAGAGTTTCCGTGCACACACACACACACACACACACATACATACATACATATATACGTATGTACATACATGCATGCATACGCGGGTGCACGAACGCGCGTATGTATGAATGGGTGAGTGGGTATGCGTGTATGTATGTATTTGAGTGTGAGTGTCTGTTTGTGTGAGCGTATGTGTGGGGTCTTCCTTTCTCTGTCGGTCTGTCTATCTATCGTTATCTTACTCTTTTTTCTCTCTCTGTTGGTTTATGTGTGTGTATGAGGGGGGGTCTTTTCTTTCTGTATCGGTCTGTCTGCCTGTCTGTCTGTCTGTCTCTAATTATATATATATATATATATATATATATATATATATATATATATATATATATCCCTCTCTTCACTCCTCCTCTTATCTCTCTCACCCTATCGGTCTCTGTGTGTAAGTATGGGGGTATATCCTCTCTCTCCCTCTCTCTGTAGATATGTCTGTGTATCACTCTCTCTCTCTCTCTCTCTCTCTCCTTCTTTTCATTCCCTCTCCCCCGCTCTCTGTCGGTCTGTGTGTGTGTGTGTGTGGAGAACAGGAGAAGCACCGTCCTAACCCGTGTTCTCTTCCTACAGAAAACCTTTATCTAATTTTCAAAGAAAAAATATAAGGAAAAAAATGTCATAATATTTCTTTATATTTATATATATATATATATATATATATATATATATATATATATATATATATATATATAACAATAACTACGTTTAGAAAAACGATCGCAATAATTCAATAAGACGTTTTTTAATCTGAAAAAGTATTTATTATTTCTGGCTAAACTCTAGGCCCCACCATACTCACACCTAATGTCTGTGGCTAGGTGTACACAGCATGCATATATATATATAGCCACAGGCCACCTTGAATACATTTTTCAGCAGTAAGTGTAAACAGAGGCATATATGTATTTTACTCCTTTCAATAACAGAGAAGAGAAAATTAATTGTTTTGTAACATAGGCTACTTATTCTCTTACATTTTATTTTCCATAATAATACAATTGATGAAACTGCAAAAATTAAATGACAGGTAACGTATATTTTTATACTGCTACATGCCTGAATATACAAGGTCTACTCAAACCCACACATTTTAGAACACAGATATACAGTTATATATATATATATATATATATATATATATATATATATATATATATATATATATATATATATATATTTATATAATTATACATATACATACATATATATATATATATATATATATATATATATATATGTATATATATATAATTATACATATATAATCATACATACTTATATATATATATATATATATATATATAATATATGTTTCGGTAGAAAGTATATCACATAGAAATGTTAGGTTGGTGCAAAAATAATGACGTAATAATGTCGTTTTTTGACGTTAACAAATACGTCAAAAAACGATATTATTACGTCATTATTTTTGCACCAACCTAATATGTGATTTACCTTACAGCTTTTGGGAACATGCAGCACCTAAGTAGTAGATATGGAAATCTCCAAGTTTACACCTTTTAACAAATAACACTAACCGTTTAAATATTTTCATGAGAAGATTCCTAGACAGAAACGTGTACACACATATGAAAACACACCTATATGTCTATGGATATTTATTACTTCAAAAGTTATTTTTTTGTGGATACCCGTATTTGATGTTTTTTTAAACTCTCATTATTTCGTTTCGCCGCATGCGTACCCGAGAAAACTTCATAAATAAAAGGCGCTCTCAGACAGGATTCGAAACCTGCATCCCTCTTTGCAGGAGAAAGCACTGGCTGATCCGGATTCTCTTTATTAAATTATCTCGCGTGCGCAGGCCGGTAGACGAAAACAGTTATAAAAAAAAAAAAAAAAAAAAATTAAAGGATTTATCTATGTGTATGTGTGCGTGCGTTCACGTGGGTTGTTAAGGTTGTTTCTCGTGCGTGAACTTAACGTCTTTTCTTAGTGTGTGTGAAGTAAATAATCACACAAACACACACACACGCGCGCGCGCACACACACGCACAATGCTTGATGCACATGAACACGCAAGCCCTCATCATTGATCGCTATATTTTTCCGCCTACCTACTTCAATGTATAATTTCCATCTTCATGTTACACACCTCCGTTCAATCCCACTCACGTGTTTTATTTTTACTTTACCCATCAACATTTTTTAATAAACTGACATTTTCCGATAATTCTTATTCCCTCTACACACGCACATACGAAAGCAAAAGTCACATACACAACCCGACAATAACTACTGTTGTATATAATTTTATAACCGGCATATACACCTGCCAAGGGCTATGTCTACATGATACGCATACATCTGAATGAAAACATTCATCTCTATACACACTAATTGGTGGGCACGCCGACGTGGTATAAATGATTAGCAAGCTTGTCTCGCTAGATCAATTATGACTGAGTAGCTTGCTCGATCCTCACTGGGTGCTCCATACTTTCGGACTTGTGCCACATGGGTGCCCCATACGTTCAGCCTTGTGCCACATCTAAGCTACGCTTAGTAAATCACTGTACACACTAAATGGTTAAAACCAAGCGCGCGCACACAAAATGAGAACTTGTAACTTATCAGTTTGTAGATCGTCGGAATATATTCATGTGCGCAAACATGCTTCTGGATATACATAAATCAATAAGAGGGGTAGGAGAAAGACTTATTATTATTATTATTATTATTACCGAAGTATGTGCCGAAATTTTCGGCTCTCAGAGATTTCAGGATTTTCCCAAATAAACGATCCCACCGATTTAGGTTTTTCGATAGGTCGGAACTTATTCGACATTAGAAAGAGATAGAAAAGCAGAAAAAAACTCGAACGTCTTTGCCAGCTGAGCTGCGACGTCGATTCTAGTGTGACTTAATTTTGTAAGCTTAGACAGATACGCTTTGACACGCCGTTTTTTTTTTGTTTTTTTTTTCTTGTTTTTAGTTTTCATTTTTCTTTTTCATTATCTGCTTCGATCGCACCTATTATCTTTCAACATGGCTAAAAGAAAATAAACTCGCGTAAGAAGAGAATCGCATGTAGGAAATAACACATACACACACAGACACACGCGCGCACACACAGACACACACATACAATTGTATACATTCGTTACTACGTGTACACTTAAGATACAACATTTACACATACGCAGGAACGCACGCTTTAATAACATTTAAAAGAAAGAAGATATCTGTAAATGGCGCGAAATATATTTTGGCGTAGACGCATCCGATGGTTTTAAAAATTAAATCCATATGTTTTGTAAGTAACTTTGCATCCAGCTGACTACATGAATACTTAAGGTAAACTTGTCGGCGATAGACGGACTTCATGGACGAGCAACCTTTGACAGTAATCACACGTCAGCGCGCGTGCGCAAGAACATATACACACACGCACACAGATCTTTTTTTTTTTTTTTTGAATAAATCGTCCATTATGAACTTAGGTGATCATAACTCTCAATAGATTTCTTCTATACTATAAATATACTACTACTCAAACACACGACCATGCATACGCATAATTACGATATATATATATATATATATATATATATATATATATATATATATATATATATATATATGTGTGTGTGTGTGTGTGTGTGTGTTTTATATATATGTGTTTTACATATATATATGTGTTTTACAGACACACACGCGCGTGCGCGCACACACACACACATATATATGTGTGTGTGTGTGTGTTTTATATATATGTGTTTTACATATATATATTATATATATGTGTATTACAGATACACACACACGCGCGCACACACACACACGCACACAAACACACACACACACATATATATATATATATATATATATATATATATAACAGAGTGACCCAATAGAAACTTAGGTATTTAAAAATATCATAACATTTCATGCATTTAAATTTTTTTTTCTATTCTTTTCAGAACTTAGATTAACAAAGGAAACTTATTTCTGGAAAAAAATCACAAATGGAAAAGGAATAAAAATTTTGGAATTTCATTTTGGATTTAATCAAAATTTCGTTTATTGGATGATTTCGTGCGTTTCTGAAATTTTATCGCTACCTCTGAGTTGACCCTTCTCGGTTGTTTTCTTTGGGGATACCTAAAGTAGAATTTATGCATCAATAAACAGAAGACAATTCAGCAACTCAAGCATAACATCTGTACAGAAATTAGAGGGTTGCACCTTGAGATATTAAACACTGATATGGAGAAAGCTATAGAAAGAACGCGTCTATGTGAGGTAGAAAATGGAAAATATCGACGTCGCATAATTTTTTTATGATTAAATGGATACATTTACAGTGTTTTAATTTTTTTTTTTCTATATAAAAATACCTTTGAATAATAAATAAATATTGAAATTTCTAGGATTTTAAATCCAGATGTAACTTCTGGAAAACCCTCGATACACACACACACACACCTATGTATACGCTTACACTTGTCTTGTAGATTTGAGTAGATTTAAATTTTATGAAAAGAAACAGAATAGCATGAGTAGAAAAAAGTGAACATTTAGGGCTCTTAAATAAAAAAAAAAATTCGGAATTTGATGAAGAGTAGAAATTAGAAAAAAAATGACTTCCATATTTCGAACCTTGATTACAAAACGAAAAACCATATTGATGCGCATGAATAGTCCTCCCCGCCTTTTTCTCTCATTCTCTCTCTCTCACTCTCTCTCTCACTCTCTTAGTTTCTCTTTTGCTATCTCTTCCTCTGCAAATGTATTTATAACATTCTCAGCAGGCATTACTTTATTAAAATGATAAATATAAAATTTACGATATAATGATATAATAAAGCAAAAAGTATATTTCACACATATTCCACTAGTTTGTCTATTTCATTTACAAGTGAACGCTGAAAAGGAGCAGCCTTGAAAAAGATGGGATACAAAAAGGCCTGATCTTTGGTCATTCGGTCAGATTTTGGAAAGTGGGTTGAGTTGGGTCCAGAATTTTTCAACAATATTTTAATAAATCTCTCCCTTACGTTTTGTTTTGCATAATTTACATTGATATAACTCACTGAAGAAAAAAAAAAGTTTACTCATTACCGTAAAAAAACAAACAAAAGAAAATAAAAAAAAAGTAATCAAACCCTGTCAAAGTCTAGGTTCATAGTCAATATGCACACGTTCAGTGGTTGTCGCACATTTTATTTTATATAGACAAGAATTAATTTCGGATGAAGCAGGGGTAGCCGAGTTAGGCACGGATGCATGATGTCGATTTAAAAGATGAGGAAGTCAAATTACGATATACGGAATAATGACGTGAAGAGCTGCAAGGCACAGGAAGTTCTGGAGAGCCATGATCACCTACGTCCTAAGGGGACACGGTGCATAAAAAAGGATTGAAATCTACCGCATTGTTAGTTGGAATTTCATGTGTGTGTGTGTGTGCAGCATTTTCCTACATAGGTGGAAATTTTCATAGGCCCCTTCATAAACATGTGTATGTATGTTGGTGAACGTTTACAAATTTGAGACGGAGCTAGTGATCAGTCCACGTGTAAATAACTGCTTCTGTGAGTTTGTGTTCATGTGCGTACCTGTGCGTACCTGTGCGCATCTAAAATTGTTTTCATGTGTTGACAATTATTAAATACAGCTGTATATGGCATGCTCTTAACATAGTATGTATATTTTTTCTCGCGTACGTTTTCATGTACACACCTTTGTTCTTTAAAAGAAATGTGTGTGTGCGTGTGTGTGTGTATGTGAGACAGTGAGAGAGCACGATGGAAAGAGAGAAAAAACTGTGATCGGGTGAATTCTCTTTGGCCTACATGCGTATCGCAAATATGTTTCTCTGTCGTAGCCCGTTGTTTCCGTGTGTTCGTGTGTATGATCCCGTAGACAACTATATCTGCCTTTATTGCTTCCTTTTCAAGTCGGTAACGTTAATATATACATACATACATATATATATATATATATATATATATATATATATATATATATATATATATATATATATATATGTGTGTGTGCTTGTGAGAGTGTGTGCGTGTGTGCGTGTGTGTAAGAAATAACTAAATAAACCATTTCGGGAAACTCCAGACTAACATAAAAATATACAAGAAAAAAATACTACAAAAAGAAGAAAAACGATACAAAAAAAAAAAAACGAAAAAAACGAATAACATTTAAATAATAGAAGAGAAATTATCTAAGTTAAATGAAAAGAAAAGAAAATAATCATGCAAAGAAAAAAAAAATATCCAGACAGACAAAAAATATATATAAATAAAATAACACAAAAAAATAAAAGGATTTCGGTCTTTTTCTCTCTCCTCCTTTCACTTTCAAATCTCATACCATTCTCCCAAGAGCTACTACGAAAACACATGCTTGAATCTACATACACCGACACATTATATATATATATATATATATATATATATATATATATATATATATATATGTGTGTGTGTGTGTGTGTGTTTGTGTGTGTGTGTGTGTGTGTGCTTAGACGCACGCACAGTACACGCACACACACATAATACATATCTCTGTGCTTGTGTGTGTGTGTGTGTGTGTGTGTGTGGGTGGGTGAGTGCGTGCCGGTGTTGCAGACTTTTCCTCATTTTATCTCTATGACTTCCTCTTCCTTTCCTTCACCCACTCTGTTTCTCTATGCGTGTGACGGCAACAGCTTTTCCGACACAGTGAGAAAGATAGACAAATTTATAAATTCTCACGTGTGATAGTACACCCTTGAAAATGTGTGCTGAGAATATATGTTAGGTATCGAGCATCCTGCAAGTTACTGTTAAAGACCTTCCTCTCTCTCGCTCTCTCTCTCTCTCTTTCAGGTGCCTTTATATATATATATATATATATATATATATATATATATATATATATATATATACACAGACTGAGACATAGAAATATAGAATACTCGTTTCTGATATATATATATATATATATATATATATATATACATATATACAGTAGAAATGTTTATACATATATTTACCGCTATCATATATCAATCGCCAACGCTAAAACATTCATATGCAAACTTGTATGTTGTGCTCAGTGGTATAGCAGTGAGACCGCTGATTATTCGGTCAGAAATTGTCTCGTAGCTGATTTGGCTACACTTATAATTTATGTTTCTGTGTGTGTGTTTCTGTGTGTGTGTTTTGAGATCAGCGTGCTTATCTTGAGAGCGACTAACGTTGGAGTCTTCATAACTTTATGAAGTAAATACATTTAAATAACTATCGAAAAATAAATTAGTGTATTAGATTCAAACAATTATGAAAAATTTGAAAAGTTTTCAGCGCAATACATACTTACAGCGCTCGAGTTCGCTTTAGGCTATGAGCAAATTTGAATATTACGATTTTTTTTTTTATTACGATATAAACTTTATGTAAATGGGTGTATTTACACCATTAGACATTATAGCATTGTTTAATGCGCTTTTTTTGTTTTGTTTTGTGTTACCTTAATCATCAGGCGAATGAGGATGCGTAACTGTAAGAACGATGCATTACAAAAATGCTTATATATTGTTGTTGCCTGGACGTTCTTATCCGAAGATGTTTGTCAAAAGGGCGGCTAACCAATCCCTTTATCAGTGAGCGCATTATCTGGCGTGATCAACAGTCTGGACAAGGACAGTTCGCTCGGTCACGATGACTTGTGATTTCATGCTTGCCGCTGGGATAGAGTCCAGAATTTTTCAGCAATCCCTCTCAATATTTCAGTGAATATCCTTCTTACTTTTTGGGGGGCGGGTGGGTATTAAAATCGATGTAATTTATAGAACAAAATATCTCATTTTGTTCATCTATCTATCTATCTATCTATCTATCTATCTATCTATCTATCTATATATATATATATATATATATATATATATATATATATATATATATCCACAATCGATCCACGATATATATATATATATATATATATATATATATCTATCGAGGATCGATTGTGGATATATATATATATATATATATATATATATATATATATATATATATATATATATATATATATATATATATATATATATCGAGGATCGATTGTGGATATATATATATATATATATATATATATAGATAGATAGATAGATATATCTACAATCGATCCACGATATATATATATATATATATATATATATATATATATATGCCGGTTGTTGAAAAGTTATATATATATATATACATGTATATATACTCATATCCGGATCCAAGTTTGATACAGATGTAATAAATTCCCGTAATCTTTTGTAATGTAATACATACTCATATTATAACATACTTATGTTATAATTTTTAAATTAATATCTATTATTATATATATATATATATATATATATATATACAGACTAAATTTAGTCTTATGGAATCGTGAAGGACGAAACGTTTCACAAGTAAACATTTGGCACTTTTTCATACTATTTCCCAAATGCTGTCCTTTATATATAAAAATACATATCGTTATCCCATATCTCTCTCTCTCTCTCTCTATATATATATATATATATATATATATATATATATATATATATATATATATATATATCGTTAAAAATTTGTTAGAATTACCGTGTTAAATTGTTCATGATAAGAGAGAGCGAACGTTTGTTTATATAAACAGTACTCTATGGACACTTTCATTCTCTTCATATCTATATCTATATCTATATCTATCTATCTATTTATTAGGTTGGTGCAAAAACAATGTCGTTATCTTACATATTAAACTATGTGAGAAAACGACATTATTTTTGCACCAACCTAATATCTATCTATCTATCTATCTATCTATCTATATATATATATATATATATATATATATATAAGAGGACTGATATTACATAAACCAGTTCAGCACTCTTTTCATTGTTTCTAACGAAATTTTCCTGTTTCTTAACACTTTTCTTGGACTATTTAAATTAAAGATTCACTATTCCAATGCGCCTTCGGATTTCGGTGTTGAATATTCCTAAATCTGTTGACACGCTTCATGAAATGTATATACTTTTCAGATGTTGGTATCTTCAATACGTAATATACATCTTTTACTGACATTATGTTATATAGGAATAAAGTGACGCTGCCGACACTTGTGTTTGAACATGGATCGCCAGTGAGCAAACACAGGCGATCCAATTATTGAATTAAGTGGATCAGGTGATCATAGGAAGTTCCATATATAGGAAGTTGCGTGGCGGCCAAATTATCGCTATTTCCTAGTCTATCCTCTATTATGGTAATTTACCCAATCGCGCTTGGACACTCCCAGCGATACGTAGGAGCAGGTAATGTCTTTTGAAGAGGGAAATTTCCAGCAGTCAGCTTTGACAGTCGGACCGAACATTCTTGCTGTGACACTCTCGTTTGTATATGTCTGTATTACTGTTTCTGTTAATATTAGGTTGCTGCAAAAATAATGTCGTTTGTTGACGTATCTTTTAACGTCAAAAAACGACATTATTTTTGCACCAACCTAATATATTTGTTTAACTCAGTTCCTCTCTTTGCGTCTTTATTTCTTGCCCTAACAAAGCCAGAACAATTACTATTCGGATCTTCAGTTTTAGTCGATTCTCTATTAATATACGGACCGCTATTCTCTACTCTATTCATTATACTATTTCAATATTCGGATCATTATACGGATTATTATTTGAGCGAGTATTATCGAGCATGTAATATTATTGCAAATGATATTCGAAGGCATCTGACACCAGCATTGTCCAACGGCATAACTATAGTTGTGTCTACGATTACAAAGATTCTACTACAACGAACATTACGAAAGACAAGGAGTACTCGCTGACATTATGAAAGTGACACCTATTATTCGTTGACATTAGAAAACCTTTATATATTCTGTTCTCATCCAATTGATGTTTAGTCATGTCTTTTCACTTTCCTTTACTAGCTCCTCTAGGAGTTACTGTAGTTACCTTTCTGTGTCTTCTATCAGCATTGTATCATCTACATATTGTTGTATAAGAGTAAGTGTCGTTGCGGACACTATGCTTTGAAACTAGATCGCCAGTGACTAATAGTGGCGAATCCATTATTAAGTAGATCACGTGATCATAAAGGAAGTGAATAAATAGGAAGTAGCATGATAACTATACGATCATTGTTCACTCTTGTCTATCCACTATTGCTGTACGTTCACACTCTCTACTCTACTACTATACGGATTACGATTTTCTTTTGATCATTATACTATTTGGCAATTACTACTTGTACAAGTATTACTAATGCGGATATGATTGGCAGGCGTTACTATAAGTTGGTGCAAAAATAATGACGTAATAATGTCGGTTAATTGACGTTAAAAAATACGTCAAAAAACGACATTATTACGTCATTATTTTTGCACCAACCTAATACTAGTACCGGCGTCTACGAAGTTTCGAATATAACAAGCATAATAAAGTGATAAAGAGCTTTTGCTTGACATAGCAAAAGTGACAAACGAAGCCGTCTAACATTATAAAAGTGGCGACGATGATTCGCAAGGAATCATAAAACATATCTAACTATGGAATCACTGGAAAAGTATTTATTTAACAAGTCATTCTTAACGTATAGGTCCCTGTAGGTAGTTGTTAACGTAAGTCATCTGAAGTCCAACCGACCAACGCAGGCGTCCCTCAAGACCCGCTTCTCGGCCCAACCATCTATATAAATATCTACGTCATTTGTGATTATCTGTGCTGATGATAAAATGGTATATGTGAGCACCCTCAAAATTCTAGATGACCATACTTGACAACTCATCTCTCTTCCAAACCTAGCGTTAAATGCTCAGTGAGGGAAAAATTGGCTGGTCACGTTCGATGTCGCGAAAATCAAAGATTTTTCACCTATTGCAATGGACGCGTATTTTTTCAACCCAGACCTTAAGTGGAAATTGTACATACGATCCATCGCTAAAGATATGATTTAAAGTAGTCAGTTCTCTATACCATTCCAGTAACTGCCTGACTCCTACTGCTATCCTCTATCTTTGTATGAGCCAGATCAAGCCGGAAACGAAGAATTACTGCCAGATTTCAATTTCCCGTCTCGATAGAGTCCAAAAGTGTTTACGCGTCCTTATGGTTTATAAATTATGTTCTGCTCTACAACCCCTTTCCCACAAATGAAACGTCGCAAGCCTCTCGCTGTTCTATCGCTATATACATGTTAAGTGTTCCTACGAATTACATTCCTTAGTTCAATCAGTTCTAGCCTTCACGGCAAAAATCCGCCACGTTCCGCACATTCTAGCGAATCACATTCATTGCCTTCGTATTCCATTGGTGAGATGTAAGTTCCTTTCGAGCAGGTTCTTTCGACGAATTGCTCCTTTGTGGAACCGACTCCAAAGAGTTTGCTTCCCCGATGACTACAATCTTAACCTTTTCAAATCCATTGTTAACCGTTATCTTCCACAGGTATCCCTATATATATAATGTGTCTCTTACTCTGTAACACCCATCACTTAACTCGAGTACAGGGTGAACATCATTATAAGAAAAAAAAAAGTGTTGTTAAGATTGTAGCCAATAATAATTAATCCTGGTAGGATTTCAAATTTAATCAGGATAACTCTTCTCTAAGAACTGAGCAAATCCGGTGAGTGCTTATCTCCCTTGGTTAACTCTCAAGCAGATGGCGTAGTCGACTCGTATTTCATTAAGATTTATATGAGCCTGAAAGTATGTACTTTTCGTTTTGGTAGTGTTAAAATTTGACCGTCAAAATTACGTATAGTTAAATAGTAGATTTTCTCGTCTGACTCAATGTCACTGCTTTCGAGTTTGTAATAAGATTTGACCAAAGCCCCAAACAGCGTATCTCTACAAAAGAAAATAAAGAAATCAACAAAATTGTGCCTTCAGTGTTAGTTGATATTTTTGAACAAGCCAATGACGATAGGCAGATGAATGGTAATAAAAGACCAATTAGAAAATGCTATATGTAAACTCTTCGAAACAGTGGATATTTTGATATTTAGATCAGCATACGGATCAAGGAGACATATACATGAAAGTGATGAGTTGAAATCTAGTATCAATGTGAATGTTGAAGATACATAAAGACAACTCGGTAGTCTGAGGGATAAAAAGAGGAATACAACCCCGACTTCTATCTCTCTTCCGTTCTATCTTAAATATATTAGGTTGGTGCAAAAATAATATCGTTTTTTGACGTATTTTTTATTTTTTTAATTATTTTTGCACCAACCTAATATCTCATTACACACGTACGCAAATGTAAGCATACATACACATGCGCGCGCGCACACACACACACACACACATATATATATATATGCTCAGTTCCTTGATTATGACAGACAAGGTGATTTGATTTATTTTTTTTATACAATTTCTCATGTGATCTTATAACTTTTTTTGCTTTTCGGATGATAAATTATATAAAATCCGTTCAATTCTTTTTTTTATCCGAGTGCTTTCGGCTATACATTTAGCCATTTTCAAGGTAGAAATATATTAAGTGTTAACAAGAAATAGCTTATATGTATGTATTTATATAATGTTTTCATTTTTAAAACACGATTAACATATTGTGTCTATATTCATAGTAGATATTATTAAGTGTTGTTTTATTGTTTTTATTAATAAGGCTTCCATTATTGTTAGTCTTTTTTGCATGTAAATGATGCTATTATATTTCTGTTGTTAACAAGTATGTTACGAGTATGCTTCAGGAGGTCTCCCGGAGTATTTGAATGAGACCTGATTGAGCTATGGTCAGAAAGGTGTAGTGTGAGTCTCTCTCTCTCTCTCTCTCTATATATATATATATATATATATATATATATATATATATATATATATATGTGTGTGTGTGTGTGTGTGTGTGTGTGTGTATTTAGGCAGCAATCTTTCTTTCATGTGATGAATAAATTATCGTCTAAATTACACAAAAATGAAAATAACACTGACATCTCATTTTAATAGGTAGATTTACCAAAATTACACAAATATATTTTGAAATACGAAAGAGTAAATTAATTTAATAAAATTCCCATTGGATACAAACACGGCCTTCAGACGACTTCGGAATCTTCTGCAACTCTTCTAGACGGTCTACTTGTTTAAGTTGGTGAATTCTGCCGTCATCCTTGCTTTCAGTTCATCTTTGGTATTACAAGGAATTACGCTGGCATGAAGTGATATGTTGGCATCTGTGGTTGTCGCCTCCAACTTTTTACAAAATTTCTGTGAAGAGTTGTTCTTTAAAAAAATTTCGCCTAGCCTCTTTTTGGTTGTGTACACGTTATGTTCTATAAAATATGGAATGGAAATCTCTTCAAAATATGTTGATTTTATTTAAATTTATTAAGCACTTACAGTTTTATAAAAATGTTGATTTTTAATCTCTTTTTAAAATCGACGTGTATTTCGTATAAACAGTAAAAAAATGAAATTTATTACGATTACTTTGTGGTACTTATAAATTTTCAAAAATATATCCTGTTCTGTAAAAGATATAAATAATTTTGGTATCAACATTTTCTCTATTCTTTCTTTTTATAAATAGCACCAAGATTTTAACTTAATTTACATTCATATGAATTCTTTGGGTTCTTTTTGCATTTCTTCCACGTTATTTTTTTGTTCATAACGAAAGTATAACTTTTTATATATAGAATTTACATTATATTAGGTAATCTATGTAATTTAGTTTTGATAACAGAATATATAAGGACGATATTCTCAGTTATGTTCAAATCGTCATCGTCTTCCTTCTCATTTCCTCCTCATTATAATCGCCATCTTCAGAGCGTGCCAATTGCATGAATCGTCACAGCTATTTGTTTTCAGCCTTCTGTAATATCCATCAAACCTAGTAGATCTTCCGGTTAGCATCCTGTACTGTAACATATGTGCTGAATGTATGTTTTAAATGGCCTTCAAATAGATAGTATGTCCATGTTTTGGTGTCTCAAAAAGAAAGCCACTGTTACGATTTTTACTTGTCTAGGAATGCCGCGTAAATCTTGTTCTTCTCTCATTAATTATTTATGATATGGGAGGCAGATGGCCATGGAGCTGTTTCTTTTCAGGATAGGTCCAATGCAACACGTCGCATTTTTGTATACGTGACATTTAGCTCGCTTTCCAAGTGTTGTGTCAATACCCATGTGATGCTATATTAGAGCAAGATAATATTCAAACTTATGCCATTTTAATTTTATTTATTCGGTCGAGTTAACTTGGACATTCATGAGTCTATTACGGCAACCATCACTGTCTTGCATCAAGATCGAAAGGTCATTATGGCGGCATTCTGTGTCAATGTATGTGATTGCTAGGCGATCAACCCGTCTTGCGACATGGCTAGGCGTTCACAGTAGTATATCACTCGCATGATGTTGTTTTGTTCGCCAGCAGTGTCCTGCAAAACGCATCCTGTATTCACATACGATTGCAGAAATATCAGGGATTGGACCTGTAATTTAGTTGGATGTTGTCTTCAAAATATTTTAAGTATATCTCTCTGTATCCGAGGGTAGGTTCCGTTAAGCTTAGATTCAAGGATTTTTGTTAAGCAGAGGCACCATACATTAAAACCGCCTCTATTGTGGCGGACAGATCTCCGTTTGAGATTGTCTAGTAGATCAGATTTCCAAATTACATTAGTTTTATTCAAAAGATTCAAGATTTTTTTATTAATTCAGTTTGTATTGAGTCTTGCTTGTCGAACCTTATGAATTCTGTTTTTGAAGCATTGTCATAGAGTCCCTCTTTGTTAGCGGCATTTTCTTGATGATTTAGAAGAACTGTGGCATTGAAAATGGTGTCTGCAGTAATACCTAGGTCATCTACATAGTCAATATCGGTCAACTGTTTTTTAACTGAATAAGGATTTGAGATTCTTTGTGATAAAGTAAAACTAGATATTTGTCGACTGAAGATCTCATTAGGTATTCAAGGTTGATAGCAAATAGAAAATGTGAAAGGGTGTCTTTGATGTCGAAGAATCTGGGAATAATTTAGTGTCCCCGGTTTTGGAAAAGGCTGGATTTTCATCTCAGATTTTGCTTGGAACATTTCCACATGTACTACCATTGGTGGTGTCGGCATGTTACTGAGTCCATTAGTCTATAAAGCGCTTATGAACATTTAAGAAATTGAACACAGATTAATCTTTGATAGCTTCAACGGCAACCCTATAACGACCATCAAAAGATTCTAGCGACGAAGGGGTGACATAGTTCTTCTATACCATTTTATACAAGATTTTCTTTTCTGTGGATGAGTCTTGGAACTCCTGCTATCGTCGCAAATACAAAGAGGCATCTTCAGTTCCATATAATATGCTTGTCTCTATGTGACTAAAAAACAAAACGGAATTGATTTTATTGGCTCAAGGCAAGCTCATCTGATTGACATTAATTCTTCATTCTATAAAATCGACTTATATGCGTACATAATGACCTCTCTCTCGGTCATTGTCCCTTTGACTGTCTTTCTGCTTCTATGTGTGTTTAAATGAAAACCAAACTCACTTACATAAACATTTCCTTTACGAAATGTTCACCAAAGAGTTACTCTAAGTAGAGAGTTACTGAGTAAGGTTGTCTAAGCGTAAGAGGAAGAAGTAAGGGCAGATTATGAGAATACGTAGGATAGATAAAGGTTGGCCCTAAATTTGAAAAAATAAAGATTGCAGAGAGCAAGGAAGCAACTTTTAGGGAGTCTATTTCACAAAGGAAATGAGGATGATGACGTAAAGGTCTGAACTGGTGTAACTAACAAATGCATCTTGTTGGAACATTTGTCATCGGAATAGTGACAGCGTAGCGATAGGCCTAAGACGTTCGTCTGCAGGAAAGAATATGTAGGGTTGAAAATAATTAATTGCCCTCAAGGCCGCATAAATATTTGTAAACTCTATCATGCCTGGAAAATGAGGATTAGGTAAATCTATTCCAGATATGACAACAATTATCCATTTGGTCTTATCTGACTTTTGTAAAGATAGGGAATAGCAGGTACGTCACAATAAGCGACGATTTTTCCAACGTCTTCAGCACGAGTTTTTTATATATGAGATTTGAGATTTGGGTTGAACTTGGGCCTCTGCAGAATTTCAAATCATATGCATATACTCTTCTTTGAAAATAAATTAATCTTGTTCAAAATTTCCCAGTGAGACAATATAGGAAAGAAAGGCGGGAGGAAACGAATATCCATCAAATCATTTCCCCCCAAGAAAGGCGGGAATGACACTAGTACGTAGGGTGTTACAGGGTGAAAGTGAGAGAAAAGATTGGGTATAGTGGGGATTGATGAAAAATAAAAGATGAAATGTTTTCATGCAAATAGAAGATGGCGATTGACGTTGAATTTAAATTTTCGAAGATTCTAGTTATAAGGGAAGCAAGGAAATTGAAAGGATTTCCACAGGCAGAAAGTGCGAGAAAGGAAACTTTTAGAGTAGAAGTCCCTTTACATTTACCTAATTCAAGAGTAAAAAGAGTAACCTAGATGCAAATCTAATAGCACGCTTAAATTCACGTAGTCGAGGCAACAGGGAAAAAAGCGCGTCAGAGTAGTTGCCATGAAATATTTGTAGAAAAGACAGAGGGAAGCGACGTCACATCGGTGAGAAAGTGACTGGAATTGAGATGACCAGTCAGGATAGATTGCATTGCACACCCTTCTTTGGATTTTGTCAAGAACCTCAAGATGAATAGCAGGAGTACCAGACAAGATATGGTAACAGTATTCAATGCCTGTCCATATTTGTAATTAAGGAAAATTCTTCTTCAGAATACATCTATATTTTTGCATGAAAATAATAAACATAATTTAATAATTCTTGAAATTATCTATATTAACAAATTGAAGCGAACCCTTAATAAAAATAATTACGAATACTGCAGAAATGTTTTAAAATGTTTACAGTAGATAGTTACATTTGTAGAAATTTTAACCAATAGTTTTAAATAGGTTTTCTTTTTTTTAAAAAAAATATTTAGACATTGCAGTAACTAAGTTAACTCCCTTAATGTTTGGAGATATGTCTACATGATGAAATTTAAAAAAAAAAATGTACAGGACATAACCTTAGCGTTTTTCACTTCACTCGTAAAAATTCAATTTTCAGATGAACACAACAATTTTGTCTTAGGAAAATGATGAACAATTTTTTGTCTTAGAAAAACAAGAGGGTAATGACGACATTGAGCTAATGAGGAATAAAATAAATATGCATCAACATGGAAATTTATATTTTGGTTAGATGTCCATTTTTGATCAGTTATTTATCCGAATCGTAAATGACGATTTCTAGAATGCACATTTCGAGAAAAGTAATTACCACTGATTAAAATAATAAAAATAAAAAGGAGAGTCTAATTTACAAGCATTCATTATAATAACATTTTAAGTAAATAAATAAGTAATGGACTTTTACTTATTAATCCGACAGATTTTATCACTTCAGACGTTTTTTCTAGTGGATATCCATGTTTGAAAAGACGCTCCCTTTATATATATATATATATATATATATATATATATATATATATATATAACTACAGTCATCCACAGAAAGACAGTTTCGCTGTATCATATCTCCTCAGTGAGGCTAGACGTCCGATTGCTTCAAGCCGGGATCGAAACCCGACTGATTTGACATCAGACAGAAAGGAAGGGAATTTTAAGCTGTTTTTCTATACAAAATTGTCTGTATAGTTTACGCTCAGAAAAGAAAAGAATATCAGAAAACATGAAAATTAAATAAAAAAAATAAACCCAGTACCTTGGTAATAGTTTTGGGAAATTTTTTGTGTGTGTGTGTGTGTGTGTGTGTGTGTGTGTGTGTGTGTGTGTGTGTGTGTGTGTGTGTGTGTGTGTGTGTGTGTGTGTGTGTGAAAGAGAGAGACTCTTCATATCTATCTACCTATTTATCTATTCGTTTGCTAAGATGATCTGGCAACTATCTGCATTATGATAGTTGATGTATTTACATACCTATACATGTACACGTAGTTTAGTTTGGCTTCTATTACTTTTAGTTTTACCTAGGTACCAATATGAGATCGCTGGAAAAGGAACATAGCAGGAAAATAACGACCTTAAACGTAACGAAAACAAAATTTTATCGTCAAAATGTTTACGTTTTTATTAAGAGGGAAGAACAAAGTAATTTTTAATTATTTTTCAACGTTTTTCTGTCTTTATTAGAGCATTCTAACTTTTGATTGAAAAACATCGTTTCTCATCATCAGCGAGTGTCCTACTAAATAACATGGCGGATTTTTGTGTATTTTTTTTAATGGCAGTCATTAATTTTGAAAATCTTGCAAAAATAAAAATAATTGTCGGATTTTAATGAAACTCTCAGAAACTATTCACAAATGATGGAGAAAAAATTATATTTATAACCACACCCCACAATTAATTTTATGAAAACTAATGAAATTCTAATTTGTACAGTTTTAGTGATTAGTTAGTTAAAAGCACAAGGCTTTGAGGAAAGCAAATCATTTTTTTATTAGTTAGCCCCCTTCTCCCTTAAAATCTGCTCTGAATTGTAACATAGAAAACTCAATAAAACAAAGATATTATTTAATTTCAAAAGCTTTTAGTTGCTTTTAATTGTTTGTATGAATATGGATAATAATTTCTGAAAGCAAAAAACTTTTTCGATGAAAACTAAATTTTTACAACAATTATTTGTTATTTCTTAAATTATTTTATTTTTTTACATTAAAGTTGTTAAATATTCTAAAATTAATGAAAATCTTGTACACCTTGGTCAGTGGTGTTATTAAGTAGATAAATATCATTTACAGATTATAAAATAAAGCTGGTTACAATCAGCAAGTTGCCAATAGCTAACAATCTAATATAACATGTTTTTTGTGCCCCAAAATAGCTTAAATTCAAATATACGGAAGACCGGAAGCATCATGAAAACAATAGTTCATCACGTGGTTTGCGTTGGTAGTAACATAAGCATTTTAACGA
Source organism: Acanthosepion lycidas (assembly GCA_963932145.1). Classification (NCBI taxonomy): domain Eukaryota; kingdom Metazoa; phylum Mollusca; class Cephalopoda; order Sepiida; family Sepiidae; genus Acanthosepion; species Acanthosepion lycidas. The sequence continues at coordinate 86,097,244 of OZ010573.1, read as the reverse complement.
TAAAATTCTGCTTTCGTCAAGTTTAAGGCCGTTTTTATCATACTATGCCTTCTTAAAAATAACCAGGTAAATAAGTTGTTCATATAAAGCTAAACTGTCACTTGTGACCTTCCGTACTATAACATTTCCTCCCGTAAGATGAAATTACGCATATGTCACTTGTCAATCAACACCTATGTTAAGACCGGCTTTCTATCCTTTGAAAGTACTTTTTTTTCAATGCAAAAAGTAAGTAATGTTTGTTTCAAAATACATTAAATAAAGTTTGTAATTTCTCATTTTCTTAAATTAATTCAAAAAAATCATAATTGATTTTTTTAACGAATTTTAAACGGAGCCTTTTACTTTTGTAAACAAAAGTTAAAAAAATGGCTGACGATCGATTTTCTCTCAATTTTGTTGATCAAAAACAAATACAAGATATTTAACGAAAATTTTGCTTGTGATAGAAATTATTAAAAATGTACAAATAATAATCAAAAATACTTTGATCTTTCCTCTTGATAATAACATAAACATTTAGACGATAAAATATTATTTTCATCAAGTTTAAGGCCGTTATTATCCTGCTATGCTCATTTTCCAGCGATCTCATGTTGGTACCTATTCCATTTGACTGTGTAAATGTGTTCGCAAAAAGGCCTGTTTATGACTGAGATATTTCAAAACGCTTAAAATGTTAATATCGCTCCAGTAGATATTTTGTTTTGTTTCATTTTTTTCAAACGACATCGGGCCTCCCTACTTCGAGCTGTCTCAATCAAAGCATTTGTTGTCTAAGTTCTGCTCGTGTGTTCGTGTGTGCGATCAACCTACTATCCACAAGTCAACCGCGAGAAAAAATGTCAACTCATTTGTTTTCTGTCTCAACCTCTTTTTTCTATAATCTTTGTATTTTCTTTCTTTCTTGATTTCTTGATTTCTTTCTTTCCTTTAGTGTTTTTTCATCTTTTTTTTTCACTTTGACGTTTTGCATTTGGGATCCTCAAAAACGAATAAAAGTATAGTAAATTTTTGTAACAAGTTCTATATAATACGTGCGCACACACAAAAAAACAAACATGCATGGACTGTGGTAGATAGATAGATAGATAGATAGATAGCTATTTGCCTTAACTTCGAGAAGGTAAAGATGGTGTAACCATCCCGATACAAAGCACAAAGCAGTCCTTGAAAATCAATATTCCAAATCATTCTACGAAAGTTCGAATGCTATTAGGTTGGTGCAAAAATAATGTCGTGAGATATGTAAGAAAACGACATTATTTTTGCACCAACCTAATAATTACTGTAAACAGGGGGGGGGGAGCATAAAGAACTATCTCAGCCAATAATGATATCTATCAGGTAAGAATTTATCCCAATAAATGTTATTAAACTCAACAGACAAGGTCTAGTTATTTTAATGAAACAAACAGACGTTATTGGTTGAACTTACCAAAACCATACACACACACACAAAACACACAACTACAAACTTAACCACACACACACGCACGCACGCGCGGGCGAACACATATAATATAACATTTAGATTTGCTCTACTTAGTGCATTGAGCACTTCACGTAGTTACTATTGCTTTACTCGTTTTGGAGGTTTTTGGAGGGTTTTTTCTTTGGACTCTGAGCTTGGATTCTGGACGATTGATTGCCTCAATTCCATGGTCTTAGTTCTTTCATTTTTTATCCCATATTTTCCCTTGGGCATTGGTTTGTTCAGTTACACAACGACATGCTTATCCAGACGTCTTACGTTGCACCTATCTGATCACAGCTCCATTAGAACCCATTTAAACACACACAAAAAAATTACCCGACTCCATTAGGAACATACTTGTAGAAAACACAAATATATTAACTGCATCCACCTGCAAAAAAAGACTAATAATAATGGAAGCTTTAATAATAAAAATGAAAAAGCCAACTCTTAACAAAATTAACTACGAACAAAGCCACAATGTGCTAACCATATTCGGAAAATAAAAACATCCCTACCACACACTAAGATATACACAGAACGCACACACTCAATTAAGCTGAAAAATCGAATCATCCTTGATAATGGCTAAAGGTATAGCCGAAAGCGCTCGAAAATATAAAACATTCGCACAGTTCTTACACACACTTTGTCCAGAAAAGAAAGCTCTTGTTATAACACAAGTAAAATTAAATAAAAAGCTTAACCGTAGTACCTTGTCTGTCGTTTTTAATGAAACATGCATAAAAGAAGGATTACTGCCTAAATATATAAATATATGTGTTGTGTGTTGATATATTATGGTGTGATAACATATGATATATTATGGTGTGATAACATTGTGTGTTGATATATTATGGCGATGTAAATGGAGGATGAAAACATCAACGTATAAACTCTAAAAAGTGTTCAATCAAATATAGGAAAATAGAAAATGTATTATATATATATATCTGTCTATATTTCGGATATGAGGTATTACGCACATTATTAACATTATTCGGACTATTCTACTCATCTTTGTCGCCATATTTATTACAACGTTTCGGCCGTTGTACGCTGCGGCCTTCTTCACGTGGTTGGAATTTCGAACTGAACCCTTTATTTCGCTCACTGGGGTAGACTGTTCTAGCTCTACGTGCCATGTTTAATGGATATCAGTTATCAGTTATCTCCTGTTAATTTCCCTCTGAAAGTTCTCCACTGCCTTAACCACGTATTGAACTCACGCTCATTGGGTCCTATCACTGGATCTAACCAACGCCTTTATCCACTGTGCCATGTGTCCGAAAGGTTGTAATAAATATGGCGACAAAGATGAATAAATTAGTCCAAATAATATATATATACTATACATATATATAAGCATATGATAGCATATAATATATATATAAATTGCATATATATATATATATATATATATATATATATATATATATATATATATATATATATATATATATATATATATATATATATATATAATGTGAATTGTGTATTTGTGTGTGTATATATATATATATATATATATATGCAATTTATATATATATTATTTATATATTATGTATGCACGGTACTTATTGGAAATATCATTTATAGTGCTAACATATGCATTTGGGTTGATGTGAGTTTGTCTGATGATCGCTGATAGCGTAAAACCCAGTGTTGCAAACACACATCAATCAAACTATATATATCATAGTAAAGAATATAGATATATACGTTAGTGTCTGTGTGAGTATATATATATATATATATATATATATATATATATATATATATATTAGCACGATTTGTATATGATAGAAAATGTATACATTAGTGTGTGTATATATGTGTGTGTGTGTGCATTCTGTTTATACGTTATGTCTATATGTATAATTTATTTTAGTAAACGCTCTGTTTCTACAGTATTAATTACATTTAATAATTGAAGATAATTTTCGTCAACAGAAATGATTGATGGAGAAAAATCATCGTGGATTGTGTGTTTAGAAACGGTAATTCGGACTTTACTAACCAGATGTTACTCTGTAGTTAATTGGTATAACACGTCAGATTAAATGACGGTTTCTGTATAGGAATACAGGAGGATCGATTCCCGTCAGCGAACGCATATTTTTTACGAAATTACTTGATCATTCATGTCAACAAATGTAATTAATACTGTTTAATTAAAAACCGAGATTTTACTTAAATAAATTGTATGTATAAAATAAAGTAAAAACAGAAAATATATTAAATAATTGTCGGATTTAATCCATTTCATGATATATATATATATATATATATATATATATATATATATATATATATATATATATATATATATATATTTATTGAAAAAGATTTTCTATAAATATATATGCGTGGAAACAGATATATTCTGTATTGAATGATAAACAGATCTAAAAAAAGGTATGGATTTTATATTTAATAATCACTCAGATTTTGTTACGTAAAAGTTAATTTACGTAGGTACCCATTTAGATACGGGTATCCACTAAAAATAACGTTTAAGTAAACAATATATATATCTGTGTGTGCGTGTGTCTGACATATTGATATAAAAGCATATATTTACAGCGTGAATGATAGAGAGAAAGAGAGAGAGAGTAAGATAGAAAAGTGTTCGTATGTGAAAAAAAAAGTTATGAGAAAGCACGTATGTCTCTATTTGAATGTGAAGCCAAGAAAAATTTGTTTTCTTTTTCCAGCGTTGTCTAATTTCATCGCGCCTGATTCCCATTTCATGTTACAGTTAGTTAAACAAGAGGAAACTACTTAACTCTACCTTGAAAAGCTGTACACTCGGAGAAGCTATTTAATTAGGTCGAATTTCCCAACAGAAAGAAAATGAGTTGCAAAATGATTTTTCTCTGTCTTTTCACATGTCACAGATCGAAGTAAAATCTCTTGTATTTAGCCAATAGCAGAAAGGAGAAGGAAGATAGTCAAATTCGTTTGAATGTTAAACATTCTACCTAAGTCAGACATAAAGGAATTGTCAATTCCGATTTTGGAAAAAAAATAAATAAATAAAATGATTATAAACGAAGCAGGACGGAACAGAAAATCAGAAATAAAGATGGCGATTAGCCAACTTCTCTTATTGTTCCAGTTAAACGTCCTATTCGTGTTGCATGCCGATAGGCACGTAGCCCCGGAAAATTACCGAAATGAAAATATAATACATATGGAAACATATATACACAGATCGAATACGGCTGCAGAGATACGACCCGGAACAAATTTTTGTTAGTCATTCCTGTGGGAATGTATTTGTATATGTAGATAACTATCTGTTTAAGCGAAAATAAACAGGAGGCATTATCTTCGAAGCACACCTTATATATAGATGTAACTATGCGTATTACCCACACCATTACCAGAACACGGAGTTTCACGCACAACACTGACCGTTACGTAATTTGAAACTTGATATATATTTTATTTTAAATTTAATATATATTAAAATTCAAAATCATGTAACGGTCAGTTCATACTCATCAGATAGTGATTGCGTTGTGCATGAATCTGCGAATAGTACTAGGGGTGAAGGACAATATATATATATATATATATATATATATATATATATATATATATATAAGGCGGAGGTTATAGTAGTTCCAACGAGAGAAAAGTGTATATAATAAAAAGGAGAAACCGCAAACGTTTTTGGTTGTAATGTAGATTTTTTAAAAATATTATGTTTTATGTTCCATAATTTTGCTACACGTGTTTCCGGTATCGCGACCGTCATCAGGCAAAGGGTGGAGATTTCCACATATTATTAAAAATAATTCATTTTTGTCTCTATGTTTTTCGATGTTAAATATTCTCGATATGAGGCATTTTCTTTTTTGTGTTAGTGATCCAAACGTCTTTCTTCAACTGGCAGGGAAATGTTCTGCGTGAAGGGTTATAAAACAATTAAGGTTAGTTCAAGAAATGATGGAGTAGTTATCGGCATAGTTATCTTCTAATAACCACTGTGTGTTCTTAGATCTATTTCCATTTTCGTGTGCTTTTGTCAGCATGCGTGTATATATGTGTATATCCCCTCTCCATACATACACACTGTCTCACTACGAGGAATCAGTGAACACATCTGTACACCCACACACATACACACACACATACGCAAACACACACATACCGTCGCATTACAAGGAATCAGTATATACACACACAGACACACACATACACATACGCATATATATATATGTACACGCATACACACATACTTCCTAAGTTGTGTGGGCTTTGTTTGCGTCCTTGTGAGTAGTCCTTCTGGTTTTGGCAATATATATATATATATATATATATATATATATATATATATATTTATATATGTTTGTGGGGCACGAATGTGTGCATATATATATATATATATATATATATATATATATATATATATATATATATGGACACATTCGTGCCCCACAAATATATATATATATATATATATATATATATATATATATGCATATGTTTGTGGGGCACGAATGTGTGCATATATATATATATATATATATATATATATATATATAAATATATATATATATATATATATATATATATATATATATATATATATATATATGTGCATATATATATATATATATATATGCACACATTCGTGCCCCACAAACATATGCATATATATATATATATATATATATATATATATATATATATTTGTGGGGCACGAATGTGTGCATATATATATATATATATATATATGCACATATATATATATATATATATATGCACACATTCGTGCCCCACAAACATATATATATATATATATATATATATATATATATATATATATATATATATATATATATATATATGTTTGCGGGGCACGAATGTGTGCATATATATATATATATATATATATATATATATATATATATATATATATATATATATATATATGCACACATTCGTGCCCCACAAACACCCGCATGTGAGTGTGCGTGCATGCATGTGAGTTGTTTGATCACTGTATTTGGTCACTATGTGTGCATGTCGTGTGCTTTTGCGTGTGAGGTTATGATCTATTTAATTCTGGTTTATATTTGTTTAAGAAGTTTTTTTCTTGTATTTGTAGGTAAGAATAATTGACTGTTTGATATATTGGCATAATTTTAAATTTTCCCTGGTTATATTTGAAGATGTGTGATAAAAAAAGTTGTTTGTTGTCTGGTAATTTTATGTTGCTTTTGTGCAGGGAGACGCTGTTGTTCAGTTTTTGACTGATACCTATATAGGACTTCTTGCATTTTGTGCATTTGAGTGCATAAATCACATTTTAATAGCTCTCTCATATTACATCGGGTTCTGTTTTATTAAAACGATATCTGCTATATATTATAATTACCCCAACATATATATATATATATATACATACATACATACATATATATATATATGTGTGTGTGTGTGTGAAATACGGGGAATTATCTGAAAATAATGCCACATATCTCTATCTATCTTTCTCTCTCTCATTTTCTCTGTCTCTGTCTGTCTGTCTGTCTCTCTCTCTCTATCTATCTATATATATATATATATGAATCTGATAGGCTAGGGAAGAAATAAGAAAGGATTACAAATTCAACATGATGTTTAAATTTAAGGAATGACGCTTAAATAAACAACAAAAAGGAAACAATTTTTTAAGGATTTAAAATAAATATTCCAGATTTATCATAATTTTTTAATAAAATTACAAACCTTCCATTCCATAATATCATTTCCCCCAAAATTCTGACGAAGCTTAAATAAAAGTGAATCATGGAAAACTATTTCTTTTTCATTCTATTATTCTGTCAGATTTTAATCCGGGTTGAATTCAAATACATACATATATATATATATATATATATATATATATATATATATATATATATATATATATATATATATATATATAGTGTACCATAAATATTTTACAAATTGTGGGGGTAGAATACTCACGCAAAAGCAAGGACAAAAGCATATGTCTACAGATACTTTCTTTTTGAATTATTGAGTTTAAAGAATGTTTAGGGGATATAACACTTTCTTGCCATGTATACTAGATTACATTTGACATTTGACATTCTTGTACATTTATGGCTCGTCGGTCTTCCACGTTTAACGAGTGTAGTATTGAGTTAACATAGAAGTGTTCCGTTTAACAATGTCAAGGATAATCATACCGTGAGCAGGCAGATATGATTTTTACATACGGCCGCGTGAATGGTAATGGACGCGAGATTGCACAGTTGTATGAGATCGCGTTTGCAAACCGAAGACAGTCGAGTCATTCAACTTTTTCAGGTGTTTATTGTCGCGTTGCTGAGAGAGGATCCGTGTCAACACAAACTATGGATCGAGGAAGACCGAGATCAGCCTGTACGGCTGACCAAGAAGAACGCATTCTACACGTTGTCGAAGGGGATCCAGGTAACATTACACGTCAAGTGGCCCTATCATGTCGTACATCTCATAGAATCGCAGGGAGAGTTATTCAAGAGCAGCTGCTATATCCGTATCACTTACAACGTTTGCACGCTCTTTCAACCTCTGTTCACTCACCACGGGAGAACTTTTTGAGAAATGGTTTATTGCACAAACTGCCAATGTTTTGTGTGACTTTTCAGTCTTGTTTCCAGATGAGGCAACATTTGGAAGAGATTGAATAACAAATTTACACAACTAATTTTTATGGGCGGTTAGTATTCTCCATGATAAAAATTCAGGCTATACAACAGCGTCGGTTTACGATTAATGTGTGGGCTGGAATTGTAGGTGACTGTCGGATAGGACCATATGTTCTCCCAGCACGTCTTACTGGAGCTGTCTACAGGGATTTTGTTTCAAACATATTTCCAGACCTGCTAGAGGATGTACCCGATCATATAGGAAGACGCATGAGGTTCATTCATGATGGGGCGCCAACACATTTAATCACATTGTTCGTAATGCACTAACTGACATCTACAATAAAAATTTTTCTACACGGGCATGCACCCGTGTAGAACCAAGCGAAAGACATATTGAACATTTGCTCTATGTTGCAGTACAACTATGGCCTTTTGGATATGTGCCTATATAGATATTTTGTCTTGTTTTAGTGTCAGGAAACCACACGCAAATTTCGTAAAAGCTCCCTATATATATATATATATATATATATATATTAAGAAATGGACAAAGTCCGACAATTTATTAAAGAATGTTAAACATAAAAATGTCTTTAATATATATATATATATATATATATATATATATATATATATATATATATATATGTGTGTGTGTGTGTGTGTGTGTGTGTGTGTGTGTGTGTTGATAGGTAGAATGATTTAAAAATTATATATATATATATATATATATATATATATATATATATATATAGATAAAGGGTGTTTCATTAAGACCGATTACATATAAGGGTGTTTTATTAAGACGGATCAAGTCTGCAGTAAATAAATCAGTGTTATTGGTGAAAATTTATTTATTTCTCTATTGGATCATGTTATTCAAGTCATGGCAATTATGGTTAAAAGTAATATCACCCAAATTTCCACCAAATCGGAAGGAAAGAGAAAAAAAAATTAGACGCTTAAACTTAAGTCACATTAAATCGGTCCAAGTTATTGGAACACATTTTATATATATATATATATATATATATATATATATATATATATATATATATATATATATATCGATGTCAGTTGACATTACATTTGAATATTTGAAATCCATAACTGTCAGGGAAGCAAGTAAGAGGAAGTGAGTTCCACAGATTCTATTGGAGTAGAAGTGACGGCTACATTTAACCGTTTCGACAGTGAAACGGTGTGACTGAGATGACAACCTAATAACACGCTTAAATTCCTGCAGTTTGGGAACCAGCAAAAATAACTCGTCGGAGCTGTTATGGTGAAAATAATTGTAGAAAAATCAGAGGGAAGCGACGGCATATCTGTGAGAAAGAGACTGTAGACGAGATGCCTGACCAGAACCAACCAAAATGCATATTCATCTTTGGATTTTGTCGAGGATCATGAACAGCGGGGGCTCTAGACCATATATGGCAGCAGTATTCCTTGGAAAGACGAATGGTTGATTTATAGATTTGAAGGATGGACTCAGTCGTGAAAAACTTTCTGGTGCGATAGAGATAACCAACTTTCCTTGCGTCATATGAAGCTATTGATTTGATGTCTTTGTTCCATCTTAGGCCAGTGGACAATGTCTGACCTAGCTAGCGAAGTGATACGTTTTTCGTTAGACATTTTAATAGGAAGCAGGGTGGGTTCTCTGTGGTGGGTAAATGAGAGCAGTTTTGTTTCTGAGGCATTAAAATATACCAGCCATTTTCTGCCCCAGTCAACCACAGATTGGATGTGCTTTTCGAAACAAATGGTCAGGTTAGTTTTGTCACCGATACCAGATTTGCTAGTGAGGCAGGAGTAAATAGTAGTGTCTTCTACATAGATGTCTACTTAAGAACTGATGACATCAGGCAGGTCGTTAACGAAGATGAGAAACAGTGTAGGACCCAGGATAGAGGCTTGGGGAACACCAGCGTTCGTGAGAAAGTAACTGGAGGTGAACCCGTTTAGGACGACCTTCATTTCATGGTCTGGCAGGAATGATTGCATTAAGTCAAATAAATGATCTGAAATTCCGTATCCTTGAAGCCTGGTATGCCAAACCCTATCAAACGTTTTAGAGATATCAAGAGCCACAACTCGAGTTTCTCCGTTATTGTGAAATGCTTGGTAAACAAATTCAGTTATGGCCGTGAGCACATCAGCAGTAGATCGAGAAAAGCAGAAAACATTGCTTGTCAGAGAGCAGATCATGGGATGTTAGGTGCTTAGTCCCTTTGGCGTTGATTAAAACCTGGAAGACAGTGCCGAAGAGTGGTAGGGAACTGAAAGGACGGTAGTTAGATGGGTCATAAAGGTCTCCAGAATTCTTAAAGACCAGAACAACAGATGAAGACTTCCAACAGGCTGGAAAGCAAGAACCGTTGAGACAGTAGTTATATATTTTGGAGAGGACAGGAGCCAGTTCAGGAGCACATTTCTTCAAGACAACGTCTGGTACCCCGTCCCAACACTATCCCTATGGAAGTCTAATTTAGAGACGCTCTCCAATACCATCGACGTGGTTATGTGCATCTCGTTCAAAAGAATGCAAGTTCTAGGGGAAAATTTTTTTTTGCGTACACCAGATGAGTCAAGCGTTGAGAATTTCCGAGCAAATCATTCATCCTTATCAGTTGAGTAAGTCAAGGTCTCAAATTGATTGAATAAAAGAATTGGTTGAGAATTTCCGAGCAAATCATTCATCCTTATCAGTTGAGTAAGTCAAGGTCTCAAATTGATTGAATAAAAGAGGTATTGTGGATTTGCTGTTGTTCATTATGCTCGTGCAGAGATGCCAATAATCTTTAGAACCGAACCGAACTTGCGAGATACAATGACAGTTCAAAGAAGATTTCACATACAATTAGTAGTGATTTCTCTTGAAAATGGATAAAATTTGACATCGTGGTGGTATCAGAGAAAGGGTTTAGCCCCCAGAACCTTCATGCTTATATGGTTGCTATAATTAGGTGATGATGTCCCATGTTTATGAACAGTACAAAAGAGAGCAGGAAAAGAAGGGAGAGTTTTGAAGATGATCCAAGTTCTGGACATCCTACAACTGCTGCCACAGAGGAAAATACTGATAGTGCACAACACATGGTGATGGATGACAGGCGACTGATTATAAATCAAATAGCAAACGTTATTAGCATATACCGTATGAAAGTATGAATATTCTGCGCAATGAACTGCTCAGGGGGTGCCACGTTTCTGACACCTTATCAAATGTTTACAGGAAAATCACATCACTGGAAAATCTGACATTGTTTAAGGCGGATTTAATGGTTTCCCTGAAGGTTTCCTAACCCATAATGAGTATTGGTTTAATCTCCTTGAGCCAGAGAAAAGAAACACCACTTCTGACCTACTCCAAAGAAGGCCAAGTTCATTTCATCTGCAAATAAAGTGATGGTCTCAGTTTTTTTTGGAATGAGTTACGAGGATGCATTTCTATAGAATGGGATTCTACTGAGTCCTACTTGTTATTACAAAAAAAGTTTTCATTCATGAAGTAGTTGTAAAATAGAGAAATTAGAAATCGAATGTTTGGAAGATTCTAGATCATGCTAGTATATTCGAGAAAAATCTAGATGATTCGAGAAACATCTAGAAATATGCTAATTAGGTGCTAGCCCCTATAAAAATAGGTTTTTGGAAAAGGGTTATCAGTTGGTGAAAAGAAATTTCAACTCCGGCCTTTTGATTCAAGGATTATTATATCCACCCGAAAGAATCTCTATGAAAAGCTGAGAACCAACAAAACCCTAAAAGAGAACCCTTTGGAACAAACCAGGTAAATAGAGTTTTGACTATTTTCATTGACTAAACTACCATATATTCAATATATTCTCACATTTATAGATTTCTAGTTATTAGCACTTAGATTACTTCACTAGCTCTAAAGTGGTAAAGAGATACTTGACTCCTCTTCCTTCTCCCTCGTAACACTTCACCCGTAAATTCTGTGTTTTCTGTTTTTGTATGCCACAATTGTATATTTTGTATTTATTTTATGTTGTGTTTTAGTAAATTAAATATTTGTTTGTTGATTTAGCTCTGTGTTTTGGTAAATCATTTTTTTCTTTGTTACAATTTCCAACACGTAACAGATGTAACATGCTTTGTATTTACTGATTATATTCAAAATGGCTGCACCATCAATTGAGGCCACTGTGCCAAGTTCATGATGTAGTTACAAAAGGCTATCAAGACCAAACACACAGGAAACCTGACAAAAGGTGTCCAACAAGGACAATGCTGCTGCAAACAAGTCATTAGTTTCAACTCTTTTGTGTTGATAGTGACTGTGGTTTTGAAGTGATTGATCTCCCGCCCTATTCTCTTGATTTGACTATCATTTGTTTTCCAACAGTTGGCTGGGAACCAGTATATCAGTGATGATTACGTCATATCTGATGTTGATAACTTTTTTGACCAACACGATGAACAATCTTCTTTGAGCAGTCATATGTTAGTTTACTTGGAAATAAACAATGTACTGATGAATAAAGAGTTGAAATTCATGCATACAAGTTTTAATTCTAACATCATTCCTTCATACTTAGCCTATGAACATTTCACCTCACCTTCGTATGTTGAACAGAATATTAGAAGTGTGTAATGCAATGGCGATTGATGGATTTTAGAAACCTGGCAGACTACAATTGCTACGCAAATTTTATGGCTATTTTTTTAATAAAATCTGAGTTTACTGATCGAATGTCACATCGAAAAAATGTGGATTAAATTAAAAACGATATTTGCTTTGAAGTTTATTGTCCCAATTCTATTTGCCCAGACCAAAACAATACGTGGCTGTTAGGTAATATTCAAAATATGATGGTAAGTACGTCAACAATGGGATAGCCGACTATATTGAAAGCAGAAATGTCGGAATTTTTTGATAAAAGAAATAATTAGAGTGGAATAAAATAGAGATTTGGTTTAATCAAAAGATTAGGCACGTGTGTGCTGTATTAACTGGTCCTATTTCTATATATTAATCTGACGGAAGAGCCACAAAATCGTGATGCCGGTGAGCCGGAAGGTAACGTAAGGTGACAGCTTCCCATAGGAATTTTCTCCATTTTCTTTTTTAATAAACCATCATTATTATTATAAATTCGAGATGTGCACTGCTTTATTACCACCAGAACTCTATGTAAGATTTTCTTTTCTTTTCCTCTCCCTCCCTCCCTCTTCTGATCTTTAAGATTAGATCGTTTATTGTGTGTGTCACCACAAAATGTATCCTTTCCTATTACATCTTTAATGTATTAGACATCCGACAACATTCATATTTCTCTCACTTAAACCGTCTTCAACTCACCTCTCTAAAACTTCTCTGTTAAGTTTTAATCTCCCACCTTCTCTCGTCTGTTACCCCTCTCTTTAGCTCTAACATTCGTCCCACACTCTCATACTTACACTCTCTCTAAATTCTATTTTTATTTCTGGAGTTGTTTTTTCTGTTTTCTTTTTGAATGTGTAGGTCTGATGTATTGGATCGTATTTACGATTCCAATGGAATAAATTATGACCATGGAGTATTAGTGTTTAAGCTTCTTTATTATATATATATATATATATATATATATATATATATATATATATATATATATATATAGGTAACTACACTCGTCTCGGAAAACCTTCGGTTCCTTGATTTGCTAATGGTTAAATCAATCTCGAAGGAAAAAAGGTTTTAAAAAAAGAAAGAGCTATGAACATTAACGTCTGTCGAAAATAATCGTACAGCATACAGGTCCAAAGCCCAAAGAAAAAAAAAACCGATACCAGAAATCAACTAACTTAAAAGTGGTCAATACAAAAATAGAGCAGACCTAGTCAAACCTAGAGAGCCAGACAAACATACCAAGGTTTCACCTAAGCGGATCGTCAGGGAAAGTTCTCTAGGTTTGACTATATATATATATATATATATATATGTGTGTGTGTGTGTGTGTGTGCGTGTAATAATTATTTCGCCCAAAGTAAGGCAATAAAGCCGCTAAGACACAAGGGCTTACCGCGTGTAAAAGAAAAAGGTCATTAAGTAGCGAGGACAATAAAAGAAGAACCAAGAAGACAGTATCTAACGATTAACATTGCCGTTAAGTTTTTGAAGATCAACATTGGCTAGAAAGCAAAAAGCCAGAAGATAGTCCCACAGGTGATAAGTGCGAGAAAAGAAAATATTAGCATATAACTTACGGTTATATTTAACCAATTTAACTGTAAAATGGTGAGACCTTTTTGCCAATCTAGTACTGCGCTTAAATTTATAAAGTCAAGTCACCACGGATCAAAGTTCATCAGAAGAATTACCATGAAAGTATTTATTAAAAAAAAAAAACGGAACAGGGAAGCTATATTATAGCAGGGGGGATGTGAGTAAGGACCTATACCATTGTAGATCATTGGATTTTATCAAGAATCTTTAAATATATAGCAAGAGCACCAGACCATATTCAGAAGCTATGTTCTAAGAATGGTCTAATGGTATCCTTATAGATATGTAAAGTAGATTCTGGATAGAAAGGTTGTTTCGCACGACTTAGTGAAGAAACTTTCCTAACAACAGAGCTAGCAATTGATTCAATATAATCTTTCAAATTCATGTCAACGGATAACCTTATCTCGAGATGGCGTAACGGGTCACTCTCCTGCAGGTTAGCATCAGCTATATTCATGGGAGGCAGAAAGGTGTCTCTGAGATGTTTAATAGAATGTAGTTTTGTTTTTGAGGCGTTAAAATTAACAAGCATTTCTTGCTTCAGTTAATAGATCTTAGCTAACTTAGCTCACTGCACATTTGAGCTTATCGAACCGCTCAGACCCAATATTCAGACAGGAGTAAATAGTTGTGTCATTAGCATAGATACCGAGTTGAGAGTTGAGGCCATCAGGAAGGTGACTGATGAAAATTATCTCTAAAATTCCCACTGTTTATTGCATCCATTAGATTTAAGAGCCATCAATGCAATTCTTTGTATGTTAATGTTATTAATGTTTTAATTTGCATATACTTTGTTTTTATTTAATTTACCTTCGTTTGTTTTTCAGAAAGATGTTGAACGTGCTTATTATCGATCCCTGATTTTTAATGTAAATGAAAACATCGCAGTAGAAAGTGCAATGTGTATCCTGGTTCATAGAGACCAAATCAGATACTTAGGTCCAATAGTATTACAGCATAAAGTATAAAGAAAAGTCGTGTTTGCATCCGTGCCTGGCACAAAAACTTATAGAAAGAGAAAGTGTCTTACAGAAAACAGAAATTGAACATCGCCTACATGTGTTGCGTGAAATGAATGGAGTCCGTGTGGAAGTCTTCTGATCCGTTTAAATAAAACTTAATTTGTTTACACAAGTTTATTCAATTCAACCCTCTAGTGTTTACTTCCTTCCTTTCATATCTTGTGAATTTTTAAAATTGTACAATTATCGCCTTGAAAACGCACAAACGTATATAGATAGATACTTCTGTTTCGACTGCTAATACTATTACTAATAATGCTACTAGTAATAAATATACATTTCTTCCTCACAGTTTGGGGGAATCTCTGAATTTCAGGGCTGTGATTATCATCAGGCACAAATTGTAAACTTAACTTTGCAATAAGTTAATATTTATAACCTAATGTTAAGAGAATGAAAAGTCCATTTTCTCATGAGAAAACTAAATAAATTGGTGAAAATTATTTGTTTTTTTAAAAAATGAATAGATTACAAAACATTAAAAAAATTGTGCACTCGAATGACAGATATATATATATATATATATATATATATATATATATTTTGAACAATAAAAAAAAAATTAAAAAATTAAAATCTTCAGACACACTGGGTTGTAGATTAATATTCTTTCGTTTTTTTTATTATTATTCCATTTAGATTCCTCGACTAGTTTCGGCCAAAATGGCCATCATCGGGAGGAGAAATATTTCTGCTTGCTGCTAGCACTAAACTACAGAAATGAATGTCTTGATGGAGAAAATGAACTTTTGTCTGTAGTTTTCATTTGTTTTTTTTATTTTTTTATCTTTTTAACACGAATCTTTTAACATTCCTTGTGTTGGTCAAACAGTCTCTTTTAAGTTGTTATTTGAGATAAGAGTTGGATAGATACATGCTGCTATATATATATATATATATATATATATATATATATATATATATATATATATATATATATACAAGTATATGATTGGTGTATATGGAATGAATTCCAATAACCAACAATTACTATTCTTAAAAGAGTGCTCAGTAATTTTATAGTTGTAAACTTGATAGCGAATAAATGTTAAATTTTGATTTTGTAATTAGCAGTTTTAAATTTTAATATTAAATTTTATCATATAATTTAGTAATTATTCGCTGGAATAATTATTTCTTAATACTAAACATCTGAATAGATATCAAAACATGACTTCGTTATCGAGCTTTTTGAATTTTCCTGTACTTGTGTTCTGATTGGTCCATCTAGCCTTTGTAACAACGTTTTCCCCCTGCGTAGAATATTAATTAATTTGAAACTTTTAAAACCATTTATTTTACATTCAACGTCATCACTTGATAAGACACCGAAGGTGTTGAAACAAAATGGCTATTTTTGTAGTGATTTTATAACATATTTATGTTATAAATTTTTTTTTTCTTTAAAAATAAATAATTATATATATATATATATATATATATGGGGAATCTATTTTAAATAAAATGTGGCCGCTGTAATAACTTTTAAAATAATATATATATATATATATATATATATATATATATATATATATATATATATATAACACATACACAAAGTAAAGTTGAAAAGTTTGTAGCCACGCGTGGTAATATTTCAAATTGCCCTCAAACGTATTTGTTTTGAATTTTAAATGAGAGAAAATTATTGCATTTGGTTAAAAAAAAAAAAAAAAAAAAAAATGAGACATGATTTTTTATTAGAAATATTATTCTGACAAATAATAAAAAAGCATTTTATGATTTAATTTTACTCTCGCTAAAATATCCGCCTTTAGCGTTGATTAATGCATCACAAATTTTTGGCATTCGTTGCAAAAGTTTACAAGATTATAAATTTGCTAATTGATTACATTCTTTTTCCAATGACTCTAAGAGCTCTTTCATTTTTTTTTCACTCTGCCAATTCATCTTATCCTAATTCTGGGGGTTGGCTACAAACCATTGAACTATAATGTGTGTGCGTGTATATATATATATATATATATATATATATATATATATATATATATATATAATAAATAATTTGATTTAAAATATGGTTTTCCGCAACACAGTTCAAACCATGTTTCAATAATGGAAGCTAAAAGTTTCGAATTTAATTTTGTAATTAAATTAAAGACATTAGTTCCATTTCATCCTCAAGTGAATTTTATATATATATATATATATATATAGAAGGGCACCTCGAAACTGTGTAATGGTTAGCAAGCTTCTCTCGCTAGAACAAATACGACTTAGTAGTGAATTCGATCCTCACTGGGTGCCCCATAATTTCGGCCTTGTGTCGCATCTAAGCCGTGTTTAGAAAATCACTATATATATATA
This sequence comes from Acanthosepion lycidas, assembly GCA_963932145.1. Lineage (NCBI taxonomy): Eukaryota > Metazoa > Mollusca > Cephalopoda > Sepiida > Sepiidae > Acanthosepion > Acanthosepion lycidas. The sequence continues at coordinate 86,079,514 of OZ010573.1, read as the reverse complement.
TATATATATATATATATATATATATATATATATATATAGAATAAATCCCAACAAACCTACCTAGATTTCAGATAAACGGATCTTCAGGGTAGACTTGTTTTCAAGCGAGTAATACTGCTAATATATATATATATATATATATATATATATATATATATATATATATACATATATATATATGGCCACTTGTATTCGAGGATACCTGTGTATTAGGGCGGCTAACCTATCCCTATTGCAGACGCTTGCTCAGGCGGATTGAGTTGTCAACAACCACAGAGCCCACCTGTGGTTTATACTGCAACAATGTTGCTGAGCAGACTGAATTTACAGTTTCTTGCAAAGAGCGTGATCAACAATTTGAACAAGGCCAGCACGCTAAAGCCCTAGGCCACGATGACTAATAACTTCGTGCTAGCACCGCTATCGACCGCACCCAATGGTTCCGTCTATCCAATTTCACTTTCGTGGTATGGTTTTCAGGCACTTTCCAAAGGCGCAGTACACTGGGACCGACCCCCCGACTAGTCCGATAACATCAGAAAGTCTCCTTCCTGACAAATCGGCCATATGCCCATAATATATATCTCGCTCGCTCGACTCTTCCGACGTACGAGGGTCAAGCAGATCAGTTCCCAGAACAGCCCGACAACACCACATGAGAATTGATTATAGTGGTGAAGGTTTCGTGCAGGATCATCCACACTTTTTGAAGGGCCGAATACAGAGACCTGGTGCACTACGTGCCACAAGGTCTCCAAACGACCCTCCGCAGGTTATGAATTCAGAGTTGTTCTTCTCCTAGACCAGTTGCCATCCAAGGCTATAGAACCCAGTCTGTCCTGCTATTTACCCATAGCTGGAGGGAGAAGAAGAGGATTAATTCCTTTACCATTTATATATATAAATAGAAGATAGTTTGTTCAATTTAACGTTACCCACACCCCGAAACGATTTGGATTGAATTGTGGTCATTTACCTAAAATAAATGGATGTAGCACATGGCCGACAACACTTTCCAAGCAGTCATTCTATTTCTGTTTGTGGAAGGACCAATTCTTGCTATTCACTGCCTACATTTACGAACATTTTGAAGTATGAACTTAAGTGTGTCAAGAGGGATGAATCACTAATTTGAACCAGATATTGATAATAAAAAAGAGTTCCGAACGTAGAGATGCCCTCAAAGTAAATATGGGGGAAAAGGATTTACGAATTTACGTATTCATATGTTTCATATATATATATCTTTTTTGTCAACAAAATAAACCATTTCGATAGCTCTATACTGGATAATGTTTCATATGACGCCTCGAAGTTGGTAAGGTGATGTCGACAGAGAGATCAATAAACATGAAGATGAATAATAAAGAGCATTATTCATACAGCATTATCTGCGACTAGAACTGCTATGAATGGTCTATTAATTCCATGAAGTAAATAAATAATGCTCTGCCGAGTGATCAAAACAGAGAATTTGAGAGTACTTGAAGAGATGTAGCTAAATTTGGAACGTGACATTATACTGACACACTTTCACGCCTACATATATGGACACTTATTTCTTCTTTTCCCGCCTCTCTCTCTCGTATATATATATATATATATATATATATATATATATATATATACAGAGAGAATGATAAATAGATGGAAATAGGGAGAGAGAAGAGAAATTTAAGAACCCATATAATGGGTGTGAATGTGTACCGTATATATATATATATATATATATATATATATATATATACGTTACACACTGAAAACATTGATTACACACACACACATATATATATATATATATATATATATATATATATATATATATGGGAAATGCAACTTGTGTCTCTAAGAATATTTATTCAGATAAACTTTACCGGTTTCACAGTTCTACGATTTTCAAAATTAAATTTCGATGGAGAGATGTGTGGGTATATATATATATATATATATATATATATATATATATATATATATATACACACACACCAACCTACTCTTATCTATCTAACTTTTTGACTGGCTTTCCTTACAACTTGGTGAGTGATTTTGCATCAGACGCTGATGAAGTTTTCCGCTGAGGTGTGCCGTAAAAAAAGGAAAAATGACAAACCCGTCTTTATTCCGGGAGGAACTTCAAGAAACTCCGCTTTTTTCAAACTCCTACTCTTTAAGGCGGTCCCACTCGCTCGACGGAAAGAATCACGCATTTTCTGCTTCCTCTTTTTTCTCCTATTTTAGGTTTTGCATTTCATCCGTTCTCTTCTTCCATAGTGGACGTATTCAAATTCACACTTGAAGGGACGCATTTTTAAAAGCGAGCGACAAGGCACTCCTTGTCGCGCGCATTTTTAAAAGCGCGCGACAAGGAGTGCCTTGTCGCTCGCTTTTAAAAATGTTTCATTTGTTCATGGAAGATTTCGTTTAATTTTTTAAAATAAAAAAAAACTAATTATTTTCTAAACGTAATTATTTACTTGGCTAATGATCAACCAGGTTATATTACTCTTCAGCGAGTGGCTCATCAGTGGCTTGTATAATTCAAAATAATCTGTTTTGTTTTCATGTGTTTGTATTCGTTTAAGATTTTCAGTCACTGTTGGTTCTCTTGATTGCCTTATAAGAAAGGAAAGACATATTTGATTAAATCTGATGGAATGTTACTGCTCCCCAATGATCCTTCTTAAAGAAAAGTTAAATCTATGAGATATGGTTATCGAAAATATAAGTCAACAATTCTTTCTTTTCATTTACCCTTTTGAGTGCTAAAACATGTTGATACTCCATCTGTGTTTCTTCATTTAACTCCCGCTTTACTTGTGTTTGTTACTCGTCAAATGAACCGTGCACATTCTCTCCCATTAATAATAGTACAACAATGGGAAAGACAGATGTATATATAAACAGGTTGCGATAGATAAATTGTCGTCTAAACGACGCAAAAATAAAAATAACACTGACATCCTATTTTAACAGATATATTTACCAAAAATTACACAAGAATATCTTAAAATACAAAAAGTAAATTTATTTCAAATTGGCGTCAGCCACGGCCTCCAGACGCCCTCGGAATCTCCTGCAACTCTTCTTCACGGTCTTCTTGCTTAAGTTGGTCAATGCTGCCATAATCTTTGTCTTCAGTTCATCTTTGGTGTTACAAGGAGTTTTGTTGGTCTCTCGCTTAACTGCAACACGTATAATAATCAAGGTTGTTGCAGTCTGGGGAGCTAGGTGGGCATATATAAGGAGGGATATGGTAGAAGAAATTGTCTGACAGCCATGACTGGCTTCTCCAGCTTGTGTGACATGGCACAGGGTCCTCTTGCCAGATATAAGGTTTTCCAGCAGACACATTCTTGACCCAGGGCAGCACTACCTCTTCAAGTCACTTGATGTAGGCCTCCGTGTTAAGTCTGAGGCCCTGTCGGAAGATGAATGGTGGCATAAGGTCATCATCACTAGTGATCACTCTAAACATTATGATGTTGACTGGATTTATACAACACTATCCAAATCCTCTGCACTGTCCGGAGATTGACAATATGTTCATACTGGAGCTTCCGGCGCGAATAGCAATCAGTACAGCATGCCGTTTCCAAATTTCTAGCTGAGTGAATCGCATTATGGTGCTCTTTTTATCACAGACGGTGCTCTACTGACCCTAGCATACTGTGCAGTCGACGAAATCAAAACAAACAACATGCATATATGTGTGTGTATGTATTTGTTTAGTTTGTTTCATAACATATGAAAGTTTATAAATTTATTTTTATGCCGAATTACGTCGTTTTAATAAGCAGCAGATAACTATACATAGGTCTCTTTTGCACGTTAACCAAAAAGGTTAGATTTACATGAGAGTCAAAAAAGTTGACATCCGTTTGGTTTGCACGAGATTCAAAAAGTTTGGCCTAAGTTTGGTTTCCCTCAACGTAAAAAAGTTTAAAATATGCACACTAAAATGGTGGCTTCATTTTTAGAGAGAGAAGAGGTATCACTCTCTAGTGTGTCATCGATGTATTCTTGATCTCTTGGACTAACAAGATGATATATATATGATACATTAAGTCATATTCGTATGAGCAAAAGGAGAAAAAAATGCGCTTTCAAACAAACGTAATATTTTATTTTATTTTGAAAACGTTTAAGTGTAAAAAGTATTGTCTAATTTTACGGGTTTAAATGACAAATATCTGAGTGAACAATTACAGAAAATCTTGTATGTAATCCTTTATTAGTCAGGTTGAAAATTCCTCATTACTCCCTTGGATAAGCATGAAATAGCGTATTGCTATTCCAATTGTATTGTTTCGGAAGCTATGCTCTCCGAGCTTCATATTCCTTTTTCTTTTTTTTTTTTTGACAGTGGATTTCGCTCTGTACAAGGCCCTGGAGCCACTCGTAGTAGAGGGTTACAATGTAAGAAACATAGCTTGTGGACATATATATAGAAGATAACACTTAACCCTAGAATTAAACTGGTTAAGATTGTATAGATCATGAAGTATCATCTTGGGAGTCAGTTCCAAAGGGCAGTGGTTCGTCGGAAGAGGTTGATTCAGTAGAACTTACATCTCACAAGGGGTATATTAAAAGAATGATGGTGGTTCGTTACGATGTGCGTAGCATAGCTGGTCTTAGCCATGAAGTTCATGACTGGTGAATTCAGTTAATCTGAACATTCTCCATGGAAATAACGATAGAGCAGCGAGAGGCTTGCGGGAAAGTGATTGCAGATTGGAAAATAATTCGTCGCATACAAGGAGATGCTCTTGAACGCTATTGTGACTGGAAAGTGAAGACTGTGAAGCTGCAGCCCATATATGACAGCACAACTGTGCTTCATTTACGGCTTGATGTGGCTCTTAGAAAGGTAGAGAATAGCAGAAGTAGTGAGATTCTTGTTGGAGTCGTACAGGGAACTAACCATTTTCAAAGCATTTTTTGCAATGGATCGTATGTACGAGTTTCTATGGTTTGTATTAAGTTTTCGAGAGGCGCTCAAGGCATGTGGGCTCCCCGAGGGAACATCTATTTAATTTTAAAATTTGTAACGGCCACTGCTTCCATATGATGTCGATTTGATTTTTCCTTATATGCAATACATTCAACGAACCAGGTGAACTACACCATAGCTGTTATGTGGTGATCTTACTGTCGCTGAATGATTACATTTATTCGTCAATATTATTCTATCTTTATTATATTACAGAATGAAACAGATACATCAGGAATACCGAAGAAGCAAATGATCGAAATGTTGTGATAAATCCGTTAAGGAAATGGTCTGAGGAAATCAATGCATAATGGTAGCAACAGCACAGATCAAATATTTTAAATGTCGTACTGAAATATTAAGAAAAGAAAAACGTTTCTATATTTTTTAACCATTTACATTATTTACATCGTTCGGACTGTTGTTCTCATCTTTATTGCCACATTCGCGACGTTTCGGCCGTTGTACGCTCCGGCATTCTGCAGGTGATATACTTCGGAATTTTTGATCCCTTTATTTACAGGTGTAGATTTTTCTAGTTCCACGTTTCATGTCTTTTTTTAACTTCTCAATTTCAGTTAATTTACTTTAGTAACTCAACTACGTAAACTTTTGTTCCATCTGCTGTGGCTGGGAATAGAACTCTTTGGGTCACGTCACTTTTTGGATTACTTGAACCAAATGCTTTTATCCACTGATGTTCACATGTGGCCTTGAGGACATTTTGGGGACATATAAACCTCATGTATCAGTACTCATTTTATTACAGTTTTAATCATTATTGTTTTTCTCTAGCATTCTATATTACAGGTTCCCATATTGTATTCATGTTTATACTTGGCCGGCGTAGATGCTTGTGGAATATTACATGTGCTAATTCCTTAAGTTTTCGTATTTTCTATGTCTGTTATTTCACCTTCATCCCACATAGAGCAGTGCTCTCCCCTTTTCTTCCATATATGATCAGCCATGCCTGATTTTTCTATTTTCCCTCGTATTACGACTTTATCGTGTTTCCTGCTATATTATCGTAAGGCGGTGGTCTGTTTCTCCTTTATATTTCTTGCAACAATTGCACGGGATGGTTACAAACCATCTTTCATCGTTTTCTCCTCAATTTTTGGTCTTACACAGAAGAGATGTCTGCGTAGCGTTGAACCTCTCCTGCAGGATGTCCTGATGTTATACTGAGCAGAGAATCTTTGTATCTTTTCCGATAGGCCCTTCACATAAGTAAGAAAACCGTGATTGTTTTCTGAGTGTTGTTATCGTCGTGTACCCTTCAAGATTCTGGGAGCTACTCTTATGTACCCAGGGTAGTTGTTACGTCATGAATATGGCAACCGTCTGAACGATGTAAATTGTGTAAATCATTACAATACCTCATCTCAGAAATAAATATAGACAGATATTTCTTAACCAGTTTCTCGTATACAAACACAGCAATGAAAAATTGGACCATATTGAAATATTCCGTATCGCGTCCTTATTGAATATATTAATAGAAAGCACCCTCTGGTTTTCCCTCGAGAGGTCAATCTACTGACGATGAGGGGTATTATGAGAATGATAAAGATGTTTAAGAAAGATCCTGAAAAAAGAAGTCGACCGATAAACCTTTCCAAAGCAAAATCTGACCTGGAATTGGAATTAAAATAGTAATGGCAAACACCCTGAATCCATCATGAAATTACAGAATATGGGATTAATAAATCCATAAGACTTCAAATGGTTCCTTGTATGGATCATAAACCATGAATTTAGTATAGATGGTAAAGAAATTAAACATAGGTTAGTGTCCAACACTATAAATTGCTACATTAAGTTGCTACATTGTTCTATACTGATGTACAGTGTAACCCGGATATAAGAGAGATTTTCTCAGGTCCCAAATTAGAGCATGTGTTAATGTAAACAAAATAGACCAAACCCGGATAAAAGAGAAACCCGGATATAAGAGACTTAGTCTCCGGTCCCGACAACTCTCTTATATCCGGGTTACACTGTAATATATAGTGACCAACATGTTTATATTGGACTTTGTTTGATCAAGAGGTCCTAGCGGGCCGAGTTGTTCTAGGGCACGCCAGATGTAATAGGGGAAGCAGGTTCGAATTCTACCGGAGGACGCATATTTTTCTAACCAAATTTCTCGAATATTCAGGCCGGTAGATGAAAATGAATAAATATACGATTTAATAAATAAATAAAAAACATATCATTTACTCAAATATGGGTATCCATTTAAAAAATAACGTATAAACGAATAGATTAAAAAAATTGTCGGATTTAAATAATATATATATATTGATTCAAAAATCGTACGACATACAGCAATCGCTATCACTTGACCTAAAATATTTTTGCCCTTCCTTGCCTTTAAAGGAGTGCCCTTTGCCGTGCTGATGTTGCTACATGCCTTACTTTTTGCCTATCTCACACTGCGAATTTTTTCTAAGCTCTATACTAAACATTAAATCTGTAACGAAAAAAGAACTAAACAAGATGAACACAAAACGAACAGCTTTAAAAAAGGACTCGTAACTGGAAAAAACGAATGAAAAAAGAATGTTAACAACAAATACTTTTCACACCCAACCCAGTTCTGCGGAATCAGAATCAACGTTGAGTTTAAGCAAGCGAATGAGCCAATTGGAGTAAAGTGCCATGCAGATTTAAATTTTTCCCATTTGTGACGATCCAGCTATCGATTTTTTTTTTGGCATGCTAGCATGCTAGTTAACATTCGTGTCAGTCAACTGTTGGCTCTCACGCTGGCCAATAGAAACTTCCTGCCTATTCGTGGCAGCCAGCTATAGGCTCTCACTCTGGCAAGTTCAAAATGGCCGCAAGCTACATAAAAACTGCCGTAAGCATGAAAAAATTATTTCCACTATCGATGGGATGTAAAGTCAGTCTTGGACTTCCCGCTAATTTGGAACATGTGCATGTAAATTTTGGTGCAAATTCGTCGAAAATTGCGTCCGTGCATTCGTTACACACACACACACACACACACACACACATATCCTGCCTTTTATACATAGCGATATATATATATATATGTATATATATATATATATATATTAAGAAATGGACAAAGTCCGACAATTTATTTATTAAAGACATTTTTATGTTTAACGTTCTTTTTATAGATACAAGTATTTAAGAAAATGCTCTGTTTATAATAAACAGTATTAAATAACATTTACCGGCCTGAATGTCCGAGAAATTTTCATAGAAAATATTCGTCCTTTGACAGTTCCGTATAGGATGCAGTTTCGAATCCTGTCAAAGACGAATATTTTCTATGAAAATTTCTCGGACATTCAGGCCGGCAAATGTTATTTAATACTGTTTATTATAAACAGAGAATTTACTTAAATATTTGTATCTATAAAAAGAACGTTAAACATAAAAATGTCTTTAATATATATATATATATATATATATATATATATATATATATATATATATATATATATATATAATTGATACAAGTATGCAAATTGTCACTTAGCTGATTGGTGTTACCGTCAGCATCCCTACAATATGTCGTTAACAATGAAACTGAAATTATATCAAAAAATAATACTGTAGTTCACGGTAATGAGTCAAACAACTAAGGCCGAGGAGAAGATGGAATGTTAGAAATTTACGTCTAGAATTAGTTTATCCTTTCTTTGATCAGACTCTGTGTCTTTTATAGTATATTTCAGTTTAATTGAAAAAATTGCAGAGGGAATTTAGTTTCTTCATGAGTTTTCGCTTGAGAACATAACGTTCCGCCATATGCAAAAGTCTTTTAACCAGAAATGCCAATCATTCATTTTTGATTAGCATTGTTTCAAATAGTGAAAAATGGGTTTCGCATGTCAACAGAAAGCGAAAAAGAGAAAAGTTATCACAAAATGAGAAACCAACGCCCAAACTAGGATTCCATCCACATACGTCCTTGCTTTGTGTCTGGTGGAATATGAAATGTGTCATCCATTAAAATCTATGGGAACCTCGAAAGACCATCACTGTCAGCGATTTGATTCACTAAACGAAGCATTACATCGAAGGTATCTTGCTCCGGTAAATAGAAAATGTGTTATTCTCCAGCATGACAATCGTTACAAATGGAAGTTTTAAATTAGAAAACAAAAATGAAAACTAATCTGATCAGAATTGGTAACCTTAGATTGTGCTTACTTTTTGTTTACTTTTCGTTTCTCAAAGAATAAGCAATAGATTTTAAAAGTGTACATAAACAAACAAGAACTGAATTTAAGATCTTTTTCATCAAAATATTGAAGATAGAATAGGCATGAAAGTATATATAAGCCATATCACATTGATCATCGAAGTTAAGCATTGTCGAGCCTGGCCAGTACCTAGATGAATGAGCGCCTGGGAATACCAGCTACTGTAAGATTTGATGCGTAGGTGGTGCAATAGATAATGATTCGGATTTGTAAATCGAAGAGCCGAGTTCTAATTCCATTCGAGTTTGTTATATTCACTTACTCGTAAATATACTCAGATAATAATACACATTTTTCCTCAGGTATAGGTTAATTAGAAGGAATTGATTGTATCAATAAATCATTATTATCACTAAAACGTCTTACAAACAAAAAAAAATATATTTTGTAGCTTTAAATAACCTGAAAAAGGTTGATAAGCCTTAGAAACAAGCCAAGAGATAAATTCTGTTACTTTAATTCATAAGCAACAAGGAATGTAAATGTAACAACAGAAAACTACATTGAAAAAATATTGCTTGTATCCCCCATTTTAACAAATAAAATAACTCAATTTGGGATTTAGCAAATGAACGAACCTGATTTGAAATTAACATTGAAAACATCATTTATACAGAGATTGTGTATACGACGATTGAAAAAAGGAAGAAAAAAAAAACATTATGATTTTAAATTTATAAATATCATCTGTAACGATATGGATAGGATTCACAAGTACTGGATTAAGAGGGGAAAAGCAATAAATAAACATCTTTAACATACACAGTAAGAGTAAACAATATTAGCCATCTGTGATTGAATATTAAACTTTAATTTTCAGTTTACTTCTTTAAGAGAAACTGATTGAGAAAGGCAGGGAAAGTGCGAAATGTCTCTAGATTCGTTCGATCGAACGCCAATGAATTATATTAAAGACATATTCTACAATGAATATAATAAACAAAAATTAAAGATGAACTGATACGAAATAAAAAAAAAAATCAATATACAGTGATCCCTCGGCTTAAGTTGTTTCGAGTTAATTATTTTCAAAGATACGATGTTTTCTTTAAAATATTATATGGAAAATTAAGACTCGCCGAGTCGACCGTTAAAAACATTAGAAACACTAAAATAGAAATAAACACTAAAATAACAATAAACATGTATAAAATCATATTTAAATAAAATTAAAAATAATATTATGTATACTATATATCATAAAAAATAGCATAATCAACTATGTTCAGAAGTTGCTCTTATTTCAAATTCCTGCCAACAGGCGACACTAGTGCGTTCTTTTCCGCTCTAACACCGAATTTGAATTCAGAATTATTACATCCTTTCTCTGACGTTGACGTTCTTTCAGTTACATTTCAATTGTGATTAAAATACATTTTTGCCCATGGCTCTGAAGAAATGTTCCAGTGCAATTACTAATGCTAAGCGTAATGCTATATCACTGGAAGAAAATGTGTAAATGAATTATTTTATTCAGAATACTGTACGTACATATCTTAAATACTATAATAAGCAATGAGAAGTGCTTATTTGCGGTTTATGGTATGATTATTTCCACCTAAGAGGCTTCTCGTTCTAAGTCGTGAACTCTGGATCCAATTAAGAACATAGGGTGAGGTATACCTGCATCTTTAATAAAAGAGAAACGAATATATATATATATATATACATATATATATATATATATTACGGCGTTAAAAACAAGAATATTTTTAGATTGGACCATGATGTTATTAAAATAAAATACCAGCCGACCGGTGGACAACACAGAAAACCAATTCCCACTGAAGTCCACCGCACAACCAGGGCTATTTATGAAATGATCCGCTATAGATGACCCGTATGTATTTCCATATTTTTTTTTCTCCTGTTTCATAATTTTTCCTCCGTTTACAGCTCTGAAGAGAGGGGGCGAAACCGGTCGGCTGGTATTTTATTTTAATAACATCATGGTCCAATGTAAAAATATTCTTGTTTTTAACGCCGTAATAAAGTTTTGTACCACAAAAAATATTTTTAAATATATATATATATATATATATATATATATATATATATATATATATATATATATATATATATAAGATTGAGCTGAAATTAATTGTACGAATTAGATCACATTTGCCTTTCGAACCATGAAGCTGCCAGTACAGCAAATCTAATATTAAAATTTTAGCATGGTCTTGGCTCTATTTTTTGTATTTTTTAAGCCTTGGGCACTTTGTCTTATTTTCTTATGTGTTTTGTTTTTTAAGCGTAATGCCAATGCTAACGCCGTAAATAACGATTTCCTTATAAGGAAATATCCGGCACTCTTTCAAACAAAAATTTAGCGTTACCCTCTGTTGAGTTTTATGAAATATTTGTCTGAAAATACATTTTTCAGGAAAGTGAATTTCTCAAATCCACTAACTGTTATTATCTTTCTAATATTCATTGGGGTTTTCTTCCTGAACATTTGTTTAAGTTAGTTTGTTTTATTTGTACCCTCTTACTTCTTTTAAATAATGACATGCTTTCATAAAATAGTTTTTATAATATTTGTTTAAAGTTGTTAAGCATAAAGACAACAGATGAGTTCGTACGGATATTCTATAATCGTAGAACTTCCAAGAAGCTTATTCAGTCATTAACTGAAGAATCATGATTCATCAGAAAATTTAAATTGCAAACGGGTATTTTCTAGTTGTTATTATTATTATTATTATTGAGTGAGTCAGCCGCAGGAAGAATATTGCTCAAGAAAAGCTTAATCTCGCCATCTTGTCTTCAGTTGGTACCTTGTATTTACTTTTTTTGTCTTGTTATTTTCCGTTGCACTAGGCAGAGTAAAGCTTGCTTGCACCTCTTCATCCAAATTAACTTCTCTTTTGAATTTGTTAGCTTCTTTTATTACGGAATAAAGTTTCTTATTTTTTTCATGATCTTAGACACAGATCCTGTCTTCTGTAGTTTACATGTACCTTTGAAGACGGATATTTGTAAGACAGTTCTAGTTGAACTAATCCCCTGCCTCCTTCAGATCTGGGCACATACTGACGATCAACATCAGCCTTAGGATGATGCATGCAGTGGCTAGTGAGAAGCTTTCTCGTTTTGTCATTCATACATTTAATATCAGCTTTGGTACCGTTAAGGATGTTGAAACTGTATTTTACACCATGGAGAGCCAAAGTGTTTATGGCTAATATTCTCTGTTGTGAATTCAACTCGCTATTTGACATCAGATTGACGCGGCTTTAGTATTCTTTTCTTAGATTCTGATTCATTTGAGCAGGATGTATTTAGTCTCCTTCGTTTACTCTTAGATATTTATACACTTTTTTCCAGTTCCTACATCTTTGCGGCAAAATCGAGATCTATTGAGTGAGTTTCGCCAGTTCCCCCATTTTTAGAATATTATTCTTGTACATCTATCTAATCCGCAGTACATACTGATGCCATCACTGACGCGTGTTTTAATATTAAGGAGACTTTTCAACGCATTGCCGTCTGTGGTAATAAGGTTTGAGTTCATACATGTCGTCATTGTCGGCTTTATTTCGTATTCAATAATTTATGTACTTCCTTACTGATCGCTTCCTTTATGATGATGGCGTTGATGACTAAATCTGCCGCCAACGTGAAGGTTCAAGATTAGAAGCTTCCAGTTTCACAAAAACTTGCTCTCGGCATTTATTGCATATTGCCGTTTAGCTTTGCAACTGTTGGTTGGAAGCGAAAGAAAATCAGAGTAGAAGAATTTTCCGATGGCTTGAATTTGTTTAAGGTGGAACTCAACTTGCCAGGAAGTGACCCACACACTTAATTACATGAACTTCCTCTGCAGTACATATGGAATGAAATATCCAGAATTTAGTAACGGACTGCTGCTGATACTTATAATTTCGAGTGGTGCCTTCTATAGCATGTCCGTCATGCGTAGCCGTCTTTATCCGCTGGATCGATCGGTGAGATCTATGTAGAATACATGATTAATATACTGTTGTATATTCAGTATTCTTATTTATTACTGTTTAGTTCATATGAAATGAATTAGAGACAGATAAATCAGAAGAGGTTGCATGGAGGTTCCTTAAAAATTCCTTGTTGAATGTTCAACAAATTGGAAGTAAAATGTGACTTTGCTGTGATTATGGTATAACGAGGTTTTCTGCTTTTTATATTATACTTCAGGAAATTTTTTTTATCGATAAAGAGATTTTGTATATTTCCAAAGCCTTGAGGATGAAAGAGTGTCGCACATTATCAAAGGCTTTAAGATAATCTCAGCTGTGCTGAAATTTTTTAGATTTTTTCGTGAAATTTTTTCAGGATAATTTCATTTATCAATAATTAATCTTTGCAACTATATGAGCCTCTTCTGCATCCTTTCTATTCTAAGCGAAGAATGTTGTTTGTATCGGGAAAAGAGCAACTACAGTCAGCCAGTACAGACAGTAATTTATATGTAGTGGACAGGCATGTTATTGGTCTACAGTTGTTTTAGATCATTTATTGCTTCCGTTTTTTTCATCTGGTAGAAGGTATGTAATGGCATCAGTCATTCATACTGAAATTTAATTTGATTATTTTCATTATTATTATTATTTCAATATTGTCCGCTATAAGATCTTAATATCGAGTAGCATTTTAGGTATCATGAAAGTTTTCTGACACTAAGAGTTCATCACCTTCCGGATTATTCTTGCCATTCCTAATAGAAATTCCATCTGCAGCAGTTCCAATTGAGAATCTATATTAATATTCCTTATTAATTCAATCGTACTGCCTAACAAAAGTGACAACGTCAATTGGTGTGACTGTTACCTTTTCAACTTCGATCGGTATTATTATTATTATTATTATTATTATTATTATTATTATTATTATTATTAAACTGATCGGATAACCTTCATGCAAAAGGACAAAAAATCGTTTGGGAATCTGGGAATTGATCATCCAGTCAGTTTATAATTCTGAGTCCACGGGTTGGCCTTTTTTTTTCGCTTGATGCCAGACAAGTTAATATTAGTTGAACTCAAGGCCACTGTATAAGAGCGGCAAATGACAATCAAACATACTACTGTTGCAGCACAGTAGGCCGCCATCCACAGAGTGATATAGCGGATAGAGAGATATACAGAGAAATAATAATGCTGACATATTTTGTAATGTCGTTTAAGCAAAATACTGTCGGCAACTTTCAAATGATTTCAATATTTGCAAACCATATATCACATCGTTTGGGCAACTCGACGTGGTGTAATGGTTAGAAAGCTTGTCTTGCTAGATCAATTACGATTGAGTAGTGAGTTCAATCCTCACTGCGTGCCCCATACTTTCGGCCTTGTGTCACATGTAAGCTGGGCTTAGAAAATCACTATCACACCGTTTTCTCACATCAATGACTGAATATGGATCCAAGTAAATAGACCCCGTTGGTCTTGAAAAGGATTGCCCTTCATTCATTAGCGCTAGAAAATCACAATCAAAGACAAAATCCCAAATCACTTAAAGTCCTTCAAAAACTAAAACTGATAACACATGTAAACCGAAGAGAAAATAATGACATAATCAATATGTTGATCCCGCTACCTTACATAAAAATATTAGGAACGAAACCCCCTTCAATATTGGAAAGAACGATAACAGTGAACTTGTGGAAGAGTTTTTCACGGAAAAACTAGTTTAATAGACACATCTATAAGTATAAGATTTTGAGACTTCCGGTAGTCCTTCCGTCACACCCTCTAAAATATCCGTACATTCACTGATCGAAACCAAATTTTGGGGAGAAGTGTAAACAAGAAAGGGGTACCAAGCACATTTGTTTTTACTAGGGTGCTTAGCTTAGTACAATAAATTTTTATTAGTTTTTTTGAGAAAATTTTTTTTTTTTTAACGAAACGTAGAGTTTTAAATCTCGACAAATAACGTTAGCAATAACTTAAACAATACTAAATACTGTGTGGATCTGAAAAAGACGTGCGAGCATGTTGCAAAGAAATTCTAGTTGAGTAAAATTCAAACGACACCGACGCTAACTGTTAAGTGAAACAATGCTGAATGTTTCCTTATAAGAGAACGGTTAATACCGCCATTACTCTCACCATTTTTATACAATAAATTTAACGTAATTGAACGCGACTATGTAACCGCTTCTTCATGAATATCATCAACATTAGACATCCATGAAGTTTGGTTTTGGTTGGAGAAAAAAAAAATAATTAAATATTCTGAAAAATATTACATTTAGGAAAATGTCAATAGATAACAAAAGAAAGAGAACTAAAATGCTAATTGATAAATGGCAGTGAATGCTAGGCGATTTCCACGCAGAGGAGATTTGAGGCTGCAGAAAAATGTCGACAGCATCTTGGACAGGGCATGTGAGCATCAAGGGAATTTTGGAGAAAAGGAAACTTATACAGAGAATCAGAAAGGAACAGTTGAAATTTGTGGGATACATAATGAGGAAAGAGGGCTTGGAGAATTTGTTGCACAAAGGAGTTACGGAATACAGATAAGGTAGATACAGCAAGTAACCTACATAAAAAAGCTTGTTTAAAATGGAGGCAAAACAGAGTGGGAGAAGAAGTAAAAACAAAAGTATTGTTCGGAGATCCAAAGGATAGGAAATAATACTGAGCCATAATCGCCCACGCCCTGCATAAAGGAAGATCACATCAATTCGACTCCGCTAAATGTAAAATAAAATTTTATAAAAATGGTAATGAAAGCGATTTTAATATTTATGTTTTACTTAAGTTTTAACATTGAGTTTATGAGCATATTTTGTTTTACGGCACATCAACCTCAATGGGTTATTTAATACCGAAAGGATTTGTGGAATAGATTCATTTGTTTGTTTGCTTAGCGTCATATCAACTCCTTATAGGTCATTTAGTGCCAAAATTTAATTTTCTTGGGAGAATTAGTAATTACTTTTACAAAAATATATTGCTGATAAGATCTTTTTTTTTTTTTAAATTGTAATATTTTTTTTCAAAAAATGTTTTGGTTATTTTTATATAAAAAAACTATTTTCATACATTCATAGTGTATTCACCCCAGTTGGCGAGTTAGATATTTGCCCATGGGACTGTAACAGGTGCTACCATCCAGGGTTAGAGTTGAACTAGAAACAACAGCAATTATGAGGTGGTTTCACGTTCCACAAAACCTCCCGATCAGGGGCCTTACTGCCGCATGTAGTTTTCCCTCACATCGAGGACGTTTAATATTGACTTTAAAATAACTTATTTATTTCTAATAATTATTCATTCTTTACAAGATTAAACGATATTAATTAACACAAAATATATTCAGTTTGTATTAAAATATATATTGTTTACAGCCTTAAAAACGAAAAAAAATCCTCATGCCTAAAAAACATCCTTTCTTGTTGTTTTAGCAAATGATATTTGTGCGTTTGTTAAGAAAACGTATAGCATTGAGGTTAAACAAAGAGGTGTAAGCAACATAGTAATAAAACATAAATATAATATACAAAAGTGTTTTTTCCTCTGATCAAGTAACATATTTCTATAAGAAAAAAGATCACACACAGAGACACGTATAGATGTATGTATGTATGTATCTATGTATGTATGAAATAACGAAAATTTATTTTATAACCGTGAAAATATAAACAAATTAAATCTAAGAATTTCCTGTTTTTATGTTATAAGTATTTTAATGCTTAAATTTCGTAACGTTCTAATGTTTTTAGAAATGTTTGTTCGGAGTCAATGATTAGAAAAACGGTAATCATTGACTTAAAAAACACATTTCTATACAGTTTTTTTTTTGTATATTTTAAAGTATTTTATATCAAAAATAAAATAAAGTAATAAAAAAGCGATACCATATAAAAATAGATTAAATAAAATTAAGATAAAATAATAAAAATAAACATAAACTAAATAAAATTTAAATCATCAGTACTTTTTAATATTACGATAATTTAAATATATCTCAGATTCCCATATGTATGCACGTTGAATTTTTTTACACAAATACCTTTATAACGGT
>OZ010573.1:85889266-86054555 GCA_963932145.1 Acanthosepion lycidas | reverse complement strand
TATATACATATATATATATACATATATATATACATATATATATATACATATATATATACATATATATATATACATATATATATACATATATATATATACATATATATATACATATATATATATACATATATATATATATATATATACATATATATATATATATACATATATATATATATATATACATACATATATATATATATATACCTATACATATATATATATATATACATATACATATATATATATATATACATATACATATATATATATATATACATATATATATATATATATATACATATATATATATATATACATATATATATATATATACATATATATATATATATACATATATATATATATACATATATATATATATATACATATATATATATATATATACATATATATATATACATACACACATATATATATATATATATGTATATGTGTATATATATATATATATATATATATATATATATATATATATATATATATTATAAATTAACTGATTTAAAACATGTTTTTTCCGCTACACATTAATAACCATGTTCCAAAAACTTAAGCTAAAAGAAATGGAACTAATGCTTTTAATTTTATTATATAATTAAATTTGAAGTTTTTATCTTAAGTTTTTGCAACATGATTATTAATGTGTAGTGAAAAAATCAGTTAATTTATAATTATTAATATATATATATATATATATATATATATATATATATATATATTAGAGTAAATTATCGATCCTTTGGTATGTAACCCGGGAAGATCCTAGTAATATTAATTATTAAAACTGATCCACAGAGAGCTCGATGTATTTACTATATGAGAGAATATGTATTTTACCTCAACATAGTATTGTCGATTTCAAGCCGTTCTGTACGCGGCTATCACGAGTCTTAGGGGCTGATGATCATTGATAAATAGTGGCTTTTAACAGACTTATATATAGACTTATATATATATATTCAGGGACACCTTGTGTGTGTGTGTGTGTGTGTGTGTGTGTGTGTTGCGAAACAGTACTGTCTGCGAATGACATAATTTAGCTCTTGAAAATATCTTTCAATTGAACACTGTTGAATGATAAGCTAATTCTAGAAACAAAGGCCACCTGTGTTAAAGCGAAGCTCTTCAGTAAAATGAATGGAGCACTCCGGCTGATAGAAATTTTTTATGTCTGTAAAAACAAATTGCCAGATTTAGCTGCCTCATTCTGTCGAATGAAGATAACTCAGTGGTAGAAAATCTGACTGACTCCACATTTGTTGATTTTCAATCCTGGCTTGATGCATTCGGTTGTCTCGTCGCACTGAAGAGTTGTGATACAGAGAAACAACACTGTCTGCGAATTACGTGTGTGTATATGTATAGAGTGTGCGATGGGTAAATTGTCGTCATTTTATATATTTAATTATGTTGTTAATTTTGAATATATATATATATATATATATATATATATATATATATATATAAAATGGCTTAAACACTAATATTCCATGGTCATAATTTATTACATTGGAATCGTAAATACTATCCAATTCATCAGACCTACAAATTCAAAAAAAAAAAGAAGCTTTTTTTCTTTGATTTTGTAGGTGTGATGAATTGGATCGTATTTACGATTCCAATGGAATAAATTTTGACCATGGAATATTAGTGTTTAAGCATTTTTATTATGTCCTTACTCTGTCCTGGATATTGACTTTCTACCTGGATTCTATCCTCTTGGAACTTTTTTTATACAAAATATATATGTATGTGTATGTATGTATATATATATATATATATATATATATTTTGCATATGTATGTGTATATTTACCACTAATATTTATCTATCTATCTATATATATATATATATTGTTTTTCTTTTTCATAGCGTTGTTTGTTTTTGATTTTGTCGACTACAAAGTATAGTAGGATCAGTTGGCCAACGTCTGCGAAAAAAAAAAAAAAAAAGAGCAAAAATGATGAAATTCAGAAAAGGAATGCTCTAATGCCTAAAGTTACAATATGAACATTTCAGAGTGTTAGGGTATCAATTTGAGTACAGTGCAGAGAACTAGGAAAGAGTTGGATGAATCTAATAGTGATTACGAATATACGGCGGCTAGGAAAACTCACTCTGATCGTTCTAAGAACTCCCGAATTTGTTAGTGATGACCTCAGACACAACACGAATGCCTACATCAAGTGCCTTGAGGAGGTAGTGCTGCTCTGGGTCAAGAGGGTGGCTGCCGGAAGACCCTATATCCGCGATCAGGATTCAGCGCTATGTCACTTAAACAAGAGAAAACATTCATGGCTGTTAGACAATTTTTGTGGCCACATCACCCCTTACATCTGGCCACCTAACTCTCCAGATTGCAATTCCCTTATCTGTCTATATCTCTGACATGAGTTATTATGATTAGTTGCATTATTTACATTATTCGGACTGTTATCCTCATCTTCATTGCCATACTCACAACGTTTCGGCCGTTGTACGCTCCGGCCTTCTTCAGGTGATTGAAATTTCGAACTGAACCCTTTATTTCGTCCACCGAGGTAGATTGTTCTAGTTCCACGTGCCATGCCTCTTTTCTGTTATTTCCCTTTAACTCAACTTTCCAAGTTTTTTGGTTCACCACTGCTGTGGTCTGTTATTGAACTCTTTGTGTCTTGTCACTTGATATATCCAACGTTTTTATCCACTGGGTCATGTGTCCTTGAGGAAATTCTAATCATATTAAAAAGGCCGGAGTGTATAACGGCCGAAACGTTGTAAATTTGGCAATGAAGATGAGGATAACAATCCGAATAATGTTAATAATGCATGCAACTCCCCTTAATTATGATCTGCGGAGCGCAGTTGAGCAGGATACCAACAAATCTCTCTGTAACGCCAAATATGAACTGACATCAAGGATTATGGCAGCATTCACCAACTTAAACACGGGCACTGCCCAGAAGAGTTGCAGAAGATTTCGAAGTATTCTGAAGGCCGTGGTTGAATCTAACGTCGATTTTATTGAATAAACCTACTCTTTCGCATTTCAGCATATCTTTGTGCAATTTTGGTAAATATGTGTTAAAATAAATTGTCAGTGTTATTTTCATTTTTTTCGTAATTTAGGCGACAATTTATTCATCGCACCATATGTGCGTCTCTCTCTCTGTCTCTCTCTCTCTCTCTATATATATATTGCCTAGAAGCCTTTCTTGACTTATCAAAGTGCTACTCACAATTTACAAGAAGCCTCGATAGAATTTGGGGTCAAAGTTGAAAAACATTAGATAGATTAAAAATATAGTTATTTTTTATCGGTTGGATGAAAAAAAAATTATGAAGCAAAATCAAAGGTACCGTATTTTATGAAAAATTTCAAGCTATTTATAAGTACGCTGTTAGAGATAAATTCTGCAGATGTTTCTAAAAGCAGGACATTTCACACAGATATAGATCAGCTCGTACTAAATTCATTTTCGTGGGGTGTTGAAGCAGGAGCACCTCAGGGTGGCCATTTTGGGGATTTTTAATTCTGTTCAAACTTCAAAGACAAAAGTCGTAGAATTATGATTGAAGGCTCGATTTCTAGGTTTTTCACATCAAGGATTACATATCTGAAACCACTTTTGAAATAAAGGTGATATTTGACATTTTTCTTATGGCTTAAATTATGTTATTCTGATAATCAGAACTATATTTTTCACCGTTTACACTATAGTCTTTGAGAATATTGGGTCAGGTAGATAGTTTGACAATCTAGTTATTCTTCAACAGAATCTTGTAAGCTTTTCAATTGTACCTCTTGTCAAATTTTATCTTTAGGGAGAAAATAGTTATGAAACGAAATCTAAGGTACAGTATTTTATGAAAAATCAAGCAAATGTCCAGATATACAGAACTATCACATTTTTATTTAAGTATATCCCTCTTATGCTATATGTTGTATTAGGTTGGTGCAAAAATAATGTCGTTTTCTCACATAGTAACATATGTGAGAAAACGACATTATTTTTGCACCAACCTAATACAACCATGAAGCTGTAACCAGTTGAAAAATAATATATCCAAATGCAAAATACAAAAAAAAAAAAAAAGACATTTCTTAGTCAAGATCGAAAGCATCCATCAAATTTCTTCTTATTCATATTCATCTTCGGATTCCTGGTTGGTATTTCGTACATTTAAACACGTGATTCCGTGACACATTTTGCACGATGGTGCACACTGTAAACCGGCTCTTCTACAGGAACAACTCTTTTGACATTGTTCTTTACAGTCGCAGAATACAATTTTCACTCTGGAGGACCAGCAGTAACATCAGTCATTATGGGTGTACACTTGTCATCAGAATTTCGCCAGCCCCAGCTAAGCGGTTTAATATCGGCATTACAGAGTGCCTTCCAAGCCCGGATTTGGTCATAAACCCTCACCCCATCATAGAATGCTGTTCTTGGAGACCGAGGAAGCAGAGCAGGATCAATGTTGGGTCGTCCAGCAGGTACCATTGCTTCATACTTTTGTTGCCTTATTTGTTTCAAAGTAAATATGGTGAATGAAGGAGCTCGAAAAAATCATGCAGTTGCATTTCCAATATCTTGGTGGTCCATGTAATCCAAATAGAACGGTCCTGCAACCTACCTCAAGTCACAGGAATTCTTCAGTTTTGACAAAATTGATGTTTTGCCAAATTTATGTATGACAGATGCTGTGCCCTACCCATTAAAGGTATGAGAAAACGAAATGTATTGTATGTGTATTCTATTACATGCTTAAATAAAGTCATTGATACTAAAAGACACATGCTCATCATGATTTGTCAGGAAGGAGGCTTCCTGATTTTATCGGATTGGAAGGGCCGTTCCCAGCGTGCGACACCTTTGGAAAATGACTGAAAACCATACCACCGCTTGACCTAAGCTTTGTAAGTGAAATTGGGTAGACGGAACTCTTGGGGGCCGTCGTTAGTTGTGCTAGCACGAAGTCAAAAGTGATCGTGTCCGACAGCTTGAGCGTTCTGGCCTTGTTCAAATTGTTGATCACGCTAGATAACACGCTCTTTCCTAGGAACTGTAACTAAGCTCTGCACAGTATAGTTGCAGTATGATCTACAGTTGGTCTCAGTGGGTGTTGAATAAACACAAATGTGTCTGAGCATGCGCCTGTAATAGGGATTGGCTAGCCGCCCTAGTAGACGGGGGTTATCGAATACGAGTGGCCAGCTATACATTATTTGGACAATAATCAACCTGAAAACCATGTTTTTCTAGTTTCTTGCCCAGACAATCTACCAAAACTGCTTGTTGACATAGCTAGTTAGAAATTCTGTTATATATCAGACGGGCAAAGATTATACTCGTGGATCTGCACAACTTGAAAAAAAACTTTGGCTGATCTTGATTTCTGTATATTATCTTTTGTTGATGAACCATAATCGTCAAATTCAGTAATGTTTATTCTTAAATGGCAACATTATGCAAAATATTGCTGAATTTCTCATTTTTTGTCCAATTACATCAAAATAAAGCTCTTCCATCAGCCACAATTTTTACCAAAAGAAACTTCCTTTGATGCAACTTGTTCAACAAGATGATTTTTCAGTGTAGCTTTATTCTTAGCAACTCTCATAACACCTCCTGAAAACAAAGATGTGGGGTACGGTGTCAGCTCGTAATAAAATAAATTTTCTATCCGTGTTTCTTGTTTCCTTCCAACAACTACTACTACTAAGCGCAAAAATCAGAGTCAGAGGATCTTTAGAGACATTGTCAACTGATACCGAAGAATAAAGAATTTGCAAGTTAGTTATTTGTTCTTTTCTCTTGAAAGAGAAAATATGCAAATGATTAGCAAATCTAAATGTTGTTGCATTGTAGCAGTTATTTCTTCAGTGCAATCGCAAGTGAAAATATTTTTTTCATCAACGAGTCTTGAATGCAGGAACACCATCTTTTTTATTAGTCTTGAAAGGGTTGTGTCTTTGAAACCGTGTCAGAATGTTTTCAAAGACATTACTGTCATCTTGAATGCGACCTGGCAGCATTTCTTTGTGTTTCTTAGTTGCTTTTCCACTGAGATTAGATCCTCCATGGCATCACTCACTGCTGCGCTACGATGCATAGTTTTCGTCCATAAATTTATTATATATTCCGTCATTCCTCTACCAATAACTCGTCTTCTTTTAGAGATATCATTAAAAATTTCTCTATAGAGAGATGAGCCATTTATACCACATCAGGTCTTTTCCGTGCGCCTCACTGTGTGGTTTCCAGCAATTAACTGCGCAGAAATCTCGAGGTGGTCTCACTCTAAAGTCAAAATGGGCTGTATGTAAAGCCGGCAGATTTTGGTATAGTCATTATACCTTGTTGCAGCAAAACGTTTGATCATTTGCTTTGTTAAAGAAACAGGTGACAACCAATCATTACCCTCTCTGCTTCTATGTACTGCTGCACAAATTCAACGTACTGTGTATAAGAATGCATGTGCATGACTTTGATGATAATTTTTCTTTTTCAGAAAGATCCAATGACACATCATTATTTGAAGGGATTGGGTGACTCGAAGATGTCAATCAACTGTGATTGTTCATCAGGGATCGCCTCAAACCAGAATTCTTCAAATAGTAATGACAAGAGCAGCAGCCGACAGCATGTGACCACGGATAGCACATGCATAAGCCTTTTCTGTGAGCATATGAACAACTATTAATGGTGTACATACAGTTTCTAATGCTTCTCTAAGACCACTTCTCTTCATTATACAGCCAATGGAGCCTAGGAAACTTATCAACTGGTGGAAACTTCCAAGACGCACAAAAATGTTTATCTTTGCAGACTAAAAAATCTCATAAGCCTTCATATACAACAGTTGATCAAATGTTATTGTTGGGACATCAAGTTTGTTGCCCTGTTCACTAATAAAAGTGAGTGCAATGATGTTGTTTCATTAGCAGGCAAGTTGATTATAGGCAGCATGGTGACAAAGTTTAGCTAGGGGCTGCTTAGTAGTAACTGTACTCATGTAGCCAGAACGGCTTGAACACTTCTTGTTGAATGTATGAGCCCATGTCCATAATATATTGACAAAGCTGTGATTAAATGTCTCTGGTATAATTGGTGTTAGAATAATTTAAGTGCAGTTCTGTCAACTGGATAATAACGATTGATTTGGATGACTTTATTTGATGTTATGTCAAACCATTTCTACTTAATATCCCTTGGTACAGCTGCTCTTAAAGTTTTCCTGTCTAAAAACTCCTCATTAGCTATTGCAGTTGATCCAAATCCATGGTGCGTATTCTAACTATCAATTGTTGCATGATCATGATCGGTGTTGTCTCCACCATACTAAAAAACATCTGTTTCTTGTGGGTAAATGGCTTCCTCAATAGTACCATGCTTGACAACGTTCTGCTTGAACTTGGCGAGCTGTCAAAAATGTAACAAAAATTCTTTATATTAATTGTGTCTTCACTCATAGTAAAAGAAAATGTTGCTATGCATAATAGAGTTAAACAACTGTACGAAAAATTTTTGAGTTTCTTAGCAAATATAAAACTATAAAAAAAATTGTTGACTAATACTTGAAAAAGTACCAACTATTTATGAATATCACAGAATAGGTACATTTTTATCCCAAATTCCTAATAAAATATCAATCCTCATTAAATCACCTCTGAAATGATATATTAAGCCAGTACTTAAATTTATATGATAGATATTATTTTTGTGAAGTGATATTTATAAGGCTTTATTTTTATTGGGTGATACTGGGATCTACAGGGAGAAATATTTGGTGACATATTATAGGGCCTGGAATAATTACAGCGTAATATTTTCTATCTTATGTTTTTCAACTTCTTTATCTAAAAATATATAAGGATACCAAATTTCATTAATTTCTAGCCAGTGGATCAGAAGCTATAAGGTTTTCTGAGAGACCGTTGAGTTCGAAAATGCAATTTCCTCAAAAATAGCTTACCATACTTTATGCATCATAACATTTTTTCCATGAGAAAAAAATGACATGATATACTATCAAAAAGCCAATAAAATTTCCAATACCGAAAATCTAAATCTATCTAATTTTTTCTAGGTTAGTTACTTTTTGTCTAGTTCTACCGGACTATATGTACGGCACATCCGTCCATATCAAAACATAACACTCTGATCATCATTTAAACAATATTCATTTAATAATGAAAAATTATTAAATATTGTTCACTTACTTTTGTCTTACCAGATTTGAATTATGGAACTTTGTGTCCTCAACATTTTTCGTCTGACCTTTCAATCATCTGGTGAACATTCATGAATGTTCTCAGATTTGAAATCCTTCAAAAACCAATGACGTTCTTGCTCTTGTATATAAACATGTGCAACAACATGAATCCTTACTTTTACCTTCATAAAGTCCCCAGAGGAGGAAACGCGTCGGTTAAGAATAGCTTTTCCTCTTGTCTTTTTATTCATTTTGTTTCTTAACAGATACATTCTATCTGAAAATAATTTACACACACACACACATATATATATATATATATAAATTGTCTTCAGCTAGAATGTATCTCTAAAGCAACAAAAGTATATATATACATATGTTTAGTTGGATTGATGTGAGTTTGTAACCCTGGATTTCACGCTCTTTGTGATCGTCAGATAAACTGATTAATTTAAAAATTTTGTATTTATTTATGGTTGCGAATATCGGTGATTTTATATAAAAATCGCACTCACACACACACGCACACTCATATATATATATGATTTTTTTTATTTAATTGCATATATATGTGTGCAATTTTTATTTATATACGTACACATTATTCATACATGCATACACACACAGATATATATATATATATATATATATATATATATATATATATATATATATATATATATATAAAGAGAAAGATATACAGAAGACCACGTAAATATAATTTCACGATCATTGTCCTAATCTCAGTAGAGTTAATGCAAAATTGAATTCTTTACATAATGTATCCCATCAGAACTGAGGTGATCAAAGTTCTCGACAGATCCGATTGTTTTATTTGTGAATTCGCATGATATCTTAGAGAACAGTGTCATTCGTTTTCCATGACCTACTCCACGGTTTGAAATTTGAGTTTACCTTCTCTTAGACAATTTGTTACTCAAGGCCAAAAATCTCTGTTTACCCTGTTACTTTACACACAACATGAGTTAGAAAAGTGATTCGTACACTTGCGCGAAAGAGAACGCTAGTGACAAAAATGGTATTTGGACTCGGCTCGCTGATAATAATTTCTATGACAGCAATTCCTTAGTAAACAAATTATATAAACTGGCAATAGATATTGGTCTTTATGGAGAAATCTATTAATAACCTATATTTTTAATGTATAATCCGTATATATAAAGTTAACAACATACGAAAAAGCTCACCTAATAATGCGCAAGTTCATTTTCCCAACAATGAATAAGGAGAAGGAAATCCCAGTCGATTTCCGTTTGTATTTTTTTTTTTTTTTCCAAAACAACTACGGTTAATTTACAGACCGTAACACAAATATGCGTTGTAATGATGATGATGCTAACGACAGCGTTTGATAAGTAGATTTATCGACATCGCTGCTGCTAACAGTTTGTGGAGTGGTAACAATAGTAGCAGTGCAAATAGGTACTGTTCAAGTAGTGGCAACACAGCTGTAACTCAAGTTGTTCTTACGTCACATTGACAAGCAGCGGTTTCTGCTGTGTCATTATTATATGCAATAATTAATTGTGGACATTTTACGGTACTTCAGAGGGTTGGGCATTGTTATTACGATAGCTGATCATAGATTGTACGAAGGTTTTTTTAAATTACGATATGCCAAAAACGTAAATATTTTCTAGCTATCTGCAAATATATATTTTTTTCCTAAATTATTAATGGATTTCATTCTGCCTTAAATTATTCTAATTATGTTACGTTTATTTTTATTCCACACAAAAAAAAAAAAAAGTTTAAAGTACTATACATACATATAAAGAATTAATGTATATATATATATATATATATATATATATATACACACATGCGTACACACACACACACACATATATATATATTAGTACTGTTCTTGATAAAATAGTGGTCGATGTAATAAAATAGTGCTTTTAAGTATAAATTAATAAATATACATTTTTATGGCACCGGTCAGGATAAAAATGTATATTTATTATAATTATAAATAGCAGGACAGACCGGGTTCTATAACTTTGGATAGCAGCTGGTCTACCACAAAAAGAAATGGCAATCTGTTGCGGGGAAAAAAATGACTCGTTCATGTATCGAAAGATATATGATAGTCTAAGCGTGTATCCCATAAGTGAGCAGGATATACTATGGTCTTGGTTCGAGAAGGAGAATTCAAATTCAAACCACCTACTGCCTTGTAGGTTCTGTCTTGTTAGGAAAAGGCTAGAAAAATGTAGTTTCAGAAACAAATCCACCTCGCATGTCCTCGAAGAAAAGAGCTGGCGCCTTAATTCGATCGGCAAAAATAATGAACATGGATCGAAAAGATACTAAACTGGAACACGGCAGAGCGCCATAGACGTCCCTAATTTTGGCCTAATCACCCATGCGTGTATCACCCACGACATTTTAGACGACGAATGCAATCATTGCAATATGATGGAACTTTACATATTTTCCATCAGCCCTGGTGGATCATATTTCCGCTCAGCTGGGATTTCGTATCTCAGTTTTCAAGACTAGCTGATTTATTCTTTATTTGAAATATTGGCGTTACACGAGCTTCTACTTTCTATGCCACTGTGCTGAGTGTAGCAAATATGTATAGTGATATGTGTGAAGCCTGAAGTTTGACCAACCCAACACATATGTAGAATTGTCATAATTAGAAATAATAGATTTCCTGCAATAGTTTTATATCAGCGGTAATTTATTTGTAGTTAAGAGAGCTACTGCTATCACCAAAGAAATACTTTAGAATGATAGAACCACTTAAGAAACAGTTCGAATTTTAATTGCGAAGCCCAACCCGAAAATATAACTTTTGGGTTTGTCGTGACGAAAAGCTATATCTAACAATTTACATGGGAATCAGCCTCAAACGCTTTAGACTTCATTTCAATTTTCTTCTGACGTGTTAATGGTGATGATTTGAATATGAAATATTATTTTAGTAAAAGTAATTATTGTCATAAAAATGTTTACATATATGATTTTTTCTTTTTCTTTCAGATTTGGCAGATATTTGGGCGATATTATTTTTCAGGCATTATTGGCATGACTAAACTAACATGGCCCAATAGAGAAATAAATAAGTTTCTACCAATAGCACTGATTTATTTACTGCTGACTCTGATCCGTCTTAATGAAACACTCTTTACAAGCACTCGTACTACTTTCTTTAACTGTTTTATAACCTTTATCGACTTTTCAAACAACTCATTTAAAATATTATATCTGGTTGGAAGGAAAGTCCTCGTGGTTTTTTAGAACATTTATTTAGCAACTGCGAGAAATTTCCTTCCATTCAGATCGATATGTCAATTAGTACTTAACCTGTTCATTATATATTTTCTATGGTTTTCGTTCTGGTTTACATAGGATTAATAAAAAAAATTCCTTCTGAAAAATCTAAGTAAAACGCCGATATTAAAAAGAAAAATAATCTGTAAATTTCAATAATTCAAATATAAGGTTTGCTTTTATTTTGAGCATCATCATTTATAAAAATACCATCAATTTGGCTCCATTTCTAATGTTTGTTCTTTCATAGCGGGTTACTGTGATGTTTGCATACGTTTCTATCATAATTATATTAGACAATAATTATTTATAGTCACGTAATTACTGAACAGATAGACGGCAAGAGAGATAAAGGAAAACAATGCATAAAATTATGAGCTTGAATAAATGGATGGAGGAACAGGAATCAGGAGAAAACCAAAGTTTAAGACTTACAAGGGACAAGCCATGATCGTTTACATCCTGAGGGGAAATGGTCCATAAAGAAGTTTGTAATACCCAGGAATATTATGGCTAAACCAGAAACTCCTTTCAGTTACTTGACAGAAGTATTCGGAAAGCTACTTAAGTAATCTTGAGAATTTGACTTCTATTTGCAAAATATTAAAAAAAAACAAAAACAACGTTTTATTGGATCTTAGAACGCTGCACAGTGATATCGGAGTGATAATAATTTCCCTTAACAAGATGAAAGTAGATCCAGATATTGAAAATGGATGCCAGACGGATGGGATTTACCTCTTTTGATATTGTGGTGAGATATAACCAACCGGCGATCTAAAATAACATTACAGTAACAGGGAAAACATTACCGCCTACCGTGGAGAGCGTAATGTCCAACCAACACCATTCAGTTTTACTGCTTCTGTCGAACTTATTTGATTCAAGGGGTAGGTTTTTTTTAATAGCGATAATACATTTAAATTTGATTTAAAATCTAATCCACAAAAATGAAAGAATTTTTATTATGCCTGTTATTTTACTTTGAGAAATATTTTAATTCAAATTAATTAATTTTAGGGAAGCTGCTTGAAGTGATTCGACAGAAGACGGAAAATGCGATACTAAAATCCGAAGGCGCATTGAAATAGGCGCAATGGAATAGAAAAAGAGGCCTTCCAAAATCTAAGCAAAGTATTAAGAAAAAGGAAAATTTCGTTAGAAACAAGGATAAGTGTACTTAACCGATATGCAATATCAGTCATACTTTAATTGCAACACAGATGAAGAAGAGATTTGAAGGAACAGAAATATTCTACAAAAGAATGCTAAAAATACCATGAACATGTGAGCAACTAGAAATCTTTAGAAAAAAATGAAAAGAAAAAGGACATTTATATTTCACATGGAGGCAATTGATATTTCTAGGGCACATGAGGAAAGGGGGCTTGGAAAATTTGATACTCACAAATCACAGGAGAGATTGAAAGCAAATGGGACAGAGGAAAACAAAACATAACCTAAGTAAGAAGAAGTGAAATATATATATATATATAGATATTATAAATTAATTGATTTAAAATATGTTTTTTTTCGCTACACAATTCTAACCATGTTTCAAAAATGGAAGCTGAAAGCTCCGAAATTAATTTTGTAATTAAATTAAAGACTGATCCATTCGTATGAAATAGCGAAACGTTTATCGTGTTTGGGGGATTAGCTTTCATTAAACCTTTTTTTCAAACAAAACACGACATTTATCAGAATCGAAAAATATTGATTCTTTATCTACTTAGAAAAAGGGGTTCACTTCAGAATAAAACTAAAATCATTATCGATACCAGGCTTTTTTTACATATTCATTTGTGTTTAGGTCGATATTTACAGATCTCAATTTTGAAAGACTGCTTACATCATTGATTTCTTTAAAAATATTTTACTTTTAGGGATTTTTCGGAAGTACATGCAAATACATTGGAGTATAATAATTAAATGAAGCGTAAATTTTTATTATTCAATTAAAAATGTATATATCCGTTTGTTCTTTATATAAACGAAATCCTTTTGTAAAAAACGCCTGTTTTTCTCCGAAGAAGACAGGGATCGATTTTACACTGGATCGATATTTTGATCAAGAACCCACTTACAAACCATAAAAAAACTGATTATTGAAAAATGTTGCTACTGGTAGAAGGTCTAAGAAATGCAAATCAACACAATTTATTTCCAAAACATTTTTTTCTTCTTTTTTTTTTATGAGTGGACCAGCCTGCCTTCGTGTCAGGAAATCTCTCCCTTCAAATGACTATTTAGTGTGTCTCCAAATCACAGATATTTCTTGAGGGCACTTGTATGCTATGTTATTTTAGATGATTAGAAAGCTATGGCTTTCAATAGAAATAAATTCAAGACGCTTACAATTCTTAAACAACTAGTTTATATCATGGTAAACTGATAACAATATTTCTTTTCTTCTATGTGCCCTGTCTCTTCAGGGCATGGCCTATCATGGATCAGCACAATTTCCTCTATGGAGCATAGATCTCTGTCTCTCATAATCTGTCCTGCCAAATATTAAACAGGGTCCTTAGTATAGGTTACAACCTGCTTTCCTCTGTCCACCTTGCCGCGAATATTTATTCAGTGAATGCCAAATCTTCTAAACCCGTTTTCCTCATTACGTGCCCTAAGGATATCAGCTGTCGCTTCCGGATATTATTCACATTTGACCTTTTTGTTTCAATACTTTTTAAAACTTCGTCATTGCTCACATGCCGAGTCCATGGTATTCTCAGCATAATTCTAGAGAACCACGCTTCTGCTGCCTCGGGCTTTGTCTTCATCTGTGACAAGACTGTCTAGCATTCACAGCCATAGAGTAGGACCGATAATACAGTTAAGCAATGTTTTATTTGTTGCTAACGAGATTTTCCTGTGTCTTAATACTTTGGCTTTTGGTCATATCATGAAACCGAATGATCACCGAAGTTATGCAACGTTGGGTCTGATCAGTACCTAGATCGTGACCACTTAGGGATACCAGGCGTAGTAAGCTTAGATGTGTGGTTGGTGTCATATATAATGACTCGTAATTATTAATCGGTGAACCAAGTTTCAATTTCAGATTCGTTATATTCACTTGAGCGCAAATAACATTGAGAAAGGTGTGAATTCACCCCTCCTCTTGACTGCTATGAGTCAATTAGTAGGAATTGTATTACTAAACAGTTATTATTTATAAAATAATTCTTAAAATCTACATATATTTTCTGGTTTAAATAACCGGCAAAGGGCTGGTAACCCGCAGAAAATAAAACAATCAACAATCAATATTTTGCTTAGCTTTTGGGCGGCATATTTTGTTATCTAAACCCCCCTTCTTATTTCTGCCTGGTACTTTCTGTCCACTGTTAAAACAATTCCTAGATATTTTTATGTTTATACTTGCCCGATTTTTGTCATCTCTAGTTTGGGATTCTCATGCTGGGCTTTTCTTTTTGCTAACAACCATACATTCTGTTCAGATGGTAAAAATGATGTATTAAACATGAAAATCAATACGATTAAATATATGAGTTTTTGCACAGAAACATATTTCAAATCTATTTAAATGCGTTTGGTATTAGGGAACGGTATTTATAATAATATAATGAATAACATAGTTACAGATCTATGCATGTGGTAATATCGATGTACGAGTTTGGATATATGGATATCTGCAACCCGGCGTCACGGAAAATGCGACACCAAATTCTGAACACGTATCGGACAAGCGAAAGAGTCATTCCAAAAGTTAACCAAAATGTTCAGAAACAGTTGAATTCGTTAGAAACAAAGAAAAGAATTCCGGGTTGCTATGTGATATCCATCCTCTTATAACTTTCTTTTTTTGGGTGGGGGGGAATTTGAGATGTCTTCTACTGGATATATCAGTTTCAGTTAGGGCAACTCGAGGCAGTGTAATCGTTAGCAAGCTTGTCCCGCTAGAACAATTACGACTGAGTAGTGAGTTCCATCCTCAATGGGTACCCCATATTTTCGGCCTTGTGCCACATCTAAGCTACGCTTGGAAAATCCCTATATCAGTTTCAGTTATCTCCCTTTAGTAACTCAACTCTCCAAGATTTTTTTGAATATAGGCAGATATGTATATACACACATATTTACACTTTATATTGTTCGGATTGTTATCGTCATGTTTATTATTATATACATAACTTTTCGGCCGTTTTAAGCGCAGGCCTTCTTCATGAGATATACGTTGTAATTTCGAATTGAAACCTTTATTTAGTTCTCTGGGGTAGATTCTTTCATACTTTCGACGTGCCATGCCTTCCAAGTGCCATGACTTTTCTAGATATCTCAGTTTCAGTAATTCACCTCTGCAAGGATGTGTTTATCTCTGCTGTAGCCAAATATTGAAATAACAACTTTTGGGGTCAAGTCATTAGATTACTACAACCAACGCTTTTATTCACTTGACCATGTGTCCTTGTGGAATGTAAATTTGGTAAATAGTTACAATACCACATCTCAGAAATATAGACAGATATCCAATATGGGTATCCAGAAAATAACGTTTGGAGTGTTCGGAATAAAGTGTTAAATAAAAAAAAAAGACATTGACACTTTACATTGACACATTGAGCCTCTGGCCCAAAACTAAAGAGCACTCTTGTCCAGCTTAGAAAACATCAATGATAATTTTGGAGAAATAACATTGAATTGCTCAATTCATCTCATGGTACTTCAAAACCACTTTAACTGTGGTTCAAGCTTTAAGTCCATTTGCGTCCAAAAGACCGATTTAGCACGAAAGTTTGATTTGGGTCGAAATTCCATTTTATTGTGAACATTGAGTTCTTCAAATCACATATATCGTGGAACTTCAATTAAGTTGAGTTTTTCAAGTCACAAACTCTGTAGAACTTCCAATCCTCACGTCATTTTGATTCCTTGGCATTCTGAAGAAATAAAATTGATTTCCTCATTTCAAAAAGTTTTAGATATATTTAAAACAACAAGAATTAAATTCACAATGTTTTGTGTTACTTTAAAGTCAGTATAAATTAAAATCTTTTAAAATCATTATTTTTTTTCAGTTATTTTAAAATTTGAATTTTTATCTGTTCCCTCCTCATCCAGACACAAATTCCAAGGTTGGATGTTCAAGCACCAGATGAAGGTTACATTTTCACTCCCGGGATCCTCCTGATTTCAAAAGGTATAATATGTCTATGTAGAGCAAGTGTGGCTCAAGGTAGTGGGGTTCCTATCACACGGAGAGACGGAATTTACGATTTGTGACAGCTTCTGAAAGCTAGCAAATTGGTTTCCCGATACTTTTTCTGCGGTTTGGAATTCAATGTTGATTTTCATACTAGTCAGTTACTTTCACTCTCGTATTCATGCTTTTACGAACAGCATGAATCCGTCAATCCCACCAGCAAACATTAAATAGCAGCGTAGACAGGGTTCTCTAATTTTGTTTGACACCCAGAGAAGGAAAACTAAAATCGAAATCTTGGAAAAGGCCAATGGCAAGCCAATCCTCTATCATTCCAAATAAGTCATGGTCGTTGCCAGATAATAAAGAAAGGGTATCTGTAGAGAAGGTGCCTTACGATGCCTTACGTCGTAAATGAACTGGCCAATTAAAATATATACAGACACAATTATTCTTGAGAAATTCAGAATATCAAACCTCTTTCTGAGCTGATTTTACACACATGCACACACACACTCATATATATATATATGTGTGTGTGTGTATGTATGTCTGTATATATATATATATATATATATATATATATATATATATTTGTGATACAGCGAAACAGTACTGTCTGTGAATTACGTGTGTGTATATGTATACAGAGTGCGATGAGTAAATTGTCGCCATTTTATACATTTAATTATGTTGTTAATTTTATATATATATATATATATATATATATGTTTATATATACATACATATATATGCGTGTGTGTGTGTGTGTGCGCGCGCGTGGGCGTATGATTTTTGTAAGGTCTTACCTGATCTCATCTGTTTCATTTTCTGATGGATCTTGATATTTGTGGGCAGGTGTGGTTTTTGCTTCGTACATGACACGGTTATGGGAATGCGCTCGGTGCAAGGTAAGCCAATGGATATACATTATTTATGAAAGGTAGATACAAAAATGGTTTATTAGAAGATAGAATAGCAACAACTAGCGTTACGGTTTAAAGGCGCACCTTCTATGAAGCTAACACATGAAAAATATCAATTTTTTTCTGGATACTGATTAACTGACGTGTCCATATCTTCATTAAAATTCCGATTGTTTGGTGGGAGAGAAGTTTACGGCAGAGTTCAAAATTTCCGGTAAAAAGATTCTTTTGCCAGTCATAATTTTATGTAACTTTCAGATTTAATTCATATAATGTCTGTGACAAACTTGAACTCGCTAGGTAGGGGCATACGTTGTTTTTTCTGTTTTACTTGCTTCCAATTTGTCCTGTGAATATCAAATTTTCTAAGACCTCTTTCTTCATTAGAAATTTCAACTGTCTCTTCTTGATAAGTGTCATTTTTGCTTCCATTTTCTCTAAAACTCTGCCGTCGTCTTCTCATTATCCTTCTGTAGAATCACATTCCTCTCTCTTCGATTTTCTTCTTCATTTGTGAGAAATTGTCCCGCATTCGCTGCCATATAGAAAGAATGATATTATGTAATAGTTCCCTACTTTTTTCTATGTTTTTAATGAAATTGTGATGTTTCTTAATACCTTGCTTAGCTTTTAAAAGGCATCTTTCGTTATATCATTGCGTCTTCGGATTTCGGTGTAGTACTTGCTTGATTCTGGAATCTCCAGTTTTGAATTTCTTAATACTTTGCTTAGCTTTTGGGACGGGTCATATACTTAAGTCGTATTATACAGGATGCAATGAATAAATTGTCGCCATTTTATTTTATTAATTTCACATATTCGAGTTGTTTGTTTTTGATTTTGTTGACTGCATTGTATAGTAGGGTCAGTTGGGCACCGTCTGCGAGAAAAAATTACGATTCCAAAAATTTTGAAAAGGGCATGCTGTACTGCTTCGCATTCCCCCCCAGAAGCTTCAATACGAATATTTCAGGGTGTTTGTGTGTCAATCTGAGGACAGTACAGAGGATTAGGAAAGAGTTTGAAGAATTTTTATGGTGATTACGAAGGTACGGCGGCTCGGGAAATTTATTCTGATAAGAAAAGAACTCCCGAATTTGTTGTTAAGGGCATCAGACTCAACACAGAGGCCTACATCAAGTGCCTTGAGCAGGTAGTGCTACCTTGGGTGAAGAGGGTGGCTGCTGGAAGGCTCTGTGTCTGGCAGCAAGACTCTGCACAATGCCGCGCAAGCAGGAGTACCCAGTTATGGCTGTCAGACAATTTCTACGACAACATAACCCTTACCTCTTGCCACCTACCTTCTCAAACTTGCAACCCCCTTGATTATTATGCGTGGGGTGCAGTTGAGCGAAATACCAACAAAACTCCTTGGAACACCAGAGATGAACTGAAGGCAAGGATTATAGCAGCAATCAAACAAGGAAACCGCCCAGAAAAGTTGCAGGAGATTCCGAAGTCATATGGAGTCCGTGGTTGAAGCCAATGACGATTTTATTGAACAAATTTACGCTTTACTATTTCAGGATGTTTTTGTATAAATTTAGGAAATATATCTGTTTAAATGAGATGTCTGTGTTGTTTTCATTTTTGCGTAATTTAGACAAAAATTTACCATCCTACCCTATAAACAAGAAAATAGAGTTCGGTGCAATTGTTTTCAGGGATTCAATAAACGTAAAAACTCTTTGTCCATTTAGAAAAAAATGTTTTATGTATTGTATAATTTATGTATTTAAAATAACAGTAGCAATACAGCAATATGTGATTATGATGCATAGTTAGTATTAGGTTGGTGCAAAAATAATGTCGTTTTTGACGTATTTTTAACGTCAAAAAACGACATTATTTTTGCACCAACTTAATATCTACATTATTAATCAGAGTACTTTAAAAACCAAGGATGTTATCTGAGCGTGATATAGCGTTGTCTAAAATTACGACTATAATGAATTTGGATTTAACTCATTTATAGCATCTTACTGTGATTAGAATAGAGAAAAATATCCGAGGATGTAAAGTAAATTTCACACAAGAATTTCCTAGTAAACCAGTGCAAAACTATTGGGAAAACTGCAGAAAAAAAAGCAAACTTAATTATCTTGCGGGCGGTGTAACGGTTATCTGAATATGGAATCAACGTGCCCGGTTTCAATTTCCGACCGAGTTCATTGCGTTAACTTTCGTACAAATAAACTTAAAGTTATGAGAAGAACATCTGTGCAAACTAGGCTCTCCAAGCTTGATCGGGCCGTGTTCAGGAGAAAGGAAAATCTTAATTCAAAACTAGGTGAACGTTGGATAGACAACTCATCCCCGTAAGGACCCACTTGCTACAAATAACACAGTAGGTACACCTAGCATGATGTGGTTGTGACCCTATGTTCCACAGGGGATACATTCATTCATTTGAGAGAGATAGATAGATAGATAGATAGATAGAGAGAGAGAGAGAGAGAGAGAGAGAGAGAGAGAGAGACTCCATATTTCTTTGTAATTGATAGGTTACGAACAGTTCCGTCAATCGATTTACACTCCCAAGGTTTGTGTAAAACTATGGTAGGATTTGATTTTCAGGAAATTCTCAAAGGGGAATCTTATTGTGATGGTCTCTATGGTCGATATTATCAAGAATCCACTTTCTTGATAAATCCAATATGAGTTTCATTGTCGGAATCAGTATTTTTAGCCACTCGGCTAAGCATCCATTTTTTTCCCTAATACAGGAATAAGGGGTGATTTAAATTTGCAAAACCTATTAAATGGGCCAGATAAAAGTAAATTTCCCAGGTAACATTTGCATACCAGACAACCAAAAAAGAGTGTGGTTAGGCTAAGCTTTATGTAATATTATACTATTATTCGTAATTCTAGTGGTCTTTTTTTAGTTTTGGATGATGTTTTCAGTCGGGACCTATTTGAACTGCATGGAAAATTAGATTCATTCGGAAAATATGTTAGAATAATCCAAAACTTATACTCGGATCAAATCGTCTGCTCACAGACAGAAATGATTTGAAAAGCTACACAAAAAGAGAAAGACAATGGTGTGACTTCTTAAATTTATTCAGCTTTTACAGCGACACTATCCTACGAGAACTGGAGATGCGAGAAGGATTCATTATCAGTGGGCGTAATCTTAACAAGATAACGTACGCAGATGTCTCTGTATTGATGGCTGACTCGGGAAGCAAACTGCAGAACCTCCTCGGCAGGGCGATAGAAGAAAGTGAGTGGAAATGAGTGACCATCAACTGATAGAGGTCAGAAAGTATGGTCATAAACAATAGAAAAAGCTCAAGATGAAAGTTACGACATGGAGATATCAACATCAAGCGGCTTTAGAAGAGTAAATAACTGTGGGAAGGTTTGAACATAGGAGGCAAAATGCGACACAGAGATCCGAACATGCACTGGATTAGCAAAAGATGCATTCCAAATTTTATGCACGGTGCAGAGAAACGGAAAAAAATATTCGTTAGAAGCAAAGAAAAGTCTGTTAGATTGCTATGTGTTATCCATCTTCATATATTGTAATGAATACTGGACAATCTCCCCACGGATGTGGAGAAAATTAGAGGCAGCAGAAATGGTGTTCTACACGGAATCGCATGCCGAAATTTTAATGAACGGAACGAGTAAGCAACTAGGAAATCTTTATGAAATAGCAACAGAAAGAACTTCTATACTCAAAAACAGGAAACGAACGCTGAAATTAATTGGATATATAACGAGGAAGAAGGAGCTGGAAAACTTAAACCTCACGCATCATACTGAAGGCAAAAAGAGATAGTGAAATGCTGTGAATCACTTATGTGATGGGTTTCTGTGAATAGATTGCGGAACGGGGGGACAAAGCAAAGGTAGAAAAATTGCTAGTGTTTGCAAAGGATATGTAGTTGTGCAGAGCCATGATCGCCTCTGTCCTGAACGGGCACAGGACAGAAGTAATTGCTTGAATCTGTGGTTCGGGCAGAGTAATGTCTATTGGCGCAGATGGTGGAATCGGCAAGTCGATAGCTCATCTGTTACGTTAACTTCGCGTTGATTCCATTCGGAAAGATATGGGATCATTTGCCCCTTTCTCACATAAATATGGTTCAAAATGCAGAACAGGTTGGGCTATGTAGTCTTGGACGCTAGCCAGTGTATGGGAATGAAAATTATACATTCAGATCCCTGGAGAAGGCAACAGAAAACTACTCCACTATATTCCCCAAGAAGTCGTAGTAATTCTTAGATAATAGTGAAAATGAATCTATGAAGAGCCGTGATCTTCAATGTTCCGATGACGGCGAAATGAATTAGTGCGATGATGTATAATTTTGAGGATTTTGTATGAAATTCGAAGCTTTTTTATTATTCAACAATGATACATTTAGAGCAGATTCCTCATATTGTTATATGTTCATGTACCCGCCTCACCCGATAAACCTCCGGGAGTGTCAAAAGTAATCTTTTATTTGTTCCCAAGAGTATATTGTTTTACTTCTTTTACTTGTCACCTCTGATCTATTCGTACTTAAAGACAAGATTACTAAGAAAGATTAAAATATAACTAAAGTTTCAGCGTTGACTAATGTGCCGATTATGGCAATGGTATTAGCGATGCTCACCAAAGTTACGTGAAATAGTAGACTTCGGGTTCTTCAGCTGAATGCAGATATGCATATATGAACAACGAATTTTTTGCGTTTCATGTTGTTGTAAGTTATTCACTTTTCATCGCCCTTCTTAATGTCTGTTTCGAAAAAGCAGCGTTATTGCTGCGTTCAGGCAATTTAACTCACACCTGGAGAAACGCTCCAGTAAGTTTTGTTTCTTACAACCAACATATACAAATTGAAAACGCTTTTCGATGATTTAGATATTTTGAATATGTTGACTGTCTGCCACATCTTATAGAACGTGTACTCATAAATGAAGGAATTATGAGAACAAGAAAACATAGAATTTGGGGTAAAATTATTGAAATCTGCTAAAATTAAATCACAACACTAAAAATAGTGTTAAAATGGAATTTCACTATAATTTTATATTACAGACGTAAATGGGCCTATTTATGTCTATATATGTTAAATCATTGACCAGATGATTATCGTGACTTATAAAACCCCAAACAATAATTCTTTGAAAATACTGACAGCAAAAATGTTCCATATATCTCAGAACCCTATAGAAGAAATAATCTCTTATTCAGAAAAAATGTCTGCAAATATTGGCATCAAAGTATTTGTTTATATAATTTATATTTTTAATCTATCCAGAAATTATATATATTCTGACAAAACATCAGATTATATACCCATTAGTATACAAATAGATCTAAATTCAAATATTTTGTTAAAATGAGCTTTATACTGGATATTCTAGACATAATTTTAGAAAAAATAGGCCCGTTATGATATTTTATTAGTTCAACATTAATTCCATCAACATGAAGAAAATGAACGAAATATCGCATCTTGAGGAAAAGGTAAAGAATTATAACCGTTTGACAATACAGGTCACATAGAGATAGGACAATTTTATTCTTAAATTAGGCAGTTATCTTTGGTTTGAGGATATTTACAGATCTGGGATTTTCAGGATTAAATTTTTAACTTTGTAGGCTTAGTATTGGAAAAAAATTCCAAATACTGTTGATTGTAATCATTAAGATTCTTAATATGACATGTTATTTCTAGGGTTTTGGAATCACATGTATATATTATTATTATTATATATTAACATGTCCTATAACATTAACTATTCTCAAATAATGTCTTTATTTGATTGCTATCAACCTC
The DNA here is from genome assembly GCA_963932145.1 of Acanthosepion lycidas. NCBI lineage: Eukaryota > Metazoa > Mollusca > Cephalopoda > Sepiida > Sepiidae > Acanthosepion > Acanthosepion lycidas. Next base: position 86,031,141 of record OZ010573.1, on the reverse strand, counting down.
TAAAAGTTTAATCGAACTTCGGCTATTGGGAAACTTCTCGAACTATTATTGATATGTTCGATCAATCATAATATTCTTATGTGCCATCCACATCATCCTGTCGATTGTAGCTCTTAATAAATGTTGTCTTTCTTTTAATTCTCTTAAACCCTATTCCGCTATTCATTACTCAAGTTTGCAATGCGTTGTTTTCATCAGTTCCTCTTGCATTCAATCTGTCTTGTGAGTATCAGATTCTTCAAGCACTCCTCCTTCATTATATGCCCCAGAAACCTCAACTGTCTCTTCCTGACGTTAAGTATAACTTTCCTTTTTGCTTTCTATTTTCTCCAAAACTTCGTTGTTGCTCACATGTTGGTCCCCGGTACCCTCAGCATCCTTCTCTAGAATCACATTTCTATTGCATCAAGTTCGTCCTCCATCTTTGAGGTGATTGTCCAGAAATCACTGCCATACAGGAGGACAGATATCAAGTAACAGTCTAGTAGTCTTTTCCTTGTTTCTACCGATTTTTTTCTATTCTTAATACAATGCTTAGTATTTGGAATGCATCTTTCGATACAACTTCGGATTTCTGTGTCACAGATTCCATCCTCTGTTAAAACATTTCCCAGATATTTAAATTTGCGTGCTTGTTTGATTTTGGTATTTCTTGTTTGCAGTTCGCACTTTGGGTTCAACCTTTTGGCAACAACCCTGCATTCTGTTGTTTTGCTGTTGATACAGGGTGACCTAAAAAAACGGGAACTTTTTAACAATCCAATAAAACCAAGAGTGATAGAAGAAAAATATTTTCTTTATAGTAATTGAAACCTTAAAACATGCCATTTAAGAAACAATGATGGAATTTTCATTTTTTAAAAATTACGTCCTGTAGATGGCGTACTCCTGTACGAATGCATTCTTGAAATCTGCTGTTGAGATTCCTCATTGACTGCTGCAACATCTCTGCTGGGATACTGTGAATTTTATCTTGCATTCTAAATGGCGAAATGTTTACTTGTTCAAGGTCATTGTCTCGCAGTGTTGCCGCTTGCTCATGTCTGGCAATACGCACTTCAAAAATTCCCATTTTTTGGGGTCACCCTATATTTAATCCTTTCTTCTCGCTTTTTTTCACTACATTCTGTAGGAGATTTTGTAGGTTTTTTTCTGTGTCTTCTATCATCCATGTGTCGTCTGCATATCGTGTTAAGATTGTGGTGGCCATTAATGAATTATGTTAGGATTTCTAATTCTCTCTGAATCTTTTTTTTTGTTTAACTGATTTTTCTACTGAACAAAAAGGAAGAAAAAAAAAAACAGCGTACATCCTCAAGATAAGCAATGAACAATTAAAAATTACAGTCCTTAATAACATACAAATGCTGAAGAGACTGTCAATTTTGTTACTATGATTACTACCCTTACTATACTTTACATCAATACATTCTGTAGGAGTTTTTCTTTCTGTGTCTGCTATCAGCACTGTATCATCTGAATATCTTATGCAGTTACGATTGTGACCGCCAATAAGGAATCCTGGTCATTTTCTTTTATGTGCTGTGTGTCTTCAGGACGTAGGCGAACATGAGCCTCAACATCCCCCTGTCCTCTGTAGCTTTTAATAAATTTTGTCTTTTTGCTAATTCTCACAGACCCTGTTCTATCATCTATTTACTCAAACTATTCAAGCATGTTACACAATGCTTTTCTATGTCCCGCTTCCTTCAATCTGTCCGGGGAATATACAAATTTTCAAGCTGTTCATCTACATTACGTGCCCCCAAAATATCAACTGCCTCCTCCTGATATTAAGTATAAGTTTCCTTCTTGTTTCTGTTTTCTCAAAAACTTTGTCGTTACTCACATGTTCTCTTTACTTTCTGTAGAACGATAGTTTTGTTGTTTCAAATCTCTTCTTCGAGGAAATTATTTAGCATTTACTGCTATACAGGAAGACAGATATCACGTAACACTTTAGTACAATTTTCTTTGTTTCTCGTTAATTATACCTATTTCTTAGTAATCTGCTTATTTTTTGGAATTAATATTTTTGCTATCTCAATACATCTTCAGATTTCAGAGTCATATTTTCCCGTTCTCTGTTAAAACACTTCCCTGTATTTAAACTTTTGTACTTTTTTGTTTTTAGTATCCCCGATTTGTAATTTGCTTTGTTGGTTCATTGTTTTGCTGACAACCAGCATTCCGTCTTTTTGTTTATATTTAGTTCTTTCTTCTTGTTTTTCTTTGCTACTTTTAGTGGGAGATTTTACGATTTCATTTCCGTGTCTGATATCAACATTGTATTATCTGCATATGTTTACGGCAGGCAAAGGTCAATTCTAGTACGACTTCTAATTCTCTCAGAATTGCCTCGATTTATTGGCTGAATAAATCCAATGAGAAGACACATCCTTATCTCACAGCCTTTTCTGTTTTTGTGCATCTGCTGAACAGGTTTTCTCTCCGTATGCAGGCAGTTTACTGCCAGTACAGGTTCTTATATCCTTCCCGAATATGTCAAGGTTGTTATGCAGCTATAACAAATCTTTGTGATGTGATTTATCGAAAACCATTGCGTATCTCTAAAGCACAGATACATGGCCTTCATTATTTGTATTGCTTTTTCTGATAATATTCTCAAAATAAATATTGCATTTTGTCTTCCTGTATCTTTGACGAATTCGCATCGTTCTTGTCTTATCTCTGACCTGATATCGCTGCTCTGTTTATTCCGGTGATGAGTTTTGTTATGTGGCCGATTTCTCAATGGGGTTCACATTCTTTTGTACCTGGTTTCTTAGGAAGTGCTATGAAAATTGATTCGCTTAGGTCTTCCGGTATATCAACACTGTTGTAGATTTCATTTATTATTTGTGTCTTAACTCATCATCTAAGGCCGCTAGCAACTCTATTGCAATTTATTCCGGCCCTGCCTCTTTGTTTCTGTTCAATTTGGCCAGAGAGCTTCCACTTCGTTTTTATATTTCCGGTCCATCTGTATTTCTGTGTACTGACGGTTGTTTTCTTTTGGTGTGGAAGAGTTCTCCGATATATTTGTTCCATCTCTGAAGTATTCTTTTTTTGTCTAATATCAGCGTTCCGCTCATGGATTTCATGTATCCAGTTGATGAATATGTCTTTTGTCCAGTTCTTTTGCTTTATAGCATACCTGCTCTACCTGTGATATTCATTCTTTCTAGTTCTGCATATTTTTCGTTGAGCCATTCCTCTTTTGCCTGTCAACATTTCGTCCTTATTTCTTTGTATAATTTCCTATATTCTGTTCCGTGACTTAGAATTGATTTTTTTGTCTCCATTTCATAATGTTCAGAATTTCATCTGTCATCCATCAGTTTTTTCATCTTCGTTCATTTTCCTTTGGGGATGATATCGTTTGCTGATATCACTAAATCTTGTCTTAATGTGTCCCACTTCGAGTTTCCATCTCCATGTTCTCCTTCTTATTCTCTTTTCGCACTCTCCATATATTTTTTCACTTAGGTTTGGGTCATCAATAGTCTGTTGTATTGCAATTTCGGCGTTGATTTAGGCCTCTTCGGTTTCCGTAGTTTCGTTCTAAGTTTATATATAATAGTGGGTGATCGCTTCTGCAGTCGGCACTTGGATAAGTTTTGCACACCTTTTGTACAACTGCACTCCTGAATCCCTGGATAGTTATGTTGCTTTTGGTTTTACGTTTCCCCTTTTGAGTTATTCCGTGTTTATATTCGTCTCGGGTGATCTTTCAAACCAGGTATTGGTTGTGATCTATTTTTCTCCACGTTCGTAGCGATTCCTAGTCCGAATTTCCCGACTATTTCACCATTATTCTCATTGAATACCGTTTACATAAACGGCAGAAATGGATAATTATCTGTTTTTGAGTTGTATTTTTATCTTACTTGAAATAAAAATTAATTAAAAAATATCTATTTTAATTACAAATGCTCGCTTATATAACAGTTGTGACCATGCCGGCAGTAGCGTTCTTTTTTAATGCAGTTTTCCACTGATGAGACGTCGCAAACCTATCACATCTCTATCGCTATTTGGCAAATATTGAGGCGACTCCATTCTTTAGTCCCACGATTGTAGACATTCAGAGTTAAGACACGCCATGATGCATCCTTGGAGTTGAATCTTCCTCATTTCCTCCGAATTCTAAATTTAAGAAAAAAATTCATCTCAGGAGTTTTTTTTCCCCAAAACTATAACTTTGTGGAATAAATTCCTGTATTGTTGCTTCCTGGAACACTAAAATCTTTATTTTTTTCTAATCAAAGGTTCAGGGCCGGTGCGAACTCTCCCCCAACTGAAGGAAGCTTGATTGGGGACCCCGATCAGTGCTTTGTGATCCTCCCTATTTGATCAACATTTGCCTACATGTAAATACGTTACAAATTAAAATAAGCACAACTGACTAATAAAGTATGAAATATTTTCCTATAAGCTTTTTGTTTTCGTTCAAATCCGTGAATTTATTTTTATGTCTCGAAGATAAAAAAAAATCTATATAAAATTCAATATATTTTATCCATAATGTTGAATATGTTCAATTATTCAATTTTTTTTTAACCAGAAACAACTTAAGTTGAGGTTAAAAACTGTCGCAAAACATTGTTGATCCATTATGACATCTCTCAAATTTGTATTTAGATACATTGGGTTTATTTTCAATTTTTATACATGAATTGTTCTCCTATATTGCATATGATCCATTATTGCACATAATTACGTTACAGTAAAATTTGTATTTTATATGAATACTACTTCCTAAAAATTGAGACGATTACTAGCAGATTACTAATGACACGTGTACCGGCCCTGCAAGCGTTATTAGTAACATATTCTTTTGCTCTCATAATCTTTACTTCCTACCACTTTGTCTTACCTTGTATGGTTGTCGACTCGTATTAGTATAAAAAGTATTAAAAACGAAACGATCCTAATATAAGCTAATGAAAAAAATAGAACGAACGTTATATCAAATTCAATTTCTGTAGTTATAATAAGTTTAATAAACAGGATTAATATCATTCGTAAATATTAACATATGATGTAATTTGATCCCAAAGACATTTTATGAATATTGTCAAATTTCCAATTATTATATCGAAATTTCAAATGCAGCACGAATCACTACCTCGATGCACTTAAAACTTGATTGTATGTCTAATTTCTACTGTTGTTCTTCTACCGACACAATCCCTGACTTTCTGCATGCTACGCATATGTTTGTGTGGTCTGTAAGTACGTGTGAATAAAGTACTTGTTTTTAAGTACTCGTGAATAGGTTTGTTGTAGCGGCTTGCAGGCAGACATCCAGGCAGGCAGACAGGCAGACAGACAGGCAGGCAGGCAACAAGGCCGACTGTCAGACGGCTGGTCAGATGAAGATGAGTGGTAGCAGATGAGAGGCAGATAGAAGGCCCGGTTCCTGTAAGTGGGTGAGGTGTGTAAACAGTGACTATATGAGAAAACAGCGGGGGAGTGACTAATAATGTTGGCCCGCTTCATCATTTATTGTATTTACATCATCCTTCCTGATAATAATCAGGTACACAGAGAATCCGCCGCTGACTATCATCATCGTCGTCGTCGTCGTCGTCTGCATTAATGGATATTCATCCTCATCATTATTTATAGTGTTTAAAAAAAAAAAAAAACTATTTTAATGTCAACAATATTATTTCTAATATTATTAAGATGAATAATACATTTGAAAAATTTACGATTATCTAGACCCCACATTCCTAAGATTTGCGACGATTCTAAGAGACATCTAGAGATCTTACTAGACTTTTTTTCACCTACTTACACTCAATACCCGATGGTATACTCAAGACATCTATTATGAACTTGCAAATGTATGAAATAATAATAATAATAATAGTGAATTATCAGTACTGACAAGAGGAACAAATGTAAGGACGAGAAAAGGCAGAATGGTAAAAAGAAAATACAAATTTAGGAATGAAAATGAAGTCCTATCAGCTAAAGAAAAAATAAAGAAAACAATACAACCGAAGGCTCAAAGAACCAGAAACTATGAAAAAAATACTTACATTCTACAGGCAGAACACGATTTTTCAAACCGACGCGAAGAAATTTTACAGAGAAATAGGCAAACAAAAATCGAAATGACAGCTCCAAAAACATGGAAGAGCTTATACAGTTCTGGGGGAAAAAATTGGGCTTGCTTGCCCTAAAGAACATAACAAAAAATCAAAATTGATTACGTAAAAAGTAGAACGAATGAAAAATAAACCAGAACACGCATGGGCGAGAATCATAGATGATGATGTTGAATGTGCACTGTAAAAAAGCACACAACTGGAACTCTCCAGGAATGGATATATTTCCCTAAATTTGGTTCTATTATTTAAATACAGCACACAAAAAAACTAGCCAAAGAACTTCAAGAAATGTTCAATGATCCTATTAAAATTCCGCCATGTGTAACCAAAGGAATAAATTTTCTTCTACTCAAGAATAAATGGCACAAACGTCCCAAAAAAAAAAACTAGAGACCAATTACATAAAGTTATCACTCATCGATGGTTTCGAGCATTTGGATTAAGGACCTGAAACAGAAGTCTTTATTCTTGTAGCGCAAGAGTCTTTTCACTAAAAAGTTTTAGGCAAATATCATACATAACATTATGGATTCAAAATGCAGATTTCGTGACAAATATCAGGAAACCATAGACCATTTAATCACAGGTGGTTCTGTATTTACGTCAGATTAATATAAACGATAGTGTGGGGCAATACTTACAATGGACAATGTGCAAATACTTTGGAAAATAAGTTTATTAACACTAGTATGAACATCACACCATCTTTACAGACAGCACAACTGCAGCAAATAGGTCGGTCATGACTATCAAAAATCGAAAAGAAAAACTTGCCTACTAACTGAAATGGCTTTCCCAGCGGGCTATAAAATAGCAACCAAGGAATTTGAAAAATTATCGAAGTATACATATCTGGAAATCGAACTAGAATAAACTTGTAATTGAAAACAAGAATACTACTAGTTATAGTAGGTGCGCTTGAAATGATAAAAAAAGAAAAAAAAATTCTGGAAATTCTAGTTTAAGAGAAATACCAAGAAATGTCTTGATAAGTTCTGCCGACACATTAAGTAGAATTTTGTCCATGAAACTTTAGTGGTTCTGCGGAATTTGGAAAAAACAATTCACGAAATGTTGCCATAACAACACACCGCAACCTGCCTTACGTCTCCCCGCAGACGTGGTAGGTAGTGTGAACATAGAAGAAATCGAAATATAATGGTGACGATGATGATGATAATAATAATAATAATAATAATAATAAACAACAATAAACACTGACAGAACAATCAAAGCTTATCGCCCAGACACTGTGATCAAAGACCACAAGAACATAATGTGCTTTCTTACTGACATAGCAGTCCCTGCAGACACCAGTAATTTCGGTTGCTGATGGAGCCCTCGGATTGATTCGAAAAGGTTCCGATAGACATATTGAATGGATTTCTGGTAGCTCATGATTTAAAGAAAAAGAAAAGAAAAGATGTACTCATACGTACAGCTCTCATTACCAAGAGCTTCATCTATATACAATGTATGTGATATTTTTTTTGTTTTTTGTTTTTACAAAAAATCATCAGTGGAAGATGTCCTGAAGCCATTTCTGACTCAAGGTCTCTGGTTATGACTTGAGAGGATATGTGTATACAACAAAAATCCAAGGAAATAATTAAAATCATAATAATTAATGTCTAGATGCTACCTTAAGCCTGACTCACTGTTATGGGATCTTACCCATAATAATAATAATGAACTATTCCATACTTAATAAATACTGTGCCTCAGTAGGCAGAGAGTCAGTAGTTCAAGTCGAGTCAGAGGGAGTCCAAAACAGAGTTGCGTTCAGACAATTACTGGAAGACATTGGAATAGTGATACTGGTCGAAACTACATTGATCTCTCTAATAAAACTGATTGTTCGTACTAACACTTCTACTTCTCTGTATATATTCCTGTTTGTAATATATCTGTGTTATTCCATACCTGTGTTCGAGTACTTTATTTATTGGTTCTGCCTTGGACTATCACCGTGGTACAAGGAATCGGACCATAACAAGTGGCGACGAGGTAACTCACAAAACCAACACTCTACGCGGAGGACATACCTTTTTTTTTTTCTTTTTTTTTTTGCTATCCGTCGCGCATAACAAGTGGCGACGAAGAAACCAACTCTCTACGCGGAGTACAAATTCTTTTTTTTTTTATATATAAAATTTTCACTGACAACAAAGGAAAGTTTTGTTTGTTTTTTTTTGTTGCATGCACAGGCTACAGAATATCAGGTTACATACACACACACAAAAAATACGTTAACATGGAAGATTTTAAGTCAACCATTATGGAACTTATCAAAATCCAATTTGAACAGCAACAAAGGTAAGAACAGAAACACCTGGAATTGCAAGAATTATTGTTATGTCCAATGACAAATAAGGAGCAAAAATCCGAGAACGAAAAAGTTCTCTCACAAGACGCTATTTGAAATAATATCGAAGATTTCAAGTACGCACCCGCCGAAGATAAAACTTTTGCAAATTACTTCCGAAGGTACGAATATCTATATGATTTTGACTGCAAAGATTGGTCAGACGCACGTAAAGTACGCCTATTACTAAGAAAATTAGGCACAGGCGAATATATCAAATTCGTAGATTATATCCTTCTCAGAAAAGCAAGCGAGTTAACGTTCAAAGAATCCATAAAACTGCTAACGGAACTTTTCAGCCATAATGCTTTACTATTCCATAAAAGATGGAAATGCTTGAACCTTACAAAAAAGGACAGTATTCTCAGCATCCTTCTGTAGAACTGCATTTCTGTCGCCTCAAATATCTTCTTCCTTGATGAGGACCGATATTGCATAACAATTAAGTAATCTTTTCTTTGATTCTAACCAACTATGCGTCAGTACTGTAGACAGTATTAACTGACCAATGCAAAACATGTCTATTTTAACATACCCAATCAATGTGTAGATATGATTATTTATTCCAGCGTCCATTTACAAACATATAGCAGAAAATCCTGATGCAATAGTACATAGTATCACCGTCTGGCATATAAAATTCTTTAAAGAAGTATTTATTTTATTTACTGTTGAGCTTTTTGGGAGCACTATTTTTAGCGTTTTGTGTGCCGATGTTTAATAGTACCAAGTTCACTCCTTCAAATTTGAACGGAAGCGCGGTCTGATGACTGGAACGATAAAGAAAAAAAAATCCTTATTAAAGCACCTGGTGCCATGAGACACGTACGTAATCGACCTTCGTAAGTAGAACATTACTTGGGAAAACCCTCCTAAGGTGTACTAATGCAACTGAAAGAAAGAAAGAAAGAAAGAAAAATAAAAACTGATTAAAAGTAAAATTTACCCAACCTTACTGTAATTAAAATCTCGTCATTAGAAAAAGGATAACGATTTCTCTCGTCAAATTCATAATCGTTTTGGTTTTTTAATTTCCATATTTTAAAGTACTTAGGTTTTCGGTTGTTTAATATTTGGCAATTATTTTCTACTTAAATCTATAGAACCAAAAAACTTTGTAAAAGAGATTCTAAAGAATAATAATTTTCAGAGAATGGTTACCGCAGTCTAGTCTGAAACGAGTTCTTAGATATATGCCACGCATTATCTAAGATATAGAATGGCGATGACAAGAAGAGCAACACTAATTAAAATAATGTTGGAAAAATTCAAACAATGTTGCTAATTAATTTATGACAACTGACAGTAAGCTTATATATATATATATTCAATATACAATGTAATGAATGCACTCTAATAGCAACATTTGCAAAATAAAAATATATAGATAAAATAAAAAGTAAAATTCGTTGCTTAATCATCAATTTTCACCCATGCAAAAAAATATTTAGTTTACTAGTACAGTAAATTAATACAGCTAAAATGCTGGAGCAAAGATCAAGTAAAAATGACAAGCATATGAAAAGTCAAAGCAATGCCTATTTATCACAGATTCAATGGCTTTAAAATAAAAGCTGCATTCTTCGTTACACTTCGTCATTCTTTCCATCCAAATTTACTTTATCCTGTTACTTGAAATCTGTAAAAATATATAAAATGTGAGGTTTTTTGCATAGTAAACACTAATCATTATATGATTCATTGATTTATCTGTTTAACGGCATATCAACTTATGATGGGTCATTTAATGCCAAAATTTAATTTTCTTGGCAGCTTGGAAGTAATAAAAATATATTATTCTACTTTCGCAACTGAGTACATGGTAGATACTCAGATTTTGTACAGATTCATTTTTGTATAGACATGATTACAAGAGACGGTGTTAAGTGTGTTTTATATGGTAGTTTTGTTGAAATTATATTTTGGAATACAGTTTGATTTAAGAAATTGTTTGATATTATATGGCTTAATACCATGAAAATTCTTTCATGTCGGTTGTTTGGTAGTATTTTAAAGGGTTTTGGGAGAAATCGTTGCAATTTGTTAGTATGTTTGTATTGTTGGGAATTTTTTTTATATAAAAATGTATTGATGGTATTTTTTACGTTTTATTTTATACTTTTATCTGGTTTTGTTTAGGAGTTCACTATTTGCCCATAGCTGGGAGCTGATATCTACCTGGAACAACAATAATTAAGAGGTGGTTCCACGCTCCTCACAATCCCCTATGTCCCTATCAGAGGCTTTGCTCACGGATGTTGTTTATCGTTATATCCTGATTGAAATCATTATATGATAGCACATAAAAAGTCGAAAGTTATCTGACAGAAACTAATCAAAGTATATATAGATAGTCAATATACGTAGTAGCAAGGAATTGTGCTGAACTGCATGCTACGCTATATTTAATATCGAATATATGAGTAATTTTTGGTAAATTTCAATACAGATAAAGAAGCAATTTGAAACGAAAGACGGATCTTTCTATAGATTAAGTATGGGAAAACATAGACATATCATGTAAGTAACATGGCGGATGTATCGAGAGTAAAAATGAATGTGGCTTGAACTGGTGTTTGGCGTTCTTTCATAGGGGTGGCTGGTATAAGTTGTATCTCTACGTTTATCTCCACGGCTGTTGTCAGGCAAATACACCAAATCGTACTGTCTCGGTTTTTGGTGAACATTAAATCACACGTCTTTCCGAGAGGAGAAATATTTCTTTGTACTATTAAACAGCTGAAAACCAATAATGTGTATTGGTTATTTGTATTGTCACCAGTAGGTAAATATTTCTGACTACCTGTCAGTGACGGAAAAGGAGAAATGAAAGAGACTTACCAAAATTAGCATTTGCAGACCCCCGTGTTCTTATCGAGGCGAAAATTCTTACTGAATCATTTAGGAAGGAGAACTCCTTTTTTTTTTTTTTTTTTTTTTTTTTTTTTACAAGGAAATATCGCCTTCTCGCTAATTGCTGATTCGTTAATTCATGGACCAATGAAAAGCCATCGCATCATCCTTTGTTGCGGGCCTTGTGACCGTCAGCTGGCCATATCCCTATATCTTATTTCAAACAACCCGTGTGTCTGTTTTTAGGAGATATTTTCTTTTCTTCTTACTTCTTAATATTAATGTATTCTCCCCTATTTTACACACATAATATTACAATAATGAAGAAAGTAGGTTTGAAGAATTTAACATTTACAAGATATTTAACTATATATAAAATTCTGTGACTTCCGTTATTCCGTCCGTTCGTCGCACCAAAATAGACATACGTTGACCGATCGAAACTAAATTTTGTGAGGAAATGCAAACAGGTAAGGGGATACAAAGTACAATTGTTTTTACTAGGGTGCGTAGCTTAATACAATATATGTTCAATAGTTATTTTTGAAAAATTAAAACTTTTATTATTTAACATACAAAACACTCCCGCTATTTTAAAAAGAGTTTAATGATTAAAATAACTTATTTAATAAAAATTCAATATTTTTTTTTGTATATCTTTTCATTAAGTTTTTATATTTCATCGATTGGTTTGTGAAATTGAAAAAACTTGGAGTTTGTAAATTTCGACAAAAATGTTAGGGATAACTTTAACAAGACTAAATATTGTGCGGATTTCAACACACATCAGCGTGTTGCAAATATATTCTCGTATTAAAAGAATAAGAAAAAGAAAAACAGAGTGTGACCAAAAAAAAAAAAAAAATACTACTGGATCGTATGTACAAGATGGGACCAAAACTTAACGATAACATTCTTTTGGAAAGAAAACTTAAGAGCAATGCTGATATGTGAATATTTTACAACAGCGTGTAACGCAATAGATCGTGGGTCATATGCAAATATATTCTTCCAAATTTAACGCACTGTATACTGTGGAAATATAAAAAAAAAAGAGTCCTCGACACTGAGACCATTCTAAAAAGATTGTTTCGAAAAAAAAAAAATAAATAAAAAAATGTATCTTCCGATCCTAGTTGATCATGTCTCTTCAAAGATTCGCTTTTTTAGAATTGTCAAGGTTACTTTGGAAAGACAGTGGATTGTTTCACCGTTGCATTTTTCGTGTGTTTTTTTTCTTCTTAAATTCAAAGGTGTTATTCTAAACTGACGTTCAGGTGAGAAATGCAGTCTACGCTACTATCTAACACATAGCTTGTTGGGGACGGAGGCATCGATAATATACTACCACTGAAGTTTGGCAACATTGAGTCTCGTCAGTACATAGATGGGTGACCGTTTAGGAATACCAGGTGCAGTAAGCTTGTATACACGAATGGTATAATGTCTAACGGCTCGGAATTGGAAATCAGAGACGCAAGTTCCAATTCTATTCGGGTCCGTTTTATTAACTTACGCACAAATACCCTTGGGAAAGGTATGAATTCACCTATTCTCTACCACCGTTTAGCGGTAGAACTTGTATCAGTAAAAATTATAATTATCTCCAATAATGCTTACAATCTTAAAATGTTTTCTGGCTTTAGATAATCTGCAAAAGGTTGATAAACCGTAAAAAAATAATCAATCAATAAAAAGTATCGATAATAACAGCCACAATGCCTAGTTTTGCATTTATTATTTCGCAACCATTTAATCAGAATGTACCGCGCATGACAAATAAAGATATAAGTTCAACATACTCTATATATCAAATAAAAGATTGCATTAGAAACTTCTGGACGTTATCAAGTCAGATTGATGCCTGAGGAAGACCAGAGAATGCAGCATTTGGAAGAGAATAAATATAATGAAAATAGTCTTAGAAAACAATTGCCGATTGGTAAGTAAACCAGCGTGTCTCATGCAAAAATATGTAACATCGCCTTGGTATTCACCGTCATACTTTAAAACATCAACAGTATTAGAAACACGTTTATCATCATTGTTAAAGGGGCCCTCAAGTGGTTTTGGACTTCAAGAATTTAAACGCAGTACTAGATTGACGGCAAGGTCTCATCCTTTTACCGTTGAAATGACTAAATACAACAGTAAAGTCTATGTTAACAGTTTCTCTTTTCGCACTTCTCGCTTTTGAAACTCTCCTGGTTTCTTCCTTCCTAGTTAACTTTGATCTTTAAATATTTAAATGCCATATCAATCGTTATCTTTTGTCATTTTAATTCCTTTTCTTTTATTGTGCTTTCTTTTCTCATATTCTCTTACACTCAGTAACCCCTTGCATCTTATTGGCTTTATTGCCTTTCTTGTGGTGAAATGATTACAAAAAACTGTTTTGCTGTTGAATGTTTCTCTCTGACAAAAAATAATCTTAATAGACTTTAACGATATTTTAGCGAAATCATTCACATAGTTATGTTCTCTTTTGTTTGTACGACAAATGTGGCGGTAATTTTAACTGGTTTAATTTTGTGTTTATTTTATTTGAAATTATAACGATATAACTTTTATAGAAGCAGTTAGGATTTTATTAGTATCGAACTTATACATCAGTAGAATAAAATACAGTATATTACATAGGTGTCGTTGATACAATAATGTTTTTAAAATTAATAAGATTTTGTTATGCTTACTTTGTCAGCGTTAACAAGGTAAAGCCCAGTAACGTGTTGAATATCAAGCGTCGTTTGATTGGTCGAGAATTACAGGCCAATGTGAAGACAGAAAAAAAAAAAAGAATTATGGAAGTAGTTTTGCCGAGGTGGATAATTGTGTTAATATCTAAATTAATTCGATTTCCTATGCACTGGATATAATTCGCGAAGTTGCTATATTTGAGGAAATAGAATCTTTGTCCTTTGTGATTCTGTAGCGACATTCGCTGAAGGATATATCTTCTCTAAGATCCACAATGTTCATTCGCTGAAAGCCATTTTTTATCATTGAGCTGAGAAAGAGCTTGTCTGCATTTGACAATTTGAACATTTTCTGAACGGACTGCGCGCTATGCATCTAGTCTCGATCTAACGAGGCGATTGGAGAGCATCATTCGTGTTCTTCATTTAATGTTTTGATTTTATTGTACCTTGAGTTTTTGGACAAAATTATCCCTAGCGCAGCTTATTATATGTTCATTTTCTTCATATCCTACGCTAAATGTGTTACAACTGGTTCATACATTGAAATATTTTAAGTGTTTAGAAATTATTAATCTCGCATTATGACTTTTATGATAGATTCGGAGATGTGCCGTCACTGCTTTCATTCCAATTTCAAATCTTAATGTCCGTTTTAGAAAGGATTATCTTGACTTAATTCCACTAGTATGTCACAAGAAACAAATTTGATAATCTCCTTAGAACATGTTAGTACGTGGAAAGATAACTTATAAAACATTTACTATATTTGGGGATATTTAATTTATATTAGAGTATTATGAAATAAGGTTAGATAAAACTACTGGTTGGTTATAGCATCTGGGTAAATATTAGCAAACCAAATGCCTCAACGACGGATATAAACTTGGAAGATATTCTTGAGGATTTTATACATAACGATCAAAAAATGAACTTTTGTAAAATATATAAAATGTAGTCAGGATTACATAAGTTATTAAGTCTGAGGTCAAAAAAGTGCATTCTGTTTTTTGGAAATTTTAAAGTAGAACAATATACTTTAATTTCTGTCTGTTTCTCGAGCAGCTCGGGAGTGGCTTTTGCAATAAATAACTTAATCAGATGCGAGGCGTCAAAATTAAGCAAGTACAGAAAATTAACTATCCAGGAAGTGTTTTAACAAACAACGGAACATGTAAAACAAACATGTGAAAGCGCATTGGAGTATCAAAAGATTAATTTTAAAAGCTAAACAAAGTATTAAGAAAGAGGAAAACTTCGTTAGAAACAGAGAATAGAGAGCTATACCAATACCCGACATAATGAATACAGGACGTTTTTCACACAGAGACGATTTAAGGATTTGAGGCAACGGAAATGTTGTACTATAAAAGGATATGAAACATGCGTGCTTCTGTATTACTCTCTCTCTCTCTGTCTGTCTGATGTCATTTTGATGATAAGCATTGTATTTTTTGTTCCAGTATCTTTAACGAAACTGGAGCACCTCGAGGTGGTGTAATGGTTAGCAAGCTTGTCTCGCTAGAACAATTACGGCTGAGTAGTGAGTTCGATTCTCACTGGGTACCCCCTAATTTCGGCCTTGTGCCACATCTAAGCTATGGTTGGAAAATCACTATCTTTAACGAAACCGCACAGGTCTTGTCCTATTTCCGGTCTTGTTTTGCTACGCGCTCGATTCAACAGTAGATGGGTTCACCTATCGTCTGCTTCACATTCCTCTCCGGTCTTTTGAATCGGATTTTATCCCTATTTTCCTGTTTAGGATTGGGTTTCTGGTTCATAGTCTACTTCATCTCGGTAATCCGAACACTTGTTCTTTCTTACACTATTTTTACAATACAAATTTTTCGAGGATTCTTGGAATATTTTAAAAAGATTTTTTTTTTCCGTATGTACGGATAAAATTAGGATATTTTAAAAAGATTCTTTTCCGTATGTACGGATGAAATTAGGATAAAACTTGGGAGCGATTGCAGAGACAAAAGTTGAAACAACACTAGATATTACGTGTGTACATCATGAGTACACATCTATTTGTATGTCTGTCTGTCTCTCTCGATATGTATATATATATATAAAATAAAAATATAGTTTTAAGGTATGCTATTTTTATGGGTAAAAATGAATGTTGACCTCAATGATATCTTCTATATACATCATTTATCTAACTGTTCTTTCTGACTACATCAACACACACACACTGACACACACACACACATATATATTGGATATGATCGCGCCAGGTAATTGAAAACAAATTATAATATAATGTGAAGTAAAAGAATTTAATTGGAAAAGGATCAGTATATTTTTAAAGTAATTTGCAAACATCTTCAATTTAAATAACAGAAAAAAAAATTATTTAGTCAAAAGCTGTCATCCTCGATAACCCCCCACCCCAAGTGACTCTGGTTCATGTTTTCCGTCACGTACACTATAATTAGTGGCCTTCACTAAGATCTTGTTATTGTTTTGGGGACAAATATTCAGTCTCCATTTTGACAAAGCCCTAGACGTGGTAGTTGACCGTCGAATCCAAATGAAAGTCAGGAGATTTTTGGTTGGGTGTGAATATTGTAAAAGTTTTTCGTCTAACCACTCCTCGTTGACGTAGGACTTGTGGGAAGAAATAAAATTATACTAGAACAAATACGGCCCCCCTCTTAAACCTGGACATGATAAACGCACTAGCTACTCGAGGGAGTAGGGTATCATTGACACTGTGTCAATGCACGCGGCATCCAATAACACTAAAGACTAGAGAAATATTATGTGCATTATTGTTGCTACTTCTGTGTGGTTCGCACAGTTCATTCCTATACTCTTCACTTGGCCACTATCATGGTCATCGTTATGTGGTTGAAGGTCAGCCAGGCGAAATTGGAAGCAGCTAAATTAATACACTCAGAGCACTCGAAATAAACATGAGAATGGTAAAATCTGGCACATGCCGCGTAACATTACTTCAGGTACCCTTCCAAAAGAAATGGAAACAATGGCTAGATGATGTGTTTTCAATGAACAGGGCATGTGATCCATCAAATATATATATATATATATATATATATATATATATATATATATATATAGTCGCTTGAAGATCGCGAGCGTGAAACTTGATTAATAATTCGAGTCATATGTTGAGTGTTATCTTTTGAGGTGTTTTTTTTTCATTGTCTAGAAAGACTAAGCTTTAGTTTACAGTGTAGGTAGCTTTTTTGCTTTTTAGTCTTTTTTCTTTATTGTTCGAGATTCTTTTCTTGTCTAAGTTATTAGGACTTTTGGAAACTTGCTGGGTTTTTAATACATGTATATATACATACATTATATATATATATATATATGTGTGTGTGTGTGTGATTTTATGTATGTATTTTGTGTGGGAATGTATTGTCAGTTTGTATTGTGCACGTCTGTGGGAGTATTATTTGTGTGCGTGTGTGAGTGTATTGTCTGTGTGTGTGTGCGTCTCTCTCTCTCTTTCTCACTGTGTTAATTCACTCCGCCTCGTATACAGTGCAGCATGTTTACTGATACACGGATATGAGATTTTAACTGCCAATAATCATCTAAGCCTGACGAATATCACAATAAAAGAAACAAAACAAACATCAAAGAAAAAAACAAAATAAAAACAAAAAAAAACATGTATACTGGAACATCTAATAAGTCATAGAATAAATTTTAATTTTAATATATTTTAAGTTTAATGTTTACGATTGTATTTGAATTGAAGTTTCAGTTTTGAAACACAGGAATTCCGGTGTTGCAGTGATAATATATTAAAAAAACAAAAAAACAAAAAAAAAAAACAAAAAAAAAAAAAACATAACACCCCATACACACACACACATATATATATATATATTGGTCAACATTTGGTATATTCATAGCATTCTTGCTCAATATCGGAGATAGAGCGTTTATACGGGCTCTCGTCGGAAGATCTCATTGAAACTTGGAACTGAAAATTACTATCTTGATTCTCGTATTAACACTGAATCTACAGTCAACGACGAAATTATTCCTACACCCCTGAATTTTTAATATCTTTATCCATTTCCCAGAATCTATTGCCCATATAATGTCAGTTTTTTTACGTGTTAATAAGCGCAAAAAAATAATATAAAACTCAATTTTCAGAACAATAGGTTAAATCAACAAATTTGACGGGCGAAGTTTGCAATATAGGAAAAGACAAATTTATTTGTACAGTAGAAAACATTGTTTTAAATGGATTGATTCTTATAATAGTAAATAATTTACATACTTATTTTATCGATGAAGTCTTCTAGACTATTTATTCAGTATAATATTTGTGATAATTCCAGCAAACAACTTCACAGATTGTCACCATTGGTATGCTTACGTTAACAACACGATAGGGAAAGGCAAAGGAGCTTAGCGTTGATTTAGAAAGAGAATTATTAACTTCCACAAGTCGGGAAGTAGTTACAGCACTAATTGAAACAGGTTAATTATCCCTAGATCTTTTGTACAATCCGTGTAAGAAGTGTAATCAAAACCAAACACAAAAAATAATATCCGGGAAGTGTTACGGTTTTTTGGGTATATGCATATAACTAGTGAGCCAATCCAAATGACTTAACTTCCTTTATAGTCTACCAATAGAAGGTTAACCAATCAGAAGCCGCAGAAAATGGTATCCGTCGTGTATAAAGGCGGCCATTTTTGTTTACCCTATCCGAAGGACCAGTGCCAATTTGTCAGGCGAAGATGACAGAAGGAAGTACTATGCTCTCTTACTTTGCCACGATATCCACTGCGAACCTGAACTACGCTTTCCTACTGTCTTCGAAATTTTCACTGCTGACCTCTGGATTCTATACTCGAAGACGACCGTCATGAATTTGTAACAGGAAGGGTTTCAACAGATGACAGAATGTTCGACACTGAAATCGTAAGGCGCAGTGGAATAGCCAAATATGACATCCAAAAAACTGAGTTGAGTAAAGAATACTGAACAGTTATGTGATATCTGTATGGTAGTGAATGCTAGACGATCTCTTCACAGATGAAGAAGAGATTGAAGGAAGAGAAATGTGGCTCTACAGAAGTATGCTGCGGATACCATGGACCGAACATATGAGCATCGAAGAAGTTTTAGAGAAAATGGAAACAAAAAGAAAACTGACACTTAACATCTGGAAGAAACGGTTGAAATTTCTATAGCACATAATGAAGAAAGGGGGCTTGGAAAATTTGATACTCACAAAACAAACTGAAGGCAAGAGGTACAGAGGAAAACAATACATAACCTACTTAGAGAACATGAGTACATGGACGGCGAAACAAGAGATAGAATAACCATAATAGTCTACGTGCTGAAAGGACGCGACAGAGAAGAATTTAGATTTCTGAACAGTTATTTTTAGAGATAGATTTTATAAGAATTCGTCTGTCGATAGCGAGTGAAAAGAAAAATTGCACTTATTTGCTGAAAGGACCCGTGCAATGTTAGCTATTTCATAGATGATACATTTACCTGCTTTTCTTAAGCATACACAAGATTTGTAGATATATTTATTCTTTTATTATATGTATTTATATAATTTCTTCATTATTGTACATTTCTAAATATATCTTCTTGTTCGTTATATTATCTGTATTATTATTATTGATAATAATATATGTATAGTAATTATGTATATGTATGTGTATGTATATATATATATATATATATATATATATATATATATATATATATATATATATACTCGACTCTCCCTTCGAATTCGACGTATGAGGGTCAAGCAGATCAGTTTCAAGGAACCCGACAACAGCACATGATATTTGATTATAGTGGTGAAGGTTTCGTGCAGGACCAGCCACACTTTTTGAAGGGCCGAATACAGAGACCTGGTGCACTAAGTGCCACAAGGTCCCCAAACGACCCTCTGCAGGTTTTGAATTCAGAGTTGTCCTTCTCCTAGACCAATTGCCATCCAAGGCTATAGAACCCAGTTTGTCCTGCTATTTACCCATAGCTGGAGGGAGAAGAAGAGGATTCACACATTTCCCAAGGGTATTAGCACGTAAGTGAATGTAATGGATTCGAATGGAATTCGAAATCGGCTCTCGGATTCCTCAATCCAAGCCGCTATCCATTACTCCACCGTGACTAAAATAACTCAAACTTACATTACATAATAATAATAATATAAAATAATTCAATCTTACATGGTAAGCAGTGTTACCCACGGACACAATAACACTTATATACATATGTAAGTTTAGTTTCGGAGCTTGAAAGACTGGCCCTGAAAATCGGCGTCAGAAGTTTGGTTCTTAGATTTTTAGCTCTAACAAAAACACGAAACTACTTCATCTCTGGGTGGATTTCTTCCAAATTGGGAAGACATACAAACTCTCACGCACAGAAAAACACACACACGCACGCACGCGCACACACAAAAAAGAAACAATCTAGCAATCACTGCAAATGCAGTCATATATCCGATTGTAGGTATGTGAATATAATGTAAATCAATACCTTTATGAATGTGATTGTATATATTCGCGTGAAACTGAAAGAATATCATTCCTAAACTTGTAAAATCTTTACAAACAAATACGAAAACAAAAATTTGACTCACACTTTTCACCTGTGATAAAAAAATATAATTTTGCTGGAACTCCTTAACGATCTTTTTTTTTTTTTTTTGTTATACTCACTGAAAAAAGATATCGTGTTGAAAGGCAATGCGTGTAAGTCTACAAAGGTGCTGATAACACTCATTAACAAATTTCACCAATCATAAGAAAAACAAATATTATTTTCTCTTTCTCTCTCTATATATATATAAAATATATATATATATAAAATAGATATATATATATATATATATAAATATATATATATAAATATAAAAATATAAATATATAAATATAAAAATATAAATATATAAATATATATATAAATATAAAAATATAAATATAAAAATATAAATATAAAAATATAAATATAAAAATATAAATATAAAAATATAAATATAAAAATATAAATATAAAAATATAAATATAAAAATATATATATAAAATATATATATAAATATAAAAATATAAATATAAAAATATAAATATAAAAATATATATATAAAATATATATATAAATATAAAAATATAAATATATAAATACAAAATATAAATATATATATATAAAATATATATATAAAAATATAAATATATATATATAAAATATGTATATAAATATAAAAATATAAATATATATATATAAAATATATATATAAATATAAAAATATAAATATATATATATAAATATAAAAATATAAATATATATATATATAAAATATATATATAAATATATATATATATAAAATATATATATAAATATAAAAATATAAATATATATATATATAAAATATATATATAAATATAAAAATATAAATATATATATATATAAAATATATATATAAATATAAAAATATAAATATATATATATATAAAATATATATATAAATATAAAAATATAAATATATATATATATAAAATATATATATATATATATATAAAATATATATATATATATATGCAATATATAAACTAGGATAATATATATATATATATATATTTAATAACAAAAGTGATAAAAAATAAACTAAAAGAAGAAATTAAACTAAATTAGCTAGACTATATCCCAATACATAGTTAAATAAGATATAGATGAAGTTGAAAAGTTTGAAATTTCAAAGCCCATCTCGTTAGTGATCCTGTAAATCACATCAAACAAGATAAATACCCCCTTTTTTTTTGATGAAGTCTTAAATGTCGCGTCACACGAAAACTTGTCCAGTGTATATATATATATATATGTTAGCAGCATGTTTTCATTAAGACATGTCTCACTGAATAATTTAGACTTTTTTTGTCTGCTTATTTTCAATAACACCCTTTCATATTCACGGACAGGCTGCTTAGTATCCTTATTAATGGAAGAGAGAAATGAAGATAACAATTTTTTGTCTTAGAAAAAATAAAACCCTGATGATGACATTGTGTTAATGTCGAAAGTACTCGGAATAAATGAATATGTATGAACAAGTTAATTTTCTCTCTTCCTTTAATAATGATACTAAGAAGCTTATCCGTTAATATATCTGCCTTACATAAAAACCTACACAAAACTGAGATGTGGGTGAACTCTGGATCCATCCATCAATCACATCCCTGGGTAACCAGAAATTCTTATTGTAGAACCATTTTTGAAGAAAGCATTGAAAGAGGTGGGGCAACAAAACTAAAATTCAGACCTCATTGAATCCACAAATGAGGAATGGAAGTAAAAAAAAAAAAAAAAAAAAGAAACATAAGATATTATTTTAAGTTCCTCGATAAGTACTTCCTTAGATGTTCAATAGAAACACATCGAAATTGAGTTACAGTCCCACTAGCAATTTGGGTACTACAATGAAGAGACAAAACGCCGAGAATCTGGAGGTTAGCGTGGAGCAAATTATGTGTTGTAACCTAGGTAAGGTTACTGAATAGAATAATCACACGAAGGTTGGAGATGAACGATAATACTCAGGACAAGAACAACACATATAAGATTCGCCAGCAGCGCGTAGAAGAGTCAAGTGAATCACACAATGAATCTCAGACCAACATACAGTATTTACTATGTGAATGTCCATTATCGTCCATAGTCATGCACATAACAGTATGATGGATAGCGAGAAGTGTAACTATAGAGAAAAATATAAGTCAACTGGATGGTGTTTGTAAAACAGAAGGAGTGTTTTAAAAAAAAAAAACAGAACTGAAGGATGAAATATGCTACAGGAAAACATATGCAATGTGTAGTGAAGATGCCTTCAAAATAAGATGGTACAATCACTATTTATCATTTAAAACAGAAAGCCATAGAAATTTACCAGTCTATCCAGCCATTTGTGGGAGTTAAAAGAAAGAAATAATAACAAAAGTCTTAATATAAGATGAAGTATACTGAGAAGACACAAGGTGAGCTTAGAGTCGGGATAGCGATGCCTGTAGGATGTGCCAGCAAGAAAAACGTGCAATAGTAAAGCACGTAAACCAAGAAAAGCTGTTAAATGAAATGCCTGAGATCATGTCGGGGAGTAGGCATACTAGAATGTACAATTCGGGTTTATACGAACCAAAATGAGAGTTCAACAATCTTTTTTCTTTCCCTGCCGATGCTGCAGTACTTCCTCAGTCTTGCATCCCTACATCCCCTGTCCTTCTGTAACGCTTCCGGTTGTGTGCATATAAAATAATCAAATAAAGCATTAGGAATTTAACTATCTTCTACCGCCGGAAGAGACCTTAAATTTTGAAAGCATGATAGTGGGTGTGTAAGTGATTCCGAATTCTTTAATATATATTATTTTACATTCAACATCATCACTTGATAAGACATCGGGGGTATTGAAACAAAATGGCTATTTTTGTAGTGATTTTATAACATTTATGTTTTTTTTTTTTAAATAATTATATATATATATATATATATATATATATATGTGTGTGTTTTCTAAAATTTTAAATTTACGAAGAATACCAGGTAAAAAGGAAGTCTCCCTACTACAAGGAGACCACATTGTTTCTTGAAAATTACTGGGTGGTCAAAAGTATTTAAAAAGAACAAAAATAATAACTCAACAACTTTTTCGAAAAGAGAAACAATACAATAAGAAATTGAACCAAGAGACCTTGTCAGTTTTTTATCAAACATACATACACACACACACATGTATATCATAATATTGCTTTAACATTTGATGATTCACAGTTTTTAATAAAACCAACGATCTGATCAATGGTTTATATATATATATATATATATATATATATATATATATATATATATATATATATGAATGTATGTGTGCGTATGTGTGTGCGTGTGTATAAGTAAAATAATTTTGAAAAATTAGAATAATCATATAGTAATTCAACGAGTCTAAAAGAATTCTCATTAGAATGTAGAAAGCGCTGGACGTCAGTTTCTTGCTATTGGGTCTCATCAGCAGGGCGCATCCACTACCGTTTCGTTTCTCATGCAAGTATTCATAACGCAACGGGTTTTGCTCCAAGGCCAATGATTTTCCTTTCACTTTAACGGCTCCATCGCGAGGATAATATAATTTTGAGGAATCAGAATAATCATATAGCAATTCATGGAGTCTTGAAGACTTCTAATTCCTCAAAATTCTTTCACTTGTAAATCATGCTTGACCCCATCCAATACTCTGTGATGGAGCGGCTAAGGGGAAAGAAAAAAACGTTGATCGAAATCCAGTCTATACACTTTACTTTCCATCTTGGTGCAGTTGGTATGACGCTTGCGCTGTATCTAAACGGTTCAGGTTCGATTCTCGGTAGCGACTGCACACTGCTGATGAGCCCCAAGTAGCTGTCGTCCAGTATTGAGGTTTCTTCTGTACTAGATGAATTTTTTATTTACTTTTTTTTTTTTATATTTTTTTATTTTTTTTTTTATATATATATATATATATATATATATATATATATATATATAATCCTCATTTCATACTTATGTGTTTTTTATTGATAATTTTAAGCTGATCATGGAGGATAGAGGGATTTGTAATAGGATAAGCAGTGTCACATAAAACTTCTGGTCACTAGACCTACACTTTTAACAATATCTTTTTTTATGCTTTATTCGTTTATTAAATTAATTCATTTGTATTTTAGTATTTTATCATTATATGTCTTTATATAATTTCATCAAATGCTTATGTAAAGACACAGCAAAATCCGGTGTTTGGAATAAATCTATATACATTGTGGTATTTTAATAGTGACCAGTTTTGATTTGATACAAGAAAGCATTGTACGATGTGCAGGACAGATTTATGTCATAGACGCGGAAAGAGGAATCAGAGAGAGCTGAGCTCAAAATTCAACCTAAGTCAGTTACATTCCCGGCCACATTGATTATCTCTGGAAAAGTAGGATACGTCAATTATAAATACGTGCTTTGGGTTGAATAGTAGGGGAGACGAGGATCTCTAGCCATGGGTGACAACCTGTCTTGTTAAGGACTACTCTGAATTTATAACCGTGGAGAAAGCAACTGGATACTACACAACTATATTTCTGAAGAAATCGTGTCAATTTACAGATAATGAAGAAAAAGTATGTGTGGAGAGCCATAATCGTCCTCAATCCCATCTAGAATGGAGGTGAAATTAGAGCTCGATTTAGTAGATTTCCATATTAACAAATTAAATATTTCTGGTGGTAATTGAGAAAATGTTATCTAAATGCATGTCTTAGTTTTTAACAAAACAATGTGCATATTGTGGTTTGAAAATACGGAAGGAAATCATTAACTAGGAATTAAGTAAGAATTACTAGGGTTATTATAGGTGTAACAGAATTAATACAGGATGCGGCCCAAATATCTCCCACATTTGACAGAAAGTCTAAGGTAATGGCTACATAAAAATATTTGAATATTGTTTAAACGAAGGATTATAGGTTTTATTCATTTGCTTTTAAAAATGTCATCCTCTGAACTGTGGTCTCTATTCGCCATAAACTTTTGTAGACGATTTCTAAAGTTTTTCATCACGCGAAATTTCGAGCGTTTCGGGGTCTTCCAGATGACTTTCATTTAAGCGCTGGACCTGTGTCCCTGAAACAGCATAATTAAAACATAACATAAAATGTGAACGAAAAGATCTCTGTGCTGCAATTACAGATTCACCAGTCTTAACCCTCAACTAAAGAAAAAAAACAAAAAACAAAAACAAAAACAAAAAACAAAAAACAAAAAACAAAACAAAAAAAACAAAACAAAACAAAACAAAACAAACAAAACAAAACAAAACAAAAAAAAAACAAAACAAAACAAAAACAAAAACAAAACAAACTGTTTCAACAATAAACGCAGATTGTGCACCAATTCTACCTATGATGGTATTTGCTGCTATTTAAAAAATAAAATAGTAAAGGATTAGCTAAAGGAAGACACCATTGACACTTGCCTAAGTTCACTAGCACCACGCAGATGACAGTTTGAAATGTAGGAGGT
Organism: Acanthosepion lycidas; assembly: GCA_963932145.1. Classification (NCBI taxonomy): domain Eukaryota; kingdom Metazoa; phylum Mollusca; class Cephalopoda; order Sepiida; family Sepiidae; genus Acanthosepion; species Acanthosepion lycidas. The sequence goes on along the minus strand of OZ010573.1, from coordinate 86,005,029 downwards.
ATTTCTGCTGCACCCTGTACTAACTTCTACAAAGTTGTTTTGAAACCTGGCACATGTCGCTTTTCTGGCAAAAAACTAGAGTCCCTGTGGACTTTACATTTGTTTAAGAAGTTAAAACATTTTTCTAGTTGATTTGATTAGACTATTTTATGATCAAATTATTGAGTATGATTTTATTAAACTATTTGCTTTATGGAGTTTATATTTGTTTACAAGGTTAAAACATTTTAGCAGTGATTTGATTATGATTTGTTTATGACTAAACGATTAACATTGCTTTGATTCAAATATTTACCGTATGGACTTTATATTTGTTTAAAGGTTAAAATATTTTTCTAACTCTTTTTACGCAGGTAGCTAAATTAGTTTTGTATCCATTTCAACGTAGCTAAATGGACAAAGTTCATTCAAATATCAACAAAATGCAACAATCAAGCATTTATATTTCAATGAAAAAACAGCAAATATGATTTCAGTTTAATTAGCATTTAGTCTTAATTTCATTAAAACACGTCTATTGAAATTAAATGATTGATTTGCTTTTTACGGCTTATACGTATTCTAAAGTCCCATAAATTTGTTACAGGTCAGATAACTGTAAGCGGGTCTGGGTAGTGTTCCTTTCTATTTCTTGCAGTTTCCCTCCCATAAATATTACAGATTTATCAGTGCAGATATTGGTCCACGATGTCATAACGATTTTTATATTCGATGGATGCTCATACCATCCAACCTGATACAAAATGCACTTCTTATTATTCTTATTATTATTTCTTTTCAGTTCTGTTGTATACACATTTGCTTCCGGGTTCCAACCAGAGACCTAAGGTAAGAAATGGGTTCATGACATTTTCCACTTCATTTATCATTTTTAGTGAAACAAAAAACAAAAAACAAAAACAAAACAAAAACAAAAACAAAACAAAAGACAAAGAAAAAAGAATGAAGATAAACCTAAGATTTCCCACATTTGACATAGATAAAACTCTTCGAAATTTGTGGGCTGGACTTTTTTTTTATTACATTAATGCATGGTTTCCAAGAATCCATTCAATGAGTCTATCAGAACTTTTTCAATCTGTCCCAGGGCTCCAACTACAACTGGAATTATTGATTTCCTCATGCGTCACATTTTTTAGTTTTCCACATCAAGATTGCCTTTTGATAGTTTGTTGTAAATCTTCAATGATACATTACAATCTGCAGGAATTGCCATGTTGTTTTTATCGTTATTATTATTATTAGCCGTAGAATATATGCAGAGATGTAAAAGTGCTCATAATGACTGGCTTCTGACCGTGCCTAGTTACGAAATAGAAACCAGTTCGATTTCTATTAGAACCTATGTCATTGCTTCCTATTTCCGTAATGTAAATTGTTATTTTCATCTTGTAAAAGCACGAGTTATAATCAACCATTTATCAACGAATTTCTCACTTCCGAAAATTAACAATGCAAGATGTGAATGAAGATGACAAGAAGATATATTGATAACGTTTCGGTAATATAATATCAAAACAAAAGATATTCAGAAAAAAAAAAAAAAAAAGTTTATGGTAATGTGTAATCATGAATTCGGAAATAGATTAGGTAAGCCATGGAAGAAAAGCGTTGCGGATCAAATTAGAAATTTGAGAAGACGAAAAAGGCGGAAATGTCAAAGAATTTAATCCCTGTAAGCGTGATAAAGTTAAGAGAATGATTAAGGAGCGGAGACGGAAATAACGGCACACCAAGTAAAAACAGAAGAGGTAAGAATACTTTCATCTTGATCAACAAATTCAATGATAGCTTCTAGCTCATTTAAAACACACACACACACACATATATATGTGATAAAATATAATTCTATGGTATGCTATATTTATGGGTTAAAGAGCTCAATATAAAGGATAGAACTTATGTAACATACAGAAGTGGAGAGTGAATCATGAAACAGACTGCTTATGTATAATCGTCAGATCTGTGGATTGCGTATAAAACAGACTGTCACGGCTGGCTTTTGACTTGAATGTCCACACACACACATATATATCACTTGAATATTAGTAGGGATAATTCCAAGGAGGATATAAATCAAAAAAGAGATCAATGTAAGAACAGAGTAATATAATGATGAATATAGGATCCTTAAAAAACATTCGGTCAGGTGATAATTTATTTCGTGAAGTTCAGAAGTCATTCTCTTCAGACCAGTTTTACAAAAGTAAATGGAGTTTATTTAGGCACAAGGAAAAGGAAAAGAAAAAAGAGATAAAGGAAGAAGTTTTAATATTAAAACTAAAAGTTATATTGGTATGTATTAGTAGTTTTATTGGTGATATTTAATTTCATCAAACTGAACTCGACCCTACAGTACAAGAATTAATAGTTTATCCCACCCACAGGGATTTTTCTTTACCTATTTTCTTTTTTTCTACGTAGGTGTGATTATCCACGGATATGTAATTAAATTATCATTTTCTTTTCATGTTGTCTGAAGATCGCGTGAGCCTGAAACTCGAGTTCCGACTAGAGCCATCTTTTCAAAGCTTTTAGCGTTGGTAAATGTTTTCTTCCTTGGTCTAGGCAATCTTGTCTTCGATAAATTTACTAAGTAGATAAGTTTGCTTTTAGGCCTATTTTTCTCTTTCTTCTTTCAGTATGGTCCATTTTATTCGAAATGGTATATGGATAAGAGTTTTATGTTTTAGCATGTTGCCGGTTGAGTCCACCAACGGCTTTTGTTTTCCTGTAACATATATATATATATATATATATATATATATATATATATGTATGTGTGTGTGTGTGTGTGTGTACGGGACTGAACAAAACTATTGGAACTGTTGTTATGGTAACAGACCTAAAGTACGCTGAGTATAGCAGCTTGGCATAGCATGGGTCGACTTTGAACATGCTAAGTTATTACGTTCACTCTCACTTCAGTTGTTTATAGTAATACATGGAAGGAAAGTGCGTAGAGTGTGGTCGTCACAGCACACCATAGATGTTCCTTCAACGACCATGAGTTAGGAAGCAGCTTTGTACTAAGCGCAACATCCTCCAGGTCCGACAACAACCATATTTTCTAGATCTTGCCTCTTACGACATTTTTACCTTTTCAAAAATCAAATTCCATTTGAAAGGAACAAGATTTCAAGGCGTTGAGAAAATTTAAATGAATATGATGAGGTAGATGCTCGCTATCCTAACAAAGGATTTCCAGGAATACTTCCATCAATGGAATCGACGCTGGATAAAATGTGTGGCTTCAGATGGGGACTACTTCGAAGGAGATAAAATGACGAAATGACATATGTTATACACTTCTTCTTTTTCTATTTTTACTCACTCTCTCATATATATATATATATATATATATATATATATATATATATATACACTAAAAGAAGCTATCGAATTATCCTATATCTTTAATACGAAATATACCAAAGTTAATAACTAGAATAATTACAGACAACTCGCTGGTTGAAAGAAATTTAATGAAATGAAAGAATTTTAAGTAACATTAAACAGTAGTGGGTGTAAAAACAAAATGCGGATATATACCAAAATTAAAAAAAAAAAAAAAAAGTTATGTAGTTCAATCCACCATTTTGTTTCTAATCATTTGAACCCAACCAAGGCGATAATGCCACTAAGTCGCGAGGAGATACTGGGAGTGGAACAGAATGTGAAGATTTTAGTGAAGAGAAAGAATAATAATAGAACAGCATTAAAAAAACCAAAAGATGACGATTGACTTTGCCATTAAAATTATGAAGATTGTAGGTAACGAAGAAGCAAGAAACCGAAAGAAATTTCAACACGTGAGAATTGTGAGCAAGAAACTATTACAATATCACTTACTGTTATATAGGGCTATTTCAGCAGTAACACCAATCAGACCTAGTAGCTAAACAACGTTAAATTCATGCGTTTGACATACCAAAGGCAGAGAGCTTATTAGAAAAAACTGTCATGAAAATATTTATAGAAAAGACAAAGGAAAGCCAAGTTACGGCGGTGGGAAAGTGACTGAAGTCGAGATGCCAGCGCAGGACCAATAACAAAATAGACCGTTTGGATTTTGTCGAGAATCGCGGGATTTATGGCCGGATTGCTAGACCAGATTTTATGAGCACAAATTTTCCATAATCATCTAATTTACACAAAATATTTATTTGAAGCAATAGAATAATTATTTACGGTTAAAGGCATGTTTAACAAATAATATTTAAAAAAAAAACAAAAAAAAAACAAATTATTAATTCGAATTAACATTTGTGACATCTCGACTTCATTCTGATGAATATTTGGGATATTTTAACTTAGTTCTGATGATTTGTTTGTTTGTTTGGGTTTTATGGCATATTAACCACTGTGGGTTATTTAATGCCAAATCCAGTTTATATGAATTTTAAATGCCTATTTTGTATGGAATAAAAAAACGTATAGCTGGCAACATTATTCCTTTTCTACAAAAAAAAAAAAAAAAACAAAACAAAAAAACAAAGTTAGATCTGGCAACATTATTGTTTCAAAAACCTAGAGCTGGCAACATTATTGTTTCAAAAACTTAGAGCTGGCAACATTATTGTTTCAAAAACTTAGAGCTGGCAACATTATTTTTCTGAAAACATTATCTGAGACCTTGCTGTTGGATGCAGTTTATCGCCATACCCAGGACGCGGATGCAGTTTACCGTCATACCCAGGACGTTTAGTTCTGATGAATATTTGTGAAATAACGACTCGACTGAAGACTATTTGCGATATGACTTAAGTCTGATATATATTTGTGATATAATGACTTGATTCTGATGAGTATTTGTGATATCATGAATTGATTCTGATTAATATAGCAGGATTAATTATAATGGGTATTTGTGATATGACATGATTCTGATGCATGTTTGCGATAGCATAACTATACTGATCAATAATTATGATATGGCTTGATTCTGATATATATTTGTGATATCATGTATCGATTATGATAAATATGATAGAATTGATTCTAATGAATATTTCCGATGCCTTGGGATGATTCATAGAATATACGTGATATCTTGACTTGATTCATAGAATATACGTGATATCTTGACTTGATTCCGATGAACATTTGTTATATCGGCACTTAATGATATATTATTTCCTGCAGTAGAGTTAGCAATGCTGTAATAAAGCAGTCTAACCCTTGGTTCTTGAAAGTTGCCCTATTTTTATATATTGCTATAAAGTAAATTTCACCTCCCTTACTCCCTGAATCCCTCTTACTAGATTAACTTTTTCACTATGATTAATCAAGTATACGATTTTCGTGATTGCTTTGCTGGTAAAATTGGGATATAAATTCTCTCATGTAAAAACATTAATTATATAAAACACTTTCAGTCTGAGATGAATTCCTTCTTTCGAATTCAACGGAAACACAAGAATTTCTCAAAGGGAAATAATAATAATAATAATAATAATAATAAAATCTAATACCAGTCTTCATATATGGTGAATGCTGGATAATCTCATCACAGATAAAGAAGAGACTTGAAGTAAGAGAAATGGGGTTATAGAGAAGGATGGTGAGGAGAATACAATAGACTGAATATGTGATCAACGACGAAGTTTTAGAGTACATGATAACAAAATGGTCACTTATAATTAATATCAGAAAGAGACAACTAACATTTCTAGGACACATCATGAGGAAAGAGGTCTTGGAAAATTTGACACTCACATGACATTGAAAGCAAAAGGGACAGAGGAAAACCTACTTAAATTTGAATTTTTGAAAAATAAAGATCATTTTTTAATATTGGCTTTCTAATTCGATTTTTCCGGAAGAAACATTTTTTAATTAACACTATGAGTACTAAAAAGAAGACTACTATATATTATATAAAATTTTTATTTCTCCTAAACGCTATTCCACCATTCAAGCTAGTATGTTATGCAATGTTTTCTTCTGTTCCTCTTACCCTCTATCTCTTCCGTGAGTATCAGATTTTCCAAACCCTCCTTCCTCATTATATGTCCCAGACACATCAAATGTCTCTTCCTGATGTTAAGTATAAGTTTAATTTTTGTTTCTATTTTCTCTAAAACCTCATCGTTGCTCACTTGTTGAATCCATGATCCAGCATCCTTCTGTAGAATCACTTTTCCGTTAAAGCCTTTTCTTCATCTTTCAGGAGATTCTCCACCACTTACTGCTATATAGGTAAATGCGTCTATCAAACTAAAACTTTGCAATGGAGTACTGAATGACCATAAAGATCTTGGCTGAACATTTTGCAATCTCTTGTTTGCGGAAGACTATCAAATCGTAAACGCGTAAAATTTAGCAGTACGTAGGAGTTAGTCAATGTTATAGAATTTAGAAATTAATTAACTTTAAAGCTGATAAATTGGCAGTTTAAGCTTGGTTAGTTCTTCCTCGAGCTATTCTCAAGCGTTTTCGTTGTCATTATTCTGGTGAAATCTTTTATACAAAAATGACTTCCATATTTACAATATATTTTGTTCGTTTAAGGATAAAAAAATAAAACATGAAATGTCTTGACACTCCTTTTCTTTTGTTTTCTGTTTCAATGAACTACAAAATATCCAGCAGTCGCTTTCCTTTTTTTCTGGGTGCTTCGCTTTTCCTCATGACGTTAGTTTTCTCTCATTGGGAAATGAAGCGTACGAGCCTGAAAAAAAGATAAACAAACACAAACCCATTAACGTATTTAGGCAAACAGTTAATAATAGCTGCTTTTCATTCTACTTCTATCTGCCTTTTTGTTTATACACTCATACAAACACACGCACACCCCCATATATATATATATATATATATATATATATATATATATAGAGAGAGAGAGAGAGAGAGAGAGGAGATAGATAAAGATAGAAATAAACAGATAGATTAGATATATAATTACACTATAAAGATAGATCTTATATGTGCCGAGTCCGTTCAGAACATAGGCGATCATAACTCTCCAAAACTTCCTATCTCGTGTGGCTGTTAACAGTTTTTGTACATTTGCTAAGGCTTCCAACTTCCGTTACGCCATCCATTCATACAAGCTCGTCAGATACGTTGGCTCGCTGCCTTACCCTATTTCTCTTGTCCTCAATATGCCTCGTGAGTGTTACGTTTTCCAAGCCTTCCATCTTCATTATTTGTAAAATGAATTTAAGCGTTTTTTGTTTTGTTTTTTTTCTGATTCAGAGTATAAGTCCTCCTTCTGTTGCGGTTTTTATAATACTTCCTTGTTGCTTACTCGCTCCGCCCATGAAATGTTCAGTATCATTCTGTAGAACCACATCTCTGCTGCTTCTAGTGTTTCCTCGCCCGTGGGGAAATTGTCCAGCATTCACTGCCACATAAGAGGATAGATATCATATAACAATACAGCACTCTTTTCTTTGCTTGTAAGCAAAGGCATATTGTGTGTGTGTGTGTGTGTGTGTGTGCGCGCGTTTTAAGTTATATATTAGGCTGGTTCAAAAATAATGTAATAATGTCGTTTTTTGACGTATTTTTAAGGTCAAAAAACGACATTATTACGACATTTTTTTGCACCAACCTAATATTTGTGTTTACAAGTGCACAGTGTCAGAAATAGAACGAATAGAGTGAATACTGGAGTCAACACCGCATTAAACCGGAAATAACTGAAATTGCTACCCATAAAACCCTAATCACTGTAATAATATATATCACTATAAATAAATAGTCGATCTACTGCCCAACCCACACGGCCAAGCATGAAAGCGAATGCCTCATGCGATTTTCTCACTATGTGACACTATTCTTTCTGTAGGTTCTATATTTGGTCACCGAGGCTTTATCGGAAGCGGGGAACTGAGATAAAAGTCTTTGAATATTCTTTAGTTTAGAACAAATATTTTAGGTTATTTGTAGTTATGAACTTTAGTGATTCTACTTGCTTATTTATTTAGTTTTTTTAATTAATTTTATTTAATTAATATTTTGTATGTTTTCTTGTTTCTAACATTTGGAATTTAATATATATACGCATTTTTTTTTTTTTTTACATCGTGATGGAATTGGTTTACATGCCTATATTTGGAAACGAGCTTCTTTTTAGTCATTCTTATTTAACAGCTTATATATATATATATATATATATATATATATATATATTATATATATATATATGTGTGTGCGCACGCGCGTGTATGATGGAAACAGAAATCAGCAATGCATGGAGACACTCAATTTCACATGACAAGCGACCTTCGGACTAGATGATGCTTACAGGCACATTGCAGGTTTGATCTCTATGTCAATAGTTTATATTTTCCTTTTATTAAAATTATTTCACTCTAGTCAGGAATTAAGATGACAACGATTGACATAGGATTTAAATTTTATACGATCAAAGTTGACTGGAAAGCAGGAAGACGGGAGAGACTTCTACAAGTGAGAGAAGAAATTGTTAGCATAAAACTTACGGTTAACTCGAGCAATTACAACTGGAAAATGAATTCTCGCTGCCAATCTCTAGCACTGCGCTTAAATTCATAAAATGAAGGTACCAAAAAAGTGTGGGGGGGTTATATTTATTTTGTTATAATACAAAATGTAGTAAAAAATCTGAGATAGAGGAAGATAGTGAGAATCTGTCATATCTTAAACTTAGTTAGCCATGATTACTGACCCAAACATACTACAGGGTTCCTTACGCAAAAACAACACATTCTTACGTAACATACTTATTACAACCAATATAATACCCGAAAGTCTATGTAATCCTAACATGTGACTGTATGTTCAATTTGTCTGTGGTGGGTGGGGAATAAATATAGTAACATTTAAAAATGAACCCCAATGAATATTTACAATGAATACAATTTATATACAAGAAACTAAACAAAATAATGTTAGTAATACACACACCACAATAATTAATTGTAACAGAAAAATCAGTTAAGTGGACGAAATTAATGCGGGATTAGGCAATTAAGAACAATCATTTGACCAAATACTCACTCAAACGTCCACTCATCCAGATACAAAAACAAATACGAAATACACACACGAAAAACGAGAAGCTCCCGCATCTACCAGAGAACAGACATCTTTGTTCCCTAACGGGGGAGGGGAGAGGGATTAAACTAAAAACAATGGAGACAGAAATAAAATGTGCTAAAAAGCATAAATCCCCGAGCTAAGTTAACTTTATGGAAGAAAGTATAGATAAAACGAACATAAACTGACAAAAAAAAGAAAGTTGACCCGAACAATTACAATGAAATTATTTATATATATATAAAAAAAAAAAAATCACAGCCGTGTGAATATAATTGGAACCGAAATCCTAGGTCAGGAATGATAACGTTGCAGGTTTGTGTTTGGCTTTTATAAAGAATTTCTAAATATATTGCAGAAGGACCAGTAATATACAATGCATGGATGAATGTTAGACTTATAAAAATATAAGGCAGATTCTGGCGAGAAAAGTTCTCTAGCACGGCACAGAGAACCAAAATGTCTAGCCTCAAAACTAGCAACATAATCAATTCACTTCACGTTAGCTCGATAATCTACGAAAGCACAAATTGAGCACATTTTGAGCACTATAAACATTATAAGAAAAAATATATTAGGTGAGTTATCTCCAATGGTCAACTGTACTCTTTAGAGTTTAAGTATAGCGTATTTGATCGGTCAATACAACTTTTCAAACCAAGTAATCACTAGCCAGACAATGTTGGCGCCAATTATCAAGAACGCTATTTCCTTCTGCCAAGATCTGCAAGGGACAGGACCTTATAATCGTCTGCTTCAATACCAGCAGTTATGACACGAGTCTTACTAATAGTATGAGTACGTAAAACTACTATAACACCAAGGACTTCTGCTAAGTGGACTTATATTATTTCATTATATAATAAGTAGTCTGAAACAGAACAATTTGTTTACAACAAGAACTATTATTTCAAACAGTATTTATAAAAAAAAAGAATAATATTCCTTTAAACATTCTATTTGTGTTCCGTGTTCTTCCTGTATTGATCAATATTTGCGGCCTAAATCGCCATATTTTGCAAACAAATTTTGTGAAAATATCATTTACACTAGTATAATTATTTAGTTCACGTACCTGTACACACGAGAAACTTTATCATACAAAATGTGCTTTCCAGCAGGATTCGAACTTGAGTCCTCCTTTACAGGAGAATCCATCGTATCTGGTGCGCTTTAACTGCTTGGTTACGAAAAACTTCAAAGTTAAAGAAAAGCCCCATTTGACTTTAAAGCACAAGATTTTCCCGAATGGTGTTACAAATAGTTTAGTAAGATCATGGGGGGGCAACATTTCAGATTTAAATGGCATTTACCTGGACAATGATGGGTCATTAAAACATCTTATCTCTATCCATTTAACATAAAACAAATAGTAATCGATTATACAATTACATACATGACAATGCCCAAGCAACTTTTTAAAACCGAATAAAAGTAATTTATTAAAGATAAATTTGAAAACAAACTATTGAGAGTTTAGTATGTGTTTATATATATATATATATATATATATATATATATGGAGATAGATATTGAAGGGGATAGCAATATTTAAGTCTATTTCGGCGTAGAAATAGAAAAGGCAATATAATTAAAAGACAAAAAGCAAATGTGAAAATTATATTTATTCTTGTATTTATAAATAAGTATAATAAAATTTCCACATTTACCTGAATAAAGTTCATCAGGGGATATATATATATATATATATATATATATATTTATATATAGCATGAAACAGCCTGTCGCCTCTGAGTGTTGATTTCAATATTCACTTTTTAGATTTATTGCACAAAGGAGCGTTCGGTAGGCAAGGTCGAATTTACTGCTTATAAACTTATAAATTCGACCTTGCCTACCGAACGCTCCTTTGTGGCCGAGTCGGTTAAGGCACGTCAGCGTAAATGACGGTTCCGTATAGGATGCAGGTTCGAATCCTGTCAAAGGACGAATATTTTCTATGAAAAATTCTCGGACATTCAGGCCGGTAAATGTTATTTAATACTGTTTATTATAAACAGAGCATTTACTTAAATACTTGTATCTATAAAAAGAACGTTAAACATAAAAATGTCTTTAATATATATATATATATATATACACAAACACATATATATTATTTAGAGAGAGTGAGTGTGCAGGAGAAATGCTTTTCACAAATTAGCAATGGTGTCTTCCTCTTGCTAATGTCGCTACTTGTTTTCAGATACCAACAATTGCCATCATACCTTGGGACAGGGCCGGAAAAAATGTTTTATTTTTTCGCCACACACGAATCCATGATACACTCTACTTCATCGCAATTTTCATATGTGGTATTCACATAAAATGCAAATTTTATCGTAACCTAATTATATACAATAATGGATCATCTCTAATAATAAAGCGCAGTGTGTTCGTACGTCAGTTTTTCGATCACGTCAAATCATAAATAACTTGAAGTAGCAGATGTGAAGTAATCAACGGTTACCTCCCTTGTCAAGAAATGGTATCTACCTTCGCTATGAAAATGGAGCAGGAATGAGGAGGGGGAGTTTTTAAATTCTACGCATTAACGAGTTTGGATGTCAAATCAAACAGTTATAGACTTCATTTTTCTCTTCTTTCACCCTCCTGTAGTTTAACAAACTTAAATTACACGACATGGTGCCCGAAAGGAAATAAAATTTACCGCAAAATATTGCATTCGACGATACAAGTGGATTAAAACAAAATGACAAGAAACTATAACTGGTGTCATTTGTTTTTAAAAGAAAATTCTTTTATTGGTATTTAAATACGAGAAAAAAAATTAAAAAGAAAAACAAATTTGTTCTTTGTTAAAAATGTTTAATTCAACTGACGACTTCTGAACAAGGACCCGATAACCAAGTGCCATTTACGGCAAATGTCCAACCTCCTGCAAAACTGAATTTTATCAGGGAATGTGGTAACTAGAAAAAAGTTTATTCAAAAGCCAACAAAGAACCTGATAGTACATACCAAACATCTGTCTTTTTGCTAATAATAGAAGTCACATACTACATTTACGAGAAATTGATATTCGATAATTAAAAGGAGAAACAAAATTTGGAAGTAGTAATAACGAAATTCAAAGAATTTTTTGTTGGAGACCCTTGGAACATCTGCAGTTTACAAATTTCCCATTGGAAAGAACCTTCAGAGAGTATAGAGGCATATGTCTCTGCGCTTCAGTGTGGAGGATTATGGAAGATAGACTAATTCGAAACCAAATAGTTGGTGGTAAAAATGATAGGGGAAAATTTTAAAGGACAAAAGGGTTACCCTAGATAAATGCATAGACAAAGACAGCACCTATGAAACTTCCAAGCAATAAGCTCAAAATATTTCTTTAGGCACAAATGCAATGGAAGCAAACGTTAACAGAGTAACACGAAATAGATAGAAAAAGACTCGAGATACAGTACGACATGCAAGTACAAATATGTGTATACGTTGTAGCAATATTCCATTTCACACTCAAAACGACTGTCCAGCCCAAAATGGAATTTGCCGAAAGTGTTCAAGAAAAGGACATTATGCAAAAAGTGTAGGGCTGGTAGGTCTAAAATACGAGAAATCGGGGAGGAAATACCACACCATGTCCATTGGTCTATTACTACAAAGCAATGTAGTAAAGTAATTCATTTCAAATTGGATACTGGAACAGATGTAATGGTAGTCCCCTAATTATTAAATAATGTAACAAACACCTGTATGAACCAGATAAATGTAATCAGTCGTGTGGAGCCTTTATTAAAAAAAAAAAAAAAAAAAAAAAAACCTCCAAAATCAAGGTCTAAACTGGATAGTTTATTGAAAATTTGAGGGAACTATTACTGGGGGCATCAGCAAGAAAACCTTTTAAGGGTGAATTTTATGAAAAAGAGATTGACCAGAAATATAGAAAAGCATTTCCAGAACTTTTCACAGGTATTGGTAAACTATTTTACGTCCGTTAAAATCATTAAAATTTCACCAGCAGTCATAATATCTGCTTCACTAAGGTCTGTTCTAAGTATGACAGTGAAATTTAACGAAGAAATACCTTTCACCTAAGTCGAAGCCCTAAACAACCATCATCAACAAAAGTTGCCAGCCCTCCCCTACACTGCATCATCAATCGAGAACTATTACGCATGTCAGTTACTCCGAGAAACCTATTCCCGCTGAATTGTCAAGTGATACTCAAATAACTGAAATGGAAAATCTAACCAGCCCGTAAGTTTACACCAGATATGGTCGCAATGTTCGACCTCCTTATAGACTTCTATATTGAAAGGACATTTTTTTTTCTTTTTCAAGAAATGGGCGATGTGGAGTAACCCAGTTACGTCATTTGTAAAGAAATGGTAAGTGTCTTCGCTATATATATATATATATATATATATATATATATATATATATATATATAAACGGAACGTGAATGAGAGGATATTTTGAATTCTACGCGTTAACGAGTTTGGACGTCAAAACAAAGTTAAAGAATTGATATTCTCTTCTGTCACCCTCATGTAATTTAATAAACTTAAATTATGCCACAAAAGGTATGAACTACTGTAGTTACACGCGTTTAAATATTAAATAACTCATTTAAAGTTAAATTTACATATCGAACAGTGAAAGGTTTAAAAAAACAATTTTTTAAGGGTTTAACTTTAATTTAGCATTTGCTCAAAATTACGATTGATATCGTCTAATTAAATCGTAACTAAAACTTAAGCCGGCTCAGTACGTTGCTAAAATGTTTGTTTTTCTACTATGTATACTCTGATATATTCCAAATATAGCAGAGTTCGGATTCCCTAATATATTTTAACTGAGAAGGGATCATAAAAAATGAAGATTTTTAAAAAAAATAAAAAATGAGCGCAAAATAAATGTAAAAAAAAAAAAATAACTACGAGAATTGGTTGCCTATACGAAGAAATATTATACCGAATTAAGGTGTCAATAATTGATAAAAGAATTTTATTATTTCTAAATTCTTATAACTTTTACGGACATAGGACGTTGAAGTTAAAAGCCCGAAAAGCATGAGCTAGCCTGAAGTTCGTCCGAAGGGCAGCTTCTAGGCTAGTATGCAATATATAAAAAAAATCCAACTAGAAAAATTGAATATAAATACAATGTATCCAAATACAAATTATAGACATGTAATAATAGACCATTCCATCTTAAATAAATCAATGTATTGCCGCAATTTTTAACAGCAGCTTGAGCTTGTTATTCTTAAATGTTGAATAATTTTGAATCAGCAAAATAAACTCACGGACTTGTGCAAAAAAGAACCCAGACTTACGTCAAAATCCGCGAAAATGTTCATCCATAATTATTTAGTTTTTCGTTTAATTTGTACCGTATATCAATACAGGTAGAAAAAAAAACGAATGGTTTTTGCTCGGTTCGACGCCTATTTAACCGATTTTCCCTGACTCGAGGCAGCTGAAGTGGTTCTGTGCGAGGGTCCCATCACAGAATCGGAAACAGGCTGGCCTCGATAAATCTCCGGGACTAGATGGTCTTCCCTATGAAGTTTACTTGCGGCAGTCGCCCGTTTTTGTTCCTTTGCTGGAACTGATTTTCAACAAATGGATGAAGCAGGGGTCTATACCTCAACGCTTTATCTGGGAAAGACGGGACCATTGATCACACCTTCTTTCATTGCAGGATGCTAGCGCCGTTGTGCAGGTTTGTTGAAGATCTCATGGTATGCATGCTGCGGCGAAAGTTCTTCGTCCTTGAGGCTAGTTCTGTTTGTAGCAATGTGGTGCTGCAGATGTTGAAGGCTGAATATATGTGTTCTTTCTACTAGTTGTTATGAGAGTCGTGATTTGGACGCGTCAGAATGAATTCTATGATGGGGAGATCTTCTTCCCAACTGATCTTGTACTTTAAGCCTCAGCTTAAAGTCAAGATTAGGACGGAAAATCGGCGGCTCACCTCATCAGAATTTAGCAAAAGAAGGGTGAGTCTTGCGCGTTTGTGCCGGTTAGGCATCAGAATATTGTTTTCCTGGGTTGAAGTTGGACAACCCATCCCTGGAATTTAGTCTAGTGTAGGGTTTTTGTTTTTGATTCTTTAGTTTTTTTCCTTTTTACCAGCAAACTTAGCTAGTGGGCGTTTGCTTATTAGTCTTTTTTATTGCTATCACTTTTTTCCTTTTATTTTAACTCCCCATTTCCTCCCTTGTTAGGTGTTCAGGGATATCAGTTCTCTGGTGGATGCGGGGCGCCTTTCGTTTCGTGTGTGTGATTTTTCGTATTTGTTGTTGTGTATGAATGTGTGTGTGCCTGTGTGAATGCTTTGGAGGAATGAATGTTTTCCTTATTTTTCATAGTCCCGCATTGATTTCGTCCAGTTAACTGATGTTTCTGTCACATTTAGGGATTGTGGGGGTTTTTATTACTAATCATATCCTATTTTGTTTTGTTTTATGTAATTAAGATTAAGTCATATTGTAAATAATCATTAGGGATTTTTAAATTGTTGTTTCCCTCCCCACACAGACCTTGAAATGTACATATGGGGACTAGTTAGGATTTCATAGAGAATTTGAGGTATTATGGTGGACGCAGTAAGAAAGGTAGGAGTGAATGTGTTGTTTTGGTGATAGGATTATTGTTGGTATGTTTGGGTCCGTGTCTGTGACTAGCTAAGTTTAGAATTAAGACAGAAGAAGACCGTCATTCCCCAACACCCTTTTAGGCCTTGTGCCACATTTTGTACAAAAGTGCAAATAAATATTGTCAGTGATGTTAGTTCTCTGATGGATGCGGGACGCCTTTCGTCTCGCGTCTCTGTTTTTTCGTAATTGTGGTTGTGTCAGAGTGAGCGCTTGGCATGGATGAATATTTCTATATTATTATAGTCCCACATCAATTTCGACCAGTTAACTGATATTTCTGCTACATTTAAGGTTTGTGTTTTTTTTTATTACTAACATAATTTTGTGTAGTTTTTTGTAAATAGTTTATTCCATATTGTATATACACATTGGTTTTTTTTTTTTTTTTTAAATTATTGTTTTATTCCCCTTCCCCCACAGACGACGATTTGTACATTTGGGGTCATTTTAGGTTTTCATTGAGACAATGAGGTATTTTGGTGAGTGTAGTAAGAAAAGTAAGTGAAAATGTGTTGTTTTGCTGCTAGGATTGTTGTTTGTGTGTCTAGGTCAGTGGTTGTTGCTAGCTAAGGTTTTAAATTAAGACAGATGATGACCATCTTTCCGCAATCCCTTTTTAGGCCTTATGTGTAATGCTACAGAAATACTTATTAGCGCTTAAATGAAAGCTGCTTGAAGGAACTCGATGCGCTCAAACTACCGTGTGATGGAAAATTTTTGAAAGCGTCTACAAAAGTTTCTGGCAACCATTTGGGATGTCATTTTTAAAAACAGATACATAAAAAATATAGCACTTTGTATAAACAGGTAAATATTTTTTACACAGTGACTTTGGTCTTCTTGTCAAACTTTAAAATGTGCGAGATATTTCTCACACGCCCCATATATATATATATATATATATATATATATATATATTGGTAAGAGGTTATAGTTGTTGCAGTATAATAATAAAAGTATAATATATATTTTAGAATAAAGAAATTCACAATTCAATCAAAAACGCTTGCGTTTTATATTCTTTATAATATATATATATATATATATATATATATATATATATATATATATATATAATATACAAGCTACAATAAACAAACAGTAAAATATAGGTTAATACCGTATGTATTAAAAGTGCTCAATATCAAGTTGGAAGCGCAGACTTGCAAAGCTGTTTAATATGTTATATATCTATATATTGTTTTTGTGTTAAGCTATTGTGAACAACATTTTATAAATACAGAGGGAATTTTCTAAGAACTACAATAATAGTATGCAAAATTTTCTTTACTGCGTCGTTTATATACTGGAGTTGAACAGTCATGCCACGTCGAAGAGCCTGCACACACACACACACATACACACACACTCATATATATATATATGTGTGTGTGTGATGAAAATTATATTTTTAAGTTATGCTATATTCATGGGTTAAAGTGTTCAATATCAAGACCAGAGAGCATGAAAATATACGTTGACTATTGACCTATGTCCACTCATATATATATATATATATATATAATCTTACAATGATTTTGAAATGTAGATTGTATATATATATATATATATATATATATATATATATATATATATTATATGGAGTAAATCTGCATTTTAAAATCAAATGTAAGATTTATGATGCATGTTTCTTCCCCATTTTCTTTTATACAAATCATAAGAATAGATCCATACTTAACTGTCGTAGCAATAATTGCATAAAAATGTGACAATAGATTTAGATGAAATTTACTTCCGGTTGGACGTAGATAACCCGGATACAAAGAGCACTGGGGAAACCGTGGTCAAAAGTATCGCCACGTTGCAACGTATGATCATAAAAATCTATTCTTTTTTCTTTTAGATTATAAAAATAAAACTTTTGTCTGCAGCTATTAACCATTCCTTGCATAATTATATGCAAAGAGATAACAGACTGATAACAGCTGGCGGATCTACAAACAGAGCACGCACTTTTCTTTATTAGTAGCTAGAGTGCAGCCCTGGTAATCACATAACGTATTTGACTAAAGAAACCCAAATAAATTGAGGTGAGATTGCTGTTTTTATATGTCAAGCCTTGTTTGGTAATTTAAATTCGACTTTTGTATGGAGCTCGCAGTGACGCACGCTCTCATGAATCAATAGTAATTGCTAACCAGACTATCCACACTGACCGTTACTCTAACCCGAAGTACCCTCTCCCCAAATAAAAGAGTGTCAGAAGTTCTTTCCATAAAAATAAACCTTTTGAATATTTGATCGCGATGTTGGTATACGACCAACATTCCCTCTTTTAACACAACGAGGTTTCCGCGGAACTAGTCATCTGTCGAAGATTTTACTGTGAAGTACCCGAATTTACTTCACTTTGTTCACAGGTGGCAGGTGATATTTACCGCCGTTTCCACAGCGAAATGGTAGGTGAAACTGTTCAGAAATTTTAGACTGTCGTCGAAGAAAGAAGACATAAGTGATCGTGACCTAGGGTTTTGCTGTTCTGGCCTTGTTCATCTATTGATTGTGACATATACGCCCTCCTCCATTAACTGAAACTGAGCATAGTTGCCGTATAAGTAAAAAAAAAGTGTTGTCTCTGTGGATGTTGAACAAATGTAAATGTATATGAGCGAGCGTTTGCAACATGGCGTAACTAACTACCCTAGTAGATAGACTCAGAAATGAGCAACTGGGCTTCATCACGCTGTTGGTTGTTATTGAGAAGAGAAACTTCTCACGGTAAAATTGAGTATCGACGATGTACTTAATAAGAACGATTCAGTAGAGGTGAAGAGAATTGATTGGCTTGTACAACAGAACATGAAAGTTCAAATCAATTGTCGACTTGAGCGTGTCTTTTCAAATCGATGCACTCGAGACGACGGATAATTATATTGAGAAGCAAATCACCTTATTGACGGGTGCAAGTGTGAGTTGTAAAACCCGAAACTGGAAGTGAAAACGGCACATCACTGCTTGCTGACTCGACTCTAAGAAATAACGAAATATATTTTTTATATATCAAGAACAATATTGGGAAAATTATTTGACAAAGTGGAAAAAGTTTACTTGTGCGGCGTTTCGTCCTTTAGGACCTCAACGGAATGCTAGGAATGGTGAAATGTTGTAAGAGCCAGGGCACAAATTTACTCTAGATGACCTTGCGATCAAGGCACACTCTAGACATTTACGTCATAGTGAATTGCTTTCTCCTTTGATAAGAGTATCATATTTTGTGTCAACTTTCTGGTCAATCTCGTTACAGAGGGCAACCAAAAAATCTGACGTATCGTTTTATAAAATGTCTCTTTTGTGTTCATATAATTTGTTCTTTAGATTCCTTGATGTTTCTCCAATATACTTTTTGTGACAATTATTACGGGTGATGGAGTAAACTCCTCCTCCAGATTTTAGCTTATTGTTTTGTTTAGTATAGACTAAGTCTTTTATTGTTTTGTATGTAGTATTAACAAATTTCATGTTGAGTTTACATAGTATAATTTGTTTTTTGATTCATTGTGTTTCATGAATTCTGAGAGATAAAAAAAATTCTAAAATCCCCAGCATCTCTCGTTCGTGCGCATTTGTAGTTGTACCAACATAAAAAAATTTAATCCTATGGAGAACCAAACGCGTCACAAATATTGTTTATTATTATAATTTGTAACGTTATTATAGTAGATACGCGTATTTGAAATTAACATCACATTTGTATTTTTTAAATTTAAACAGCGTGTATTAGATCTATCGGTCTATGTAATCTTAATTAAGAAAAAGGTGCTCTCATATAAGGATTGAACATGTAATAAAAGTATCGGATTATAATTACTCCAGTAATTATTTAGAAATATATATATATATATATATATATATATATATATATATATATATATATATAGGATTGATAGATTTAAGGATTATCGAAGCTAAAAATATCGTTAGGTCATAAAATCATATATATATATATATGTCTATATTTCTGAGATGAGGTATTATGTACAGTATTTACATTATGCAGACTATTGTCCTCATCTTTGTCACAACGTTTCGGCCGTTGTACGCTCCGGCCTTCTTCAGGTGGTTGGAATTTCGAACTGAACCCTTTTTTCGATCCCTGGGGTAGAATGTGCTAGTTCCACGTGCCATGTTTGATGGATGTCAGTTGTCAGTTATCTCCTGCTAATTTTCCCTCTGAAAGTTCTCCACTGCCTTAACCGGGTATTGAACTCACACTCTTTGGGTCACTGGATCTAGCCAACGCCTTTATCCATTGTGCCATGTGGTCCTTGAGGACATCTGGGTATGAATTTCTGCGTATTATAAAACTAAAATAAAAACTTGATAAAACTTTTTACCAGTGCTCATATTGCGAATCCGATTGGGATTGGAAATGACGCCGATTTTCAATTCAATAGCGTTTCCGATTATACCTCTCAAACATCCATGCTTACAGCACCTGGTATTCCCAAGCGTCAGCTATCTAGGATCGACGATCTTTGACGTTGATAATCGTACGAGAACATATATATATATATATATATATATATATATATATATATATATATATATATATATATATATATATATATATATATATATAGAACAAATTTGTTTAAAGATCAGCGGAATTTCTTTAAGGATCTGTGTTAATTATTTTGTGTTTTTAGAGGTTTTTTTTTCAAGATTTTTACGGTGAAAGGTTAAACATATAATGCCCAATATTTGGGTTCTTTCAGTTTTCATATTAGATGTTGGTCTTTGTTCTATCTCAATAACTTCGTATATCGAATATTGCGTCTTCATACGTCACTTCGTAGCCGTTGTATCAATTCTTTAAAAAAATATTTCTAAAATATTCTACTTGATTGAAAGTTTAATTTCCGAGTTCTTTCGACTTTTGTAAAAAAGTTTTCCGCAATATCAATTTCAACGTTTGTCAAACATTGCCTCTTAGGCTCCTGCTGATCTGTCAGTTTTTTTTAATTTTTTTTATTAAATTAATTTAGCGTTTCTTTTTATTATTTAAAAAAAAAAATATTATGCCTAAGTATTCTACTATTTGTAGCCTTTCTTTACAGTAAGATTTTAGTTGTGTACCCGCTAGCCTTTTTAGGTGACATTCTTTCTTACTTGCCTGTCCATACTATGCATTAGTTGATTCTTTTTTTTTTACTTCGTCCTGGTAATACCGCTCTTTTTCCATTCCTTCTGAACTAGAGTATATAGACTTTCACTGCCTAATCCACAACCTCGAGGTTGCCGTCCCGAAGGACAGCAGCTGGTGTAATTTAGAACCATTTAAATCTAATGTCTAATAGTTCCTTATGCTCTGGTAAATATGAGTCTTCGTAACGATGCGAGAGGATATTCTCTCCCGTGAACAGCAAAATAAGGTTAATAGGCACTTGAAGAATGTTGGAGTGTGCAAAGCAGCAGAGAATTTACTCATAGAAAACATCATTTAACAACAGAAAATATGCAACTAGCACAGCTCTCTCAAAACATATATGGAACCTCAAAAACACAAACGTAAAACACCAATATTTGCAAGGAAAATAAAACAAAAATATGACCAGCTTACAAAAAAGAATCCTAGCTTATATACATGCATACTTCATCCAATCACACAGCTAGCAGAAATAAGCAATCTAGAGCTCATTAACATAAATATTGGTGCAAATGTCGTTTTTTGACGTATTTTTTAACGTCAAAAAACGACATTATTACGTCATTATTTTTGCACGAACCTAATAACATTCATTAGTAGTCTTAAGCAAAAGAAACAGGGAAGTAGCCTTAATCCTATAGAAACAGGCTGTTGTATATAGCACTTAGTCTGGAGACCGTATTGAATAGTAAAACTAAGTCAATTTGCCGTGTTGATACCTCTGTCCAAAACTTTGCCTATATATATATATATATGTATATGTATATATATATATTCGTATGTACATGCATATTCCAAAGAAGGAGTTCCAGGAATGCTTCCATCTATGGAAACGACACCGGGTGAGGTGTGTGGTTTCAGCAGGGGACTACTTCGAAGAAGTTTAACAACCAAATTGATATGGCAATTTACTAAGCGCAGCTTAAATGTGGCTACCGAGACAAACTTTCTCTCCATTGCACCACATCATAATGCATATATCGAATATATATGAGTTATAGTTTTTATTTTTATACGGAAAATATTATGGCTCTCCACAATTTCCTCACCTTTACGACTCTTAGTAAAATTTGTAAATTTGTTATCTCTTCTAATCTTACATTCATACAATACCACAGAGTAACCCTAGAAGTTGAATGAGCATAAAAAGTGGTTGTGACTAATAACAACGACACTAAATCTCTCATACGGAACAATAAACATTCAATTATAGACTTTTTGCCGGATATTTTGAAAAATTCTTCATTAAAGTATATCTATAGATTTTATGTATTCGGAAGAGATAAGTTAGATTCATGAATAATGAATCTGTAGAAAAATGGTGATGTAATGTATTTTTTAAACGTGTGTTAGTAGTTAGTAATATAAAATATCCTGCAGTGTCTCACATACACATTACATACTTTAACATACTTTAATGTTTTCTTACACTTATTTGAATATTATCTGTTACTTCCTTACACGTGACCCGTATCCAATTAAAACGTCCTACTGCACCTTACTAACTTTTAACACTTTACCGTCGAGAATTTTTGACACAGATATGTAAATAGTATCACTTACTTCAATACACGTGACACATATCTAAGCAAGGAAATAGCATAACACAACATACAATTAATCTGCGTCTCTTTGATTTTTATCATTTTTTTATCAGTTCAATTTTGATCTCTGAGGAGGCTTAAATAAAATGAAACATGTTAGATTAAGATCTGTTTCCAACTTATATATATATATGTGTGTGTGTGTGTGTGTGCCAATCGACGTGGTGCTTGGAAGTTATCGAGATCAGTACCTTCCCATAATTAAAACAAATAACCATGTATTAAATTCTGACTTAATAATTTCGGTTCTTTCAATATATATATATATATATATATATATATATATATATATATATAATCTTTATATGACACCTTATACAACCGTACTTTAGTTAGTTTCTGAGCGAGAGCGCATAATCTGGCGTGATAATCAGTGACTTTTCATATATATATATATATATATATATATATATATATATATATATATATTAAAAAAATCCGAAATGAATTTGAATTTAGTGTAGGTCACATTCAGTTGGCTAATTACGGAAAGCCCAGCATTCTTTTTATTCTTTTAAGTATTCTGCTTTTGAAATTAAAATCATCTTTCACTCACCAGTAATTTGACATCACCTGAGGAAACACATTTATAGAGTTGAAACATAATTGCCATTATGTAGCGATTTTTAACATGTTTTAATATTCTAAAATAGATAATATTTAGCTCTACTCTGTATAGAGCCCCCTTTTAAATTAAATGTTACCTTCAGTGGAATTATACTCCATTTGTTCTCATTTTAACTGCATATATATATATATATATATATATATATATATATAACTAGTGTGTGTACCATTATAATATTAATTTCAGATGCTCAAATATATAATAGTATGCTTTAAAGGTACAACGAAACTACTTAAACTTTAAAAGTAACAGTTAGACAAAAAGCAAAATCATTATATAGGGAAAATGTTATATAGCAGACCGAAAAGACTTGTCCCCATAAAAGTGACATTGGTGACAGACGCTTCTTCATCTCTTTTGAGATACGCTTTTGCATCGACGAATTCTAAAAGCTTCTGTGTACCCAATTTTACGCACAAATATTTGGGGAACTGTTTTTTCAGGCACTTCTTAACTTTGACGCACACTGGAATTGTATATCCTTGCTAATATTACCAAAAGACAATACCTTGACAAATCAATCATAGCGAGATTCGAACCCGGGTTTTATGGTCTGAACGCAAATGATCGGACCACTGAACCACTATATATACTTACGTAGGCTTTAATGCATACGTACGGTTATAATTAAAATTAGTTTATTTTCAGTTTCTCTATTTTTGGCTGTCTGGCGAAATTATTAGAAGTTTTAGCTTACGTGTAGTAATTTGAAACTGAGTTAACGACAAAAGTAGGAAAGAAAAAAGAGGGTCATAATTTTATGATTCAGAGAAAGAAAAATATTGCTAACCAAAATTGAAAACTATACAAAACCATTATCAGCAGTCTGCTATAACAGCAACTGATTCATAATACGATCAAGTGCTTAACCTCAAAAACCACACATTACAGTAGAGTCATTATTTCCTGGAAGACATATACGATAGAAAATATTTAATAATTTTACCTTCCGGAATCATTAGGATTGGTAAGTTTCAGTAGTAGAATCTCCATCCTTTTCTGTGACGAATATCCTCATCACAGACTTTTTTTTTTAATTTGATAACCTTACTTTCATTGGGATTGGCGATCATTAATGACAGTAGTGATGTAATTGTTGGATCTCCATCCTTCATAATGACGAATAATTTTCATCCTATTACAGTTGATTTTTTTTTTTTTACCGTAACGTCTTTCTTTCGGTGTCGCTTGGCTTTTATTATTCTCCTAATTAACACTATAATCTTAATCGTTTATCTGGTGAGCCAGACGATGATTAATAGGAAAACGAATACAGTTCCTCCTCAAGGAAAAAGATATCATTTTTCCTACTTTATTTCCCAAAATTTTCTCTTATTAATTTCTTATTTGACTCATTACCTATCATTTAATAGGATTGACTGTATTAATTATAATGATGTGTTGTAAATGATTTATACATAGCTTCAACAACCATGTGAGCTGATGAACAATCGCATTCATCTCTCTCAATAAAACAAATAACGGGAGTAACATATTCTAAATTGGGAATATTATTTTAGTCGGTCTGTTTACATAAGTAAATATTATGTTTACAGCGAGTAGAAATGATGAACATTAACGTTATCGACTGGTACAACTTAATCCGTTAGCTGGAAAGCAATCTAGACGGCGTATTTTGCAAACAATCATTTTCAACTAATTGCTGTTTTCTGCCATGTCTCTTCAGGAGGTAAGTGACTATGGCTTTCTACAAATTCCTCTTACTTTTAATATCTGTGAATTGAGATTTCTCGAGAAAGAGAATGAAATGGTTTCCTGTTATTTTCTCAAGAGTTTTTAATCATGAAGTCATTTTCCTAGACTGGCTGCCAACCAAGACTAGAGAGCCGAATTTACTCTACTATTGATTGGAGCTCAGAGGAGATGGATTCATGCCTATTTCAAGGCTGATAGTTCGAAATTGAACGCAATAAAATTTAACTCCAGCGCACAGTCAACTATTCTCGTCGATAATTTTGATAATACCCTCAAAATTATCAGCGCATAATGCATTGCTATTTATGACCTTGTCAATAAGGGATCTCATGATTCATAAGGGTCGTTGGAGAATGAAATGTACTGCAAGTGTATATAAAGGTTCGATAGCTTGACGGAACCCATTATTCTTCAGGTTAGTTTTGAACTGAGAATTGCTTTTCGCACTACCAAAGAAGAACTCCGTCTGCTTTATCAATGAATGTGATGAAGCCATGTTTTTTCATGGGTATAAGTGCGAAGTCAACGAAAGAGACTCAGTCCGAATTTGAACTCGTCACGCTAATTCTACTTTTCACGTCGATAACCATTAAGCTACCCGAAAATTCAGTAATGCACGTGCTTATAATGCCTGGTATTCCTAAGAGAGCTCCCATCTACGTACTGGTTCGACGTCAATTAACTTCGGTGCTCAGAAAAGAATTGTTGTAGTCAACATTATATTGACGTAATATCAGTTATTAAATTAAGTTATTCCCAACCTGGGTAGTAACACCCACTTGGAGGGTATGTACACTCTTAATGAAACTGTAAGTATTCAGAGTAGCGATCAGAGGGTGTATAATTTTAACAGGGTAGAAAGATTACATACGCCTCTGGGTTTTATTTGGAACATGGAAAATATTTTAAATAAGCATTTGTTTATTTTTTACTTATATACTTACATTTTAAGACATATTTTAAATATTTAGCTCTAATTGGCATATTTAATTGCCATATATATCTAGAACAAAAATCTGCAAGCCAAAGTCAAGCTGTTTCTTTTGTCTGACCCAATGACTGCCGCTTGGCCGTTCCGACCACAGTGTATTTGCGGGTGATGTAACAAATAAAGGCTCGGAATCAATAATTCAGAGTTCGATAACCCAGTCGAGTTCATTTCATTCATCTTCATGCAAATACAAATGGGAAAGTTGTGAATTCATCTCTTCACCCTGCCTAAGTGTTAAATAGTAGAGCATATATCAAGGGAGATCATTACTGTCTCGAAAAAATTGTTAATGCTATAATCACTCGCAAAATACAATATTTATTCTTACTACCCAAAATATCTTTCATCCATAAATAACCAATAAAGGATTGATAATCCGTAAAAAATCCAAAAGCAAAAAGAAAACAAGTCAATCAGTTTACTTCCGCTGATTGGCTACGTTAGTACGCAACAAAACGTAAATACGTAATTTTAACTCAATTGCATTAACTCTGATCCATTTGACACGCAAATATCGGAAAAGAGGTAATGAAAAGAAACGTTTAAGAATCACTAGGCTAAAGAATTTACGATGACTTCAATTTATCTTGTTCTCTATCAAATGTAAGGCCCATATTGGGATTTTTTAAAAACGGTTTGGATTAATATTAAAAACAAAAATCTGTACAGTTCTCTTCGATGCATATGAATATTATATGATTATTATATGTTTTGGTTTTAATATCATGATATTGAGTCTGTATCCTTGCTTCTGCCTTGAAAAGTGCTGACCCTCCATTTTAAAGAAAATTAGCATCCAGTTTGTTTTTCTTTGCAAGCATTTACAACTTTTACTCAAATCAAATGTAAGAAAAGTAGGTCGAGAATGTGTTTGTTTCTTCTTGTTCTGTTTTCTGATTTTTTACTGCAATAATGGCTTTTATGAGGTCCGAAAAATCTAATAAAAGAACTCTAAAAGTTTATGTAGTGCTGTTAATATTTTTAAATAGCGTCTATTCACATTATAAGAAGATTTACTGCTTAAACAGATAAAAATTATCTAGGATTCCGTCTGGATATTTATTGAGTTTATTTAAGTATGGCACAAGATTATATGAGACATGTGTAATATGAAAAAAGTAATGTTTTCCTAGAAAACCATCTTTCTAAAGCCAGTAGTTGATGACTGTTTTCTTAGAAAACAATAATCAATTACTGACTTTAGAAAGTTCAAGCCATGTTTTTATTTAATTTTTATAGCGTTTAATAAGTTTTGCCTTTTCAGTTTAGATCTTCTCCTTCCCTGCTTAGGGGTTAAAGAGTATTAATTTGCTATTTTCTAAAATTGCAATATTCACTCACCAAAAAATGCATTATTCTTATTATCCGAAATGTGTTTCGGTTTAAAATTACTCACTCACTCACTCACTCACTCACTCACTCACTCACTCAATCAATCAATCAATCAATCAATCAACTACTTTCTTTCTATCTGTCCCACAGATAGAATTTATTGTTTTTATCCATACATCATTTCCTATTGTTTTACACCGTCTCCCATTTGCTCCTAATTTTACAAACCTAATGAAGACATTTACGAAACATTTGCACTATAAATGTGCAGGATATGCCTAAATTATAACATATTGCATGGCTCTCATATGTGAGAAGAGTTTTATAAATTTTAGTGGATTCTCTAAGTTACAAATTGTTATATAGGAATGAATTGTCGCTGCCGACACTTGAGTTTGAACATAGTGAGCAAACACAGGCGATCCCATTATTGAATTAAGTAGACCACGTAACCATAGAGGAAACGCATGTAGGAAGTCACGTGACGTCTAATTAATCACCATTTCTTCTCCCTGCCTCGAGAAGTAGTGTTATTTTTTTTATCGACTATATACGACCGGTGTTTTTTTTTCTGCTGCGTTCGAACGTTTATTTTTTTAACACTTACGTTAAGTTGATTTTATTTACATTTTTTTTTACGAATTTGACTGAGTGTTTTTGTAAAGATTTGTTCATTTTTCCCATTTTTATTGTTTACCCTCCCCCCCTCGTTTTTATTTTATCCTTTTTTATTCCTTTACTATTATTAGTTGCTTGATTTTTTTTATTTTAAAAATTATTTATTTTTAATATACTATCCCGTTTAATCTTCTGTAAATTTTTATTCTTTATTTATTCTACGTATTTATTTTTCTGTATCATCCTGCAAGACGATTCTTCTTGGTTTACCTTCTTTTGTTGATTTTTATCGTCCCGTTAAATTATCTTTTAATTCTTCTGTGTTTATTACTCCTGTGCGTTTATTTTGTCTATTTTTTCTTGCTTATAGGTCTGTTACTTTATTAATTTTATTTTTTGCATTTTTGTTCTGACTAGTTTTTAACGGCGGCCATCTTGTATTTGTAATTTGTACGTATTTATTGTTTCGTATTTTTCTTGTGCTTTATCGTTGTATTTTTTCTCTGTTATCTCTAAAAAAAAGAAGCGTATTGTTTTCTTAGTGTGTTTTCTTTTTGCACGTGCAACTGTTGTTTTTGCTTTTTATTTTTGTGATCCATCTTATTTTTGTTTTGTCAATTAACTTTTTTGTCTGTTACGTAAGTTTTCCTTTTTGTACGTCCAACTGTTTTGTGTATTCTTTTTGTCTGTTTAATTTTTTTTTAAAAAAACGTTGTTTCGCCTATAAACCGTTTTTGTTTATTGCTGTTTATTTTTCTTACCACCCCTTCCATTGTCTTATATATTTACAAAGAAAAAATTACCTGATCATTTTGCTCTCCTTCTTAAAAACTCAAAATGTCCGACTTAAGGAAATCGGTCAATTGTTTGTTTGTTTGTTTGAGTTTTATGGCATATCAACCACTGTGGGTTATTTAATGCCAAATCCAGTTTATATGACTTTTAAATGCCTATTTTGTATGGAATAAAAAATTTATAGCTGGCAACATTATTGTTTCAAAAAAAAAAACGTACAGCTGGCAACATTACTTCTTTACAAAAAAAAAACGTATAGCTGGCAACATTACTTTTTTTACAAAAAAAACGTATAGCTGGCAACATTATTGTTTCAAAAACTTAGATCTGGCAACATTATTTTTCTGAAAACATTATCTGAGACCTTGCTGTTGGATGCAGTTTATCGCCGTAACCAGGACGCGGATGTAGTTTATCATCATACCCAGGACGCGGATGTAGTTTACGGTCATACCCAGGACGGGGAAATCGGTCAAGAAACATTTGTTTTCCCGACATTGATAACATTGAGAAGTACCCGGTGTTAAAGGGTACGCCTAAATCCAAGGATAAGGAAGACGATAATGGCCAAGATATGATAACGAATAAAAGTATAGAGGCCAATAATTGCCAGAATACAAAGAAACAGAAATCAAATAAGAAGAGTGATAATGCGGAGGCCGGGGAATAATCCTGTTGTTGGAAGTCCGAGATGCATAATCAATATGCTGGAGTTCTTGGAGCAATCTAAGAGTTACGCTCACCTTATCGAAGAAGGTTGTCTTTTGGAAGATACCCCAAGAACTAAAGAAAAATAATGCCAGTCTTCGTCGTCGATAAATGTATGTGCAAGATTTGTCTTTCGACGAAAGACACCGTGCTGAAATCACTTGAGTCCATGGAGTTTCTTCATGTGGGACATAATGTTACCCACACCGGAAGTAGAGACTTGATGACGAAAGATTTAATCCTTTGTAGCGAATAAGAAGGCAGGCGTACCTCCTCAAGGTATTGGAGAACATCTAGCTGCGTTCCTTTCGCAGTTTGGCGCGATACTGTGTGCTTCCTGCGATAGCCTGAACGGAGGAAGGAATTTCGACATCTTGTTGGACCAAAATGCCTTCTTCTCCATCCCCAAGTGTCTGGACGTAGGAGGCCTGAAGCTGCTGGTCATTGTGATCGTCCGCACACCGGTGTGCTGGAAGTGTGTAGAGATTGAGCACGTCTTCTCTTCCTGCTCGAACTAGACATTTAAGGAGCAACAAAAGTACAATCCTGGATTTGAAAAAAATGAAAAAAAAAAAAAATCAAACAATTGAAAGAAAAACTGGACAGCCAAAAACAAATGCTCTCAATTTCTAAAAAAAGGCTACACTCTCCACGTCCTCTGCCCCGTTCCCACATTCACCCCAGATAAATTGTTCCCCGCGCTCATCTCCTGTCAGATTAATCCCTCTTAGTAGATAGTCTAGCCCTTTCCGACAAAACCCATGTTACACCCCTCATCATAGTCCCAGTATTCCCCCCATCAAGAATCCTGGAATGCCACCCACTGCCACCAAAAGACAAAGAAGTCATTCTCCAGAGACAAAAGAAAAAACAAACAAACAAGTAAGCATAAATATCCTGACCATATTCAAACAAGTGTCCCAACTGAAATCGTTCTGAAAATGGCTCTCTGTTTAGCAAGTTTGAATGCCCGAGGCCTGAGGTCGGAGTCTCAAAAGGCGAGGCTCGATGACGATCTTCAGCGCTTCAGTGTACAGGGGACCAATTTTTTTTGTCTCGTGACCGTGGGGACATTCTCTCTAAGAGGTCCGTCCCTATACAGCATGTTTTCATGGAGGCACGTAGGGTGTTTCCTGGTTGTCTGTGGATTCGTATGCGCTTTTCTTCGAGGACCCGCCGGGCAGGCATTGCGTGCTGGATGTTACCATAAAGAGATCTGTTACCTCCACTCTTCTGATGGCAGTCTGTGTGGGTGTGTGTGCTTGTGCTGAGATTCGTCGACATACGCTTCGCATTTCTTACCTAGACCGGATAGGTTTGCAATTGGATGAGAACGGCGAATTCTAGAAGGAAGGCGCTCATAAGAACCTTCCATTCTTGAGAAGTGTGCGCTCGTGCGAAGATAAGGACGGCCGTTTAACTCCAGTCGAGGGCTCCTTTTATCTTATGTCGGATTGCCCTCAAAAAACACTTACGGGCGAAGGATAGCCTCTCCGATGTCCAGCCGTTGTCCAATAAGGCATTATATCAAATGTTGTGGGGGAGTTCAGGATGATTTGATAGGCGATCTTGGTCTGACAAAGCAGGAGGCTCGCTGCTTATGGCTTTGGTCGCCCAGGTTGAAATGTCTCACGAATACTGAGGCATCCCTCACCTGGCTGGTGATTACTGGGGACATCTGTTCCAGCAAAATAATTTTTTCTGTGGGTTTGGTAAAGTCTTCAAACTATGTTCGCTGCAGTAGGGAGGTGGAGACCCTAGGTCACGCCTTCTTTCATTGTAGGTTCATAAGTCCGTTGTGCAAGTTTGTTGAAGGCATCATGGTTCGCATGATGCGCGGAAAGTTCTTTGTTCTCGAGGCCAGTTCCGTTTGTAGCAATATAGTACCGCCGTTGACTAAGGCTGAGCACTGTGTTCTTTTGCTTACTGGGTGTTATGCGAGTCGTGATAAGGATTACACGACAGAAGGAATTCCATGGGGCCGTGTTGTTTACGTCTTCCCAACTGATAGTGTTCTTTAAGCATTAAGATTAGGATGGGAAGGAAACAACTCCATTCATTGAAATTTGGTGAAAGGTGGGTGAGTCTTGTGAGTCTGTGCAAAGTGCTTACCTAGAGTGGCATTTTGATGCCGATTATGCATTAAGGATGTTGGGATTGCTGTGTTGAACATTGGCAACCCCGCCCGTAATAGGTTAGTTTAGGCTGTTTCTATGTTTTAGTTTCTTCTCTTCAGCAAAGTTAATTTAGCTAGGGTATGCATGTGCATTGTTCCCTTTCATTTCTTTCCCTATTTTTCATTTGTTTAATTCCCTAATCGTCAGGTGGTTAGTGATGTCAGATCTCTGGTGGTGCGGGGTACCTATCGTTTCGGGTGTGATTTTCATAAATTTTGTTGAGTTTGAATGAATGTTTTTTTGAGGGAAAAATGGATTTTTTTAAAGTCCGCATTGATTTCGTCCAGTTAATTGATGTTTCTGTCACATTTTTTTTTTTTTTTTTTTTTATTACTATCACTTTTTTGTTTAGTTTCTTCTATATAGTTTTTGTACACATTTTTAAATACTCATTGGGGTTGTTAGATTTTTAAACTGTTATTTTATTTCCCTCCGCCTACAGACAATGAATTGTACACATGGGGGCTGTTTAGGATTTTATGGGGACTCTGACGCTTTATGGTGGATGAGGTAAGAATGGCAAGTAAGAATGCATAGTTTTGTCGAAAGGAATATTGTTGTATGTTTGGGTCAGTGTTTGTGGCTAGCTAAGTTTTACGGTAAGACAGAAGAAGATCATCCTTTTCCCCATTTCCCGTTTTGGCCTCGTGCCCCATTTGTACTTTCAGTGCAGTAAATATTATCACCATTTCTCCTCTATCACTATACGGACCGCTATTCTCTATTCTCTAATCTACACTACACTATTTGGATCAATATGATGATTACTTTTCGAGCGGGCATTATCGAGCAAGTACTATTAGTGCGATATTATTCGAAGGCGTCTGACACCACCATTGTTGAACGGGGTACTGTAGTTGTATCTGCGATTACAAATCTCTAATGAAACGAGCATTTCGAAAGTGACAATGAATATTCATTGACATCACAAAAATGGCAACGAGAGTTCGTTGACATCACAAAACAAATTATTACGTATGTTTGAAACTTCAAGAAAAACATTTTTTAATCATATCACCTTAAGCAATACGACAATGACACTAGGACAGAAAGGGGTTGGGAGTAAAAAAGAATGAGAAGAATTTTTGAGGAAAAAGGACAATAAAAGAACGGAAAATTCCGGTTGGCATTGTATTTAAATTTTTGAAGATTGTAAATGGAAGGGGTACAAGAAATCGCATGTGAGTGCCATAGGTGATGCCTATGACAAAATTACCAATTAGAATAGAACATGCCGTTGCATAAAACTAGATTAGCAGTAAAGCGACAAGATATAGCTGTCAATCGATTAGGAAGCTTAAATTCATGGAGACGAGGTGCCAAGGAGGAAAGATCATTAGAATAATTGCCTTGTAGAAAAGTCAGTGTTATTTAAAATGTAATTATAGAATGTCCGCAGTTTACAAAGACACGTATTTTTAGCAATAAATCCAATAAATAAAAATAAATAAAACTAATGTCATCGTAATTATGACAAGTTTTCAAAAGTGTGAAATGTAGGCCCCATGTATGGAAATATTTATTTCTCTGAATTTTGTTTTTGTTTATATGAAACATTCAAAAGTTCATTTTTGCTCACAAATTATTGTTTTTTTTTTTTTTTTAATTATTTCACCCAAAACAAGTCAGTAAAACCATTTGTTCCCTGATGCTTCGACTACGTAAATTTAAGCGTGCTACTTGATTGGCAAGTAGGACCTACGCTTTTACTGTTGAAATAGTTAAATATAACCGCCACTTCTAGTCCAACAGTTTCTTTTCTCGCACATCCCGCTCGCGGAATTTCCTTCCATTTCTTTGCTTCCTGGAAAACTGCAATTTTCAAAAATTTAAATGCAACGTCAATCGCCATCATCTATCTTCTTGAATCCCGTGCATCTTTTATCGTTTCCTCACGCCCCACCTTACACAGTCTTTTCTCTCACGTTCACCCTCTGTAATCCCATG
Source organism: Acanthosepion lycidas (assembly GCA_963932145.1). NCBI lineage: Eukaryota > Metazoa > Mollusca > Cephalopoda > Sepiida > Sepiidae > Acanthosepion > Acanthosepion lycidas. Next base: position 85,971,688 of record OZ010573.1, on the reverse strand, counting down.
GGTACTAGTGTCATTCCCTCCTTGCTTGGAATGAAATGATTAAGAAACGTCATAAGGGTTTATTGAGTGTGAAAGAATAAGAAAAAGGAGAAACTTTATTAAGGAGCAAAAAGAATAGAAGAAGAGTGATCAAGAAGACAGTAGATAACGATTGAAATTGTACTGAAGATCAAATTTGGCTGGAAAGCATGGAGCCAGTTCCACTAGTGAGAAGAGCGAGAAAATAAACTGTTAGCATAGAACTTACGCTTACATCTAACCAATTCACATGGAAATTAATAAGACCTTATCAGTCTAGTCTAGCGCTTAAATTCATAAGGTCTATGTACAATAGCGGAGAGTTCTACCGAACATTTACCATGACAGTATTTATAGAAAAGGCACAAGGAAGCATTACGGTGCTAGGAAAGTGTCTTAAACTGGGATGTCAGGACAAGACCAATAATATTGCTGATTCTCCACTGATTTTATCAAGAATCTCTAAATATATAACAGACGCAAGGGCCATATCTGGCAGCAATATTCTTAGCATGCACGAATGTTATTCCGAGAAAGGCAATGAATCACTCATCTCAATGTTATCATCAACTATGCAATTGAGAGGCAGAAAGATGGTTAAGAGTGAGAAGTTTCTTTTTAGAATCGTTAAAATTAACAAGCCATTTCTTGCCCGAATTAAAGGTAGGTTGTAGGTCATTTTTTATATCAGCTGCCAATTTGATGTTATCGTATTGATCAAACTTACTATCGAGACAGTAGTAAATAGTTGTGTCATCAGTATAGATTCATGGCATTAGCTGACAGTAGAAACATTCTGCTTCAGAAGATTTCAATTTGATTACGGTTAAAGAAACAAACCGTCCATAAGTAACTTTGAAGCTCATTTCATTATATTTTTTCTCTGTATTTGTCATGCATGAAAATAATATTCATAGAAGTATTTTGTTTACTTCTCGTGTCTTCAAAAGATCAAAATATATCGTCGTAACAGGAAAACAAACCTGTATCTTTAAAAAGTGACTACCACTTTACTACCTATAATTTCAGCGCAAACCATTACAATATTGTAACATCTCGTCTGGTTGACATCTCTACCTGTGAGGGTGGCTTACGTCAGCAAACACCCAATTTTTTCCATCCGTCATGATTATTAAATGTAGCACGGCATTCATCGACAAAAAGTAATGTTGATAATCACCCTTCATATATGCTTGGCTCATTTTATTCGATGTTCTTTTTTCTTCTATTTCGATTTTTTTATAAGTGTGTCCGTGTAGTCCATCTCAACTTTAGAACTCGAAATGTTCTGCCACAACGCATAGAACTATTTCGGAGCCTTTTGATCGTTGTGCTAGCACGAACACACAAGTCATCGTGACCGAGGGTTTGAGCGTACTGGCTTTGTTCAAACTAATCTCTCCCAGAAACCGTACCTAATGTCCCCTCAACACTGTTGGAGTATAATTCACAAGTGGGCTCCGTAGGTGGTGAAAAAAGACAAACGTGCCTGAGCAGGCGTCAGCAACAGGGATTGGCTTACCGCTCTTGTTGACAGGTATACTCGGATACAAGGGCCAGGTATTATTATTTTAAATTAAATTTAGAAATTCCTTGATTTACTTAGAAAGTGATGTGGTATTTTTCCTTTAACTAGGAACTCATTGAATTATCCAAACTCTTTATTAAGCTTTTATGTTCTAAATTCATTAACTTACACACTGTATGATTGTTTAAAATAAAACAACGTATTCGGTATTCGTGCATTTTATGATCTAATAAAGTCGAACTTCATCAAAATAGGTGAAACTAAATAAAATTATTAAAATAACATTTGTTATCGGTATGCGTGTTTTGTTTATCCAGGTTTAGTGCCGGAGTTTTTTATTTATTTTACATTTCCGCCCTCGTTAGGGCTGTTAATATTTCCGATGTTGGTGATTATAATGACGAAGACGATCAAAACATCAGATATCTTTCCATCCTGCTATCATCTCCCTTTTATCCTTTCTAAATGTCTAATTCGAACCAGCTTTATGAATTCATTAACGATGCCGTTGACAATGATTTATAAACTTCTCAACGAATATACACATTGTTCTAATATTTTGCTCATAATCTGGACGTAAGAATTGCACTTCCCAAGTTAACTGATAATTAAATTTGAAATGTTAATAGCGTTTGGTTTGTGCTTAATTATCAAATATACCATATCGTCCTTGTTAGATTTTCACCAATAAATCAGCCTTCATCCTCTTCAGTTCTGATATGAATTATTCTTCAGCAAGTGTGTTGATGATGATGATAGGAATGAAACTAAAAGAACCTACGATTAATAAAGCTTATTTTTTTCTATTTTATTTATTTATTTATTTTTTGTCGCTATCACTTATTCATGATCCCAAAAAGCCTCGCTTTCTTCGGCGGACTTGTAATGAAGTTGCGATGAAGACATCACGGCAGTCTGACACTTCTCAATCCTGACAAATGTCCTCATCTTCCCTGTATCAGTTTTTAGTGTCTCGCGTAACTCGAAGCTCGGAAGTCTGCTTTGAAAGTGTACTTTTGTTTTGATTCAGCATTCTTGGCAAATGAATGAAGACAGTTCGTTGGGGTACAAGAACCGGAATGACGACGAAGCAGAAGTCGAAAGTAGTGCGGCTACTGACGTTTGTATTAGCGGCTCGTTTATCTGTTGTTTTATAGCACGGGAAAGAAAATAAAACTGCTTTTAAGAACCATTAAATATATCTATGTGTGCATTCATTCTCACAGCCAGGAGTGACACAACGTACCCAATACCACATACAAAGCACATACACAGACACAAATACATAGAGAAAGAGAGAGCGAGACAGACACAAATGTACGCATACATATACAGATGGCCTTACATACGTAGCTATAAACATATTCACACAAAATTTCAGGAATATATATTCAATTCCATACCCTGATTTGTAATTAAATATATGCACATACATATACACTACAGTTCAAAAGTTTTAAGCGACCCCTGGTAATTTTTAAAATCAGCCCAAAAAGCAGTTGTTTTGTAATTTAAATAAAGATGATTATTATACGTGGTTAAAAAACGAGATGATTTTTTATTAGAAATTTTATTCTGTTCTCGTCCAAATATCTTCTTTTAGCCTTGATTACTGCAACACGCATTTTTGGCATTCGTAGCAAATGTTTCTCAAAGTATAAGTTTGATTCAATTTGTTTTCAATGACTTTAAGATATATTTCTCATTTTATTCATTCTCATTTGAAAGTTATATAATGAAACTTTCAGATTAAAATTTAGATAAGAATTCAACGAGTCAATCTAAAGATTTAAACCACCGACGGAAAGTGAGATTTTCTTTAATCGTATTCTTCAAGTAACATCGTTGATAAACAGATGATTTTAATTAAACTTACGGATCATAAGATAGAAGCAAAACACATTAAAGTTTACAAAATGAGTACATATAAATGATATCTGTAACAATTCTTTTTCATTTAGATCATTTAGGGAGTGAGGCAAATATAATATTTCTAATTGTTAGGATTTGGCATTTTGACCGTTGTTCTAAAAGCTAAAGCGAACATATGTAGATACTGTATACGTCACAAAGATTTTGTATACACCGTGTCAAATATTAGGTTGGTACAAAAATAATGTCGTTTTCTCACATAGTAACATATGTGAGAAGACGATATTATTTTTGCACCAACTTAATAGTAAAAATATTTTGCAGACAACGTGTCAATTCGATAATTCTAGAATACCTCCGGATAATTCACACTGACTATTTACATCTTGAAGTACTTTCTGGTGGTAAAAAATAATCTTAATTTTTTTAAAGGGATATTCTACTGCATTACACAAAGTGGAAGAATGACATTTGTTCAGCTTTAAGGATAATAATTTTAATTATTATCAGAAAACATATTTTTAATATATTGATTTAAATATAGTACATTAAACATGTCGTTATGAAAATTATGTCAGATTTTGAAAGAAGACATTTAATTAAAAAAAAACAAAAAACAATCTGTAACAGATGATAAACTGTCAACTTTCCTCAGGGTTTTATTCCTCATTTTAATATCCATTATATATATAGAGAGCGATATATATATATATATATATATATATATATATATATATATATATATATATATATATATGTGAAGATATTGTAGAAAATAGGAAAAAAACTGGTTTGGTAAATAATCCAAAGTTCCTTAGTATTTTTGTAATTATTTTTAAAAAATAGTGCTCGATACGAAAGTAGAGCATAAATATAATTATTTATTTAAAAATTTTTAAATAAATAATTATATATATATATATATATATATATATATATATCATTACACCCCAATGAAGGCAACACAGCCATTAAGACACAATGGTGTACTGAGTGTGCAAAAACAATAATAAAACAAACATTATTTAGGAGAGAGAACAATAATGGATCTGGAATCAAAAAGACAATAAATAACGATTGACATAGCATTTAAATAAGACTGAAAACAAGAAGACGGAAGAGACTTCCACAAACGAGTAGTACGATAGAAGAAATTGTTAACATAGAACTTACGGTTATATCTAGCTAATTCAACTGTAAAATGATGAGATTTTGATGCCAATCGAGGACTGTGCTTAAATTCGTAAATTCTAGGTACCACAGAGCAAAGCTCATCAGAACAGTTACCATGAAAGTATTTATACAAATGGTACAGGGAAGCTACATTACGGCGGTGGGAAAGTGATTGAATCGGGTTTGCCAGATCCGGACCTATAACAGTGCAGATTTTTCTTCAGATTTTATCAAAGTGTCCCCAAATATATAGCAAGAGCACCAAACCAGATGTAGTAACAATATTAGAATCATGGACGAATGGTGTACTTATAAATATGTAAGATAGAATCTAGAGACAAAAAATGTCTTGCGCAACACCAACTTTCCAAGCAGTAAATGCAGCAACTAATTCAGTATAATCTTAGCACTTCATTTCAGCAGAGAACTTTATTCCGAGAATGTGCAACGCGTCACTCTCCTGGAGGTTAGCATCAGCCATGAGGATTGAAGACAGAAAAGGTTTTCTCAGATGATTATTAGAAAGTAGTTTTGATTTTGGAGGCGTTGAAGTTAACAAGCCATTCATTGCCTCAGTGAACATCAGATTTTAGGTTAATTTGTACATTATCATTACTGACTTGACTTATTATAGAGACAGGAGTAAATCATAATATGTCGTGATTTGACATTTCAGTATTAGTTCTTAATAAATTAAATTAATTATTTTCTCTGAAAAAATAGAAATGTAATGTAGACACTATTTGAAACGTTAGATTGAATTTATCCTCTTTATATAAGGTTTAGAATAGGATAGCTTCAGTCTTTCAATCAGAGACAAAAAAAAACATGTTTTTAACAGAGAAACGGATAATAAAACTAAAGGAGAATGTTCTATGAAAGAAAAGGTGTGCAGCGAGTTGTCGATTTAAAATCCATACCTGGCACCCACACAAACATATAGGTGTGAAAAAACCCCCCAAAAAACACACTTACATATACAATAAATCTATGTCGTATACACGGTGGCAAGCGCGCGGGCACACACACACACACACACACGCGCGCACTAATTATCTCGCAGATGCAAATTCTTGTCAAACAATACGGCAGAGTGGGGACACACACACCCGCGAATATACCTACAGATGTCAATCGCTATCTACTGTCCTGCTAATTACTCATTTCTCTTCCCACTCATTATTAATGTTTCTGTTCCTAATTCTCCCACATGTAGTAACCCCTTGTATCTTAGTGGCTTTACTTCCTAGCATGGGGTGAAACTGATTAAAGAAAAATACATTCGCAGTCAGGTGACTGCGTAGAGAGACAGACGAATACACAAGTACACACTTTCACGATCATACACAATCACATATATACGCACAATATACAAATAAATGCATACACGCAAATAGATGTAGGTGGGTCATTAAGTGTATTGCATAACACGTAAATTTTAACTGAATTTTTATTCAAAATTTTCAGAGCATTTTAATCTATGTGATTAATATGTAGCAATGAATTAAAAGAATCAGGTCTTCTCCGCTTACACACACGAGAATACAAGAATGGTCACACATAAAAATACGAAATCGGGCAGAAGTAATAAGAATGTCATAAAAATATATGAGAAAACATTCTCATAAAAAAAACAAAAAAAGAAAAAAACAGTAACAGCAACGATTTTTATTTTCATTTTCAGGTAAAATGTTGTTATTCATTATTTTTACTAATTTCGACTCGTCATATTTTTCATTTTATCTAAGGCGGTAATTCTTATATAAATAATGTTATATTGTGTAATATTATTAAAATTTAATATCTGAAAAACGAAAATTAAACACGGAAGATGTCACACTAAGTACAGAAACAATTCAATTGTATATACATCAATTAGGAGAATTTAAATCCTTCGCAGAAAGGAAGTTGAAAGCAGAATAATTTGGACATGGGTAATTTTCTCCAACACTGTGTTATGCTACAAAGCAAAACATTAACTTAAAAATAATCAAGTCATGTTCTGAAATAGCCTCGTCGGATTCGATTCATATGCATAGTATGTAATACGTCAAACTGCTTCAGAAATATCTAAGCCTTTGAACTGTATACCACCTTTTCGTCAGTGGTTATAATCTAATGAAGCCATTAGGACTTCTTCGAAACCCGGGAGCTGGCGCTACAGAATCACAAAGAACTATACCAAAAATAGAAACCACATCACTTGAGTACTTTCACCAATAACAACAATTAACAACAATGAATAGTTATATAACTCGATCAGAAAATAATGATATTAATCAAAATGCTGACAAAGTTGCAATATGAGCTCTGGTAAAAACACGTAATGATAACAGCAAAATTGCAATATGAGCACTGGTAAAAATGGTTTCTGAAGACATTAATTTTATAATACCCAGAAATTCATACCCAGATGTCCTCCAGGACACATGGCGCAGTGGATAAAGTCATGTTTTTACCAGAGCTCATATTGCAACTTTGTTGCTATCAATGCTTTTCTCTGGCACTCCTTATTACTGGTTCCCATATTGTATTTATTTCTATGCTTGGTCGGCTCAGGAGATTTTTGTGGCCTAGTATATGAAAAATATAAACGTTCTCCACTGCCTTAACCGGGTATTGAACTTACAATCTTTGGGTCTTGTCACTGGATCTAACCAACGCCTTTATCAGAGGGAGAATTAACAGGAGATAACTGATAGCTGACATCCATCAAACATGGCACGTGGAACTAGAACAGTCTACTCCAGTGAACGAAATAACCCGAAGAAGGCCAGAGCGTACAACGACCGAAACGTTGTGATAAATATGGCGACAAAGTTGAGGACAATAGTCCGAATAGTGTAAATAATGTACATAATACCTCATTTCAGAAATATAGACAGATTATGAATCCACATTTTCTTTTTCCACACATGGGTAAATTAAGTAAGACTTGCATCACTAAATCATTATTTCTGTATAAAATATTATTTCAATTAAAAAAAAAACATTTTCTGGATTTAAATAACATGCAAAGTCATAGAAGATGTATGAATGAATCGATCAACCACTAGCTTTGAAGGGAAACTGCTATCAATACGGGAAACAAATTAGAGGAAGTTTAATTTTTTGAAAGAAAAAAAAATTAATAAAAAGATTTTATCAAGTTTTAATCGTCAGTAACATTAAACGTTCGGTCAATGAAATTCAAATGATCCCTCTATGGAAACGGATGATCTCACCATTACTATCAAAATTACTTCTGTATAAAATTATCTTATAGGTGAAAACTATTTTTCACCCCTCCAACTTCTCTCTCACGGGCAGAGTATGGAAAGCGTCTCACTACTTCCATAGAAAGTGCTAGGACAAAGTCCATTCCTTGGTTCCACCAGTTCTGTCTTTCACGGTCAGGAGCCGCCATGCCACTTACATTGTATCAAACCACCCACATTTCCTCCGTATTCTATTGATGAGAAGTAAGTTCCAAACGAGCAGCTTTTTCCCGCGAATCACTGCTCTGTGGAACCTACACCAAGGAGGATATTTTCCGATCATAACAATCTTAACATCTTCAAGTCTAGAGTTATCCGTTATCTTCCCTCCTCTTCGCATGAGATGCCACTTACTGTAAACATTTACCTCAATAGGTACAGGGTGAGAATCGCTATAAATAAATACGAACATGTACATGCAGACGTGCACACATATGACGTGCACATATGCAGACGTGCACACATCTTCTAGCATAAAATTTATACAAAGATACGGACAAACGAAATAATACACATATGTATCGCGCGCGCGATCCATCACGAATCCCCTGACCCAACGTAGCCGCAGTAGAAGTGGGGTTTCTTGGGCAAGATAGCCTGACAGAGCCCAACCAAATCCAGGCTTTAGTTTCCCTCTCCTAGAATAGTTGCCACCCAAGGATATAGAACTCAGTCTGTCCTGTTACATAACCGGGGGTGAGGTGGGTGAAGAAGCGGATTCATACCTTTCCCATTAGCATGTAGGTGAATGTAATTAATCCAACTGGAATTCGAACGGCTCTCCATACCAGCTGCTATTCATTACTCCACTGTGCTTCCATACATATATGTATAAACTCACGCGATCACACCCACGCACACAGATACAGAGAAACACACACACACACGCAAACACACCAGTGTACTTAGTTAAAATTTTATTTTATCGCTTAAATATCATCACTGAATTGTACAGTAGATTCTGCTTTTTTTTTCTAAAGTGCGATGGCTCTTCCCAACTTCCTGTCATCTGTAACCCTTAGCAAAAGTTTTTCCTGTTGCTCTACCTCCTAATTCCTTTTCCTGTTAACCATTTATATAAGCTTGTTAGCTAAGTTATGCGCTGTTTTCCTCTGTTTTACTTGCCTGGTCCTGTGTGTGTCAAATTTTCCAAGCTAACTTTCTTTATTATTCTTTATTATATGCCATAGATGTACCATAACCCCACTTCCCACTAAGTCAGATTGTGACACAGGGTTGGTTTTTAACGTGGGAACCCGAGTGTTTCCACTCGGGCCGCTCTTCATTATATGCCCTAGAGGTTTCAACTGTCACTTTCTGATGTTAAGTATAAGTATCTTTTTTGTTTCCACTTTCTTACAAACTTCGTCATTGCTCACATGTACAGTTTATGGTATTCTCAACATCCTTCTGTAGAACCACATTACTATTGCCTAAAGTCTCTTCTTCAACTGTGATGGGTTTATCCAGTATTCACTGCAAAAATAGGAGTGCCAATATTACACATCATTTCAGCACGCGTTTCTTTGTTTCCAATGAAATTTTCCTTAATACTTTGCTTAGCTTTTGGAAGGCATCTTTCGCTATCCCAATGCGCCTTCAGGTTTCTGTTTCACATGTTCCATCCTCTGTTAAAAGACTTAGATATTTAAATGTTTGAACTTGTTTAATTTTGGTATTTTCAATTTGTAATTTGCATGTTAGGCTGTATCTTTTGCTGACAACCATATATTCTGTCTTCTTATAGTTGATGTTTTCCAATTCAACAAAGTTAAATTACAATACAATAACTTTGTCTTCATGACTCCGTAATGTATTTCACCCTTTTTATTGGATATGCAATAAAGGTAATTGCTTTATTACGACTGAGGAACTAAACAGATTATACAGTTAACAGATTATAATTTTTATTAAAGGAGATTTTTCATCGTCTTTAACAAAGGACGCCATAAAATACTATATGTCTACTTTTATTCTTAAAATATTTTTTTTAAATGAATAAAATTATGGGTGTAGTATTATTATAGTCAAATAATCACCCCCTCAAAAAAAAAAAAAAAAAAAAAAAAAAGCAGAGGTATAACTAACACATCATAACTCGTCTGAAAATTATTCAAAAGCCAAGTATGGACATGAAATATACACTTAGGGGTGCGTTTTATTGTGTCAGTTAAACTACATGAAAAGAGGAAGTCGTTTAAATTTAATTTGTTTGTTTTCGTCATTGATACCCACAGATGTTTTTGCGGGCTTTTCTATAAATATCCGAGAGGGTGTTGGGACGATCTCAGCCTCACATACTTCCTAAAATTTTGACCAAATGACTAAACAGAATATTCTTTGATAAAAAAAAGCATATATTCTTATTTCGGTCAATAAATTTTCAGCACACTTTGGTCGATTCTGCTCGATTTTAAACATTTGTAAGATTGGTACATTAAAATATTAATTAACAGTATATCATATATAACAATATATTTTACAACTAAAGAAGTAAAGTTTTATGTACCGTACTTATGAACATTAATGGGTATATCCTAATCCTCATAAATACGTTGAACACTATTGTAAATATGGTAATGTGGTGTTTACGTAGTCCACCATTGGCAGTGGTTTACCTACTTCACGCCGCTGGCCTGTATTGTATTTTGTTGATGTTATAAAAATTACCATTTCATTTCCAAACTCCGTTTTGGTTATTCTTCATTCAGTAATCCTTTCTAGGTTACAACATGAAGTTAGCATGTACCAGAGCCAAACGGGAAAAAAAATCCATGCATATGGTAGAATCGAGCCAATTTCAAATTTCACTTGAGACTGCTGGGCTCACTTTCAAATAATTACATTATGTCATGTCAATTCTGTACATAGGCGTTCATGGCTCTTCACGGGGTCCCTTTTCATTATAATCTGTCAATCACTACATTTTGAGAAAGATAATGTCGTGCTTTCCCGTTGTCTTTTCCACGGTTTAAAATTCAAAGTAGACGTTCACCTAGACAGATTGCATCCAATGCTAAAGAACCCAGCTGTGGAAAGAGAAAATGTGGATTCATACATTTCCAAGGAATAATTGCGTATAGATATTAACGAACCCGACTAGAAATGGATCTCGTCTATCCGATTTCCAATTTCCGAACTGTTGTCAATTGCTCCAACTGTACATCCAGGATGACTGGTATTCTCAAACAGCCAACCATCTATGTACTGACCAGGTTCAACTTTGCTTAAATTCGGTGATCGTACGAGACCTGGTTTAATATGATAAACAATACTGCCATATATGATATACTGTTATATGGTAAAATTTATAGCTGTTTACCTATTGATGTTTTACATGTGTATGCGTGTTCATATATAAACAATTGAAGAAGAAGCATACAAAAACTTTGCTTTCTACTACAGACTGTTTATTTTATTTCTATAGTGGAAACTGTAGAGAAAGAAACATTTCAATGTCTCTTGGATAAGTCCGTTTTCGATTTCTGGTCCAGATGTAAGCTTGGGTAAGTGAGGATAAGAATGTTTAAAATGGCCACGCTCAAGTAAGCTTTGTGCTGTGTTGGAACGACCAAATTACTGGAGCTATAGTGGAGCTGCAAAACACGAAACTACGTTGGAAAGTGGTTAGAGAAGAATTCTGTTTTTTCCGGAAGGGTGATCATAAAATTACGTTGATGAGCACAAACCATTTCCGGTTTACTCAAACATCTAGCATCATAGGAAGACGTATTTCTTTTTACTTTTTTGTATTCTTTATTATCATTTTATTTATTGATTTTATTTCCTTTTCCCACATATGATAAAATATACTAAAACATACATACAGGGTATACTGTAATATGCTATGTAATAAAACATGATGTTATAATATTATATATGATGTAACATAATATTATGATATATGGTAAATTACACTGCTTTCTATGGGATGCATAGTTTAATTGTAAGGTGGACATAGAAAAGTTGATGCATAATTTTGGCCTCTGTTAAAAAGTTATGCACGCCATAACTGCAGAAATTAATTAGACAGAACCTTGTACTTTTGTCGACCAGAAGTCTGTAAATTTTTAACCTACAGAAAAACCAGAATTAACACAATTTTGTAAAACTATTATAAGTGTTCAGTTTCATAAAACTTCAAAGTTAATTGAAAATTATCTAAAATTTTGTATCGTTTTTACGATACAAAATTTCTGTCGCTTACATTAGGCACTGCCTTGTAGGACGCTGAGGATACCAAGGACTGAAATTATGATCAAAAACAAAGTTTTAGAGAACATTGAAACAAAAAAGAAACTTTTGCATAAATCTCTGGCACATAATGAGGAAAGAGGGCTTGGAAAATATGTTACTCATGGGACAGATTAAAGGCAAGACGCACAGAGGAAAACAACACATAAGTTAACTCCCGAGCATGAGTAAATGGATGGCGGACAAAGTTTAGAAGAAATAACATGGCAAAATTTATTAAAGTCTCAAAACACAGGGAATCAGATCGTCTACGTCCTGGAGAGACACAGCGCAAAGAAGAAGAAGAAGAAGAAGAAGAAGAAGAAGAAGAAGAAGAAATAGAAGAATACAGTGCAGGCAATCATGTCTATAAATGAACTTGTGCAACGAGCCCCTCTACGTGATATAGAAAGTCCTTCCGGCTACATTCATGTCTTGTAAAATTCACATCCTGAGACAAGCAATAACACTGTGGTTTCCTTTATTTTTTCCTTTTTTCGTTGCTTTTTTTTTCGTGTTTCAACTGAGAAGCTGAATTATTTTACAGTTATTACGACGATAAGAAGTTTTTGCTTAGCCGAATTTAGCACCACAATTGTTACAATGTCGTACAAACAGATTAATTTTTAATCCGTTTATAAGTAATTTTAGGTTAAGTGGCTTAAAAATGGAAAGACAGTTTTTTCAGAGGTTTACGTAAAAGTGAGACGGTGTTAAGTGAAAATATAATCGTACATTTAAATTTAAATACAATTTTATTTTAAACTAGCTGAAGTATACGTCTACGCCGGGAAGAATTCTAAATTCTAAATTCGTTGTTGGCTATAATAAAATTAAAAATATTCCTGACAAATGATGGTAGTAAGTATTGCTTCCGTAGAGTGATTATATATTTGTATAAATAAAGCATAATTTTATATTTTAACTTTGTTGCACATAATTTCTCATAGCAATGGCAGAATGATAAAAATTATATACATTATTTTCGTAATCTTTGTTTTCAATTAAAATATAGGGATTATTCATTATTTATGTATCTGAAACTTTATTTTTAGCGAGATTATGCACAGTCACAGTGTAAATCAATTGGCGTCGCATTATAAAAACATTGAATACATTTATTTCTGCTTCCTATGAAAAAATGCTACAAAAGTAGAAAATATATTTTGAGAGTTAAAGTTTATCAGTGAAATTGCTTTTTTCAAATCATATTAATATTTTACTTAACCCGAGATTAATAATAAATTATAGCCTTACACTTAACGGTTACAAATGAAAACTATTACTAAGAAATATATTTTCGTATAAGAGAAAAAAAGATTGTTTCCAAAATTCACCAAAATAAGTTTTAGTGTTATATTTTAAGGTTTATATTTCACTGTGTCCAGTAAGTATGCATACCAATTTTAAGAAACCTACATGAAACTGCTTGGTGTAAAACCTGAAGAGACTAATTATTTCTTAATTATTTATATTTATTTTTTTATTTGCCTGTCGGCATGAAACTGTTATATATATATATATATATATATATATATATATATATATATATATATATATATATATATATTAGTAATTACCAATTAATGCTCATTTTAATATTTGAATATCGTTTAAAATCGGCGAAAGGATTACCACACTTGTGGAACAATAAGCGTTTTAATGAAGAAAATGGCAGATTGGATGCATAACAACAATAGCTTTTAATACCAATTACAAACGGTGATATATATAATGAGGAAGGAGGGCCTAGAGAATCTGATACTCACGGGTCGAATAGAGGGAAAGAGAGACATACCTGGCGGATTTAAGCGTGTGGATGACAGAACGTGGTCTGGGAGAGGAAACAGAGGGAAGGAACTTGTTGAGAGCTGCATAGGATAGAGGGGGTGGAGTGCTATGGTCGCCTACGTCCTGAAAGGACATGGCACATAAAAAGAAAGGTCTGATCGAAGGCCACTGAGACAGAAGAAATACTACGCATAACCTGCTTGGCGTCTTGAAGGCACGCGGCACATCGAAGATGAAATACTTGTTATCTTGTCTCTGTGCAAGCAGTGGTAGTAGGAATTATTTACTAGTTGATAAAGTTGACCTGGTTTTGGGAACTTGGTATTAACCTTGTAATTGTGTCGTGACTGTTTTTGAAAGACAAAGAGGATTTTATGCGTGGTGTCCAGTTATTTATTATTATTATTATTTTTATTATCCTTATTATTATTATTATTATTATTATTATTATTATTATTATTGGTGGGAGTGGATTTTAATAGGCACCAGAAATTATAGAGTATAATTCTCATTGATTAATAACTTAAACATATCATCTGATCTGTTTTTTTACTATGTTTGAACTTATCGCCAATAGATCTCTAAAAGTAAAATCAACTGCTAAATATAAGTAGAACTTTAAGTAATGTGCCAAAAAATGTCTACATAATACTTCTGCTTTATGTGCTGTCCCCCATCAGGACGTAAGCGGTCATGGCTCTCCACAATTTCCTGTCTCTTGTAGATCTTAATAAACTTTATTTTTCTATTATTTCTCCTAGCGCCTGTTCCGCCATCCCTTTACTCAAGCTCACTATGTTATACTTTATTTTCTTCTTGCCCTCTATTCGTCCCGTGAGTATCATAATTTCTAAGCCCGCCTTCCTCATTATGCTTCCCAGAACCCCAAACTGTACCTTCCTGATGTTAATACTAGCTTCCTTCTAATTTTGTTTTAAATTAACAGGCGTAAAAATTGCATTTATTTGACCACACTATACTTGATGCTTTATATAATAGTTTTTCAATCAATCTTACAAGATGTATAAGTCTGTAGCCTGACATGTACTTAACTGTTTTCATATTCTTTTTATAATGTTTGACACATATGGTTAATATTCACCAGTGAATTAAGCGCTTCTAAACAGATTATGGTGAAAGAAACATTTTTGCGTAAAATACATGCGATTTTTAATATTAGACTACGGACTTATTGCTTGCATCTATATACCTTATTTGATCTATGATAAAATGAAAATATATTTTTATCTCGTGTAAATCTTTTGGCTTACAAGTTAATTTCTTCCGAATAATAGTAATGAATAGGCTTGTATCCCAATGATCTGCGACGCCTAAAGGAACAACATGCTACTAGACTCATTAATATATTGAACATTGCATTTTATTCAACTTTTGAATTCGTCAATTATTCTACCCTACAGAGCTCTCAACCTAACGTCGTGCTAACTTTCTCGCCAACGGAACAACGGTGTGTAACCCATAGTTATATAACTACCTACCAACGGTTTTAGTCACGTGCACATATAACAGGCACAATTATGAACACAGTTGTTCATTTCTTAGGGTCAGGACTCACAACGGGTGATTCGCAAATCTCCACCCTCAGCTTGGGGTTATCACATGTCAACCTGCTATTGGGCTATTTGGTTTCGTGTGAAATTGAATGCTAGTCCTAATCATGTATAATACTAATATTTTTCTATAATACGAAGCATTGTGAAATAAGATTAACTTTTGATTAATATTTAAAAAAAAAATTAAGTTTCTTTTTCAAAGGAATTCCAAGATAACCAACCCACGAACATCGGCAAGCAGCGTAGACAAAAGCAAAATTATACGCTTCCGAATGAATGACAGAAGCTAGTGACATTAGAAGCCTAATCATTAAAAATCCGGTAAGTTTAATACATACTTCGCGGTAAGAAATGCTAGTTCAAATCTTGCTAGTGGCGTTGTCTTCTTTGTGAATTCACTAGAGTTAATAACGATTTGGTAATGATCATATAAAATTGGAGATAAAAACATGAAAATAGCATAAATGTAGAAATTTTCCGTGCAAGGAATTCAAACATTTATTAAAATATGTGAATAGTAAATTATAATTTCAGATTTCCAGAGAATATAAAAAAAAATAACTATATGTTTCGATTCGAAAACTGACTTTGACATTTATATCTTAATAGATGGGGATATCTCTCTATCTCTCTCGCTTATTAATTAATATATGCTACCGACAATGGGAAATCCGATTTCCAGTATCCCTGCAAACATATTCAGCATTTTAGATCTATTTCTCTTAATGACTATCTGGGAGGTGACACTCAAGTCTCTATCCTGGGGGAATCCTACCATGTTTCTGATTTTCATCAATGATCTTCCTGATGACATCAGTTCCCAAGTAGATATTTATGCAGATGACACTACCGTTTGATCTTGTCTCAATAGCAAATCCGTCAGAGTTAACAAAGTTGGCTTGGCCTCTGCAATTGAAAAGGACCTTTAATCAGCGGTTAACTGGGACATGAAATGGCAAGTAAATATTAATGCATCCAAAACGAAACTGTTCTCATTTAAACACCATAGAGAAACTTTCCTAGCCGCCATCAGAATGGCTGATGCTAGACTCTTGGAGAGCAAAGAATTGCACCATCTTTGCCTCACGTTTTCAACTGACTTCAAGTGGACGTTTACATCAAATCAATAGCTGCATTTACTGCAAAGGATGTCGGGTCACTGTGTCATACCAGAAGGTTTTTCGCGTTAGTCCATCTTGCACCTTTACAAATCTACCATTTGTCCGTGCATTGAATAATGATATCATACCTGGTCTTGTGGTCTTGCTATACATTTCGAGATACATGTCAAAATTCAAAGAAGGATCTGTAATGTAATCGATCCTGAGGAGGCATTTCGTCTTCAGTTACTTTCTCAGCGACCTCAGGTGGTTTTTCTCTGTCCATTCTACAAATATTTTCATACCTATTGCGCTGACGAGTCTTTTTCCACTAGTGCCCGAACTACGTGAGTTTCAGCGTGCTACTAAATTGGCATCTAGATCCCACCCTTTTACTGTTGAATTAGGTAAATGTAATCGCCACTCTTACTCCAACAGTTACTTTTCTCTCACTTCCCGCCTGTGGACTCCTTTCCTTTTCCTTGTGTTATGTATGTTTCACAGTGAAGGCTTATATTTGTACTAAGTCGGT
The DNA here is from genome assembly GCA_963932145.1 of Acanthosepion lycidas. Lineage (NCBI taxonomy): Eukaryota > Metazoa > Mollusca > Cephalopoda > Sepiida > Sepiidae > Acanthosepion > Acanthosepion lycidas. Next base: position 85,954,610 of record OZ010573.1, on the reverse strand, counting down.
CCTAAAATAGATTCGACGTACAAAACGTTACGAACTTGATATAATAGGTAATGATGCAGTAATCTAGTTGAGGTGGCTGATACTTCAATATCCGACATCGACTGACTGACCAACTCGATATTTAGTCACCCACCCACGAGGGCATCATGTGGCACAAGGCCGGTTTAGCGTGGGATCTCCGAGCCCGTGGGCTCGGCTAAAAATATGCCCATTGAACCCGTATAAACGGGTTCAGGGTCAGTTTACCTCCCCGAAAGAGAATCCGCCCTTCGGCGTAGCCTCTTTCGGGTTCCTCCCCGCCCGAAGGGAGATATTTCAACCGATCAGCCAGTCGACTGACTGACCAACTCTCTGAGCGACTGCCAAGACACATGACTCAGTGGGTAAAGGCGTTGGTTAGATACAGTGACAGGCACAAAGAGTGTGAGTTCAATACCCGGTTAAGGCAGTGGAGAACTTTCAGAGGGAAAATTAGCAGGAGATAACTGATAACTGACATCCATCAAACATGGCACGTGGAACTAGAACAGTCTACCCCAGGGATCGAAATAAAGGGTTCAGTTCGAAATTCCAACCACCTGAAGAAGGCCGGAGCGTACAACGGCCGAAACGTCGTGACAAATATGGCGACAAAGATGAGGACAATAGTCCGACTAATGTAAATAGTGTGCTTTTTTGTAAATAATTTCAGGTTAATTGTTCTGATGAACATTTTTCCTCCAAGGTACCTAGACTTTGAATTTAAGATGCAATAGTAGGTTGGCCGCAAAATCACATCATTTTACAGTGGAATTGGATAAATGTAACCGTAAGTTCTATGCTAACAGTTTCTTCCCTTGCACTTCTCGCTTGTGGAACTCCCATCCGGCTTCAAGCTTTTCAGTCAATTTTAATCTTCAAATATTTAAATTATAGTTATCTTCTGTCTACTTAATTCCTGTTCTTTTATTCTTCTCTTTCTTTAATAATGTTTTTCACTTTCTTATATTATTTTACACTGCGTCTTAGTAGCTTTATTGCCTTGCTAGGGGTGAAATGATTAAAAAAAATCATTTTTATATAATTGTAAGTGTTTCTATATTTTTTTTTAAGTTTGGCTAAGACCAAAAGTAAATCAATTCTATATTCATAAAATATCAGAGCAAGAATCAAACTTATAAGTCTTTATAAACGTTCCTCTACGATTAAAGATGTTTGGCTATTATAGTCGGAAACCCATAATTCTAAACACTGAAGCCTAGTAGAGTGATCTCAAAGGCGAATTAGATGGTATAGTAAGTTTGATATTTCCGTCTACTTTGGCCTTGTACCAGCCCAATATAGTTTTAATAAATAACTTGCACTTGAAGAAATAATTACTGAATTAATTACAGTAAAAGTGTCAAAATACGGAGAAAAGACAAATTTGATATAATTACAGGGACGGCGTTGAATGTATGCGATTTGAGGATTTTGTTGAGTGACTTGACGGTCGACTTTTGTTCGTAGGGGACCTAGCAAAGATTTCATATTAAGTGTCGCCATTTATTCTTTATTAATACAAAGAAATAAACCGGTATTTATTGACGCGAGAAGCTGATTATACGTTAGACCGCTGAATAGTTTCATAAAGATTATAATTATGAAAAGGGAGATAATGATATGATGGCGACAATGCTATTAATGACTATAGTATTAATAATGATAATGAAAAAAAAAGAAAAGAAAAGAAGGTGTTGGGGAAATCATTAAAAATGGCAGGTGGAAAATATAATTATTTATATATTACAACGATCAAAATGGCTGTATGTAACCATTCTATACTGAATAATATCCGAATTATAAGAATGAATACGAATGATAAACATCCTGCTGACGAAGAATGCAAAATATCTATCTATCTATCTATCTATCTATCTATCTATCTATCTATCTATCTATCTATCTATCTATCTATCTATCTAAATCTGTTGATGTCTATCTCAGTCGATGCGCATCAAAATCTATTTACATCTGTATAACTATCATTACTTCTCTCCTTGTCCCTTACCCTCTCTCTCTTTTTTCAATCATGATTGGTCAAATAATATCAATTGTTATATAAAATTTTTCAGGAGGGCTAATAAATCTTAGACATTAACTCTTGAACTGAGGTGTGAACATATATATATATATATATATATATATATATATATATATATATATATATATATATATATATATTAGGATTTGTAGATTGAGTTTGATATATGCTTTCTCTCTCTCATCTTTTGATTGGTTTGTTGCATGAATCTCCATATTGAAAAACTCGGTAGAGATTAATTTCCTATTGATGGTAAATGAATTTTTTTATTTTTAAGTAAAATAAACGAAATTTCTTTTAAAGAAACTGAATACACGGTGGCTCCACCTATCCCATACATACATACATACATATATATATATATATATATATATATATATATATATATATATATATATATATCTTTTTTGACGTATTTTTTAACGTCAAAAAACGATATTATTTTTGCACCAACCTAATATATGTGTGTGTGTGTGTCGAATGTAACATCATAATTGTCCATGCCACAAAATGTTTAGTATCTAAAAAAAGAAAAACACTAAACTAATTGAAATTCTTTTTAGCAAATTTTTAGATAGGACGTGAAGCCAGCTTGATAAAATATGTCGTAAGAATCACTGAAAAACCATTTGAGTAATTCTCTAGAAAGAGAGCAGTTCAAAATCGTTTTGTATCAGGACCGTTGTCTTCTCAACTGAGCAAAGTTGAGTGGAGAAAGATCAATTAGGCCTTCACTAATGGTACCGACATACATAATCTGGCTTTGATCTTCAAAGTCCATTCAAGAACATTCAAGAAAACGGTGAATAAGTTTAAAAAAGAGGGAATAATAGAGATGAAATCTGGCTCAGGAGGTCACAACAGGAAGACGGATCATAATTTCAACTTAATCCATAAGTGGTTTGTCAGTTGAGAGAGGAGTTTCACCTATGCCAGTTCCTGAGGCGAAGATCATTTTGAATAAGTTGGAAAATGTTCCCGGAATATTATATATATATATATATATATATATATATGAATATTTATTGGATTTTTTCTAACATGTTTGGTCAAATAATATCGACAAGTTCTGTCTATCAAATTTTTTATTAAATTTTTCAAATTTACGAATAAGTTATTTTATGTTACGGGTAAATTTTCCAAAGTTTCTATTTTTTTATAACATAAAATATTTTTTTATTATAAATGTAAAAAAAAAACAAAAAAAAAGTTTCATTGAAACTAGATTTGTGGAAGAAAAAAATAGTTGTGTGTATATTTGTGCATATTCTTAAATAATGAATATACATAATTTCACACATGTATTTCTTTCTTTCATTTTTGGAGTTGATGATGCCTAGAGAGGCGAAACCCGTTATTAAATCCGGTTTCAATGAAACATTTTTTCCATTTGTCAAATTTTTCAAAATTTTGTCGTGTTTGTAGATCCTGTTTTGAACGTAAATACACACACAAACTCAAATATATATATATATATATATATATATATATATATATATATATATATATATATGATTAAATGAATTACAAACATTGTCTTCTTATTTTTATTATAACCCGTTCATATTTACCAATATTTTTACGTATATTACAATCAAATCAAGCAAGAAAAGCACTGTAATCACTTTTATTTACCAAATACTTTCGACGCCTGTCTGAGATCATCATCAAGGGTGCAACTGGTAATGTAAAATCTATGTGTACCGATTGTAACCCTGCTTAAGTACACAAATTTTATTTGTTTGTTTGGGTTTTATGGCATATCAACCACTGTGGGTTATTTAATGCCAAACTCAAATTTTAAGATATATATATATATATATATATTATTATTATTATTATTATTATTATTATTATTAATATATATTATTATTATATATTAATATTAGGTTGGTGCAAAAATAATGACGTAATAATGTCGTTTTTTTACGTTCAAAATACGTCAAAAAACGACATTATTACGTCATTGTTTTTGCAACCACCTAATATATATATATATATATATATAATATATTATTATTATTATTATATATATATATATATATATATATATATATATATATATATATAATAATAATAATAATAATAATAATAATAATAATAATAATAATAAATATACATTTTATACCTCACCGGTATCACAATATATATAAGGTAATTATTCGTGTATAACGTGCACTCATAAATATAGAACACAGAAGTTTTGTAAAAAATATTCGTTTATAATATGTACTAACCTTTTCCGAGTTTATATCTGCTAAAAATACTCGTTTATAACATGCACTAACTTTTCAAATTTTATATCTGCTAAATTTAGCATTCGTTCCACATTTTGTTCAGTTTTTAACGACTAAAAATAAATTATACAGCTTAGATTGTGTTTTGAAAGGCATTATTTACCGTCTTGGGAACAAACGTTCACATCACTCACTTTAATTGGTCGCATTCATCAACTAAAAACTTCTGTTATAATCTGTCCGGATTTTGGGTTAATTCTTCCATATTTTGTAAATCTTTGCTGTTTCGTTGTTTGTAAGTTTCTACATATAAATACGCAGTGGGTCATTACCTTCTTGATAATAAATCCCATGAGCTAAAAAGTCAGATACCACTAGGCAGATCTTGATAGAAGTAGCATTGTCAACCGGCTTTCACAGATAGTACCATGTTCCCGATAGCTCTCTCTCACTCTCTCTCTCTCTCTCGCATATACAAGCTTTCAGCAATGGAGAATCCGAGTTCCTATCTTTCTTCAGACAACACTGGTCAACACCAAGGTTTTACTGATTTAGTATAATTTTGATGTACGGAATCCAAAATTCAAATTTATTTTGTTCAATCAGATCATCCTTGTTAACTAAGCTACATAGTTGATTTTTTTTTACGTTATTGTTTATATGTACGGGTTTTTTCATGTCATATGATACAGAATTCTTTTATATATCTTGCAATAAACGAATATTGAAGATTTTGCGTGTGCCAACTTATAAATAATTTTTTATATTAATGTTGAATGAAATGGCTTCGACAAAACGATCTTGCGACAATGAGCCGGGCGTATTCTGCTACATCTGAAGTAAATGCACCATTGTACCTAACAGGAAACAAGTCACATGCTTCATAAAGCTTGCTTACCATTCTTATTTTGTTATTAAATTTGGTGACCAGGATAAAGCTTGGGCGCCACACATGGTATGCAAGTCATTCATCGAGTATCTGCGTTAGAAACCAAAGGCATTCCAATGACTGCTACTTCTGCGTTATTGATGTGACAGGGATAAACAGAAAGAACTGAAGCAGCCTCAATTATCCTGATCTTGAATCAGCACGCAGTCCTGTAGCTCACTGTGATGAAATTTCAGTACCTGTCTTTGGAGAACTTCCTGACATCAGTGACGAAGGTTCCTCCAGTTTTCCAGAAGATGAAGAAGAATAAAAAGTGGTTCTTAACGATGATGTTCCACATTCTTTTTCCCAAAAGGAACTAAATGATCCAGTTTGAAATCTCAGCTTCTTAAAGTCCTTTGTAGAGCTATTGGCATCCAGATTGAAGGCAAAGAAACTCATCTCTGACAGTTTGCGCATCACCTTTTAACGCCACAGATATCAAGAGTTCCTCCGTTTTTTTTTCTTTGAAGAGAAGAACTTGGAGTGCCGCAGTATGAACCCAAAGATTGGAGAATGTTCATTGAGAGCTCAAGCGGTCACTGAAATGTTTTCTGCTTCACAACGGAAACCAGTTTGCTTCTGTGCCCCTTGCTCAGTCGACTGCACTGAAGTAGAATTATGAAACGGTGAAGTATGTGTTGGAGACAATTTGTTATGATCAGCATGAGTGGCTTATTTGTGTTGTCCTGAAGATGGTGAATTTTTTGTTGGGACAACAGACCGGCTTCACCAATCACCCATACATGTGGGACATTATGGTCACTGTTCAACATTACACAAAAAAAAAGACTGGCCTGTCCTGGATGAATTGGTGCCTTGCAGATTAAGGAACGTCATCAACAATCCTCTGGTAGGTAGGTAGGTAGGTATATATATATATATATATATATATATATTATTAATAGAAATCTCATAAGTATAAGAAACTATATTCGCTCGGAAAACCTTCGGTGTCTTGATTTGCAAATAAACAAGCCAATGCCAAAGGGAAAAAAAGTATAAAAAAGAAAGAACCAAGAACATGTACATTAACCTAAAATAATCGTCCAGCATGCAAGTCCAAGGCCCAAAGAAAAAAACCCCGATGCGAGTACCCAAAATGACTAAATAAAGTGCTCAATACAATGAGTAGAGCAGACCTAGTTATACCTCGAGAGCCAGACAAACCTACCAAGATTTCACCTAAGCGGATCGTCAGGGAAGTTAACTAAGTTATTGATCTATCTATCTATCTATCTATCTATCTATCTATCTATCTATCTATCTAGATATATAGATATATAGATATATAGATATATATGTATGCATATAGTTTGTAGATCATGAAATGTATTGCTGGTAATTTCACTACAAAAACGTGTAGTTGGTAATGTTTTTATAAAAAATGTATTGCTTGTATTTTTATTCATTTATTAATTGTCATTTTGCAATAAAAATGTATTGTTGGCCATTTTACTATAAAAATGTTTATTTTTTTGCGGAGTGGGGGTCATTAACAGATGCTACCACACCGGGTCACGATAGGCCTGGGAACAACAGCAATTAAGTGGTGGTTCCACGCTCCTCAAAACCGCTAATCTCCCGATTACTGGCCTTGCTGGAGGATATAGTTTATTGTCGTATCCAGGATGACAAAATGCTCGGAAAGAAAATCATATCGGTTTCAGTAAGTGTGTCATTTAATGGATTTCAGAAGTCTAATTGAACTGCTGTTTTAAAGGAAATATATTTAAACATTCAGCCGGCAGTAAGACTAACTTTTTTTGATCAATGAATGCTGAATATTTCCTGTATAGAAACGCCTAAACTTCTCCATTACTATTAGCTTATCTGATCTTTTAGCCGATTTCTTAAATTCATTTTCCCGCATGGTTTTAACTTTCTGATCAATGAAGCCTTTTTCAACTGTTTTTTTTTTAACTGTTCGGGGACTTCTATAAATATACATTATCCAGTGAAAACGGAAAGGAACTGAAAACTTCCCAGCCAAGTTGTACCAATTTACCTTAGTCACAAAACACATGTGATTGTCTGTTACAACGATTTCATTGTTTCATTTAAATTATTTCCGATATTTTTATCGATTGCTTAATTTTTGTTGATCCTATAGGTTGCAGTATTAGTTCAAATCAATCATTTTTCTTCTCTTCGTATATCGCTAAGGAGAGGAAAAACTTTCAATCACATCATATGGCATCACGGCTTCAGTCACTTTCCAATCCACCGTAACGTAGCTCGCTTGGACCTTTTCTAGAAATATTTTCATGGCAATTGTACTCATGAACTTTTCTCTATGGTGCCTAGAATTTAAACGCATTACTAGATTGGCGGCAAGGTCTCATCATTTTACAGTTGAAGTTGCTAGATTTAACCGTAATTTCTATGATAACAGTTTCTTATTTACATTATTCGGACTATAGTCCTCATCTTTATCGCCATATTTATCACAACGTTTCGGCCGTTGTACGCTCCGGCCTTCTTCAGGTGGTTTGAATTTCGAACTGAACCCTTTATTTCGCTCGCTGGGGTAAACTGTTCTAGTTCCACGTGCAATGTTTGATGGATGTCAGTTATCAGTTATCTCTTGCTAATTTCCCTCTGAAAGTTCTCCACTGCCTTAACCGGGGTGGGGGGGTTACTCGCGAGAGATATCTGCGAAGTGTCGTCAAGCTTTCGAAGGTTGTCCTGATGTTATATGGACCGCAGATCCTTTGTATTTTCTCTGATAAGATAGTGGAGAACATGTCTAAAGACTGTGTGTACGCTATTCCGTGCAGCCGCGGAAAAGAATATAAAGGAGAGACAGGTCGCCCCCTCAAGGTAAGGCTTCAAGAACACCAGAAAGCTGTAACACGAGGGAAAGTAGAAAAATCAGGCGTGGCTGACCACATATGGAGAGAGAAGGGAGATCACCGCCCTCCGTTGGATCATATTGAGATCATAGATAAGGAACACCATTGGAAAATTCGTAAACTTAAGGAATCAGCACATATGCTAGGCCACAAAAATCTCCTGAGCCGACTAAGCATAGAAATAAATACAATATGGGAACCAGTAATAAGGAGTGCCAGAGAAAAGGAATGATAACAACATAGTTGCAATATGAGCTCTGGTAAAAACATGTAATGATAGCAGCAAAACTGCAATATGAGCACTGGTAAAAATGGTTGCTGAAGACATTAGTTTTATAATACGCAGAAATTCATACCCAGATGTCCTCAAGAACACATGGCACAGTGGATAAAGACGTTGGTTAGATCCAGTGACAGGATCCAAAGAGTGTGAGTTCAATACCCGGTTAAGGCAGTGGAGAACTTTCAGAGGAAAGTTAGGAGGAGATAACTGATAACTGACATCCATCAAACATGGCACGTGGAACTAGAACAGTCTACCCTGGTGAGCGAAATAAAGAGTTCAGTTCGAAATTCCAACCACCTGAAGAAGGCCGGAGCGTACAACGGCCGAAACGTTGTGATAAATATGGCGACAAAGACGAGGACAATAGTCCAAATAATGTACATAATATAATCTATAATGTCTCAGAAATATAGACAGACTCTAACAGATTCTTCTATCGTAATTCCCTTTTGTGGGACTCTCTTCCGACTTCTTGCTTCCTTGTCATCTTCGAACTTCAAGAACGTAAAGAGAAATAGACACATTAATACAATATTTTATTTAATTACCGAATATTTGACTAGAATTCAAATTTTATAAAATGGAAATATCAGTTATATGACTCGAAACGTTTATCTATTTATTCGCTTATATTTTAAGAAACCTGATTGAAACAGTTAAAGAATGCATTTATTACAATGTTTATCGGACTTGTTTCTATGTGTTCTTAAGGTATACGTAATATGGATATATAAAGAAACAAATCATATTCTTTTTTTCTTCTTTAAGAACACAATTTACTTATCAAATAAATAAAAGACGGAAATAGCAACTTCATTTCACCACAGCGATAATGGGCGCATTTCTTTTGATGTTGGTTGAGAAAATCGTATTGCCTTGATGTCAAGCGGGTTAACTGTGTTATACATCGCCGGTGACTGAAGTTGCACAGCTGCAACTCTTGTGGTGTGGCCAGTCATCGAAACCGTGCGGAAATATGCTTTTAAATAATTATAGTAATAAACATAGAAAATCTACACCTCCGCGAAGTCTATGTCCGGCTGGTCTTTAATTATTACATAGGTGTGTCTTAGAGGGTCGCAGTCTGCTAGTGCACAAGAGAAAATTAAAACGATTGAGGTAAGTAGAGAGGGAAAGAAAGGAATAATAAAAGTAAGGTGATAAGAATAACAGAAAGAAAAGAAACATGAGAGAAAAACGGAAAATAATTCGTATAGGGGGGGAAAAATAAACGGAAAGAGAATCTATAAGAAGATGTGACAAAAATTCTTTTTCTTCTTCTTCTTTATGAGCCGTATCCCCCCCCCGTAACACGAAGCAGATCATGACTCTCCACAATTTCCTGTTCTTTATAGCTCTTAATAAATGTTGTGTTTATGTTATTTATTCTAAACCCTTTTCCGCCATCCAACCGCTCAAGCTCCCCAAGTATGTCATGTGTTGTTTTCCTCTGTTCCTCTTGCCTTCAGTCTGTACTATGCGCATCAGATTTTTCAAGCCTTCTTTCCTCATTATGTGCCCTAAAAATTTCAACAGTCTTCATGGTGTTATGTATAAGTTTCTTTTTTGTTTCCTTTTTCTCTAAAACTTTTGTTTCATGATATACTCAGCATCCTCGTGTAGAACCATAAGGCAGTGCCTAATATAAGCGATATAAATTTGTTTTCGTGTCGTCTTTATTTTTTTTTTAAATTTAGATGAGTTTCGATTAATTGTGTAGGTATAGAAAATTGAACACTTGTCATAGTTTTACAAAATTTTGTTAATTCTTGTTTTGCTGTAGATTATACGTTCAGATCTCTAGTCGACAAAAATGCAAGGTTACGTCTAAAATTCTCAGCGAATAAGACTGAATACTTTGCTCGGAATTATCCAACTCAACAACCGACACATCTGGGGTACCCACACCCGATTACCCCCCCCTAGAATTGAGTCTATAATGAGTAAGCTGTGTATAAGCCCGTCGATGGTATTAGATATCATCTCTAAATTAGACTCTCATAAAGTAAGTGGTGGTGACGGGATACCAGCCGTAGTCCTAAAGAAATGTGCTCCTGAGCTGTTTCCAGTTCACTCCAAACTAAAATTATTGCCTCGTCGAATCTTGCTTTCCAGGATGTTGGAAGCCCTCTCCTGTCGTCCCGGAACTCCAGAACTCTGGAGACCCTTCTGACTCATTTACCTACCGTCCCATCAGTCTCCTCCCACACTTCGAGGCTTTAATCAATGCCGAAGTAGTTAAGCATCTCACCTCCCGCGACTGTTCCCTTTCGCTTTGCCCGGTCTACCGCTGATGTGCTTACGACCATAACTGAATATGTATACCAAGCTCTTGATAATAACGGCGAAGCTCGAGCTGTTGCTCTAGATATCTCGAAGGCGTTTGATAGGGTTTGGCATGCTGGCCAAAAGTAAGCTTCACAGATACAGTATTACAGGAAGATTATTTGATTTAATCCAATCACTCTTGCCTAACCGTGAAATGAAGGGTTCACTTTTAGTTACTGCCATACGAACGCTGCTGTTCTTCAAGGCTCTATCCTTGTTCCTACACTGTTTCCGATCTTCATCAATGATCTTGCTGACGACATCAGTTCTCAAGTTGGCATCTACGAAGACGACAGTACCATTTACTCCTGTCTCAATTGTACATCCAGCATTGCAGACAAAGTTAACCTGACCGTTGATCTAGAAAACGACCTTCAATCAGTATATATATATATATATATATATATATATATATATATATATATATATATATATATATATATATATATATATATATATCAATTTAAGCGTGCTACTAGGTTGGTATCTCGGTCCCACCCTTTTACTGTCGAAACAGATAAATGTAACCGCCTCTTCTACTTCAACAGCTTCTTCTCTCGCACTTCCCAACAGTAGAATTCCCTTCCAATTACTTCCTTTCCTGATAACTAGAATCTTCAAAAAATTAAACGTAATGTCAATCGACATCTTCCTTTGACTTGATCCCATTCTTCTTTTTTCGTCCTCTGTTCTTTTTATCCTTTCCTCACCTCCATATTCAGTCTTTTCCCTTACTTACATTCTCTGTAGCCCCTTACGTTCTAGTGGCACTCCCAGATTGCGTGGAGGGAATTGCTTAAAAAAACAACTAAATTCTAAGGTTAAGGCGTGTATAAAGTTTTAACAGACGCCGAAATTATGTATAAACCTTTCTATATTCACCTTACATTTATACAACTATAAAGACTATGTATCCTGTATTTCCTAAGACTATGTATCCCGTGGAAAACAATATAAATTACCATGTAGCATATAATATTATATTAATCATATATAAAAGTATAACATCATATATTATCACATAGCATATTATACGTTATCCTCTATCTAGTGATTTTCCAAGCGTAGCTTAGATGTGGCACAAGGCCGAAAGTATGGGGCACCCAGTGAGGACGTTATCCTCTATCTATGTATGCTTTAGTATATTTTATCATATTTTATATCTACGGGAAAAGGAAATAAAATCAATAAATAAGATAATAATGAAGAACAAAATATGTAGAAAGACGCACATTTCCCATGATGCTAGTAATAAAGAAACCGGAAATGGTTTGTTCTCATCTATGCAATTTTATGATTGCCAGTTCTGAAAAAGACGGGACATTTCTCTCACCACTTTCCAACCTAGATTGTTTAGTAGTGTTTTGCAGCTCCACTCCAACTTGATCGTTTTAACTCATCGCCAAACTTATTTGAGCGCGACTATTTTAACCATTCTTATCCTTACTTACCCAAGCTTATTTCTGGACCAGAAAACGAAAACGGACGTACACAACAGACATTGAACACTTTCTTTCTCTAAAGTTTGAACTATAACGAAAAAAAAGAAAAAGAAAAAAAAAAGAAAGAATTAATGATCCATAGTCGAAACACAAGATTTTGTATGATTTTTCTTTGTTTACATGTGAACAGGCACCCACCTACAAGACAAGAACGCTCAAACATTTTAATTCCATACTTACAATCTAAATATATTTTAAATATTGTCCAAGAGGTTGATAAGCTATTAAAAACAAACCAATCAGTCTTATATAACACAAACCTTTTCATAACTTATAGGGCAGTATATCATTATAAAAGTATATATTATTATATCATATCTTTTATTATATATAACAGTATATCACATATAGCAGTATATTATATCATGCCATATGCTATCATATTGTCGTAGATTTTATCAGATAATTATATTTTATAATATTTTATAATTTGTCTTAAATATAACAGTATATCAAATATAACTTTATACTTTTTTACATCTTAACATATATTGGCATATCATAGCCGTTATGATATCTTATAACATTATATAATATATAACTATATCAAAACTAAAGATGATAAGTTGCCTTGAACCAGAGGCAAATGTGGAAAACAGTTCATGTATATAGTAGAATCGAGCCAAATTTAAATTTCTGTAGCGATTAGTTCATTCGCTTTCACGCAAATTCCACTGGAGAAATAATGAATCAATCTACGGTGGATTAATGGATAGCGGCTTGAAGTGAAGAATCGGAAAGCCGAGTTCGAATTCCAGTTGAATCCATTACATTCATGAATTCTCTTCCTCTCCCCACCCCAAGCTATGGTTAAAATAGCAGGACATGCCGGATGGCAACTGGTCTACTGCAGAAAGAAATGGCAACCTACTACAGGAAAAAATCTGCCTCGTCAGTCATGAAAGAGTGTGTATCACGCATGGCACATGACTAACTGACTATGGGATAAAGAGCGGGATTGATTGGGTGTACTAGTCTTGATTGGCAACCAAACATGAAGGATAATTTTAAAAACAAAATGGGTTTGGAATAGAAACTCCTCTCCGTATAGCATACGTGCTACTGAAACCAAAGTCACCACAAACTTGCGTGATAACTACGGTAACTAAAGAAGAAAAGTTGATTTGTATCCGAGACAAACGAGCAAAAGTATCTAGTGGAATCGAGCCAAGATTAAATTGCAGCTGTGACTGCTGCTTTCACTTTCACACAAATTCCCTTCATCTTTCTGCAGAACCACATTTCGGTTGTTTCAAATCTCTTCTTCATCTTTGAGGAGATTGTCCAACATTTACTGCCATACAGGAGAATATACACGCTTAACAGTTCTGTACTCTTTTCCTTGTTTCTAACGAAACACTTTACTGGAGAAATAATAACGAAAAATAAAATAAAATAGAGAGAACGATCTTAGAAACAGAGAAGTGAAAATGAAGAGAGAATAAAAGTTCTGTTTACCAACTATCACAAAGTGATGATGCGTTAATCGATATAACAAGACAATCATTCGCATTTAACAAAAATAGCATTAATGTTATTATAAGGATAGTGTTTGTTTTTTTTCCTTTCATAATCCCGTAGGGTACGTAATTCCCTGATAAGTTTAGCCTTTTCTCACAAACAGTAGACATTTGCGTTCATATATTTTGTCGTAACTTTGAGTTGGACTCTGCATGAGAAATGGGGCGGTGAATACATTAAACAGGGTCAGCTGATGGTGTAAGCAGTTCGGAAATGACTGGTGGTATTAATTAGTTGAGTAGATTACAAGAGGATGCGGTGCCCAGTGAATGACATAAAACATCACTAAAACCTGATTTCGTGGCAATGATGTCATCTAAAGGCTTAATAATCAATCTCTGTTTGCGTGTATTTATTTAATTTGTTGACTCAAAATATTTCAGGCCGATATTTTTGTTTATGTGTGTGTATACTTCCAAGTAGCTACTGGTGATGTGTGAAAATACTGAACACTTTTAAAAAAACACATGTGTTACGCTATTATTTATATAATATAAGTCCTAAGAGCCACTCAAAGTAAGAGGATGTAAGAGTTGTAGATTATAGACGATATAGTCTATTGATAACGGTTGACCATAGAGTTGACGATTAAGATTGTAGTAGTCAGGGAAGCATCCTCTCAGGAGTCTCCTCCGTAAAGCCCTGACAGACAACATACATTATGAGAAACAAATGCAATTATGCTGTTTTAATGTTAATATAATGTCAACGTCGGAAGATGGTTTATTAGACCGAAACGTCCGACGTTGACATTATATTAACATTAAAACAGCATAATTGCATATAAGGATTTTTGTTTGTTTTTTTCCGTATATTTTTCTTCATATATATATATACACCGTATATTTTTCTTCATATATATATATATATATATATATATATATATATATATATATATATATACCGGATGTAATAGCAACATTGTCCAAATCGTGTAAAACTATGGAATAATTGTCCATCCCGCAAAATGTTTAATATCTAAAACCTACTAAACTAAGTTTTTCCCCCATTTTCCGATAAGTCGTCTTAAAAACACTTGTAAGAATCACTGATAAACCCTCTGAATTATTCAGTTAGAAAGTTAAAATTATTTTCTGTTAGCCCCACTATGTCTTCCTAACTGAGCAAAGGTGAGAGGAAAAACTCATTCAGGGCTTTAGTAATGGTACCAACATTCATAGTCTAGTTTAAATCTTCAAAGTTCAATCAAGAACCCCTAAGAGAACGCTGAATAAGTTTAAAAATTCGGGAAAATTAGAGAGGAAAAATGTATCATGAGGTCAGAACAGCAAGAGGGATCATCATTTCAAATTAGAGTTAAATACGTCCTAGTTCTTTAAAGTAGAATCCAATCGTGTTAAGATATCTTTAATCATTTCTAAGATGGTTCGGGGTTTAATCTAACAATTGGACAATTTTGCTCTTAGACGACTTGGACAATTTTACTGTTACGACCGGTAGACACACACACACACACACACACACACACACACACGAAAAAAAATAAGAGTAAACGTGGTTCATTGGTAAGAAAAGGTTGAGAACCACTACTTTATACCAAGTACCACTACAGCTATAATTGCATTTTATGTAGAGTTGAATATGGGGTTAAGACAAACAGGTAATAGAGAAAACGAATCAGTTCCCAGTGCTTTTGTTTAGAGCAAATTCCTAGTATTATTCTAGGTCATGACTTTTAGATTGCTTATATATATATATATATATATATATATTATGCTTATATATATATATATATATATATATATATATATATATATATATATATATATATTATAAATTGATTGATTAAAAATCTTTAAATATAAAAATAGGAAAAAAAAATGCCGTAAGAATTTTTGCCGTTAACAAAAATTATTTTAAAAATCCAGACGACATGCATTTAACGGATGTTAGATTTCATTGAAAAATACATCCCTACCCGCTACCAAAACGTAACTAATAACTGATACACCAAAATGATTTATCTGTAACCTTGGAAACGTAAATTATGATTTTAGCTGTGTCTTTAAAACGCAGTAATTTTAAAAGTTACTCCAAAATTCGCTTGAGGATGAAATGGAAATAATGTCTTTAATTTAATTACAAAATTAAATACGGGGCTTTTAGCTTCCATTTTTGAAACATGGTTAGAACTGTGTAGCGAAAAAACATATTTTAAATCAATTAATTTATAATATTAATGCTCTGTAAATTTACACTGAGCACTATTTTGTAAAAATAAAAATATCTATAAGAACACCGCATTATATATCTTACTGTTCTTTCTTTATATATATATATATATATATATATATATATATATATATATATATATATATTTATTTATTTATTTATTATTCATTTATTTATTTGCTTTATTTTTTTCTGTTTGGTATTTTTTATCTTCTAACTTTTGGTTCTTGTAGAAAAATTATAGCAGTTATCTTAAGCGTTTATATTTACTTCCTGTGATAATTATAAAATGTTTGTAAATAGCATCGTAGGAACGTGTTTTCTGTTTGCATTTGAAAATGAGCTATATGCATGGTTGTTTAGGAGTTTACTTTTCTGGAAACGAAATTGTCGCTATTTTCTCCTTTTGGTAAAAATTGCATCATTTTGGATTGTTACTTAAAGCTGGTGCTGTTTTCCATTTTATTTTAAATTATTTTGGTTTATGTTTTCTCGTTGACATGTATGTTTTGAAAGGGTTGTTCTTTTTACACATTTTTGTTGCTCAATGAAGTTTTGTATGAGTATCTTACATTCAAGTGAATGAAAACTATAGGTCTCATCGAGAGCCGTATAGGAGTATTGCGACAGAAAAATAAAGAAAGAATTGTATCAAATAAAAAATGGATATGACATGTAAATCGAAGACAACATGACCAAGATGCTAAACTTCCAAGTAGCTACTGGTGATGTGTGAAAACAAAACACCAACCAAAAGATAAAGTATGGCGCGCCCAATATTACTGAAAAGAGTGTTAGAAATAACTGGACAACATTTTCTTGAAAAATTGTTTTAAGTGAGACATTTTATAAATTTCAACCGATTTTAGTAGCAGCTGTTCATTCAATGGATGTGAAATGATTCCTTGTGAGGAAACGACTAATATTTTCATTACAATTACAGAGATCTCTTGTTGTCCTTATATTTTTGCTCTTTATTTTTTTTTATATTACTGTAGCTTTGTACATTATGTTACTTTGTGGGTAGGTATCGTTCTTGATTTAATCAGTATTGTCATGTTTGTGTTGTACTGGTAATTTTTCTTTATTTTCTGATTTATTACTGCCGAAAAATTCACACTCTTTTACTGCTATGACATGCACTGTTTTGGCTGCATTGAACATTTTTTCTTTGACGATTTGGCGAACAGTCTGCAACTGGTGGTAGGAATTTTTAGATTATGTTGCGTAGGTGGTTGTCAGAATTCTGTACGTAGAGAAATTTCCATTTGGTTTTTCTAGGAAATAAAGAAAATTATACGGAAACAAAAATAATCTTTGATAAAACAATACACTCACTGTATTAGTCGTTCCTATAAATAAGTTACGTCAATAATTCCTGCAAAAAGAATATAGTTTTAATCAAAAGAGAAAGTAATATGTAAAGTCGTAAATATATTTACAGTACACGAAGTTCGGAATTTTCTGCGGTAAATGTATATGCAGAATTATGCAACATCCTTTTCTCACAACACTTCTGTTGATACAACATAGGATAGTTAGAAACATTAATTAGAAGGAAAGGCATACATTTCCTCATCTCAGATACAGACACACGCGTGCGCGCGCACACACCCACAACCAATCGCCCCCCACACATATATATATATATATATATATATATATATATATAGAGAGAGAGAGAGAGAGAGAGGGAGAGAGACAGATAGATAGATATATAGATAGATAGATAGATAGATAGATAGAAAGAAAGAAAGAAAGAAAGAAAGAAACATATATGAACTTACAGTATTAAAAAAATATTACTAGGATGAAATTTCTTCCGGGAACTAAATACGTTACTTTTGATTTTTTTTTCCATTTTTCATTCGACTATCATATATATATATATATATATATATATATATATATATATATATATATATATATATATACCGAGTGTAACAGCCTAATTGTTCAAATCGTGTGACACCAGAATTTTCTGTTTGTTAGATTAAGCTTTGAATCGTTTTATCTTAAAACTGATTACATATATCTTATTGGAATTCGTTTTTATAATACTCTTGAACTCTAGCTATAAGCTGAAATGATGATCCCTTAGCCTGTTATGAGCTCCTGATCAAGTTTTCATTTGTACTGTTCCCTCTTTTTAAACTTATTTATCGTTCTCTTGATGGTTCATGAATGGACTTTGAAGATGGAAGCCAGATTATGAATATTGGTAACATTAATGAAGGCGTGAATGATTTTTCCTCTCACCATTGCTCAGATGGAAAGATATAGCTGAATCAGAATGATTTTCACTTTCTCTCTTTCTAACCGAATAGCTCAAAGTTTTTTCAATGATTCTTAGGATAAATGGTTTCCAGATGTCTAAACGTCTTATCTGAAAATCCGAAAAAAATAAACTCATTTAGTTTAGGGATTTTTAAATATTAAACATTTTGTAGGATGGACAATTAACCCATGCTGTTACGCAATTTGAACAATTTTGCTGTTACACAGGGTATATTGAATATTATATGTTATAAGCGAGTAACAAAATAGAAGGAAATATATGGAAGTGTTATAATTAATAATTTAAAATAAAATCTTTTTAATTATTTATTTATTTGTACAGCTTTTATTTGTTTATTTTTTTTAATTAGAAGGTGCTCAACCGTTTAGTACGCACAGCTAATGTGTTTCAGGTAGAATTATCAAATTTGGCATGACGACTTATTGTACATAGGTTAAAAAATTGTGTGGTCTTCAATTTGAACGGCATATCTTAATAAGAGGTGGTCGCGTACAAGAAGCAACAAACAGCAGGAAGTAATGCTTTTGCAAGTCTTAACGAATCATACTGAATTTAAGTTGAGAAAAACTTCAAAGACAAAATCAAATTATATTAATAAATTAATTTTACACATTAATTAAACATCATTAAATAAGTTTATAATTAGTTCGTCAAATAATTACACAGCATTCATAATTGCTTACTAAGGACTAGAATCTGGGAAAAAGCAAGAATCTTTAATTGAATATATTTCCTGGGTGCCATTTGACTTCAAAATATTTTCGATAGAACTCCATAAAAGTTAATATTGTGAAGAAATATTAATTACATCTTTTACTATTGTCTGACGAATAATTGCTTAATCTCTTTTCAATTAGATAGAGTTGTTTTTTTGGTTTTTTTTTATTTGTTAAGTATTTTACCCGAAGCAAGGCAAAGAAGCCACTAGGAATCATATTGTTACTGAGTGTGAGAGAATATAAAAAGAAAATATGAAGCAGTAAGAACAATAAAAGAGCAGGAATTATGAAGACAGAAGATAAAGATTGATACTGAATTTAAGTTTCTGAAGATCAAAATAAAATATTTATAGAAAATAATAAATTATAATAACAAGTATCGTTTCTTTATGGAAGACTACAATTTATATTTTTTCATCAACCAATGACTTTCTGTTTTTGCTTGCTTTGGAATCTATAAATACACATTGGGCTCCAAATGGGATCACTCTTATTGTGTTGTCCCAAAACAACAGATTGAAGTTGGTGATATGGTAGTGGAGAATGAAGCATCCCTACAATGATCTATAATTTATACCTAGTTATAGATTGCAGCTCGGCAGCAAACTGGCCGAATTACATCTGACATGAATATGCGAGCGAAGCATAGATGCATCATAGAATTACTTCATGCGGAAATGAGTTGCAACCATTAACCAATATTTATTGAATATTTAGCAGAGTTATGAAGTGATGAATGAATTTAAAATTAGCAAGAACAATATATATGACAATCTGCATTAAAGGTGTATCTGTACTACTATCAACCCACGTAAACATTTCAATGTCTGGATCAGTTATAATAAATTTAGTATCGGAGATCAGGAAATTGAACATAGAATATGCTGTAAAACACCCAACATCGCAAAATGCTACAAAACTAAAACGTTAAACTGAAAACTAGAGTCATTTTCTTAAATAGCCTTATCAAATCGAGACTTTCATATAACAGTCATGCGTGAGATCAAACTCAGAAGTAAATAAGTTATCTGTTATATACAACCATTTTCATTGTTTAAATAGCATTGAGCGAGTGAAGCCTATGTACCTTGGGGAATATCATACTTCTTCGAACCACAAGCAAAGAACTGTACCAAAGAACATAAACCACATCTCTTGAAGATTTTCAACAGCAGCAACAATTAAGATGTGTAGCACATGTATCTCTAAGAGAAAGTTATTACATATTCAAATAAAAGTTTAGGGCGGACACCTTCATCAATACTGGAAACAGTTACTGGACTTGAGAAATATATTTTCTTGAAAAATTCTTTTGGAGTCTGTCTATATTTCTGAGATGAGGTATTATGTACAGTATTTATATTATGCGGACTATTGTCCTCATCTTTGTCGCCATATTTTTCACAACGTTTCGTTGTACGCTCCGGCCTTCAGGTGGTTGGAATTTCGAACTGAACCCTTTATTTCGATCACTGGGGTAAACTGTTCTAGTTCCACGTGCCATTTTTGATGGATGTCAGTTATCAGTTATCTCCTGCTAATTTTCCCTCTGAAAGTTCTCCACTGCCTTAACCGGGTATTGAACTCACACTCTTTGGGTCTGTCACTGGATCTAACCAACGTCTTTATCCACTGTGCCATGTGTCCTTGAGGACAATTCTTTTATATGAAATATTTTGTCAATTTTTCGACCGAAAGTAGTAGAAACTGTTCGTTTACTGAATACTGAGTATTTCTTTATAAGGAAAAGGCTACTCTTCCACACTACTTCAAATAAAAGTTTAAAAAGGAAACTCACTAGTGGAGAGAGCGATAACAGCTACTGGACATGAAAAAGCTTTTTCTTGAAATATTGAGAAACATTATATAAATTTCAAACGATAGCAGTACCTGCTGCTCTGTCAATAAATGTCAAATATTTCCTTATAGGGGAACGTCTCATATTACCACTACCATCATCATTTACATCTTGAAAGGAGAAAGTATTAAAAAATTATATTTGGCTAGGTGAGTTCAAATTTACATTTTCATTAACGTCCCTGATAATGATATAGACTCGATTCTTCTTCCATATTTCTGGGTTAAATAGGAAGCTAGACTGACTCTTTAGATTTATGTGGCAATAAATCTAAGAGATAGAAAAGTTTGATTTCTATATAGTGGAGATGACAACGGGCAAAAATTCTACATTTCAGATGTTGAAATTCCTAGAAGAAACGATAAGCTCTATTTACTTTTAATCGGTATTGCCCCAAACAAGGCAATAAAGCCTCTAAAATGCAAGGGTTTATATGGTGTGGATGAATTAGGAACAGAAACATTAATAATGAGCAGAAAGAGAAAAGAGTAATCAGGAGGACAGTATATAGTGTTTGATATTGCATTTAAAGTTTTGCAGATTAAAGTTGACTGGAAAGCGTGGAGCCGCGAGCTAGTTCCACAAACGAGAAGTACCAGAAAATAAACGGATAGCATAAATTTTGCGGCCACATCTATTAGGTTGGTGCAAAAATAATGTCGTTTTTAGACGATTTTTTTTTTTTTTTTGATTATCGTTCACCCATTTATCCAACTTTTTTGTCTTCCCTATTTGCTTTAAATGGCGAACGACTGTTGAGTGGTGGACCTCGAGTTCAACAGCAACTTCTCGTGTGGTTTTGCGAGGATCGGCTTCAATTAAGGCTTTCAAATGTTCGTTATCAACCGCAGTCGGCCGGCCGCGATCGTCTTCATCTTCGAGGCTCTCGTCATCATTGCGAAATTTCTTGAACCACCGTTGTGCCACACGTTCGTTAGTGGTTCCTGGGCCAAACGCATCATTGATATCACGAGTTGTCTCGGCAGCTTTTCGGCCTAGTTTGAACTGGAACAAGAAAATCGTGCGGATTTGAATTTTGTCCATACTGTCGAAAAGCCTGCAAAAAAATGAATGAAGAGATTGAGAACGGTAACGAATAACCCGATTCGATAGAGCGAAAAACGCGCTTCAAAATGATATATAACATGGCTATATATATCAATGAATTAATTCAGACATCATATATAAATGTAACATATGTGAGAAAACGACATTATTTTTGCACCAACATAATAGCTAGATCAACTGTAAATTGATGAGAACAATTGCCATGAAAGTATTAAAAAAAAGGTACAGAAGGGCAAACTTGCGGCGGTGGGAAAATGATTGAAGCCGAGCCGCCAGATCAGGACCTATATTAAAATTTTCTTCTCTTGCACTTATCGGTTGTGGAACTCTCCCTGGGTTTCTTCTCGGCAGTCATAAATTATCTTCAAAAATTTGAATACAATATCAATCGCCATCTCTTGTCTCCTTGAATCCTGTTCTTTTAATTTCACCTCTTCATAATAATCATTATTCTTAGATTCTTTCATTCTCATTAACCTTTTGTATCTCAGGGGCTTTATTACCTTCTTTTGGGTGAAGGGATTAAAAGAAATAGAGATTGGTATAAGATAAAGAAAAGGAAGACGTGAAGAGTTATGATAGTCATTATCAGCGTGATAAGCTTACATAACAAATATTATATGATTTTACCTGCCATGAGAGTACAAATGCTTGGAACAACATCAAGAACAACGCCAATTAAAATAAAGCTGTTGATGATGATAATGATAATGACGATGATTATTTTGATACCTTGTTTAATTTCAAGTTTGTTGAGAGTTCTGGGTACAAGTTTTTGACCTGACTGGGTTGGCCGGATCACAGACAGAACATTGTTGACAAAAATTGCAGGCTAATGTAAAACAGGATATTTACTCGAATTTTCAACTTTTGTTGTAGGTCAGCGTTTGGTACGCGATATAAGCGCGGCCACTTAGAACAAAAAGGAGTACAATACATAAAAGGAAAAGAGGGTCACATGGATTATATAAGCGACCGTTACACTAAATTATGAAAAAACTCCATTTTCAACAAACATAAACGTCAGAGATTTAAAAACAGTGAAAAGAATCCATGATTTATTTTACTACTAATGCTAATACTTCCACTACTACTACTACTAATACTACTACAACCACTACTACTACTACTAATGATAATAATAATAATAACAATAATAATAATGATCTTCGAATTTAACTACGTATATTTCTCGGATATGCGGGTAGTGCAATGAATATTGGAAAGGAGACGTGTCGGCGTGTTTAGTTCAAATTCAGGCCAAGCTTCGTTGCGTTTCCTTTCGCACAAATGCACTGGAGAAAATATGAATATATATCCCCCCCCTCTCTCTCTCTCTCTATCTATCTATCTATCTCTCCGCCAGCAGCTATTATGAGCTAAACTGTAGAGTAAACTGGACTTTCTCGCTTTTGGCACCAACCAGTTTCAGAGGAAGAAAGAGCTGCATTCCAAACATTGGCGATGCAACAGGAAACTACTCCACAGACTTTCCCTCTGCAATTCGCAGATAATAATGAAAAGAAAGCTGTGGAGAATCATGACTGTCTATGTTCTGAAGAACATAGACAATCTATGGCATCCAAATCTATGGCATCCAAGCTTCAGAGCATAGACAATCCATGACATCTAAAAATAATATTCACTCTTCATTATAGGGTACGTAATGTGTTCAATTTGACCATGGTAGAAAATCAGACCGACAAATAGCCATAGATTGCCTGACTATGCATTGGTTACTGATTTTATTAAGTTGGGAAACTGTTATGATTTCAATAAGAGTAAATGAGATAAATATATTTGTACTATACACTATACCTACCTTTTTTTACTGTCCGAGCAATGGCAATAAAATAGATATTCCGGAAAGAAGAACGTATAGATAAACAAAAATAGATTTTACGTAGCATAATATATTCAAAAAAATCGAATCTCTTCTGGAAAGGAAAAATTATCATCGTAAACATATTTGAAATTATATATATTTGAAAATATTACTACTACTACTACTACTACTACTACTACTACTACTACTACTACTACTACTACTACTACTAATAATAATAATAATAATAATAATAATAATAACTACCGAGCAATTACATTTCTTTCTTCTACTTACAAACTGTTGATATCTATTCTGACGAAACAGATATATTCCTTCTTAGAAAAAAAAAAGAAGAAAAAAAATGACATCCTACCTCTTGAATAAAAAGGGTGCAAACGTGACTCTTACAGATGTACAGACCAATTACTTATTAATAGACTTATCTTAAAAACTGCTTCAATACAAAAAAAGAATCAGAGCAGTTTTATCAATAGATAACTGTATTATGGATAGATTACTGTAAGGCATTCGATAGTGTACTCCATTCCTGTATCTTAAAGTCTTTAAATATATACAAGTTATCACCCGACGTCATCAATTTCAACTCAATCATAAAAATGGAGTCTGTAAGTCTGGTGAAATAAACATCAATATAAGAATATTTCCAGGTTACGCTTTGTATTCCTTACTATTTTGTATAATTCCTAACCAGTGAAATTAACAGAACACAATATGGCTATAAGATATCTCAAATGAAAATAAGCCATATATTTTACATGGATGACTTAAGGTTGTATGCTGGGAATGACTACGAGATAGAAGGACTCCTGAAAAAAGTAAAACGTTTTAGTAATCACATTGGAATGGAATTCGGTTTGGTTAAATGTGTTAAAGCCACACTTTTATGAAGATCAGTACAACAAAGCTCCTCTATTAGCTTTGACACTGAGATAGCAATCAAAGATTGAGAGCAAAAGAAATTTATAAGTACTTTAGTGTAAATGGGAATGAATGAATTCACCATAAAAAATGAAAGAAATAGTGCGAAAATGTACTATAGAAGGGTGCAACTGTTATTAAGAACTGAACTGAATTCTCAGAACAGAATTATGTCTATTAATAACCTTTCCATTCTGTTGCTTATTATAGCTTCAGCATCTTGAACTCGACTCTAAATGGATTGCAAGACAAGAAAGCTTCTTTCTAAGCATAACATGTAACGTAAAGAAGGTAGAAGAGGTCTTATTCAGCTAGAGTTGTCATACAAGACAATATTAGCTTACTAATATACATGGAAGCAACAAAGTTCAGGATGATCCAATTAAACAAATACGAAAACGGAAAGAAAAATATTCAATCATGAACGAGATTTATATTTAGTAGATTCTGCAGAAAACAAAACAGAACCTAAGAAGCAACTGTTGCAGCTAAAAGTTTGAAAAAGAAAGCCAAGGATAAAGTTACTGAATAGATGAATCTACACTGGCAAGAGAAACCTCTGTTTGGCCAATATCCAGAACGTGCCAATAAAGCCGATGTTGATAAAGTTAACACTCATCGATGGTTACGAGCATCTAGATTAAAGAATGAACCTCGGAAGGCTTTATTCTTGCAGCGCAAAATTAGATATTTTTCACTCGAAACTTTCAGGCAAATACCATGCATAATAGTGTGGATCCCAAATTCAGATTCTGTGACAAATAGACTATCTAATCTCAGGATGTTATGTACTTCTGTCAAATTAATATAAAATCGTCATGATAGAGTGGAGCAATACAAACACTTTGGAAAAGATGCTAACAAGCACTGGTAGGAATATCACCCATCACTGGTTACAGAAATCGAAGACATCGCAAGTATATGAGATTACATCATCTTTACAAACAGGAAGATTGAAACTATTAGGTTGGTGCAAAAATAATGTCGTTTTCTCGCACAGTAACATATGTGAGAAAACGACATTATTTTTGCACCAACCTAATAACACGTCAGATATAATTGTCAATAACTGAAAAAAAAAATCTTGCTTATTAATTGACATGGCCTGGTGTAACAAAGCAACCAAAGAATTTGAAAATCTATCGAAGTACAAGGACCTTGAAATCAAAATAGAAAAAAAATATTAAATGAAAACAATATTAGTACCAGTCATAGTAGGTGCACTCGAACCGATAAAAAAGCAACACAACAACACGTAAAAAACCCTGGAAATCCTGATATAAGAGAAGTACAAAAAATTCTACAGCCCAGACACTGAAAAGAACTTTGTCCATACAACGCTAGTGATGTTATGGGAGAAAAACAAATCAAGAAAAATAGCCATAACAACACTCTACTACTTGCCTTAGGCCCTCCCGAGGACTTGGTAAGTAGTGTGATCATGACAGAAATCGAAACATGATGATGATGATGATGATGATGATGATGAAAAGTTGTACGAGATTTCACCACTGTCAGTTGCCGCGAATGATCAAGTGAAGCGCATATGGGATCCGAACATCTTCACTGACAAGCGCTTCGAGGGAAATCAAGCTCGTATCTTATATATGTATCTTATATAAGAGCAGATATGAGTGCATCCTGAAAGACGCTGCGCTATCTTGGAATAACAACACTGTGAAATTGGAGTAGGCGAAAATACAGAGGTACCAAAATATTGCAGGATAAATCAAGAGATATATCAAGATCAAATTCTTCCTTTTGCAGTTGTCGAACTCAGGACGATTTTCAAGAATCTTCCTGCCTTGCAGGACGCCTTGACGATTCCTGACATTAAGAATGCCCAGTAAGCAGCGTTGCTTGAAATAGCACAAGTGCTAAAGAATGTTTTTTTTCTCTAAGCAGCGTGTAAGTACCGAGATATGATCCTGATCACCCGGTTGAGACGGCGAAATCTGGGTAAGATATCAAATCAAATAATAATAATAATAATAATAATAATAATAATAATAATAATAGCAAATATTACTTGAATTAATATATACCGCAACGTGGCTTGTCAAGGTTTATAAAGGAAGGGTTCAAAGACCCCTTCTGTTGTAAAGGTTGTTAAATCAATGACAATCATTTAATGCACTCATATAATTTAATTATACTTTAGCATTAAATGACTTTGAGAACAAAATTCAGAAACAGCGTTTAGAACGTTAACAATGGAGCTAAAACTATAACTTTAATTTCGATTTTCCTACTTCTAATGCATAGAAAACGTTGGTTAGCTCGTTCGGACTTTAAAACTCCTACCAGATGTTCGTCCTCCAGCAGCATGTAATAGATACTCAAGTTAGAGTAGCGTTTCTGTGGTTGCAGTAGCTGTTTTGCTGAAAGGATTTGGATAAATAAGAGAAACGAGAACGCCTTACTAGTTTTACATGTATCCTTGCAGTCTTATAACAAAACAATAATTATATACTTAAGACGAATAAACAAAATTGAAAGGGAATATTACGAATTTTTACAGTAATGTTCACTCTGTACAATCCCAAATTCGAGGGTCACAGAGTAATATCTACTAGTCTTAGCAAGGAAATAATGTTCCCTAGACGCGAGGGGGGCACCGGAAGTGAAATAGAAAGAAAAGGTTTTACAAGGAACCAAAAACTCAATCCTAAACAAGAAAAAAGGGATAAACCTCTACTCCTGTCAAAAGACCAGGGAGGAGTTAGAACCAGAAGATAGGCGAACCTATCTACTCCTGTTGAGGGAAGAAGGACAAAAAATAAATACGTAGGAGGAGACGTTAAAGTATAGAGTTGAAGTGGAAAGTACAGGAAACAATATCCTAAACAAGAAAGAAAGGATAAACCTCTATTACTCTTCAATATACCAAGGAGGAGTTTGAACTGAAGAATAGGTAAACCTATCTACGCCTATTGAGGAAAAAACATGAAATCAATAGTAAATAAAGTTCAGAGTTTTAGGCAGAGATGTTAGAAATATAGAGTTGAAGTAGACTTTAGAATGAACCGTAAATCCAAACCTAAACAGGAAACGACGTGTAACCCTCCACTCCACTTCAAAACCCGAGGAGGAGTGCAAACCTATCTAATCTTATTGAAAAAAGAGGATAAGCGGGTACTTGCTGGTGCGGTAGACTAGGCTGTGAGACAAACACACCTAAAGGAGATGCGTACATCTATAATCGATAACGGAATCGATAAACGATAACAGTATCCTCCGGAGATACAGCCGTAAACTTACACTTAACCATGGCAACGAGAGGCCCCAGCGGAGTTTACTTCACGGTCTAAAACCCATTCACAAATTGGCAGTTCAGTAGCCCCAATATTATATACCTTCTGATAGGTTAAACTCCTTCGAAGATATTCAAAGTTTCGGTGTGGATAACGCCATAACTTAAAAAATGTTTTCTTCAGCTCCCTTAATGAAGGGAAAAGTAATCCAGGACAGAAGATACAGACCTCTATCTCCGAGGACTCGTGTCTCGCCAACCCCAGAATAAGTCAGAAATATCGTACGTGTATGAATTGAGTCAGAAACATCGTACGTGTCTGAAACATCGGGTACAAGCTGACTCTTATATGACGACCCACTCAGAGAAGTGGGTGTTATAGGTTTTTCGACGTTCGTCAGCATCCTCCACCCACACTGGATTTAATATTAATTTAAAAGGAAAATTAATTTGACGGAATCACATCTATATACACCTGATGAAGGCTGGAGGTCACAAAAACCGAAACGTCTTGATATCATCAACAAAGATAAGGACAAATAGTTCAAATATAAATAGTGTAAATAAAGAATTTCTTTATTAGCATCCTCATTGTTTTTAGTAATTTTATCATGAGCATTCGTCACCGGACGGAAAAATAAACTTGAACTATATTTTTTCGAGGACAATATGAATGGAAATATTTCTTAAATAAAACCTTGTGATTTCGTCCCACATTTTGGGCATTGTCGAAGAATACTTTGTTCTCCAGTAAGATTTAAATTTTACAACGCCGATTTTTTATGTCCTCATCTCATATCATGTGCGAGTTATTAATTGGAGACGTCAAAATAAAACATTGTAATAATTAACTATATGGCATGTGTTAGAGTATACAATAGAAAACGTGACACAGAAATTCGAAAAAGCATAGGACTAACAAAAGTTGCTTTTTCAGAAAATAAGCAAAATATTAAGAAACATGAAAATTGCGTTGAAATCAAAGATACGAGTGCTCAAACGATATGTAACATTAATCCTCCTATGCGAAAGTGAAAGCTGAATAGTGTTCTCACAGATGAAGAGGAGACTTGTGACAACAGAGATCTCCATTTAGAGAAGGATACTAAAAATACCATTTATGGGACATGTCCGCGATGAGGAAGATTTATGAATTTTTAAGGAAAAAGGGGAACGGAAAGTACAGTTCTGCTTGGAATCGGAAAAAATTGGAATGTCTAGGACATTACACTATTTACATTGTTCGGGCATGTTACCCTCATCATATTGACATATTCACGACGTTTCGACTAATGGACGCTTCGGCCTTCTCCCGTGATTGGAATTGAAGGACACATGACCCAGTGGACAAAGCCGTTGGTTGAATCCAGTGACTTGACCTAAATTGACCTAAATATCTAGCTAAAGCAGGGTTGAACAAAAAAAAACTGGAGATTTGAGTTAAAAGGAGACAACTGATACTGAAATATTCGGAAGAGGCATGACACGTGGAACTAGAACAATCTACCCCGGTGGGCAAAATGAAGAGTTCGTTTTGAAATTCTAATCATCTGAAGAAGGCCAGAGCGTACAACGTCGAAACGTCCTGAACATGTTAGCAAAGACGGTGACAACAGTCCGAACAATGTAAATATTGAAAATAATTACAGTACCTCATCTCCGAAATATTGACATTCTAGGGTATATAATGAGGAAAGGTGACTTGGAGAACATGAAACACTCGTGACATATTTTAGGCAAGTGGGGTAGACAAACATATTGAGTAATATAACTAACGATCTTGTGTAAAAGGATGGCAGAACAAGTATTGGGCATAGTACGGAGCCACATATTGCTTACTGTTAGAAGAGATATGAAGTCTGAGAATTACGAAGGTCAGCGTCCTGAACGGACACACTACATGGAAGAAGATTTCATATCATCTATACCTAGAAATTATAGAGTTCGAATCTTAATACTTAATCTCTCTTCGATTATACCAGCGCATTTAACGCAGTGCAATATGCGCACGCCAAAAATCGAAGGAGAGAGACTTAACTTTTATTCCCTAAAATGGTGTTAAAAAATAGACTAAAATTAATGGCGTAAAGAAAAACAATATAAATATAATGTGGATATGTTCAAGAAACAGACCTCAAATATAAAATCGTGTTCTTAAATCAATTCCTTAATTGATTATGATATTTCTTCCCAACGACCGATCAACCACCCTCCAGTGGGAGGTGAGGTGACCTATCACATAAAAGTTGGTTATTACTCGAATTGGCAACGACGAAATGAACTTTTTGGTCAAAAAAGTCTACCTGTAGATTCGTCAGTCTTAAATGTAAGCTATATGATCATTTGAACAAATTATTAGAATTTTATTTCAATGTAATGCTGCGAGTCTTAATTCCTCTCTCAACTTTATACGAATAAACTTACATTCCTAAAAAAAAAAGTCGCTAGAGGACGCTCATTCAGCCTATAAATAGGAAGTAACATTCTCTGTCATCCTTTTTTTCCTATTTCACCCAGGCAAGCTAAGATGTAGCTGCACGTAGATAAAAACGTTGCCCCTAAGGCGCGTTCGCTTCCGTTGCTCCTCTGTTGATTTTTGAACTCTCTCACATACATACATATATACACATGTGTCTATCACTACTTACTTCTACGCAAACACTCTTACGAGTTTAAATGTTTTCTTCTTTCATATTCATTGTTTTGTAACACGAATCAATATTCTATTGTGCATGTATACCTTTATTTTGTTAATACATACATTATCGTTTATGTTTATATATATATATATATGTATATATATATATATATATATATATATATATATATATATATATATATATATGTATGTATATATGTATGTATGTATGTATGTATATAGTTTTGTTTTTCATTGTCGTTTATTATCTGGACACATATTACGAGTAGGCCATAATTGTTGCGGGATCAATATACCAGGGGACTTGTGTTTTTCGACCTAAAACACGATCAGTACACACGCAACATAAGTGATATTTTGAATTATACTTAGTTAAAACATAACAGTTATCGTTAATAACATTTCCTAGTTGTAAATGTGGGAAATAAAATTAGCAAAAGCGCTGATTTCTGACTAAAACACATTTGAGGAATACATTGTTTCCATTGAAATTATACTGAATGTTGAATCGTCATTTGATATGCCTAGTTTAGCACAAGGCTATAGAAGTGTTGTACTCAATAATGATGAAATTGTATAGTAGCTCAGAAACAAGTCCATCATCATAATCAGATGAGCTAACAATTATGAAATGCTCGTTATTCCAAATAATTAAGATTATTATTCATATATTTAAACAATTCTCCATGACTACACTATACCTTTAAAAATTAGTAAAAGTTTTCACCAATGTCTTATGAAGCTCGTAAACACTAACAATAATTTTCAGTGATGCTCCAGAAAATAGTTGTCGGCTACGAATTAGTTTTCTGGTAACAAAAAAAAAATATCAGTAATTTACTTTTTTTTTTAACTCTATAACTGAATAAATTTCCAGGTTAAGACTGTCATCACAGAAGTTTCCTGGACATACAAGTACTTCAAAAATCTTTTGCATATTTCATAATCACTTCTTTAACTTCCAGTTTAATTTGCTGTTGTATTTTTGTGGTCATTGTTTACATTTTATTTGCTAAACTTCTGCTGCTGATGTATTAGGTTGGTGCAAAAAATAATGACGTAATAATGTCGTTATTGACATATTTTTTAACGTCAAAAAACGACATTATTACGTCATTATTGTTGCACCAACCTAATAAAAACACAGCTCTTTATTTTACATTGTTTAAATTTCAAGTGTTTGGGAGTTTTTATATTGAAGTTAACGTCTTTCAAGTTTGGAAACTATACAAGTTTTAGTTAACAAAATATATCGTTTATATATTCTTTTTGGCTTTTCGGAATTTGCGTGTTTTTCGTTTTGCATTATGCACGAAAAAAATTAAGGTAATATCGCATTTTAGAAAAAGGGGCATTCCATCTGGGGGGATTTCAGAAAGAGGAAAATCTTTACTTTTTTTTATTATTATTTATTTACAGAATTTGGAGCCAATCATGAGTGTAAAAAATCGCCCCTGAAAAGTAATCCATATAAATGTATATGTACTAATATGTAAAAGAATGATGTTTTTCAATAACATATTATTTGGAATGCATATTATTTGGCATATTTAGTTTTGCGCGTGTGTATTAGTAAGAGGACAACTATATATATTGAAAGCATTTTTGAAGGCACTTTTCTGCGCCATGCCCTTTCCCGGACGTTGGCGATTATGATTCTTCAAAATTTCCTGTGTTTTGTAACTCTTAGTATTTTTGTCATTTTGCTATCTCTCCTAAACAGTGTTCCCCGATCCATTTACACAAGCACTTTAGCTATGTTATTTCGTTGTTTTTCTCTGTCCCCATTGCGTGGTTTTCCTCTGTCCCTCTTGCATTCAACTTGTCCTTTACGTTTTCATTTGTTTTTAAAACTTTATCGTTGTTAACATTGCCTATGGTATTCTCAGCATTCTTCTGTAGAACCACATTTCTGCTGCCTGAAGTCTTTTCTTCAACTGTGAGGAGATTGCCCAACATTTACTGCCATACATGATGACTGATATTATATAATAGTTCAGTAGTTCTCGTTTCTAACGAAAATGTTGTTTCGTAATACTTTGCTTAGCATTTGGAACACACGTTACGCTCTCGTATAATATTCTAAAAAGAATCAAGCTGATACACCACTGAGAGAAAACAGAAGTGGATAGGATTACCTTCTTATTTTATTTGACGTCTCCCTACAGGATGTGAACAATTATGACTCTCTACAAGTTCCTAAACTTTGTAGCCCATGGTAATGTTTGCTTTTTTTACTAACATTCCCATTTCTTTTTTTACCACTCATTTACACAAATTTGTTGCACGCTGTTTCTTTCTCTCTCTCTCGCTTTCAATATGCCCTGGGAGTATCAAATTTTCTGTGTCGTCATTCCTCTTTATGCGACTCAGACATTACAACTGACTACTTCTGATTATAAGTGTCCGTCTTGTTTCGATTTTGCTTAAATTTTTCATTTTGTTCACATGAACCATTCATGGAATTCTCTGAATTTGTCCATAGAACCCTATGTCTGTTGTCTGAAATCTCTTTTTCGCCTTTGAGGAAATTTGCCAGCATTCACCACCATATATAAGGATTGATATTACATTACTGCTCGAGGAGGTGCTTTAGAATATGTAGATATCTTTTAGATAGTATGTCATTATATACAATGTTTTTGAGTAATAGGTCCAGAATGTTTCAAAATACTCGTGGAATATTGAAGAGTTGTTTCCTGAATATCCTCTCAAAGATACGTTAAATATATATCAATATCGCCCGAAATAAATGGAATCGTTTCTCATCGGATGATGCTCTACGTTGCCAGTCCTACAAGCGACAAGTAGTAATGCACTGCGTCCGTCATCGCGGTTTTAACAGAGTTTCTGTTTTCCTATTCCATAGCTATTAAAGGATCTGACACGATGGATATAAGTCTAATAATGCCTTTCGAAATCTAAGCAAAATACTAAAACAGAAAAATCTCGTTAGAAACTCAAAAAAGTTCACTGAACTCTTATGCAATATAGTTCCTCTTATGAATACTGGACAATCAGCTCTCAGATGAAGAAGAGAGGATGTAACAGAAATATGGTTGTGCAGAAGGATACTGAAAATATCGTGGATTGAACATGTGAGCAACAACGAGATTTTCCCGAAAATGGAAACAAAAAGAACACTTACATGTAGAATCAGGAAGAGACAATTAAAATAACTAGCGCACATAATGAGGAAACGTGGCTTGGAGAATTTGACTCACACAGGGTATACTGAAGGCAAAAGTTACAGTGGAAAGCAAAGTGTAACCTTAAAAAGCTTGTGTAAATATTTGGCACTACAGAGATTAAGAGCAATTAAGATAAAACTTACTTAGGAAGGAAGGTTAGGAAGTTGTGGAGAGCTGAAGGGACACGGAACATAGAAGACAACGACCTCCTGTAATAAATGTGATTGACGCCAGTGTTGCTTGGCTCTTACTGTCAAGAATTCTACTTAGACGTCTCTGGTCGCGATCACTTATGACCCGTGGTCGGTCATGGCGCTGTTCACATTGGCAATGATACTGTCATTCAGACTTTCTCAGCACACGCACGAAACTAGCTCATGGAATATAAAATGTTCCGATAATTTCAGAAATGGAATGCCCCATCTATCAGGTACAGCATATCCTATCCTATTCGAACTGTGATAATTTTTATCGTCTTACCATGAGGAAACTTGCCAGTGTCATACTAATCCACCGAATATCACAGCATAAGTGATACAGATCAGGGTATTTTCATGTCCCCTACGATTACCTTTTCATACTGCTACTCCTGATTTTAAGAACGTCAGTGTAAATATAAAACATGTAAAGTAAATAATTATATACAAAATGTTTTATGCGTAGCAATTTATAGTATACTCTAATGTACAACTATTTTTAACTAATCTGTTTTACGATTTACACACTCCTTTTTAGTTCTATTTTGGACGAGTTCTTCTGGAAAAATAATCACATAATCAACAGAATATTAGAGTCTAATTTCGTTGTATAAAACTTTCTAAAATCCAACTGGCCACCATTATACAGTCTGAAAGTCGCTCTTGGTGATAAACCTATTTATTTACAAATTAAATCAATGAATGTGGAAATATATTTTGTGGATTCTATGTTGGCTTTTTTTATGTGCTACGTCTCTTGAGAATATAGGCAATCGTGGCTCTCCACAATTTCTTGTCCCTTGTAGCTCTTAATAAACTCGTCTTTCTATTACTTCTAAACTCTGTTCCACCAACGCTTTACTCAAATTCATTAAGTATGTTGTGCGTTGTATTCCTTTGTCTCTCTTCGATTATATCTTCCCGTGGGTATCAGATTTTCTAAGCACTCCTTCCTCATTATGTGCCCCAGATACCTCAACTGTCCCCTCCTGAGGTTAAATATACGTTTCCTTTTTGTTTTCACTTTCATTAAAACCTGGTCATTGCTTACCTGTTCGGTCTATAGTATCATCAGCATCCTTTTGGAGAACTATATTTTTTTTTCTTCAATTCTTTTCTTTGAGGAGATTGTCCAGCAATCATTGCCATACCAGATAAAAAATATCACGTCACAATTTAGTACTTTTTTCTTTGTTTCTAGCGAAGTTTTTCTATTTCTTAGTGTTAGGTTGGTGCAAAAATAATGACGTAATAATGTCGTTTTTTGACGTAACGTCAAAAAACGACATTATTACGTCATTATTTTTGCACCAACCTAATACTTAACTTTTGGAATACATCATCGGCTATCCCAACACGCCTTCGGATTTCAATGCCACACTTTTCATCCAATGATAAAAGACTTCCGAGATATTTAAATTTCAGCACTTGTTTGATTTTGGTATCTCTGATTTGCAATTCTCACTTTGGACTCATCCATTTGTTTACAGCCAAGCATTGAGATTTCTTGCAGTTGCTCGGCTGCTTGAGGCGATGTGATGTTTAGCTAACATGTTTTACACTTGTTCAATCATCACTATGATGACTTACGGCCAAATCATGCTGCAAATATCCATCGATAACCGAAGTTCAGCAGCGTCGGTCCCGGTCAGTACGTAGATGAGGGGCCGTTTGGGAACACCAGGTACTGTAAACAACCTCTTACAATCCGAAATATATTTCGGCTTTAAATAACTCAAAAAAGGTTGATAAGCCGTAAAAAATAAATTCATAAAAACTGAATTATTATAACACCGTGTCAGACCAAATAAGCTTTGTATTTACTCAAAGCAAATATTTCCGGCATTTCTTGCATTTCGAAAAATAAAGAGTTTTTATAATAATAATAATAATAATAATAATAATAATAATAATAATAATATGAGAGCCCAAAATGCAGATTATGTGATAAATATCGAGAAACAATTGGCCATGTTCTATCAGATTAAGCCGTATTGACACCCAGTGAATATAAAACTCGGTATAACAGAGTGGGCCAATATCTGCACTGGAAAATCTGCAACTTTTACTGAAAGGAAACTGCAAGAAATTGTTATAAACACTACCCAAACTCGGTTACGGAGATAAAACCTGTAACAATTTTATGGCACTTTACAATACATACAGACAGAACAATCAAATCTAATTGCCCAGACATTGTGATTAGAGACCATAAGAATAGAATGTGCTTTCTTATTGACATGGCAGTCCCCGTTAACTGTAAAGTATCTTTGAAATTCTTCAAAAACTGTCAAACTAAAAGGACCTTGAAATCGAAATCTCAAAAATGTGGCATATGAGGATATCAACAATTCCAGTTGTAACTGGGCGCTCGGATTGATTGGAAAATATTCCAATAAACTCATTGAAAGAATTCCTGGTAATCCGTACTTTAAAGAAATAAAAAAAAAATGTTCTTACAAAAAAAAAAAAAGTTCTCACACTTTACGAAGGGCTTTATTTGTGTAAAATATGTGTGATTTTTTTTTCCAAAACTGCTCAGTGTAAAAATGTCATGGTGCCATTTTTGACATTAGGTTCTGGTCGGAACCCAGGAGAAGAACGTGATTTTCAGAAAAGAAAAGAAAAATCACAGTGTTCAACAGTTTTTTTCAAGTTATACTTTTTAAAAATTTTCATGTATAAAAATATCCGGTAGTAGCAGTAGAATGGACATACCTCAATTTTTCAGTTTCTATTAGGTTGGTGCAAAAATAATGTCGTTTTCTCACATAGTAACATATGTGAGAAAACGACATTATTTTTGCACCAACCTAATATTTCTTTGAACTTAAGGAGCACATCTCATCTTTTTAAATTCGAAGAACTAGAATAATCTGAAAAAAAAAAATGCGGTAATTTTACTGCTTCTACCGGATATTTTGATAACTGAAAATGTTTTAGAAATATAACAAGAACATTGTCAAATGTTGTTTTTTTCTTTTATTTTTTATTCCTTAAATTGGTCTCTTCTCTTCACTG
This sequence comes from Acanthosepion lycidas, assembly GCA_963932145.1. Taxonomy (NCBI): domain Eukaryota; kingdom Metazoa; phylum Mollusca; class Cephalopoda; order Sepiida; family Sepiidae; genus Acanthosepion; species Acanthosepion lycidas. The sequence goes on along the minus strand of OZ010573.1, from coordinate 85,917,666 downwards.
TTGAAAAATATTGGAAGGATTACGGAAATCATTTTGTCTGTTTAATAATACTAATCTTACCAAATCGTACCATGAAAATTCCTCATTTCTCAATGTAATTTTTTCTGATGTTTCATAACATTTAATGAATAGGCTCAATGAGAGTCCCATGACTAGAAAATATGTGTGGAAATTCCGCTATTATTATGTTGGTGCAAAAATAATGACGTAATAATGTCGTTTTTTGACGTTAAAAATACGTCAAAAAACGACATTATTACGTCATTATTTTTGCACCAACCTAATATATTGTTGAGGTTAACAGTTTTAATCAAATAATGCAATAGGATACGTAAGTATGAATGCAGGTCATTATTTAAATAAATAAGACGGTAAAATTAAATATTTAAAATTGATAAGATTTTCCATTTCCGTTTAATTGTCACAAAGTCTACGTCACTAATTTAGTGAGTTGGAACCTCACTGAGTGTCATGCAACTGGAAATGTGCTAGGATACAGTGATATTCGTTAATAACCTCAGTATTTGATTTTATGCTTGCCTGCACAAAAAACAATTCCAGCTATGAAATATTTCAGAGGTATTTCAATTTTACACACAATAAATATGGCCTGGTACTGTAACTTTCTATATACATACGTACATACATACATACACACACACAGACAGACACACGCACACAGACATATATTATTATTATTATTATTATTATTATTTAAAAATATGTATTCATCACGATACTAGCGTGTTTTGGAATCAAAACCTAAACCTTAAATTAAACATAAAATTAAATTTTTTGTTCAGTTCTCAACGATGTTGAATAACTTTCGAGAAAATATTTACTTTTTTAAAGCTAAATATTATTATATACTTTAAGTTGGGTGGTGAAGGGATTGCAAAATTTTAAAAGAGTGTTGACTTATTTGACGAATCAGGATACAAGTATAATTTAAGATGGCGAAGTAATTATAGGTTAAAGGTTAGGTGTGGGTTTCTGCCCGTCGATACTAGCTGTCTTATATGAGAACGTGTCATCACTGTCAAGCTTTTTATTCTTTTCTTTTTTTTAGGGGCATACATAAGATTCACTACAATACATCGGCATATTTATTTATTTTTATTTTATAAAATACTTTGGGATTTTCTTAAAGGGGCTACAAATATGATTAAGTCATATTTTATATATTTATATCTTTATTTATAAAGATATAAAATACTACATTTATTAAATTTATTAGTATAAAGACACGGTATTTTTAAAATTAAAATTTTAAATTTTGGAATTTAATTACGCATTTTCTTACTTTCTTATTTACGGTCAAATAATATATATATATATAAAATTTTAAATTAATTATATTTTAAAGCAACCATAATGCAATATCTACAAAAAAAAAAACTTTATTTCTTTTTTTTGATGTAATACATCTTTATTTTTCAGAAACTTAGTAATGTATAACATTTCATGTAGGCAAAAAGGATATGGATCATTTAAAAATCTACAAGGCCTCGTTTTCTTTAATAAATTTAATTTTATTATGGTTTTTTATATGTTTGGTACGATACTCAATATTTTTGAAGGAAGACAGATGTTGGATCCACCTTAATTTCAAATTATTTTTAGTGCTACCAATATATATTTTTTTAATATCAGGATTCCCAATAGATGAGATAGTACATTGGTAAACTATAGATTCAGTGAGACATTATTATTCAATGGACAATTTATAGGATTCCTACAGTTACATTTTTCTTTACTATTATTTATTTTTATAACAGGATCACTACTTTTTGATTCTGGTTTAAGTATTTATTTAATATTTTATTATTGTTTTTATTCTATATTTTTTTATAGTTTTTCATTATAAGTTTTTTTTTGCATATATATATATATATATATATATATATATATATATATATATATAGTGAGAGGAAACAAATATTCATAGACATACATTTTTTTAATTTATTCTATTTCCACCTAATGAATAAATATACTTGTCATATAATTAACTGTACTCAGATGCATAATAACTAAATAGAAAAAAATTGACTGAATAGAAATAAATGCCATTTATCCATTTTAATGAGTGAAAAAAGTATTCGTACAATGCAAATTTCAGATTTTAAAACGTTTTAAACTGCTTTAATACTCTAGATTATTCAAGTAGAATATTCTAGAATGTTTCAGTAATGTTATTAGTAGGTATGTTTAGCCTAAAAATACAAACAACTTTCAGTAACTGGAAGAAGATTTTCCTCGTGGTAAGCGGTAAATAGAAATTGACAAATTCGCAAAAAGAACTGATTGTTAAGCTGTGGAATGGAGGTAAAAGTTACTAGAAATATCCCAGATAGCCTGAATATTCCATTTACTGTCCTTAATTCATTCATTGCAAGGTATAAAAAAAACCCTCAAAAATGTTGAAAACAAAAGAAGAATAGGTGCTCCACGGAAGATTTCTGCAAGATCTTCGAGGTAATTAATGCGTCAAATTAAACAAATTCTGATGGTTACACGTCAAGCGTTGCAGGATCATTTGCTTTCATCAGCAATGAAAATATGCAATGGAATTCATCGGAACAATCTAAAATCACGCTCCCCTGGGAAAACTCCACTGTGAAATGTTGTGTTTATTGATTTTCCTTACAGCAGTTTCATCCAGCTTATAATCACTGAGCATCTGGTTTCGATAAAATTTGCCAGAAATTCAACCGCCAGAAATATTTGGAGAGAGCAGTGCTATTTTTGTATTTTAAATTACTGCTGAGGTGTTCCCCCTTTTTACACAAATGGACTCACCCAGTATATACATATACTACTGCTACGTGAAGGCTCGAGAGACGAGAGCAACCGAGGGTGAAGGTAACAGACAGACAGAACGAACGTAGCGATCAAGAATCACCTTGAGCGAACACGTAGACTCAGTAAGAAGTCATAAAGCGATACTTCAATACCAAAGACTGTATAGATATTTTGCTACTAAACCCTATTCCTGGAACTAGTAACCTGTATTATTAGGTTAATACATTATTTTCCTATATTCATTCTTAGTGTTTGTTATTTATTGGTACCGGATTTCATACCGGAATCCACAACAACTTGGCGACGAGGATATCGAACTCACACGGGAAGAACAAAAAAAGACAAAATTCTCCTTCGTCAACTTAGTGATGCGGAAATTCGAGCTCACACAGGAAGGGAACAAAGAAAAATTGTTCCTTGCCGACCACAACTTGGTGACGATGAATTGGGATCTACACGGAAAGAAAAAAAAACTCTCTTCTCACCACAACAGCTTGGGCGACAAGAATTTGCAATTCTCGGAGATTCAAAAGAGAAAATTGCCGTTTTTGTCAGTATCCACAACAACTGGGCAACAAAGAGTTACGAGGATTAAAATACGGAAAATCGAGTTTTTCGTAAGACTCTTATGATGGGGGATTTTAGAAGTATTTTAGTAGAACTTGTAAAATACCAAAATGAACTGCAAATACAACTTCAAGAAAGATAAAATGAACAGCAATTACAATTCCAAGAAAGAATGGAAAAAATATTACTACAAACGCAGAAGGAAAATCATGAAAGACAAATGCCAAATGAAGAAAGACAAATACAATTCTAGGGGCTAATTGTAAAAGTACACAACAACAAGATATTGAAAAAGAGGCGACTTTTTCCCAAGACGCAGTATGGAACACGATAGAAACATTCAAATATTCCCTAGAAGAGGATAAAAATTTCGGGGACTTTTTCAGACGTCATGAAGACATCTTCAACATCGATTGTAAAAGTGGATGGAAGCAAAGAAGTTACGACTATTACTCAGAAAATTAGGAACGGATGAATACACAAAATTTGTGGATTACATTTTGCCAAAGAAGACAAATGATTTAACGTTTAATGAAGCAGTTACATGCCTGACGGAGTTTTTAAGCCCGAAAACATCACTTTTTCACAAAAGGTGGAAATGTCTTAACCTCGTAAAGGATGAAAATGGGGACTACTCCACGTTCGCCGCAATCGTGAATAAACATTGCGACGAGTTCAATTTGGCAGAATTAACCACGGACAATTTCAAGTGTCTTATTTTTGTACAAGGGTTAGTTTCAGCAAAGGATAGCGAAATGCGCAAAAGAATGCTTTCAAAACTGCGAAATGAACCTGGATTAACACTACAAAAACTATCGGAAGACTGCCAAAAATGCCTGAGCATAAAGAAAGACTCGAAGGATATTGAGGAATCAGGAGTATCACTTATACGTAATTTAAACAAAAGTTCACATTTTTACCCTCCCCGGAAAGAAAACAAAGCTTCTATAATACTGAAAAAAGATTTTCACCCTCCCCGGAAAGAAAACAAAAATTCTATAATAATGAAAAAAGTACAACGTATAGGGCAAATAATGACGAAAATCAAAGCAAATATAAGCCCTCCACCCTAACCACCACTATCTGCATGTTATCGATGTGGAGGAGTATACTGGAATAAGGATTGTCGTTTTAAATATAAAACTGTCTTTCGTGTGGAAAAATGGGTCACAAGGCATCCCAATGTAGGAACAGAAAATATACTAGCAGGATAAGAGCCACTAGAATGCATAACGAAGACAATACAAACATAAGGAAATATGTAGAACTTGACATCTTAAATAAAAAGATAAAATTACAACTAGTTTCAGGGTCAGATCTGACGATAACTAACCTACAGACTTGGAGAAAGCTTAATAGACCAACCATGTTACATACACAGCAAATTGCTAAGTCTGTTACAGGAAAGCGTATAAAATTCAAAGGAGAAGTAATCCTAAATGTAAAATTTCACGGGAAAATAAGAAAACTCAAAATATTCGTAATGAAGGATACAGAAAATCTGGTAGGCACGGACTGGATGCAGAAGTTCGACATGGGATTTACCTATCTGCCCATTTTGTAAAAAGATAGAGTGCGAACCATCAGAAGCGACAAAGTTAAAGGAAGAATTACATAATCAATTTCCCGAGGTAGTTTCGAGCAGGTTGGGACGATGTAACAAGTTTGCAGCCAGAATTGAATTAAAAGAAAATGTCCATCCAGTATTTAAAAAGAAGCGGAACGTGCCGTTTGCTACCATAGAGAAAGTCGACAAAGAATTAAAGAGAGCTTTGAAAAAAATAATTAACAGACTAGGAAACGTGATGCACACAATACAAGGAGAAAATTTACCTAGAGAAGACATATTGTCCAAATACAAAAAAGACGGGTTGAAGAGCCATGCTCGTCACCCTCTGAAAATGATGATTCGATGGAGGCGATCTTTGAAGCTTTTGAGATTCAAAGACCACAGGAAGGACTAGCAGGAAACGAAAATTTACGGAGCCTCTGATTATTGATCATAAAAGGAAAATATATTAACTCCCCACAAAAAGGGATCTAAGGAGGGGGTGTTGAGGGGTTCTCACCTTTTTACACAAATGAACTCACCCAGTATATAGATATACTACTGCTACGTGAAGGCCCGATAGGACAAGAGAGGGGAGTGAAAGGTTGTAGGTAACCGGAAGAGTAAGTTGAAGGTAACAGACAGAACGAACCTAGCGAGAGTCACAGTGGGCGAGCACGTAGACTCAGTAAGAAGTCATACAGCGATACTTCAATACCAAAGACTGTATATAGATATTTAGCTACTAACCCGTATTCCTGGAACTACTAACCTGCATTACCAGTTTGTATTATTACGTTAGTACATTATTTTTCTATATTCATTCTTGGCGTTTTTTATTTATTGCTACCGGATTTCATCCCAGAATCAACAACAATTACTTAAGGTAAAAACGAAATTTCCTAGGATATTTCGTCGAACCAAAATAAAATATAACATTTTTACTGGAATTTATTCTCTTGATATACAATATTATCGGTGATAATATTATATTGTACCACTTAAGGGACAGATCGTATTTTTCTGCAGTTGCATTTATTTTTATGAGAATTTACGTTTTCTTTGTTGGAAATATGTTTAACATAATTTTGTTAGGATGGGAGAAGGATTTATCTATATTATTTACGCAAATATAGCAGCTCTTAATATTGTTTTCGTTATTTATTTTAATGTTGGTGAATGATTAAAGTGATTACGAATTAAATTTTGAAAAAAATTTCCGATATTATTTTTTAATAAAACAAGCAGAATGGTTGATTGTAAAGCATACAATATTTACTTTGACGCTGTGTCCATGGGTCTGGAAATGTTAGGGGTTCATTTAGCAGTACTTCTTTTATTAACGGGATTCCTGAAATACACACATGCAATATGATTAAAAAATTACTTTGATAACTCCTAAGTACATTGAACAAATCTGGTCATATCTCATCAATTGCCTTTGCAATATATTTCTTAAATTGTAAAGAGACTTAATGGACACCATGTATAATGCACAATCCAACACTTCCGAATTTAAATCATTGGTCGTTTTTAGGAACTTTCACATCCCACTAGTGTCCTAGAATTGTAGGGGATGAGTGTTTGTATTGTTATTACCTCTGAGTAGATTGCCAGACAAAGCTATCTTTTTCTTTCGTCATTAACTCCGGAAGTTGTTGTTGCGGTGCCGACGTGCTGAGTTGCCCACCATTCTCCCCAATCTGACGTGTTCTTGTGCCAGAGCCTGGGTCTCCGCGAATGGTTTTTTGGTGTGCTCATCATGAGGCGTGTCAGGTTAGACCACAGCCGATATCCTCCAGCTAGCTAGCTTGCCTTGGTTGCTAACATGTGGCGGTTGAAATTCGTCTAATGAACGCTTCCGCCCTTGCTGCTGACATGCATCAAGGAGGACCTCCACACAGTGGTTCCGTATTAACAGCATCTCCTCACGTGCTTTTAGCCCGCAAGCTGAAACGTTTTATTGGGGCATGGTTATTTAGAGCAATTATGTGAGCTTCTATCTGCCCAATTTTAACCAGCCAGTTATGAATTCAGAGATATTCGTCTCCTAGACTACTTTCCAACCCTGGGTAAAATGCTCAGTCTACCATACTATTTAACCCATAGAGAGTAGTTGGTAGGGAAGATATGTATTTATATCTTTCCCAAGGTTATTTCTTCGAAACTAAACGTAGCGAACTTAGCCGGAGTTTGAACTCTGTACGCCGTATTATGTTTCCCTGTTGTTAATCATTGCACTAACCGCACGCTTAAAATTTATTTAGGATAGCAAAAGATGGAATGGTGTGGAGAGTCATAACAATCTGCGTTTTGAAAGGAAATAGCATATGAAAGAATACTTCTTGAAATAGAGATACCGTATATACTGGCGTACAAGGCGGCTGGGTGTAACAGACGACTTCCAAATCTTCAAGTTGAAATGTAGGTTTCGGGCGATATTCGTCATACAAGGCCACCTCCACAAATCGTATTTTAAAATGTACTTTATTGAATTTGTTAAATAAATTCAGTAAGCATATACTTTCTTTTCACGCAAATTCTAATTAAAAATCGGTGAGGAGATATTATCAACTAATAGCCATAATCTAGAATAACTCGAGAGTGGGTGCTAACAACCCACTCATTCCACTGTTCTCGAATGCGATCTTTAATTATCTGGAATCATACCACATATTATATAAGGTAAGAATAGTTTTATTACATTAAATATTTATTATTATTATTTTTTATAATAATAAGAATTAAGTTGTTTCAGTAGAAATATTTGTTAATAGTTGCTAAGAGTGGGTTTAGTCTCCTGGCAAAAATCTCCAATGATTACAACTTACCATAAACCACAGGATTTATGGTTCACATATTATACATGGACGACCCTTATTTTGGGGAGGATTTTTTATGCTTAATAGGTCGCCTTGTACGCTGACATATGCGGTATTTTCACTCCGTTTATCCTCATCATGCACATGACAAAGAAAGACAATCAATGAAGCCCCGATTTCACCAGGCATTGATAATCTTTAATGAGAGTAGATTTTTAAAACACGGTTCTACAACAAGGCACCAGAAAGAGAGTGCTAGATAGTTAGATAGGAACAAAAGAATATATATATATATATATATATATATATATATATATATATATATATATATATATATATATATATATATATATATACACGGGTTTGTATTATGATACCGACAATGAGGTGTGAAAATCTACTCAACCGATTTAACCGAGTAGCTCCGAGAACAAATGTCCCGAGGACAGGATACGGTTCGACCGGTTTCAGGCTCGAGAAAGGCTGTTATTTTAAGACTAAAAGTTATAAAAAGGATAGTTAGGGCTCATTTGTCATTCATCCTTATGCTTTCAAGTACCCATAAAAATGTCTGTATTTGATAAACTGACTTGCGAGTATGGTGGATTTTATAAGCACTAAATAGCCCTTTTGTTTCGGTTTCACATTTTCTTGGTGCAGACATCCATAATTTCTACCCAGCGATCGTGCTATCAAACGGCAGATCGTCGACTGGGATGAGGTGGCGTGTTCAGCTCCGTCCCTTTTTGCTGGAACTGAAACCTAAATTAACTTTGTCGTCTTAGTTTCAAGTCCTGACAATACTAATGAGATGAGCTGTATGATTTGTCTAAAATCGTTCTTCTTCTTTTGTAGGCCGTGTCCATTCAGGATGTTAATGATCATAACGCTACACATTTTAATTTTCTTTGCAGCTCTTAATAAATTTTCTCTTTTTATTGTCTCTCTCTCAAACCTTGTTCCGCCATCTATTTACTCAAGCTCGCTAGGTAAGCTATCTTCTGTTTTCTTCTGTCCTTCTTGCCTTTATTCTTTCCTGTGAGTATCAGATTTTCCAAGTCCTATTTCCTCATTATGTGACCTAGAGATTTTAACTGATTTTATGATGTTAAGTATGTGTCCAATTTCTCTAAAACATTGATATTCCTCATGTTTTACGCCAAGCTTATTCTCAAGATCCTTCTGTAGAACTATATTTCTGTTGTTTCAGGTATCATCTTCACCTGTGAGGAGATTCAGTGGTATATAAGATGATTGATATTATGCCATAGTTCAATACGCTTTTCTTTGTTTCTAATGGCATTTTTCTATTTCATTTTACTTTGCTTACCTTTTGGAAGTCACCTTTTGATGTCCGCATACGCCTTCGTATATCAGTATTGCACGTTCCGTCTTCTGTGAAAACCCGACCCAAAAATTTATTGTTGTACTTGTTTGATTTTGGTATCTTCATTTTGTACTGAGTGTAACGAACCTGACTGGAATTAGAACTTTGCTCCTCAATTACTTATTTCAAGCTACTATTCATTTCACCACCCGCACATCTCCACTCACGTGCGAGGGTTTGAGCGTACTGACCATATTCCGCTGTTGTCTCCGTCAAAGTATACGTTCGCTTCTAAAAACTGTAACTAGATTTCGTTCAGCATAGTTGCCGTTTGCAGTAATAGACTGAAACTGGCACTGGTGGTGTAGATGAAACACAGATGTACCCGAGCAGGGAATAGCAACACAACATAGGAGACCATGATATATATATATATATATATATATATATATATATATATATATATATATATATATATATATATATATATATATATATATATATATATTCTGTTTATACATTATTTTTAATGGGCGCACATATTTTAGTAAATGCGCTGGTTTTTAATTAAACAGTATTAATAACATTTACCGGCCTGAACGTTCGAGAAATTTCGTAGGAAATATGCGTTCTCCGTGAGTTTGATAAAATCAACCGACAAGTCTCTGTGTGCTTAATTTTTTATTATATTTTTCCAGTTTTCGGATAATGTGTTGAGTATTGTGCTCGAAGTTGTGGATAAACATTTCAAAGTTCATATTTTATTTTTTGTTCAAGTACTTTCGTCTTTTTCAGTCATTATCAAGAACTGATTTCCTGTCTTTTTGGTACTTAGAATTCCTTTGTTCGCATCCTGGTATTCTTTGGGAAACTATACCTTTGAAATGCTCAAACGTGGCTTCATTTGTAATGGCTACTGGCAAGGAGACCCCCAAAAAAGAATGAGATTTATTTTATTTTATTTATTTTAATTATTTTTCATTATACAGACAAAATATTTGCGCACATTAATTATATCATATGCACTTCTGTAGCGAATGATATTTTAGTTAATGTGGGCTGTTTATTTTAAATACACTGCTGACCAAAATCTTAAAGGGGGATGAAAATAAGGAAAAAATATACCTTTTGACTCAAGCACTTATTTTAAATGAAATAAGACAAATAAAAAATAAAAATTAACTTCAATCTGTCCAGTGAGTATCATATTTTCCAAGCCCCCTTTCCTCATTATTGCTTTTAAACTTTTAAATGTCTGTTCCTGGTGTTATGTATAATTTTCCTTTTTGTTTCTGTTTTCTCTAAAACTTCTTCGTTTCTCATATCGTGATTTTCTTAGCGCAGCTTAGATGTGGCACAAGGTCGAAAGTATGAGGTACCCAGTGAGGATCGAACTCAATACTCAGTCGTAATTATTCTAGCGAGACAAGCTTGCAAACCATTATGCTATTGTCGACGTGCCCTCTTCTAACTTCTATCGAATTTCTAGCATCATTCTCCTTAGAAACACATTTGTTGCTTCAAGTCTTTTCACTGCTACATAGGAGGACAGATATTACACAATAGTTTAGTTCTCTTTCGTACGAATCGTAAATAAAAACACTTCCGGGGACTTTTATTTCTTCCGGTTGTAGATTGTATCACCGACCTGAAATAAAAAAGAAAAAATACAAGAATAAAACGAAAGAAATGCTCGTTAAAATTCATATTAGGTTGGTGCAAAAATAATGTCGGTTTTTGACGTTAAAAAAAAGTCAAAAACCGACATTATTTTTGCACCAAGCTAATAGTAGCTTTGAAATGTGTAATGTCAATATTCTATAAAGGCTTGCTAGAATATAAATTTTCCCAAATCCTACATATTTTTGTGATTCGACCCCATTCTCTAGAAGAATACTAATAAAGAACATCTTCGGTTATTTATTTTTGCTTCTTCTATGTATCACATCCATTTAGAACTTTGACGATCATGACTCTCCACAACTTCCTATCTTTTGTAGCTCTAAGTAATGTTTTTCCCCTCCAAGTTTCTGTTCTGTCCTGAATATACACAAGCTTGTTAAGTGGCTACTCGCTTTCTTACACTGTCTCTCTTGCCTTACCGTTGCCCTGTGAGTGTCAAAATTTCCACACTATCTTTCCTCAGAAAGTGTCTCTTATTTTAAATATGATTAACCTTTTATATTTCCATTTTCTTTACAGCTTCCTCGTTACTCGCATGTTCCGTCCCTGGTTTACTCAGCATCCTTCTGTAGAACTACATCTCTGTTGCCGAGAATCTAATATTCCTCTTCCCTAGAAAATGGCTTAGAGTTCACTGCCATCACTAATCGTAAAGAAAAAGACGTTGGCGTACTGAGTTCGAACTACATGTGAGGCTGTTTCTATTCGCTTAGTAACCCCCGTCCTCCGGGCTACATCCAGCCCACGAAGGATTTTAGTCCGGCCTGCCAACTTACCTCAGTTACCGTAATCTTTTCCTTTCCATAAGTCTTTTTTTGTTTAAACAAAAACAAGCCCATAGAAACTAAAAAAGAAAGAGGGTTTGAGTGCCGAAATTTTAACGAATTATGGATAATTAGCAATTTTTTAATTGAGCACTTCGGAAAATATTCTTCTTTAATTTGCCAAGAAACAATTACTGTAAAGAAAGTTCCTGCCGTCCAAGGAAGCATTCTGGACAGAGCTGGCTGAAGCCGAGACAATTTAATATATTAGGTTGGTGCAAAAATAATGACGTAATAATGTCGTTTTTTGACGTATTTTCTAACGTCAAAAAAGACATTATTACGTCATTATTTTTGCACCAACCTAATAGAACATTTGATATGAAGGCACTCCCCCGTGACATTGTATAGCTGTCTGGCCTGTTCTCTCCAATGGTTTGCCGACTCATGGCTTAGAACTAATATCATGAGCAAGGTTATGAAGCTAGTACGCTCTGTTTACTTGTTAGTTTTAAGAAATATCTCGTTATTGGAATGTCATTCCATAATTAAGTTATATACAATGAAAGCTGTTACAACCTTATTCAAACCTGTCTATATCCAATTAAAATTACTTTGGGTATATTGTTAGCTAGAAGATTATTAAATCATAGAATTTTAATTGAATTAATAATGTTTCTATATCTTCAAAAACTGTTTTTGCCCCTCTCTCTCTCTCTGTGTGTGTGTGTATGTGTGTGTGTGTGCGTGTTATAACTTTCCCCGCGCCAAGGTTAGTGCCCTTAAAGCTATTGGTCGATATATTATCAATTTTTACCCACGTTGCATCAGGTCTGTTGAATTTATCGCGAGAATATCATGGAAAGAACATATGAGAAACAATGAAGTTTTTTTTTCTTTTAGCAGAATAAGAATAAGATAGTTGCTGCTAACAATCAGAAAGAAAAAATTAAAATTTTCCGAAAACATTATGAGAAAAGAAGGTTGGGAGAATTTAAAACTCAAAGGACATAGAATTGACAGAAATAGACCTAAAGGTGAGATTTGATGTAATTTATATTTTTTACGGTTTTTCAACCTTTGCGGATTACTTTAAAGCTAGAAAATATTTTTAAATTTTAAGATTTTTTTTTTTTGAGATAGTGGTTTCCAGTCCTACTAATTAGCCCATAGCTTGGAGTAGAAGAGGTGGATTTGGGCCTTTACGATTGGCCATAATTAAACATAACGAACACAACTGGAATTGGAACTCGACTCTCCAATTTCCACTTCCATTACACCATCTGCACATCCACGTTTACCGTACCTGGTATTCCGAAGCAGTAACCTATCAAGGATATGACTAGGTTTGGCATTGCTTTACTTTAGTGTTCGAACGAAAACTGGCGTTTCAATCTGCAAGAGGAGCAAGGAGAAACATGCTATTTAACTGGATGACAACAAAGAGAAAGGGTGGATGATAAAAGCCTAAAAGTTACTTAGAACATAAAAAGACTGGAAATCGGGGAGACCCATGTTCGTTCTGTAAGCACATGGCTGATAAAAAAAAAAAGAGTTCATCCTCAAAGTATGTGAACTTTGCTTTACTGTTTGGTTGGTGTTGGGGAAAAATTAACTGATGATCCAAGCGTTAAAAAATATAGGTCAGTCTAGGTAGCGTTTTCTTTTAACGCTCGCTCGTTTTTTTCGTGTTTTTTTTTTTTTTTTTTTTTTGTGTATGTATCTGTGTGTGTGTGCGTGATTTTGTGTGTGTGTGGGTGTCTTTTTTCTGTTTTGTGTTTTTTTTTTCTATCAAGAAACTCGGTCAATTATTCACAGCTTACAATTTAATATATATATATATATATATATATATATATATATAGATAGATAGATATGTATATGTTCATTGAGTTTTATCTGCTCTCTCTATTCAAAAAGTCGGTATAGATTCATTTCCTATTGACGGAGGAAATTTTATTTCTTTTTCTAAAGAAAATAAACGAAATTTCAGAAAATTCCAGAATATACACGCAGAACAGCCACACCATCGCGCACAACGCATTAATTTCAACAATTACTGGAATTTATTAAAAATAGGTACCAACTCACACATTTAGCTGTTAATGTGTTACTTGGAATCTGAGCGTATGTATGTGCTTTTATATGCATAAGTGTGAGATAATTATCTATGCTTGTATGTTGACTAGAATATAATTCGCTTGTACATAAGATTTTATAAGAATAAAATCATTACTTATAAAAGAAACACATTTTCCTAAAGTTCGTAAACACACATACAGATATATATATATATATATATATATATATATATATACACACAAATATACACGCGTTTATATGCGTATGAATTTATTTTGTGAACTGCAATGAATGTAGAATGATTTCAAGTATTTCGGTGAGAGGGCTTGAATCAGCGAGCCGAGTTCAAATTATGATCGGACTTTAATTTTTTTTTTTTTACAGTGAGGTTCACCATTTACAAGATCCAGCGGCCACTCGAAGTAGAGGGTTACATTTGGAGGCAATATCTGTGTATAGAATCTGAAGATAACGGTTAACCTTAACCTTGAACAGTTTAAGAATTTAGTGGTCGGGTAAACATCTTTTTAGGAGTCGGTTCCACAAGTCAGTGATTCGCAGGAAGAAGCTGCTCGAGTGGAGGGAAGGTGGGTGGTTTGCAATTGTGTAAGTGGCATGGCGTGTTCTTGCTGTGTTTGCCTAGGCGGGACTAGAGAATGTAGTTCGTCTGAGCACTTTCCGCGGAAGTAGCTTTTGCAAACACTTTTCCTCAATTAATTTTGAGGTGGACATGAATCCATCATTTCTTTTACAAACTTCATTTGTTGTTTGTTAAATAACAGAACAGACTGCGATCTCTCTTTGGCATCAAGTCTAAAAGAAGGAAAACATTGAATTCCAAACATTGGAGAAGGCAACAGGAAAGGATATATCTCATCATAAAGCGGGTCACACAAATAAAAAAAAGAAAAATCAATGTAATTTTTAGTTGAAAAATAATTGTTGCGGAGTACCGGTGAACCCCCACTAGATGGACTGGGCTAAAAAGAAAAAAAATAACAGGACACCCTCTTACTGACAGAGTGGTAGTTGAATAGAATTTCTTGTCGACCTCTCTAAGAGGAACCCAGACGAGACCATGCTGAAGGGCAGTGTCTCGTCAGGGGAGGTAGACAAACCTGAAACAGTGTATCCGGAGTCTACGGGAAATTTTTGCGCGAGCCTATGGACTCGGAACGCTACACGTTAAAAAAACTGGCTGTGTGCCACATCCTGCCTTGTGGGGAGGCATCGGGTAAATACAGAAGTTAAATAGAAATTCTTGTTAATCTCTCTGTCTCCGGACAGAGAAGAACGCAAGCGAGTCTATGCCGAAAGGGTAGAATCTCCTTTAGGGTGGTAAACAAAACGACCCCGTAAATACGGGTCTACGTGATATTTTTGCCCGAGCACGCAAAAAGCTGGCATTGTGCCACATTCCGCTTTCTGGTGAGGACTTGGGTAAATACCGAAGTTGAACCGAACTTCTTGCCGGTCTCTCTGCCCCTGGGCAGAGTGGAACCCAGATGCGTATTGAAGAAATAACTTATTTCCTCAATTCCTTTCATGAAACTTCTAACCCTTACTTTAACTATGATTCGGGCTATGAGTTAAATTCCGGCCAAAAAACGATTTGGGAAGAAATTTCAGTTTGGAAAGAAATTCCGATTTGGCTTTAATTCCAATTCAGGCAGAATATTTAGTTCTTCAAATCACAAACAACGTGGAACTTTAATTGTGTTGAGTTTCTTCAAAACACAAACTCTGCAGATATTCAAAGCTTCACATCAAAATACTTCCAACTTTAATTCTTTGGATTTTGAGCAAAAATTGATTTCACAATTCGCAAATTTTGGAGATATTTTAAACTGAATTTAAAACATTTTTCAAACTTCACAATTTTTTTCTGTTACTTTAAACTGAATATAAATTAAAACTTTTAAAATAACAAAAAATTGTGAAAAATTGTATAAAATTGTTTTCAGTTACTTAAAAATTAAAATTTTAACTCTTACTTCCTCATCTGGACGCAAATACGATTAGTAGATCTTCAAGCACCAGATGAAGGGCATATTTTCAATCCGGAGATCACCCTGATTCCAGAAAATGTATAATATCTCCATGTAGAGTATGTATGGCCCGAGTTAGAGGGGTTTTAGACACACAGACGGTCCGCAAGAAGTTGCCGGTTATTTATTTAGATATATTACATATCAAAAATATAATTATCTTCACTTTCAAAGACCGTTGCACAATATAAGGAAAGTTCTCAATTCCTTGTTTAAAGAAATCTGCCTTTTTTAGTGTGTAAAGCGGGGGGTATTTTTTTATTGAAAATGTTTCAAATTTTCTCCATTTATGAAAAGCGATTGAAACAAATGAAAATCTGTACGTACTAAATCTGCTGAGCATGGAGGATGTGGAAGAATCTCACATCGTAACCATCTTTCTTTTTTTTAAATCAATTCATCCAACCAAGGCAATTTACTGTTTCTGAAAGAATAGGCAAAATTAGAAAGATTATTAAGTAGCCAGAACAATAGAAGAGTAATAAAAACACAATAAATGACTATTAACATTGCATTCGCATTTTTGAAGTTCAAAGCTGACTGGAAAGCATAAATCCAGAAGAAAGTTCCACAAGCAAGAAGTGCGATAAATAAACTATTAGCATAAAACTTACAGTCACACCTCGCCAATTCAACTGCAAATTGATGAAACCTTGTTGCTCTGAAATTCATAGAGTCTAGGTACCATAGCAAAAAGCTCAACCTAACAACTACCATGAAAGTATTTACAGAAAATACCATGAAGTCTTTGTTATGGTACGTAGATTCTATGAATTTAAGTGCAGTAACAGATTTGCAACAAAGCCACATCAATTTAGAGTTTAACTGGCTAGATGAAACCGTAAGTTCTGAGCTAACAGTTTCATCTTTCGCACTTCTTACTTGTTGATCTTTCTTCCGGTTTATTGATTTCAAATCAAGTTTGATGTTCAAAAAATTAACTACAATGCTAATCCTTATCTACTCTTTTCCTGATTACTCTTCTATTGTTCTTGCCCATCAATAATGCTTCTGTTTTCTAATTCTTTCACACCCACTAACTCCCCGTGTCTTAGTGGCTTTACTGCCTTTCTTGGTGTGAATTCCATTAACAAAAAATCCTCACAGAACTACTTTCTTCTCTGGATTTCACAAATACCTTCATATTAATGTTTTCTAAAGTTTTATTCTTGTTTCTTTCAAAACATTTCTCATGCCTTAAATTAGCTCTTTTACTAACATTCTCAAAGAATTAGGTTTATGGCTTGTCCAATTTAGTGTGAGGAAAAAAGCTGAAGCCATTCAACTGACAGTTATGGTTCGAATGTACTCAACCAATCATACTCCAAGCTGGCCATTTGCTAGAAATAGCAGAATCTTTCCCTATTAATAGCGAAAATACCCAGAGCTAGAAGAGCCAGCAATAAATCTTTCATAAGAATCTTCTGTATTTATTTTTATTTTGGAATGCGGACGGCTTTTTGGCGTTGACAGCCAGACCACCTGCTATTAGAGTACTCTGAGATCGTCCGCTGACCTCTCAGGACTGCCTGCCAAATGTGAAATAAAAACCGAGGGAGTGGCTACTGGCAAATCTGTTTTGTAGTATATAATCTAGCTTGTTTAATCTCTCCCGAGGTATCAGTTCTATGTATATCCGGGCGTCTTAACAGACACGATAAAGGTTAGAAAAGTTCTGGACATCAATTCGATTTGGATAATGATATTGCACGAGAATGTTCCAGAAAAAAAGCTTTCCTTTCTTATGATTTATTTTTAATTCTTTTCAATCTATACATTAAGCATAGAAAAGGAATCGGACGCGCTTGAGGTAGTTTCACCCAACACCTCAAATTGTTGCAAAACCAAAACATTAACCTGAAAACTCGAGTTATGTTTTTAAATAACCGCGTCAGATCGAGATTTTCATATGGATCTCACGCAAGGCGCCAAACCGTTCAAAATTTTAAGCTGTCATATCTATACAACCACTTTCTAAGATTAATGGCTAAAAATCGTTTTGAGCGAGAGAACATTGTGTGTCTTGGTGAAGATTGTCAGACGTTGCAGACTGGCGCTATAAAATTGTAAAAAAAATAGAAACGCATCAAATTACAGAAATCACGTCACTTGAAGATTATCAATAACCGAAACAACTAAAATGCATAGCATAAGTAACTCGAAGTGAAAATAATGACATAATCAATATGTTGACGTTCACACAACTTCAAATAGAAGATTAGGAAGTAAGGAAGTAAAGGAAAGAAAAGCCCATCAATATTGGAAAGAGCGATAACAGCGACTGGACTTGAGAAGCCTATTTTTCTGATATATTGTTTTAACAGAAAGATTTTATAAGTTTCAACTGACAGCAGCACTGTCGGCTCGGCCAGTGAAAGCTGAATTTTTTTCTTATAAGGAAACAGCTTATATTACTATTACCATATAAAACATTACTCGTATTAGTGAGCCCTTTATGTTCCGTGTATTTGATATTTTCCAGAGGTAACCTTTTCACACAAATTAATCTTTTTATGTTCAGATAATGTATCTTAGTGGGATTTTAAAAAATTTTGTTTCTCTTTCTCTCATTTCCCTAATGCAACTACTTAAAATCAGTACGAAACATATCCACAAGAGGTTGTTGACATTAAACCTAATCACTGTTTTGCAAACCATTTACACAGTGTCTTTAGATATGATATGCGCTGCTTTCCTCTGTTCCTCTTGCCTTCAATATTCCCTATGAGTGTCATATTCTCCATGCCTTCTTTTTTCATTGTGAGCTCTTACAATTTCAATTGTCTTTTTCTGAGGCAACGCATAAGTGTACATTTTTTTTCCATTTTCTCGAAAACTTCGCCGTTGCTCACTTGTTCAGTCCATGAGATTCTCAGCATCCTTCTACCACATTTTATTGCTTCAAGTCTCTTTTTATCTCTGAGGAGATTGCCCAGCATTCAGTGCCATATATGAGGATTGATATTATATAGCAGTCCAGCACTTTTTTTCTTTGATTTTTTTCTAATGATATTTGCCTGTTTCTTAATACTTTGCTTAGCTTTTGGAAGGCACTTTCGCTATCCTAATACGTCTTCGGATTTCAGTGTTTCGTCTTAAAATATTTCCTATATATATATATATATATATATATATATATATATATATATTTGTACCTGCTTGATTTTGGTGTCTCCAATTCGTAGTTCTAATTTTGCGCTGTTCCTTTTATGACAACCCTACATTCTCTCTTCTTATAATAAATGATTAGGCCTATCATCTCACTTCCCTTTGCTACCTTCTGTAAAAGTGTCTGTGGTTTAGTCTCCCTGTTTGCACTGCCATTTGCATGTCAGATATTCTTAAACTGAACATCAATCTGAGAAATAACAACAAGTTCGTGAAAACTGTTTGTTTTCAAGTTAGTTACGTACTTCACTGTGGCCTTTAGAGCCGGTGTACGAACACAGATAACTTCTGTTTCTAGCCACGGGCTCAATAGCATAGTAAAATTGGGTTCCCCAACCTTCAGAGAAAGAAAAAGTCTTCAAACTCGCCTGAAGAAGAAAGATCTATGTCGCTCCTGCATACATCCGGTTTTGCTAGGGCTACAGTATATGCCCCACGAACATAATGGGTTACAGATTTTGTGACGTGATGATTGGTTTCTTAAATTCTGATTTCAACTTATTCACCATTAATAATAATAATGATTATTATTCACCCAATGAGCAATTGGAAGGATTTTTTTTTAGTTTTCAGATGGCATTATCGAAAACGATGCATACTGAACGGCTTGAATACTGAACGTCTTGAATACAGAAAAGTATTAGAATAACACGGATAAATCTATATCGTAATCAATCAGTTACTACTAGTCAGTTATGTGCCATACGCGTAGGCAATCATGTAAATTTCGATACATAACTGACGAGGCAGATTTTTTCCTGCAATAAGAGGATTCATACCTTTTACAAGGTTATTAGCACGAACGGAAAGGTATGAATACACTTCTCACAAAGCTACGCTTAAATAGCAGGACAATCCGAGTTCTATAGCCTTGGATGGCAACTGGCCAACCGGAGAAAGAAATGGCAACCTACTGCGGGATAAAATCTGCCCAAGGGCCAATCAAGGTAGAGGGTAACTGAAGTAGGTTGCTGTGAGATCGGTAAAAGTAAGGGTTGCAGTCTATGAACCTACGTGTGAATGATAACGGTTAAACCCAAACTGGCAAAGGTTAAGACATTATTCGTCGGGAAAGCATCCCCTTGGGATTCTGTTTCACAAAGTAACAGTTTTTGGGAAAAAAGCTAGCCAAGTGGAACTTAATCTTTACTAATGGAATGGGAAGAGTGAGAGGGTGGTTCACATTAATGAACGCGGCGATGCGGGTCTTCGCTAGGAGGGTTAGATTTGGGAGAATTAAGGAATGTAACTCTTCTAAACAATTCCCATCGAGATAGCGATAGGGCAGCGAGCAGTTTACAATATTTCGTCTATGGGAAAGCGGGTTTTAGGTGGAAAACAATCCCTCAGAAGGCCGTGTAGACGCTTTTGAACACTGGAAAGTTGAGGCTGAATAGCTCCTTTTCAGATATTGCATCAGTACTGTATTTTCGGCCTGATCTGACATTTGTAAAGCTAGAGTATAGCACGACGAGTAGGGCAGGTCGATTTTGGAACTGTGGTTTTGCACTCAGTTTGAAAGTTGGGGTTCGACATGATAAATATAGACGCAAAATTTTTTTTCGAAATTATTACCGTTTCTGGAGGAAACAGGTTTAAAAGATTATTGTTATGTTCAAAATCGTAGCGTTGGAATTTAATTCCGGTGATCAGTGAAAGCCGTATTGTACGGACTTATAACATTTAATATTTATTGAAGCTTTACAAATTTTATATGTACAAGATGCAAGGCATAAGCAAATTATTAATAAATCATTGTGCCATCAAATAAGACCTTCATTTAATTCAAAGGGAAATTATATTGAACAATTTAGCTATATAAAGATGCAACATGTTACACAGTGCAGTATTTTTTTAATGTGTTTCAATAAACAATGCGAACGTAAAAAAAATCCTGTATTATATTTTGCCCAACAGTATTATGTTGTTATGTACACTTTTATTAATTGTTTTTATTAACTATAATCTAACAAATGTCTTTCATTGAAGACCTTTCTTGTAATCTTTTACAATTTTCTACGCAGTTTTTATTTATCAAATACAGTAAAAAAAAATTGCATACTTTACATTAGAATTCTGGTTTGAATATATTTCCCTTCAATGTATATAATACAAGATATATCAACTTATACTTATTGGATTTATTCTTATAGTATAATTTTTGAATTCAGTCTGTGAGGAAAACCCTGCAGAAATGAAATATTTCTGTACATGTTTTCAGGCGGTCTTTAAAACGAAATACTCAAAAATTGGTATAAGCTGTGAAGCTAATTGTTGGTAACAGTTCTTATGACATAAAACCTCAGTTTTTAAATCGAGTGTAATGTTGATTTGCAAAAAAAGTGGAAAAACCAACCTGCTCTAATGAGGAGTCGGGTATTTACTAGAGCAGTACAGGGAAACGACCATTTTACCTGCATCTTTAGCAATTAATCTTAATATACGTGTTTCCCTTCTTTTCTTTATTGTTAAATTGGAGCTGCTTAAACATTCAATAAATTCTTGTAAACTTGCAATTCTGTTTTCCTATTCCTCGAGAAATGCATATACAGTGTAACCCGGATATAAGACAGTTGTCGGGACCGGAGAAGAAGTATCTTATATCCGGGTTTCTCTTATATCCGGGTTTGGTCTATTTTGTTTAGGTAGGTATGGCTCTAATTTGGGACTAGATAAAACCTCTCTTATATACGGGTTTATCTTATATCAGGGTCTCTTATATCCGGGTTACACTGTATATGATTTTCAGATTTATTAGAATATGCGGTTAGCATAGTGGCGATCACCGCTGCAAGTGGGACAGGCTGGAGTTTAATAGATAGGTGTTGGTATTCAGGTATGGCGATTCTGAATTCAAAACCTCGTAAAAACACTGCTCGCTATGGAAACTAAAGCAGTAACGCCTAGTATGGTGAAACCATGGTCCTATGCATTACAAGGAGTTTATGAATGACATTCACACAATAAAGATTTGCTAATTCAACATACAGGACATTATATTCGAATTTATATCCAAATAATTTGCATGTCAGTCAGTCAGTTTTGTGTCATGCGTGATACACGTTCAGGCGGTCATGTATCATGACTGACAAGGCAGATTTTATCCTGCAGTAGGTTGCCATTTCTTTCTCTGGTAGACCAGTTGCCATCCAGGTCTATAGAACCCGGTCTCTCCTTCTATTTACTCATATCTGGCGGGAGAAGAAGAGGATTCATGCTTTTCCCAAGGTTATTAGCACGTAAGTGAATATAATGGATTCGACTGGAATTCGAACTTAGGATAAGAAATATTGCAGTAGGGCACAAACTAATATATTAAAATATTGGAAGCTTGACCATCATAATAGAATTAAAAATTTCGCAATTTATTTAATTTAATATGCATAATTTACGGCGTTCGGAAAAAATAACCCTGATACAGACGGGATAATGGAAAATAGTATTAAATACAGCACATGTCCGAGATTCTAGACGTTCAATGCTTTATAGTTTAAAAAAAAGAAGAAACCGACTGTTACTTGTAAAATGAAATTGGAACAGACGTAACTTCTTGAAAGACTTCTTTTATGTACGTGGACGTGGGTGATCATGGATCTTCACAACACTGTCTTTTGTTGAACTAATTAATATGGACATTTTAATAACCACTCTTTGTCTTCTTCCTACCATCCATTCACTCAGATTCATTTAGTAGACTACATGTTACTTCCCCTTGTTTTAAAAGGACACTTATACTTAGTATAAAAAGAGGTAATTGAAATGTCTCGGGCACTTAATGTATGTCCTGTGGGGCTCAAATTTCTTAGGTTCGTTTTCCTAACAGAAATTTAAGGAAAACCGATCAATCCATTTGTGTTTATATATATATATATATATATATATAACGTCATCCACAGACAGACTGTTTCGCTGTATCACAGCTCATCAGTGTGGCTAGACATCCGGTTGCCTCTAGCTCGGATCGAAACCCGACTGAATTGGTGTTAGCCGGACATTCTACATATATATATATAGTGGTAGAATGTCCGGCTGACACCAATTCAGTCGGGTTTCGATATATATATATATTGCGGGCGTGGCTTCTAGAGAAACTCAGAATCGATAGATATATAGGATGTGATAGCTGAGGTGTGAATCGAATTAATGCCCCTCAGTAACCTTAATCTATGACGAGTTGAGCTGGTGTGGCCCCAATATATACAAAATTCACTCTAAAAGATACCAAAGTAAATTGTTTACTCCCTTTCACCTTAGAAATTAAAAAAGCAAAAAAAAAAAAAAATCCTAGAAGATCCAGGAGTTGCTCTAGAATGCGACATCACCAAGCCAGGTGTAAATGGGCCTCCAATAATCTCAGTTGGTGTACCAGCAGAAACAAGATCAGTCAGTCAGTTGTGTGCCATGCATGATACACGCTTAGGCGATCATGTATCTTCCGATACATGACTGAAGAGGCAGGGTTTTTTTTCCCGCAGTAGGCTGCCATTTCTTTCTGCGGTAGAGAGGTTGCCATCCAAGACTTTCAGCAAAAGACAGGGTTGTGGAGATCCATAATCAACCACGTTCTAAAAGATTATGGTACATAAAAGAAGTCTTTCAAGAAGTTATGTTTGTTCCAATTTTCATTTTACAAGTAACAGTCAGTTTTTTTTTTGTAACTATAATACATAAAACGTCTAGAATACTCGGTCTACCCGGTCTATCCTGCTGTTTACCCATAGCTGGGGGGAGAAGAACAGAATTCTTACCTTTCTCTTTCGTAAGTGAATGTAATGGAATTCAAACTCGATTCCTCAATCGAGCCGAATACTTCACCGTGCCTCTTAAACAAGATACTGGGCTTAACTGAACTTAGAATATACACACAGAGGCCCACACCCATACACAAACACACATTCATTAAGTGCCCTAGATATTTTAGTTACCTCTTTTTATACGAAGAATAAGTGTCCTTTTTGTTACCTTTTTTTCTAAAACTTCATCATTGTATTCTCAGCATTCTTCTTTAGATCCGCATTTCGTTGCCTGAAATATATTCTTAATCGACAATGAGATTGTCTAGCATTCACTGCCATATATAAATAACAGTTAAGTAATCTTTTCTTTGTTTCTCACGAGATTTTCTCACTATATTATTTGATATTCCTAGATTATATATAATAAACATTGGAACCTGATTAATAGGCTTCATGTGTTAGATTTTAGTCCATAATCATAACTAATTTGCTGACACCCATACAAACACCGAATACCGTCCTGGGTACGACTATATATTAAACTCAACAGCAAGGTCTCGGATTTTGAGAACCGTGAAACCACCTTTTAATTTCTGTTGTTTTCAGTCCACTCTAACTCAGTGTTGTAGCACCTGTGAAGGTCCCAATCATGAGCAAATAGTTAACACCCAAATAGGGGTCAAAACATTATGAAAGTAATTTCATAGTAAAAATACCAGCAATATATTAAAACAATACCAGCAATACATTTTTGTAAATGAAATTACTAATGCTCAAAAAAAATAAAAATAAATAATAAAAAAAAAATAAAATAAAAAAATAAATTCTAGGCCTTAATTAACCCGTCAGGAGTTGATATACTGCTAATCAAACCGGATAACACGACGTTATGCAAACGCCCGACCTTGATAGAGGGTAGGATTGCTTACATACTCTTAAGAAGATCGAAAGTTCGAAAAAGACCCTAAACCACATACCATTGATTCAACCAATTTTAATTAGATGGATTACAGCAGTAAATAACCATCTATTTTGTGTATAGATTATTTAATCTTCTATTGTTACTAACATAGCGGATACAATCAAATATATAACTAGCGTCGCTGTTTTAAGAAAAGAAATATCAAAGCTCATATTCCAAAAGAATAAAATTCTACTCATTAGAGGCTCGTAGAAATGTACATTACTGAGAAGAAAGCTGTCGTTCCGTCCACAAGAAAAAGCGAAAACGAGAATATTAGAGAGTCCTGGTTTCATCATTACGGATCACAAATCAACCGTTAAAATATTTAAAAAAAAAAATCATTTTATGGGGAAAAATGTTGATAGTCACCTGTGATGACCGAGATATAATGAACGCATTCACGTACTTTGCACATTTCAAGGGGATAAAGAAACACAAAGATGTCATGTTTTCGAATCATCACCCGAAATTAACCTTTCTCCCGACAGTCAACAATATATTCTCCTGTAGTTCATCTGCTAAAATCTTAATTTCTATAAATAACTTACATTTAGCGTCCGAGAAACGGGTACAAAGTTTTTCACACCCCATTGCCTGTAATCAGTGGTTGGAAAAGCAGAACTCGATATAAAAGCGTGGATCAGTAAGTCTGTCGCCTAACACAGATATTTCCAGTCTATTATGTTCGAACGATGTTAAAATAGAGAATTAGTTTAAGTTCATTGGTAAAATAAACAAAACACATCGAATATTTTAAATCAGAATTCAGCTAACTGCATCAAGCTACGAAGTAATTGATCTATTTAAGTATATACACATAGAGAAATGTGAATTAATATCGGTGTATATGCGCGTGATTGAATGCGAAAGTTGCTGTTATGTGTATGTATATGCATTTACTTATAGATATATAGACTCTATATTAGTATATATGCGGTTATATATAGAGTCTATATTTGTAAATATGTGCGTATATTCTATATGATTGTCTACATAAATATATACGTATATCATATACACATGCTAGTTTCATCTTTGTTAAATATATTATATCACACATGTACGTATTGTTAAATATAAAAACACTCACATATATGCACTCAGACACAAAACGCATACGTGTGTGTATATATATATATATATATATATATATATATATATAGATATAGATAGATAGATATATAATGTTTAGAATACACATACATGCGCGCACACAAACATACCACATATATAGATATATATATATATATATATATAACTCATTTCCGTACATATATATATATATATATATATATATATATATATATATATATATATATATATATATATATATATATGAGAGAGAGAGATAAAGAGAATCAAAAAATCCACAAATACAAAAAAGACAATGGCATTAATAGCAATAACTTCAACAGCATTGAAAATAAACTAGATAAAAACAGGCTTATAATCTTACCCATACTAACATCCATTATACTAAACAAATTCTTAACTAATCTTCTATATGCTGTGTCTCTTCATGTCTTTGGCGATCATGCGTCTCCACAACTTCCTGCCATTTTTAACTCTTACTAATTTTATCTTTTTGTTATATCTGCTAAACCGTATGCCGCCAGCCATAAACTAAAGCTCGCTGGATAGGTTATTCCTTGTTTTCCTCTGTTCTTCTTACCATCAATCTGTCCTGAGAGTATCAAATTTTCCAAGCACTCTTTCCTCATTACTTCTTCTTGGCGTTATGCTTAATACCAGGAAGAGACAAATTTATAGATATAAAAATCAAGCAAGACAGAAAATAATATATCTGGGAGGTCTTTTAACAGACGACGAAAAATATAACAGCGAAATCCAAAAGTGCGTAAGAATAGCCAAATATATCTTTCTAAAATTAAAAAAAAAGTATTAATAAATAGGAAATTTTCTTTAGCAATAACGTGATTAACAATGATTTATTATCAATACTTCTATAAGGCAGTAAATGCTGTATAATTTCCTCACAGATACCTTGAGATAACAGATATGTGGTTCTGTAGTAAAATATTGAGAATGCCATGAACAGAGCAAGGAAGTTTTAAAAAGAATGGAAACAAAAAAGTAAACTTATACTTAGAAGGAAACAGAGACAGTTGATATATCTTGGACACACGAGGAAAGAGAGCTTAGAAAACTTGACGCTCACAGAACATAATGAAGACAAGAGGTACATAGAGAAACAGAATGCCGAACAAATGAACGCAGAACACGGAGTGGGAAGGATAAAAAAACACAAACATTGCTAATAGCTACAAAATATAGGAAATTGTGGAGAGCCACGTTCGTGTACGACACATAAAAAATAAAACCTGTCATCTACTTACATTAATTCGTTAATTAGATGATACGCTGCTTTCGCATGCTTCTCTTGACATCTGTATGTTCTGCAATTTTAATTCGCAAGACCATCTTTTCTCCCAGGTCTTTTCACCGATCGTTTTTAGCAGGGCCGCTGCAAGGTTGTCGTTGTCTTCCCCGAATCTATGATACGCTTACACGAATCTATGGTACGCCCCCGACTCTACAACAAGTCAATTTTCATCAAATAGTATTAATATAAAATTCAACTTTTATTGTAACCTAATTATGTACAATAATGAATCATATGCAATAAAGATGAACAATTCAGCAAGAAAACTTGAAAATAATTACAATGTATCTAAATACAAATTAGTGACACGTCATAATAGACCATTCTATCTTAAATAAATCAATACTGTTTTGTACTAATTGAGATCTTTTGTCAAAAGATTTTTCAAGTTAAAGAATTTTAATGTATTCAAAATTATAGATAAGAAAAATATTGAATTTTATATCGTGATTTTTTTCGTGACTGAGCATGAACAAAACAAATTCATGGATTTGGAGAGAAAAAAAATAGCCCAGAATGATGTCAAAATCCACGAACATTTTTCCACCCTATAATTATCAGTTGCGCTTAGATTAATTTGTAACGTATATAAAAACAGGTAGAAATAAGAAAACAAATGATGATATGATAGTGAGAGTCGCAAAACATAACCCTGGGCCCACAATCCGGTTTTGCCTCCGTCAGGGGTTTCGTGATGAGTACGCAACGGCCATGGTCATTAGTAAAAACTCGTATCTTATTAGACGAAACCAAACAACAAATATCGATGATGAAGAAAATTGGTTTGACAGATCTATATTCAAACAAGAAACTGAAATCAAAACCATAATTCGTTAAATACAAATGTCTTCATCTAATATTTTATATCATGTATTGTTATTTAATTTGAATCGCAATATTTTCAAAGTTTTTATCTCTTTTATTTAGCACTGGAAAGAAATATAAAAAATATTAATATCTTAGAAAAGTTAATAAAAATAGATGACAGAAAATGAATTCAAATTTATTTATAAAACACTTCATTTCAGAATCTCTTGATAACTTCTGAACTTCAGATTTCTTATCTGTCCTAATTATCCCAAAGGACATATTTTGACAGTGTATTTATTTGAACCCATAAATATCTTTAAATGGTGTCAGTAGTCTAATATCAATACCGTCAAGTTTTGTCTTTTCATCTTCTCTGCACGTCTTGTCTTCATTCATTTCTTAAACTTTCCGCTTGAAATTTATCCTTTGTTCGCGCCATTTTCTGAACGTTTTCTGATAACCTTCTGCGTACGCAATATTTTTAATATCGATAGGATAGGACACAGACACACACACACATACATACACACAGACGCATACTCACACATCATATAAAGAGAGAGAGAGAGAGAGAGAGAGAGAGAGAGAGAGAGAGAGAGAAAGAGTGCGTGCGTGTGAGAGAGATAGAGAGATAGACAGAGAGTATCAGATAAAGAGGTAGGGTATGAGGG
>OZ010573.1:85831766-85879266 GCA_963932145.1 Acanthosepion lycidas | reverse complement strand
TTACCTAAATATTTTAACTTATGTTATATCAAACAGGTGGCCACAAGATAAGAAAATGGTTAGGGTGTTAAATCGGATATAAAATTTTGAAGATTCCTGATTTTATTATACTGTTTACATTCAGACTATTGTCTTCATCTTTGTTGTTGTTTCGGCGTTTATTCGGTGTATATCCATCCAGATAACCTTCGGGGGAATTCCGTATTGAACCCTTTATTTAATGTACGAGAAGACTGTCCTTGTTTCACTGCTCATGTCATGGTTTAAGATAATCCACTACGGGACAATAGCCTAGAGTTCAATCTCTGGATTGAGCAGTGTGTACTTGGACTCAGTGGAAACGAGGTGGACAATAACTGAGTAGTACTAAAAATAAGAACTAGATGTGGGCAGTGGAACGAGAACAGTTCACACCTGTAGATTAAATAAAGTTTTTTTTAGTTTTTTTACTAATGTTCACCAAATACAAGGCCCAAGGGCCGCTCTAGGTAGATGGTTACTGTGTTGTATTAGGCAAGAAAAAAACAGATAATAGGAAAGATAAATAATTCTCGATTTGAAGAGCTCAAGATTTAATTAGGGAATTGTTCAGGCAGAGACGTTAGATGTATAGAGTTAAAGCGGACTTAAGAAGATAGATATTAGGTTCTAAAACGTTCGCTTTCTGACCATGACATACGGGTTCGAATCTCATTCAGGTCGATTTTCAACATTTACCGTTTTGTTTTATCTTGGTGTTATCGGTCTTGGGAATGTGACCGCAGAGATCAATTCTGAATTCCGTGTAGGTTGCCCGGATCGATATATATCTGGTTACGGTCGGAAGGCACAATGACCAAAACGTTGTGACCAAAAACACAATAATCCGAATGCAAATAGTGTAAATAACGATAACTTATCACAGAATTTCAAACATCAAATTCGTAATTTTATATTATTTTATCTTATCGTCTAAATAAAACGAACAGATATTTTACTATTGTAAAATTTTCAATTTTCGCTTGATTTGAAATTAACAAAATGTTTTAGCTTTATTCTTGTAACAATTTTCTACGGTGAAACCTTTTTCAGCATATAAGACTGATATAAAGATTTTAGAAGCTAATGTTTAAAAGAAAAATAAGATATTTATTTTGATAATTAATCTCAGTAATTAAAGTAATGATTTTAGACAAAACATACAGCAATGTTCAATAATATTGTGATGAGCCAAGAGGACAATTTTGTCTTCTGTTTTGGTGCCATTTCAAGCAAAACATTGAGTAGTCTGAAGGCTCTTGCCACCTTACCTGCAATAGTTCCTAAGATGCGTGTAATAACTTTAATTTTGAATTCCATATTTACAAGGTGTGATGGATAAATTGTCGTCTAAATGACGCAAAAAATAACAATGACGTCTCATTTAAACGGATATATTTACCAAACTTACACGAAAATATCTTGAAATACGAAAGTTTAAATTTATACGATAAAATCTCCATTGACGTCAACCTCGGCCTACAGACGACTTCGGAATTTTCTGCAAATTTTCTGAACGGAAGTTGCTGAATGCTGCCATAATCCTTGCCTTCAGTTCATCTTCGGTTTTACAAGGAGTTTTTTTGGCATCTTGCTTAACTGCACTCCACACATAATTAAGGGTGTTGCAGTCTGAGGAGTGGTCAGATGTATGGGGTGATATGGTCAGAAAAAATGTCTGACAGCCTTGACTATGTTTTCCTGCTGCTGTGGCATCGTGCAGTCCTTTTGCTAGACATGGCGTCTTCCAGCCGCCACTCTCTTGACCCACGGCAGTAGTACCTCCACAGGGTTCTTGATCTAGGTATCCGTGTTGATTCTGGGAGCCTTATCAGCAAATTCGGTAGTTCTTTTCTTATCAGAACGATCAGAGTGAGTTTTCCGAGCTGCCATACTTTCGTAATCACGATTAGACCCATTGAACTCTTTTCGAATCCACTGAATAGTTCGCAGATTGACATCCAAACCCTTTGAAGCGTTCGCATTTGAGCTTCCGGTGCGAATTCCAAGCAGTAGAGTATGCCATTTTCAAATTCCTTGTGGAGTGAATTGCGTCATTGGGGCTCTTTTTTTAACCAACGAAATTAAAAATGTAAAATGGCGACAATTTGCCCATATCATCCTGTATATATACTTCATCACACTTCATTATTATGTATGGGACGCAGTTGAACGAGAGACCAACAAAAGTTCCTTGTAACACAAAAGAGGAACTGAAGGCAAGAACTATGGAATAATTCACCAACTTAAAAAAATAGAACGTCTAGAAAAGTTGCAGGTGATTCCGAAGCCCTCCGGAGGCCGTGGTTGAAGTCAATGCTAATTTTATTAAATAGATTTATTTGTGTGTAATTTTGGTACATATATCTGTTAAAATAAGATGTCAATATTATTCTCATTTTTGCGTAATTCAGGCGACAATTTATACATCGCATTCATGTAGAAGTGTATATGAGTATGGATATATAAAAGATTGTAAAAGAAGGACCTAATTTTCTCCTAGTGACATTTTATCCAACTCTCCTCTAATATTCTCCAATTGGAGGTGAGTTTTAAATAGCACGGAGGTAAAGTTTAAATTGGTAATTTAATTCAAATTGAAATATACTACCCCATTATTGATGATAAAATTATTTAAATTGGAATAACCGTTGATAATTGGGTACCTAAAAACAACCACGATTTTATTTAATGAACAAAAATCAAACGAATAGATGTCAACTTAACAATCAATAAGACAAAAGTTGGGAAAAAAAGAAAAAAAAGATTACTAAATATAAAATAGATTACTCTTTCAATGTACTGTCTATGATTTTTTCCAATCGACTGTTTCATAGAAAATACCCAAAACTCCAACGAACTTCAAATTAAATTCTTCGTAGATTGTTTAGACATTTAGATTTACATTAAACCTTAACCTCCCAAATATGCCCTTTAAAGTAACGCGAATTAACAGCGTCTAAGAATTTGAATGAAACCTGTCCTCGTGGAATGTCATTTATTAGGGTTGCTGTAGCTTCTTCCTTTAATGTCGGTCTTCACCCCTTACCCATCTATATCTAGAGACAAGACGCGTTAGGCTTAAGCAACGTCTAGCCAACTGACAGTGGGGTTAAGAATAGGGAATTGAAATGGTACACCTAACCCACTCATATCTTATCTTCTCTCCCACCTTACTTCCTCACTTCGTTAATTTTACATATGCTTGATGAGGTTCATCAAAAACGTGTGAATTTCTTTTAATTTTCATTTCAACTTTTGGAAGTAAAGTCTGACGATCCATAGCCCTGTTAAAGGGGTTGTGGTGAAATAACTTATTACATGGAACCTTAAAGTGGTCTGTTTTTATTCAAACATATCTGCTCTGAATTTTACATTGAGCTCTCTGGATATCATCCTCCTTGGGTCTACCCATGCTGATTACGTAGTTTTGCATAAACTAACTAACTATATATATATATATATATATATATATATATATATATATATATATATATATATATATATATCTGTGCATATGGACGTGTACATGTATATATAAATTAAGCGATTAATAATAACGGTTACTTATAAAAATATAGAAAATGTTATAAAATTAAACAGGCGCATACATATAGATTGTGTGAGTGCATTTCGCCCTTTTGTAACGTGTTTCGTCTGGTGAAGTCCTAAAGGAAGAAACATGATACAAGAAACGTTTTTGAACTTTGTCATATATATATATATATAAACGGTTCGTCAGGGAAAGTATGGCCATACTTTCCCTGACGATCCGTTTAGGTGAAACCTAGGTAGGTTTGTCTAGCTCACTAGGTGTATCTAGGTCTGCTCTACGATTGTATTGAGCCCTTTTGTTAGTTAGTTGTCTACTCGTATCGGGTTTTTTTCTTTGGCCTTCAGACCTGCATCTGTGCGATTTGTTCGACAGTAGTTCATGTTTATAGCTCTTTCTTTTTTTAAAACCTTTTTTCCCCCGAGATTGATTTGATTATTTGCAAATCAAAAATTCGAGGGTTTTTCGAAACGAGTCTATCTATCTATCTATCTATCTATCTATCTATCTATATATATATATATATATATGTTATAAAGTATTTGAAATTGAAGGCCAAAGGAAAAGTGGCTTCATAACACTGATACACACTATTTTGAATGATAGATTGATGGTGATCAAAGCGTGCAAATGAACAAACCAAAACCAAGATATTAACTTGTTTTTAGAAAGAGAAGTTATGGCTGTGAGATTGGGGAAGGAAAGGAGTTGGTGGGTACGATGAAGCAGTTGATCCTCGACGTTTACTTAATATTTTTTTACTCATCCTACACAGCCCATTTCCAATAGCAGGACCTATTCTTCGCTACCTCACCCTTTTAAACTCTTGCCCTTTCAAACATCTCAAAGAAAGTCCCTTGGGAGGGTTCTACATAAAATACACTAAAAATCTCACCCTATATTTACCGGAACGTAAGGTCTAAATTCAAGAGCCCCACCATCCACAACCTGTAGGTCAGATCTGTGTCAGTGATTTGAAACTTGTAAATGACCCTAGTACACCCTTTACCCGAAAACCACTTATAGATCCGGGTTCTATTGTACATACAAAAGAGGTGGGATTTATCGTGGTCAGAAGGTTTAACAGTAATTTTCTCAGTCTCCATGAGGACTGTCACAGGCGGAAATGAATTAAGAACTGGGTGTGGGTATAGACAACGAACAAGAGAACTGGACATTACTTTTCTTTACATTGACGCAGACCGTAAGCGGGGCACAGTGTATGAGGCGGATATCTCGGCCACACAGACCGCCCGTGAAGCCTGTCGCCATCTAACAGTTTAATCTACAAATCCTAACGCACCTGAATTTTAATTGGCATATCGCGGGTTTGGATCTTTCACAACCAAGTAGTAAGGGACAACAAGGGAAATGACTATACGACTACTTTTGCAATGGAAACTCTTGATTGGTTTGTACAAATTGATACTGAATAGATGCTCTTCACGGCGGAAAGACCACAAAAAAGTCGAGTAGGTAACATTTTGTAAACTTTCCGATTCTAAATGTTGATGACGTCATGATTTTGTTGGCCAATAAGGAACAGGTTCACATCCTCCGAAACTCAATACACTTGACCCACTTGTGAAACTCTATGTTGCATTAAGACTTTTCAATTATATTAATCTCAATAAATTGACAATAGCAACAGCAGCAATAATAACAACAACAACAACAACAACAATAATAATAATAATAATAATAATAATAATAATAATAATAATAACAACAACAATTTTTAATTTATTTTTTATTTTATTAATGTAAAGATACTTTTGAAAAAACATCACATCTCGTCTAGAGACCCGTCACCCATAAGGGCACCTACTGTAGCCATAGCAGTCGTGGTGTTTCAGGCAAGATATCCTGGCGGAGCCTATTTATTTTCAGGCTGGTTAGAACCTGAAATTTTCCCTTCTCATAGACGTGTTGCCATTACAAGACATAACTGGATAAATATGCATTCACGTCTTCACAAGTGGTATTACTGTTTAGAGAAAAAAAATGAGAATAAACAAGAACGTAAGATATATATATATATATATATATATATATATATATATATATATATATATATATATATATATATATATATTATAAGTTAATAGACTTAAAATATTAAGCGAAAAACCATATTTTAAGTCTATTAACTTATAATATTAATGCTCTGTAAATTTACATTGAGCACTATTTTGTAAAAATAAAAATATCTATAAGAACACCGGATTATATATCTTACTGTTCTTTCTTTTTATTAATATATATATATATATATATATATATATATATATATATATATATATATGGGAGCGCATGTTTGAGTCCTGCCGTAGTACGCATATATTTTAATGAGAGTTTTCGACTATTCAAGCCAGTAGATATAAATAAATAAATATAGTATGTAAGAAATAAATTAAAACAGACCATCTGTCAAATATGAGTATCCATTTAAAAATAACGTATAAACAAATAAATTATATTACTTTTCAATATATCAACTAATACACAGAACAATAGTAATAGTCCGTTTTCGTTGCATGAAAAAATTCAAAGCAACGTCTAACTCGTGTATACGAGACGCGGAAGCGAAAATCTCGTCGCAGCTCGTGCAACAAAACCAGACTATCATTATTGTTCCGTGTATTGGTTGATATATTGAAAAGAAATTATCATCTTTGATAATGGCTTATGTAAGCCGAAACCTTAGATTCGATTAAAACATGTATCAATATGGGAATTTCCTTTCGTCCTTCAATAATTATTAAACTTATCAGACAATATGAAAGGAACTTACTTAAAATAAATAGACAAAACTTGTCTATAGTATTTAATGAAACATGCATCAAAGAAAACTTGCTGCCTACATACACACACACACACACACACACACATATATATATATATATATATATATATATATATATATATATATATATAGGACTTCCACGTCGTTGTCGAGTATGCCCATCAAAATCATTTTAAGACTTAGTTGTATTAAATCAGTCTGACTCTTTAAAGTGGAAATACTTTAAAACATCTAACCCGCGCTTTTTGTAGGATATGATTGAATTACCTACGTGGGCTTGGCCAGTATCATCCGATGCCAACTTAGGCATGCAATAATGTTCACAAATTTATATATAGAATTATATATGGTTTTACTGGATGTGACTCGTGCATGACCAATAAGAACTGAGCCGTCCACCCCCACCCCCACCAAAATTGAAAATACCAGTGTTTTCTCTCTTTTTGCTTGTTTTCTCTCTTTTTGCTTGTTTTCTCTCAATCTCTGTGGAAGCTTTAGTAAAAGTGAAATGTTAAATTGATATACGTTTTCTATTTGTTCTTATTTTATCATTCTACGTGATTCTGATTCATATTTCATTTGCATTTGATCTTTAACTCATATATATATATATATATATATATATATATATATATATATATATATATATATATATATATATATATATATATATATGGTAGACTCTCCGTCGTATTCCACATAAGAAGGTCTAGAAACTCAGTTCCTTAGAACCGGGAGCCCAGACACCAGCACATATGATTTGAATATAATGGTAAAGGCTTTGTGCTGAACCAACCACATTTTTTGAAGTACCGAATACAGTGATCTAGTGCACTACGTGCCACAAGACCCTCCCCAGGGTTTTAATTCAGTTGTCCTTCTTCTAGACCAGTTGCCATACAAGGCGATAGAACCCAGTCTGTCTTGCTATTTATCCTTAGCTGGAGGGAGAAGAAGAGTATTCATACCTTTTCCAATGGTATTAGCACGAAGTGAATGTAATGGATTCGACTGTAATTTGAACCCAGCTCACCGATTCCTCAATCCGAGCCGCTTTCCGTACCTCCTATATATATATATATATATATATATATATATATATATATATATATATATATATATATATATATATATGAGAGAGAGAGAGAGAGAGAGAGAGTCTATATATATATATATATATATATATATATATATATATATATATATGTTTTTGTGTATGCATGCGTGTATATATGAGTGCTTAAGCATTTTTTAAAAAATCTGGTATGCCTATCCAGGGTGTAGACGATCATGATTTACCACAACTTCCTGCCTTTATGTGTTCTAAGCAATCTTTATTTATTTGTTTCCATACTGTCACTCCCAAGACCTGTTCTTCCAACCATTTACGCAAGCTCATTAGTTAGGTAATTCGCTCTAATATGTCTCATGAGTCCTCTCTCCACATTTTGTGGTCCAGTTATTTTCACAGTTTTTATGGTTAATTTCCAATGCTAATTTTGCTCGCATTATCCTTAAATTTTCCTCGCTGCTCATATTTTCCATTCTCAGCATCCTTCTGTAGAACCGCATCTATACCGCTTCTGTAATGAAGTTGTGCAGTATTCACTCACTGGAAGATTGATATGTTTCTAAATAAAATTTCCTGTTTTTCATTCTTTGCTTAACTTTTGGAAAGCATCTTTTGCAACAAGTCTTTGGGTTCCTATGTCACATTTTCCTGTCACTATGGTAAGAGTTTCCGGTCCATTTTATGTCCTTGCTCGATTCTGACGTGCGCAATACTTAACGCACCTGCGACATATTTAAACGATCCTCTGAAAGCAATCTTCTGCTGTGTGTAAATGCTATATAATTGGAAGCGTCTTAATAAAATATCGAAAATATCCCGTCTTTCACAAAAGTGGAGACCGTATAAAATAGCGTAAATATTTTCGAATAAATATAAATACCAAGAAGTAAAAGAAGGTGTCGACTTTTGTCGGTCACTATTGGGTCCCAATTTGCAATAAGATGATTATCAAGTGATAGAGACTGAATATAAATACTTTATTGATGGACGAAATTCATTAATCAAATTGTCAAAACTAGCCGTTCTCATCTCGCCACTTCAGATATATGATCGCGGCGACAAAATCCATGAAAGGACAATAAAATGTCTGTCGTTTGGAGATGATGATGTTTGAATAAAGAAAAAAAATGTTTATGAATGTTGCTTATGTTGGGTGTATATAGTTTTTCACAAG
Source organism: Acanthosepion lycidas (assembly GCA_963932145.1). NCBI lineage: Eukaryota > Metazoa > Mollusca > Cephalopoda > Sepiida > Sepiidae > Acanthosepion > Acanthosepion lycidas. Next base: position 85,870,643 of record OZ010573.1, on the reverse strand, counting down.
ATAAATATTATACGCGTGCCTGCGTTTGCGTGTGGATGTATACGGGCGGTTTATCGATTCAATAAAGCATAGACCTTTGTTCATCATCAGACATATTGCGCATCGCATTCAGGTACATGTATGATTCAGTGTGAATTGTTGCACACAAACACACACATATCAGGCAACTCGCCTTCAGTCACTTTATATATATATATATATATATATATATATATAATCATTTATCCGAAAATTATAACATAAAAATGTTATAAAATCACTACAAAAATAGACATTTTGTTTCAACACATCTGGTGTTTTTTCAAGTGGTGATATTGAATGCCTTATAAGTTTCTTTCTCGTTTGCATCCTCTTCAAGGCATTCAACACCATCACTTGATAAGACACCACAAGCGTTGAAACAAAATGGCTATTGTTGTAGTGATTTTATAACATTTTTTATGTCATAATTTTCGAATAAATAATTATATTTGCTCTACTCTGTATGGAGCACCCTTTTAAGAGTAGTATTATTTGGTTATTAGAATTTATTCCGTATATACCAATCCTATACTTGTATATATATATATATATATATATATATATATATATATATATATATACATATATATATATATATATATATATATATAAGATTAATGATCAGAGTTGAATGAGACCAGGAAACAGTGGTATTAAAACGTGCTCAATACACGAGTGAAGAAAAATAAAATAAAAATTAATAAATAGCATGTAGAGCTTTTAACTTTAAAAAATCAGATCATTTGAATCCGTTACCTTGGTTTTAACCTTACGGTAACGTCAGATAATTTTTATCAATTGACCTCTCATCACTACAGTTGCACTAGTAATTTAGAAACAAAACGTGCAGCAAAATATAGTTAACACTTGTAACTTATGCAACTGTAGAAATAAAAATAAATGTCCATCAGATGAAGCTTGTAAAACCGAAGCAATAATCTATAAAGCAGAAATAACAGATATTAATTGCCAAAATAAAAGTTACATAGGATGTACTGAAGATACTTTCAAACTTAGGTGATAAAATCATAGGTCTTCATTCAAGCTAGTTAATCTGGGCTCTACCATACTAATTAACCATGTGTGGAATTTAAAAGAAGAAAAAATAGCAGATTGTAAGCTGGAAAATTCTAAAAAGGCGAAACCTTATAACAATCAGAATAATATTTTCAACCTCTGCCAAAAAAAAAAACCGAAGTCATGAGTCCTTGCATACATGCTAAAAAATTCCTCTTAAGCTTACAGGAGGCTGGATATAAAAAAAAAACAATATGTACATTTCAATTAACCACCCCCACTGATACATTTATAATACCCTTGCTTTTCTTCTCTTCCCCCAGCTACATTTTCTCCATCCTTATTCACACGCTCTTCCCACCTTTTCATCACATCCAATGTCGTGTGTTTATTTATTTTTTTTAAATAGTATAACGCTGATTAGTTTTTATTTTAAATTAAAGCGTTGGAAGGACAATTGATAAAAATCGCCTGAGGATGCCATAAGGTTGAAACCACGGTAGCGGATTCAACTGATCCAATTTTTAAAGTATATATATATATATATATATATATATATATATATATATATATATAATTTTTAAAGTATATATATATATATATATATATATATATATATATATATATATATATATATATATATGTGTGTGTGTGTGTGTGTGTGTGTGTGGGAAATATATAGAAAATAGGAAAGAGCTCGTTTTGAAACATGAGAACTCTTATGTAGCGTGTTGGAATCATATTTTTAAATAAATAATATATATATATATAAATAATATATATATATATATATATATATATATATATATATATATATATATCCCAGCTCTTTAAATTTAGGCACCCCAACCTTACCCTGACTTGAAGTCTGTGAATGTAACTGAGATATTGATACAAATTATTAACCCTTACGCCCCTTTTCCTTAAACAATTGCTCTAGCCGTTACCACAGTAATCTTAATTTCAATAATGAATATGCTTATAAAACGCGTAAATTTCAGTAATAGGTTATTCCAGTAAAAATTTCGCTTGAATATGGAAGAGCTTAGCACTTTAATTCAAATAATTATATTGATGTTTTGAAACATGAGAACTCTTATGTAGCGTTAGAATCATATTTTTAAATAAATAATTATATTTATGCTCTACTTTTGTATCGGACACTATTTTTAAAATATAATAACAAAAATACTAAAGAACTTTGGATTATTTACCTAACGAGTTCTTTCCCATTTCTATATATTTTTACACACACACGCACACACAATTTTATATATATATATATATATATATATATATATATATATAAACACTGAAGCTACAATCAAAATCCGAATAATGGACACGCGTCGGCTGTTGGAGGACATCAGCTGTGGTATGAGATGGCGAGGGATGTATCCCAACCGGTTACAACGTCCCAGGTGTTAGTTTTTGTGTTTGCGTACGCGCGTTCTCTTGCAATAAAAACGGATTACCAGCCCAAATAAGAAAGAAATTATTTTAGTGATAATGTGTGTATGTGTGTGTGTGTGTGTGTCCGCGCGTAGTGGGTAAGGGAATGATAGCATGAAAAAAATAACTCCTACATTTCGTCCCTCGAAATGACGTCATCAGACGAATAATGGTAAGTCGATGGCGTCTCTCATATTTAAGTCAGCAGGGACGCAGTACAAAAAAAGGAAGGTTACAATTCTGTATGAAGAAACGTTGACAATAAAGAGGCACTTAATCTTGAATTAAATTCTTTAAAAATTCTTTTCGAAGGTAACTTGGTGAATCCATTGAGCTTTCTAACGCTTTTTTGACAAATTTTAACGCCTTTGTTTTCAAATACCCCACAATTTAATAGCAATAGTACTTAGTATAGAAATTCGCTTCTATCGATGAAAGTTGAAATTAATATTAGCTCACGACCCAGGGGTTCATCACCCTAGGCAGGTGGCTGTGGTCGTTACCCGGCGCCTGAAGCGTCCCCAAGCGAGTAAGTTTCAACGGTTCTTCAGTAATTTCTCCACGGTATTGCTAGCAATCCTACTTAAAAGTGACCTTTTTGTCACATTCGGTTACGACGTGAGTGTACTGATAAACACCAATTTTAATAGCAGTAGATTTGTTAGGAAAGGAGATTTGTTGTATAAACACCATGGCATAATTTTAACGTGGAAGTCACAGGAATTAGTGCACTTTCAATACTTTCTTAGCCTTATTTAAATTAATTACAGTGGAGCTGTTGTCCTCATCTTTGTTGCCGTATTCATAACATTTCGGCCGTTTTACGCCCCGGCTTTCTTCAGGTTAATGGAATTTCGAACCGACAGCTTTATTTCGTCCGCCAGATATTTCTCAGCCTTAATACTCTCTCTATTGTAACTCAGATTTCGTTGACATTATAGTCTGAGCTATTTGAATGAATGACTAATGCATTTTATTTATTGTAAAAGATCCTATATGTGTTCACATATCTATTACTTAATTTCTTAGATTTTTCACTTACATATTACTTTGGAGACTTTTAGAGTATATATTATATATAATTTCCTGCTTTCAGTTTTTTTTTTTTTAAATATTTTACGTCATTTAATTCTCTGATTGTTTTTAAAAGAAATCAACTTTATATAATGTGTAAATAAATTATTCACATTTGTAGTTGTTATTCAGTTGGTACATAATATTATGCGTTTAGTTTTATCAAGATTATGTATTTTATTTTGTTTTATAATTCCATGAATACTGTAAGGTTTCTGTTACATTTTACGTAAAATATTGTTTTAATTACATTGTATTTCTCTTTAACATTGAGGAGTATATATTCTAAGTGCTCTTAAATAGAAACCGATAATCATTCCGGATTTTATTTTATTGTTCTGGTCGGAATAGAAGCTTAAAACATATTGTTGGTGGATTCCGACAGACGTGTTCAAGAACCAAACGCGCGATATAAGTATATTTTCCTACATTTTGTCATCCAGTTACTCATTATATTTATATATATATATATATATATATATATATATATATATATATATATATATATATATATATATATATATGTGTGTGTGTGTGTGTGTGTGTGTGTGTGTATGTATGTATGTATATATTCCTATGAATCGAAAAATATTTTAAACTGTCTACTAATTCTATCACATCTACCCTCGAAAAAAATCTATTTAAGCCTCAACATAAAATTTGTTACGACAATATACAAAACAATAAAAGACTTAATACTAAACAAAACAATAAACTAAAACCTAAAGGAAGGGTTTACTCCATCGTCTGCAATAATTGTCACAAAAAATACATGGAAGAAACCTCAAGGAATCTAAATAAAAGATTCTAAAAAGACAAAAGGGACACTTTACAAAATAATACGATAAATGCGTTGGCTGCTCGCCGTAACGATACTGACCACTATTTTGTACTACTCTGATCAAAGGAGAAATTAATTCACTACGACATAAATGTCTAGAGTCTGCCTTAATCGCAAGGACATCTATAGTAAATTTCTTCACTATATCATATAATTTCCTTACGCACACACACACACACACACGCACATATATATATATATATATAGTTTTGTGTGTGTGTAGTAGTAGTAATTGTTTCGATGCTGGTTTAAAGTAATCTAACCACACTGAAGAGCTGTGACACAACGGAACCGTCTGTCTGTGGATGATAATATATATATATATATATATATATATATATATATATATATATATATATATATTTCGAGAACAATATTGTAAAAAATGTATGACAAAGTGGTAAAAGTTTTCATGCGACGCGTTTCGAATTTTCAGACTAAATTTATTATGTAGGTGAGGTTACTCATTCGCACGAACGAGGGATGCTGGCAATTTAAACATTTTTATTTTTTTTTTAGTCTAGCCGATTTCATTTAGATTTCTTTTAATTATTGTAATTTTATTGTTATAACACACACTCATACTTGGTATAACGCAATCCATAAAAGTATTCTCTATACGTAATTCTTAGAATATTGACGTACTATGGAATTACTATTGATACGATTGGTAGCTACTCAATCCTCAACATTGTCATGAGTTGAGATGCAAGATCGGGATTATTGTGGGGAACAAAAGCGTTTCCACACGGGCTATTGGTCAAAATTTACCCAACCTAACGCGAAAGCTTGCTCGGGTACATTACTTGTCTGTTTTTCACAGCCGACTCTCTATCCGAAGACAACGCCCCGAATGAGTCACCGTCTGCACGATGACAGAGATCTGGTATTTACCGGTCGCCTCACTGCAGACTAGATGCGACACAAGTTCAAGTTTACTATGGGGAGCCCGATAATTTCCAGCCGGGCCCCACTAAAAGCGATCTGGGATAGAGTACTGGTCTATTTTTCTCATCATAGTCTCTATCCAAAACACGTTCCCGACTGAGTTACCCTCTGCCCGAAGACAAAGATCTTGTCCTGACCTCATACCGTGAAACTCTTTATAGTATTGGATGAGTTCATAGTCTCAGCGTGGTGTACGACTTACTCCGCAACACTTTTTCTTTTGGTTTTTGTTTCTATCACATATGTTATTAGACATCCCGCACTGTGATAATAGAAGTTCTGCCAGGAAGCAACATTTAAGTAATTTCTATTATCACGGTGTAACAAAAGTGATGGAAGCAAAAAGAATCTAATGAAATTGACTACATTAAAAAAAAAAAAAAAAATCCCCGCATCCATTTTACGTGCGTATGTATCAATATATTCACACCAACATAACAAATTTAGTCTGATTATGCAAATATTATTCTCAACGCCCCTTTCTCTAACTGGCTATAATTCTTCTCAGCTAGTAAAAGTGTTCTCGACGCATGCGCTTTTGCTTTTATAAAACCATCTTTGTGCTTCTGCAAGATTACGACACCGATACCTTAATTATTAGCGTCGGTCGCCACGATTGTTTCTTTTTTTGGATCAAAATGCGCGCGAAACAAGTCCGATGTTTGAATCGTTTTAATTTTTTCGAATCCTTTTGGGCCGTCCAATTCCACTTGGAGTCTTTTTTTTTAGTAAATTATTTAATGCTCCTTATTAGAAATATTAATATTTTCCTTTTTGGAAATATTATATTTAATCTATTATCTTGCAATTAAAACTTAAAGAAATGCTGCAATATTTTTCATTTTTTTAAATTTATTTTAAATCTTAAATATCTCGTTTCTATGGGGACATTTAATATATAACCTAGTGTGTGTAGGTGTGTAAAATTAACATATTTCGAAAAAACGTGCCCATGATTAAAATGCTCATAAATTGTTGCCATAAAATATAAAATAAAATATAATTGGTAATGAAAATATTTTAATAAGGTTAACTTGATTTGCTTTTATCGTGCTTAAGAAAATCTAATCCAACTAAATCACCTTTTATGATTAATTCACTTTACTTAGAAAGCAGAATCAAGTGTATTATGCATTAAAATATTTTGGGCGATATTACCTAAAATATTTTATTCGCTGAAATACATATTGTATTTAACAAGTACGAGGCTATCGCTAAGTCGGAGGAAAATATGGGTTTATCCGTCAGACACGACTGGGAAATTTATTTATTTACTCTACTGTCAGTATGTTTCAAAATATTAAGAAGTGCTCAATTATTTGCGTAACAGTACCGACATTGTTCCATTTTATAATATTTTTAAGTGAAAGCGTCCTTTCAAAGTGGGCTTTTCCGTCTTGGTAACAAGCCGCTCCCGAACGACCAACTTTGATATATAAGAATGAAATCCGGGAACAATAAAATGTAATTTTCTGTCAGTTTTCTTTGTTTTAATTTCTGAATTGGGTAAAAATCTTAAAGATATAAAAACTTCTAAGTCACATTGCGCTTACATAAATGATAGGTTTTGACAGAGAAAAAGAGGGATTAGCAAAAACTGAAAAAAAGAAAAGGGTAATGATATAGAGAAGCAAGGGCAAAAAGTAAGTATAAGCACACACATACACACACACACACACACACACACACATATATATATATATATATATATATATATATCGGTACTTTTTAAGACAATAGTGTTCCTAATATATCTTAATTATAGACGCAATCAAAAGCTTTTCTAATTAAATAATGTCATAGTTTTATTGCATTTTTTATTTTACGATTCAGAGCAGATTTTCTGTAAATGATTTTTCTGTTTGAAAAAACAAAAACAAAAAAAAAAAACAAATTGGTTATTTAAATTCTCCATGGAGAGCTGTTTTTAACTAATATAAATACGAAAAGGGTGGAATTTTAATTTTCCAAAATTTCATAAAAATAAATAAATTCATGTAACATATGTAATTTTTTTTTACCAAGATTTTCTAAAAACATATTTAAAAAATAATTTTATTAATTTGTGAATAGGTTCTGAAAATCTCATTAAAATCTGACAATTACTTGATTTTTGCAAGAATTTCCAAAACAATGTGCTATTTTTTACGCAAAACACGTTAAATTTCCCATAGCAAACTGCGACCCACCGCTGACGCCAAAAACAAAAACAAAAAAAAAAAACATGATTTTTAACTAAAAATCAAACGTGCTAAATTTTAATAAAATACTTTGGACTTCCTTCTTAATAATATTTTGATGATAAAAAGTGGGGCCTTTTTCATCATGTTTTCCGCTTTTTTTTTAGAAAATTGGTTCACTATATCATGCGAGACCATTTTTCTCTCCAGAATCTTACATATCTATGTCTACCATTCGTCCACGCTTAGAATATGCCACATATGGTCCAGTGTCCCTGCTATTTACCTTGAGCTCCTTGATAAAATCCAAACAAGAATCAGCAATATTATTGGTCCTGATTTGGCGTCTCGGCTTCAGTCACGTTCCAACCGCCATGAGGTTGCCTCTCTGTGAATTTACTATAAATACTTTCATGGCAATTGCTTTTCGCTATGGTACCTAGACTTTTTTTTAAAATTTAAGCGCAATACTCGACTGGCGTCGATACTTACAGTTGTAGCCGTTAAATCTATGCTAACAGTTTCTTTTCTCGCACTTCTCGCATGTGGAAATCTCTTCCGGCTTCATGCTATGCCGCCAACTTTTAGCCGCAAAAACTAAATACAATGTCAATCGCTATCTACAGTCCTCCAGATTACTATTTACCCGCTCATTATTAATATTTCTCTTTCTAAACTGCCAAACCCTGTAATCCCTTGTGTCGTAGTAGCTTTACTTACTTGCATGTGGTGATACCGATTAAAAAAGATATAAAAAAGGTATATTGGATTGACCCGATTACTGGGCTCAAGGTTGGCTTCTCAAAGAAATAATCAACCGTCATGACTTAGTAGGCAACAATAAGAAAGTACAGGTTTGGTTAGTATTGCAAACATTAAAAATATATGCTTATCAGAAAATGAATAGCCCGACATGCACATTACTAATTGGAGATAACAAAATCAAACAAGTATAAGAATGTAAATATCAGTAAGTATTTAAACAGAAGGCGGAAAGTGTGACACTGAAATTGGAATGCGCATTAGTATAGCGAAAGATGCCATCCAAAACTAAGCAATGTATTAAATGTCATGGGTCCTTACCTATAACTACAGAATGAACTCTTCCTAAAACTATGTATACTACGTCTCTCAAGAGAGAGGGTCAAACTCTCTGCCTCTGAGCAGAGAGGAACCCGGACGAGGCTCCGCCGAACGGCAGAGTCTCGTTCGGGGAGGTTGACCAACCAGATCCCGTTTATACGGGTTCTACGGGCATTTTTTGACCGAGCCCACGGGCTCGGGAAGCCCACGTTAAACTCGGCCTTGTGCCACATGCAACCCTCGTGGTGGGGTGGCTAGATACCGAATCAAGCCGAACTTCTCAGCTTGACGGTCGAACTCTCTGCCTCTGAGCAGAGAGTAACCCGGACGAAGCTCCGCCGAAGAGCAGAGTCTCGTTCACAGCTTATGTCTATGTCCCGTAGAAACGTCGGTTCCAGTACTATCATTGAAGTTAAGCAACATTGAGCTTGGTCAATACCTACATGGGTGACCTCTTGGGAATACCAGGTGCTGTAAGATATGTGGATGGTGTAATTGATAATGACTCTGAATTTTAAATCGGGTACCAATTCCCGTTGGGTTTTTTATATTCAATTATGTGCAAGTACTCAACGTTTCTCCCCCTAGCTATGAGCTAATTAGTTAGACTTGTGTCAGTAAATCGTTATTATCTCTAAAAAATATTCTTATAATTTAGAGATATTTCTGGCTTTAAATAAACGGGAAACGTTTGATAAGCCGTAGGATAAGCCGTAGGATAAGCCGTAGAAAACGAATCAACCAAACCAATCGTGTTTATCATATGAGAATATATCTGTCAAAAACCATGGCAATCTTTATGTACCGGAAATTAAAAAAGTGTTATAAATAACTTAGCTATTATATATTCTTAGTTTCAATATGATGAACAATCTTCGAATTGCACACAGGAATATAAAATGTAAATGTTTCAAATGAAATCGTATGTTCTAGTCTGATATGCACGTGATATATTTATAAAATAAATACAAATATATCCTTAAGTTTTAATAAAAAAAATAAACATCGACAGAAGGATAATAAGACGCAAAGACAGAAAGAAGATGGTTATATCAAAAGATAATTAATGACTGGAATGGAAATGAAGAGAGAATAAGAGAGAAATTAACAGAAATATACAAAGAGAAAAAGAGAGAAAAAATAGCAAAAGGAGAAGAATGTCTTTATATTATCGCTTCTCCCAATTGACAAATGTGATACAAACTCATGTTTAATGTAGAGCCAAACAAATATATGTGGAGGCAAGCAAAAACTCGCCCAGTCCCACGTCACCTGCACAGACATACCGGAGTTACCTGTGACCTTTAATCGAATAGGAGATTTTGCCTCGGATTTGGAATCTCCGGGGGCCAGGAATATCAGCATCGACATATTGACTTGTCTTGTTCGTACACAAGAACAAGAATGATGATAGACACGAATTTATCAGGTAAATTAGTTTAAAGAATAAAGTAAATAATTCGAAGGCGCATTAGTACAGCAAAGGAGGCTTTTCAAAAAGTAATAAAAAATAGGAACATTTTGTAAGAAACAAATAAATCCTCGTATATAGCGGGTTACGCGGGGCAATTTCCTCGGAGATGAAGTTATTTTATTCGAAAGAGATGTTGTTCTGCAAATTATCCTTAGATGGATACTGAGAACAAAACGGACTGAATTTGCATTCAACGAAGAATTAAAAAGAAAGAAAAAGACTTAAAAAATAAGAAAGAAAAGATTGGGGACTAGAAAGACACTCATATTAAAATAAAATAAAAGAGTTGAAATTTACGGGACACAGTATGAGGAAAGAAAGCATGGAAAAGTTAATACTCACATGACACAAATCAAGCCATCTAGGAGTGCAGGAAAAAAGATTAATTACTGAGTTTGTATGAATGCTAACAGAGGAAATATGATGAATAGTTACACTTTGCTTAGAGAATGTTTCACAAACTTTTTCAGCAACAGCACCCCTAGGAGCAAATGAAAATATCACGACACATTCAGAAAATTTTTAAAGATTATACATTTAAATGTTATGTAATGAAACCATAGATTTTAAAAAAAAATACACACGCAAATATGAACTTACTTTATTTCAATGTTTCTATTCAACTCTTTGTGGAGCTTATTTACTGTGAAACATGCGCATTGTGTTTTTACGCGATTTCTTCAATGTTTGGTTGAATGTGTGATAAGCAGACCCCATTTCTTCTTCAGTTGATCGTAATCTTTCTCTTGATCTTATCTTGGGTTGAGAAGCTTAATTCACATAAACATTAATAGAAAATTGGAATAAAACTGATAAAGCCTGTTTAGCTAATGTAGTCTATTATTTTTGCATTGAAATCCAAAATATATTAATGGGTACCGTCGAATGTTTTATTTTAGGCATCGATTACAAGAAATGGTGGCCAATTCTTCTTCTTCACATAACTTGTGTCCAATATTAAAAGGAACATTTATGAAGGGATTTCGAATCCAATCATTTCCGTGCTAAATGACGGAAAATACTAGTCGATGTTTTCATCGAATGCTTTCAGTTGGGTATCCATAATAGGGATCATTTCTTTAATATGCATTTCTTTAGTACGCATTGCAATTTTAAAAGTTAAATTACAATATGAAAACAATTTTAAAGAAGAAATGAATATTAAAACAAACTATTTAGAATAATATAATCGAAGAATTATTTGAAAAAAAGTTTAATACTTCTTCATATACTAACGTTGTACCATTACTACTTCCACACCCACGTATACATGTATGCCGTGACAATATTCGCGGTACAGTTAAGAGGCTCGCGTGGCACACTAATGTGTGCGGCACAGCAGTTGAGAATCACAAGCTTAGATCTTCAAGGGAGAGGAAGACGTGCAATGTAATGATTGCCCACGTTGTGAATGGCCGAATGATGATGATCAGGTATTTCTCTGTATTTTCCTCTCTCTCATATGTATGAAAGTGAGAAGAAAATACATAAGCATATTTAATATTTAATTATTTTTACGTTACACTGTCAAAAGACCAACAATTGGGGTGGGGGGGGAGAAAAAGAAATATACTTTGTTCTGACAAAGTATTTCATTTTATATTTACATTCATCTATCGTTTGATTTCTAATCCGCCTTCACGGAGCCAAACGTCATATAACAATAATGTATTTTTCTTCTTCTTCTTCTTCTTTTATCTATTAACTGGTCGTCGTCTAGTCTGACTATAACATTTGTGTCTTAATGTTTTTGTCCAGCATTTTGAAAATAGTCTCTGTCCGATAACGCATCGAATACGACCTTCGCTGAATATGGTCGGTCAATACAAATTGAATGACCGCAGGTGACATAGAGTAAGACAGATTTGTTTCATGTTTAAGTGACTTCTCAGTGCAGACGCGAGCTAAAACGCGTTTATACTTTCTTTGATCATATCTTGATATCAATAAAAGATGACTCAAAACACCAATGCGTAAAAATACCTTAAATATTTGTGATTATTTTTCGACTAAAATATCAAATCAACTCGACGATTTATGAGAATATAAGAAATTTGATTTATGCCACTAACATCAATTTATATTGCCAGTTTAGACGCAGATAATTAAGAAAACACGAGAAGTGTAAGGCATATCGGCGTAGAAAGGGGAAATGACGATCGGAGTTAAAATTCTGGCCAAGTTTATTGCGTTGACTTTCGCACTAATGTCCATGGAAAAGGCATAATTCCGTGTTTTCAATCCACCCCCGCATATAGGTTAAATAACAGTGTAGATTGAAACTTTAAGATTTGGGGGAACCAGTTTAAGAGAAAAAAAATCTCTGAATTCCAAACCGTAAAGAAGGTAATGGAAAACATTGCTACTATATTTTGCAAGCATACATGTCCATTCAAATATAATAAAGGAATCTGTAGAGACGTAATATCACATCAACCCTGAAAATACTTAAAAATAATAATAATAATAAAAACACTGGAAAAATATGTCATAAGTATAATGGCCTCGTTTTCTTAGTAATGCTAGCAATAATTACTAAATCTCTTAACTTTTCTTAATTTTCAATTTGGAATAGTCAAATTAAATCGAAAGTATTAATCACGTTTTGAATAAAATCTTGCAGAATTCAGTGCCTATATCTTTTTGCCTCGCCCCCATAATTCTTGAATATTTTTGTATAGTAAATGATTATAGACAAGTTTGAGAGAAGTGGTAAAGTCATCAGACAGTAATAAGGACTGCCGATAATTAACATAAGGTTGAAATGCCGAAATATAATGAATAAATAAGAGTAGAAAATTAACATTAAGTTGTTAAGCAATCAGCGTGTGACAGTATACACGTATGTAATGTATAACAAGCACAGTGGAGTAGTGGCTAGCAGCCCGGAGAGCAGACTTTGAATTCCAGTCCAATCCATTATATTCACTTACGTGCTAATAACCCTGGGAAAGGTATGAATCCTCTTCTCCCTCTAGCTATGGGTAATTAACAGGACAGACTGGGTTCTATAGCCTTGGATGGCAAATGGTCTAGGAGAAGGAAAACTCTGAATTCAAAACCTACAGAAGGTCGTTTAGGGACCATGTGGCACATAGTGCACTAGGTCTCTGTATTCGGTCCCCACCTTCCAAAAATATGGTTGTTCTGCACAACGTCTTCACCACTATAATCTAATCATATGTTCTGGTGCCGGGCTATTGTTTCCTAGGAACTGATTTGCTGACCCTCATACGTCGAATACGACGGGAGAGTCCACCATGTAATGTATATGCATGTCACGGTTGGGAGTGAGTGATTTACATAAGCTTCTCACTTTTGGCGCTTTCTGTTGGCTTTTTGCTTTGTAGTCAACTTTCATCTTCCAAAAATGAAATGCAATGTCAGTCGTTATCTTTTGTTTTTGTATTCTTTTATTGTTCTCTCACATTAAAACTGTTTTTGTACTCATATTCTCTCTCACTTTGTAACTTCTTGAGTCATAGTGGCTTTATTGCCTTGAGGTAAAATGTAAAAACAAAAAATAAAATTGCAATTTCCATTTAATTTACCTAAACACACACACACACACACACACACACACACACACACACACACACACACACACACACACAGAATATGGAAATTTACTAAACGTAACTTAGATGTGGCGCAGGGCCGAAAACATGAAGCAGCCGGTGTGGATCAACCTCCCTACTCAGTCGTAATTCATATAGCGAAAAGACTAGCTAAACATTACACCACGTCGATATACCCACACACAAAGTATATGGCTAGTTTGAAATAACACAGTGAAATTCTCCTCTCACTCTGTCTAGACGACTCCCTGAACTGGGCATTAAAAAGAAAAAGAAAAAGAAAAAGAAAAACATACTGTTTAATGTCCATTAAGCAGTCTCTTTGCTTACATGTGTGTATGTCCGTGAAACAAAAATAAATAATAATAATCAGCTTTTCTTTATTTTGACTACAGTGAGCAACAATTAGTAATTTATCGATAATTATATCACTGTTTCTACCGATCGGCATCAGTCTATTCATAATTAATTATATCAATATATTCATATCTATAACATATCAATATAGACATACCTATAGGATAGGAATATATGCATACCTATAATTAGGTACCTTCACTGTTTCGCAAAAAAAGCATATCATGATGGAAAAATGCTCCAAACTTAATAAAATAAATTTTTATCGTCAAAATATTTATACTATTATTAAGAGGAAAGTGCAAAGGATTTTTTTATTATTAAATTATATTTTTTAATTCTTCTTAGATCTGATCGAAATTTTGTTAAATATTTTTTTTTTATATTTTCGTCAACCCGAGAGTTTCGGGGTCAAATATTAGTATAGAAAATTTTAGCGTCTTTCTTGCGGTGAAAAACACAATGCATTGGAAACTCAAATAATTGTCGGATATAACATTCGGGATTTAATCACAAATTAATGTAATTATTTTAAAAATGTATTTTTTTTAGAAAATCTTAGTAAGAAATATTTTTACACCCCCGCCACATTTATATAATTTCAGGAAATTTCGACTAATTAAACTTTGACCAGCTTAATATTTATATTAGTTAAATGCAGGAGTCCTTGGAGAACAGGTCACCCAGTTACGGAAAATCTGCTCTGAATCATAAAATAAAAGAAATGAAAAAAAACTATGACATCGATTACAAAAGCTTTTAATTGTTTATATGAATAAGTTATATTATGGATGTTACTGACCTAAGAAAGTTTTTTCGACGAATTAAGAATTTTTACAAGAATTGTTTTCATTTTTTTAAAGTTTTAATCATTTTAATATATAAAGTTATAAATCTTTTAAAATTATGCCTTCCTTTGTAGAGGTTACATGGTTTTGTTATTAAGTAAAAAAACTATATTTAGTATTCATAAGTGGAAAACCTTAATATAATTCATCGACTTCCAGTATTTTAAAAATAATTTTAATGCCCGAACGTGCAGATTTTTTTTAATTATGCACATCCATACACGTCATTTTCAGAAATTAAGAGCGATAATTATAATATATTTAAAGTGAAGGTATCTAAAATTCAATAAAACCTTTGATTACGGAAAATAATTTCCTAAATTTTAAGAATACTTGGTAGTTGAAAATTATATAAAAACTATATATGCCTCATGTAATTTTAGAGATATATTCACCACAGAACAAAATTAAATAATCTTCCGTCTGTTAGTCAAGCTGTCAACATCATAAATAAACAGCTACCGGCGTGTTAAAAAAATGCATTTCTGCGATATTTGAACTAAAAGAAATAATATTTGTTTCAAACCAGATTACGTAAACGTTGAATCAGCTAATATTCCTCAAACAAAGTTTCAGAAATGTATATTATATTTCTGAAAGATATTTTAATAAAGATAAATACATCGCTAAAAATGACTCTAGAATCAGCTTTTTTAGCAATTACAAATCGAAATCTCCTTCTGGTCAACTTAAATCCGTTTTGAAAATACAGAGAAATATTTTGCTTATTAAAGTATTAAATATAATCTATTAACTTGAAATTAAAAGTAAAATAGAGACTATGAGAATTATTTAAAGACCATATTTAGGTATCGCGGTTCTGTGTAGGTACCTACCTAAAATATATCAATATATTAATAGCTATTATATATCAGTATATTCATACCTATAATATACCAATAGTAGGCTATTCATATCTATTTGTTGATACCTAGAACCTGGCATCATAGATATGACCACAAAGTAAATATTCATATTACTTTCGACGATAAAGTTAATTTAGGTTAATATCTGTTCAAACTAATGGGCACAAAAATGAAGTGAGGTAAAAATGGAACATGTTGAATAAGAATAAGAATAAGACGATTAATTATTCGGGGAAAAATAATTAGATAATGGTGAGAGTTGATTAGATTTTTCAGAAAAATTCGGTGAAAAATAAAATAAATGAATAAACAATCTTGACATGATATTTGATCATTTTACCGTTAGCGATTGACCATCTTTGTTTATTATACTGATATAAAGTATTAATTTTATTCTCCACGCGTCAGTCTAAGATGGTTATTTGATCCGATGTATTGATGCACTTACAAAATATAAGTTCGTATTAATACACTTTTCAGTTTGTAATACTGTATATCAGCAGGCCTAAATTTAACCTCCAGATGAATGAGTTATTGTGCCTTTTCGGGCTGAAGTTTTCCGCTCACATGAAGATTATATTGAATCAATTGCTAGTAAATTTGGTTCATTGTATCGTGCTTGAAAATATTTCTCGCCTGAGTTTATCTTACACATTTATAAGTCTATCATTCTTTCATGCATTGTATATTGTTGTCACATCTGGTCTATTGTTTCTCTTATGTATTTAGAGATTATTGATAAAATCCAAAGAATGATCAACAATATTATCGGTCTTGACATGGCACCTCGGTTTCAGTCACTTTCCCACTGACGTAATGTAGCCTCGCTGTGCCTTTTCTGTAAATATTTTCATGGTAAAGTTATATCTGTTCCTGGATAATTTTGATAAAAGCCTGTCTGTAGAGAAGAATAATTACCTAGGTCGTCCCATGTGTTTAACTACTTACCAAGATAAAGTAATTTGGTACATGACTACAAATGTTGAACACCCACGATTTATAAAACAAAAGAATGGAAAACAAACCTGTCGTCTTTAGCTGTAAGCCAAGGCTTCCAGGCAGACGAGAGTTTATTAAACTCAGATTAGAACGGTGGTTCAACTGTTGCACATGTAGTGAAGATCAAAATTACAACAGTGTATATGAGCTTATCACTGCTCTCCGGCGAGGTTTTCCACCAATAGACAACTAATAAAATAATCTTTTATAAATTGCTGTAAAGGGAAGAGTTGTCTGTGCATACCCGACTCTAAATTATTAGAACAAAACAATACTTGTAATTAATGTCTTGAGCGATGGATAGCGGTTCGGATTGAGGAATCGGGGAACCGAGTTCGAATTCCAGTCAAATCTATTACATTCACTTACGTGCTAGTACCCTTAGGAAAGGTATGAATCCTTTTCTTCTTCCAACAGCTATGGGTAAATAGTAGGACAGGCGGGGTTCTATAGCCTTGGATGGCAACTGGTCTACCGCAGAAAGAAATGACAACCTACTGCTGGAAAAAAATCTGCCTCGTCAGTCATGTATCGAAAGATACATGATCGCCTAAGCATATATCACGCATGGCACATAACTGACTGGCTATCTATCTATTTAAAAAAAAAATACGTGTTTGGATATATAATCTAGTCATTTGCATTTGGTTCATGTTTTTCTCACTTTTGTTATTACTAGCACGGGTTGAAAAGTTCATAGGCTGACTATGGAGGAGAAATACTAGAGATGCAAAATCTTGTATCCATTAATTTCAACTCTTCTTATGAATAACTGCAATGTTTCTTTCTATTTAAGCTGATTTCTGACAGTTCAAAGAAAACTGTTCATCCGGTTGGTCAAAAAAGCCATCAACAATAAATATTACGCCATCATCACTGCGATACAGGTTTTCAGCCAATTTATTTTCATGTTACGGAACAGATGATAGTTTCACAGGGCCAAGCCAGAAGAACAGGGAAGATGATCAACCAGTTCAAATCCACAGTAACTCACAGCGCCCATTGTAAACAAAGATTTGTGTACTGGAGCATTTTCTGATGAAACAATATCCCTTTCGTCTATTTTCTTCTGCGTCTTGGTTTTTAGTAATTGCCCCAACAAGTTGAAATAGAAATTTATGACAACATTATTAATAGCAGATTTATGATGGACACTTAATTTTAGGTCATTTTCAGTACGGTCTAACATGATATCTAGGAAAGTAAATTATTATTTTTTCTGTTTAGCAAGTGAATTTTATCGTATATTTGACTTTTTTAGGTCATCTAAATGTTCAGCTCTACCCCACGCTAATTCGTGCGCGTGTGTAGTTACAACAACGTAAGCATAATTTTAGTT
The DNA here is from genome assembly GCA_963932145.1 of Acanthosepion lycidas. NCBI lineage: Eukaryota > Metazoa > Mollusca > Cephalopoda > Sepiida > Sepiidae > Acanthosepion > Acanthosepion lycidas. The sequence continues at coordinate 85,852,566 of OZ010573.1, read as the reverse complement.
CGACGAAGTTCTAAAGGACGAAACGTATCACACGAAATATTTTTTTTACTTTGTCACTGATTTTTATAATATTTTTTCTGGTATATGAATCTATATATCATTTTCTCTCACATATTATCAACACCCCTACACGCAAACTGCTAGTGGCGCGCTGGCGGGCCGCTAATGGCAAAGCTAGCGGTCATCTGGTGGCAGGCCAACGGCGGGTCACCGGTGGGCCTCTAGCGGTTCGCCATTGGTAACATTGCCGTGACGAAGACGCCGACGGTTCGGCAGCGGGCCACCAGCGGTAAACGCTAGTGGCATGCTACCCAGTTGCATGTGTGGGGAAATATAATTTAGGGTATTAGCGGTAATATTTAATTATCATAATAATTTGAAAAGGATATTTTAAAAATATTTCTTCGGTTTATTTACTTTTAATTCAGTTTTTTTAAAAATTGTTATATAAAAGCAATTTTTTCTCATAATACAAGTTTATTTTTAAATTCAACGTGTTTTTATAGAAATACTTTATATCTGTCTTTTGAAAATTCAGTTATAAGTTAGAAGGATAGCAGTGCTCATAATAAGCATTGTTATCATATGAAACTCTAACCGAAAACATATGGAATTATCAAAATAAGTAAAAAAAAATAGCCGGTTTCATTAGATTTGCTAAGAAATTATTTAATTAACTTTGGCTTGCTGAAAGTACGAGGGTCATTCAATAAATAAGGTGAAGTTTTCGGTAAAAGGACTTCTAATACAGATAGAATCTTACTTTATTTTATTTTTTTTTTGTTTTGTTTTACTTCTTTTTCACATGGATTTAATTTCTTTTGCAGATTAAAAAAAATAACTTTGAGAGTTTTGCGATTAGCAAAGATGGTCGATCAAGAAGCATGCTCCAGGATTGAACAGCGGTCAGTTATCAAATTTTTGATTGCTGAAGGGTGCAAACCAGTTGAAATTCATAGGAGAATGTCAACTGTGTATGGTGCCACATGTTTCAGCCCAAAAATGTCTACAAGTGGGCTAAATTGTTTAAAGAAGGACGGAGCAGTGTTGAGGATGAAGACAGGCCTGGGAGGCCTACAGAAGTGAGGTCTCCTGAGGTGACTGAATCAGTCAATGACCTCATTCAGTCTGACAGAAGAACTACTGTGAACTGCTGAGGCAGGTCAAGAAAGACATAAAGAACAAACGCAGGGGTCATCAGTCAGAAGGAGTCATCTTGCATCATGACAACGCAAGGCCTCACACACGGTGCAGACCATCAACGAGCTGGGCTAGGAACTGCTTTCTCATCCCCCTTAGAGCCCACACCTTGCCCCTTCAGACTGTTTGGTCCCTTGAAAGCGTTCACGAGAGGCACGAAGTTTAAAAGTGACGATGAAGTCAAAACTGTTGTGAGCGACTGGCTGAGACATCAGTCCAAAGATTTTTACCCTGAGGGAATACGGAGGCTTGTGCACAGATGGGAAAAGTGTGTGACAGTGCTGGGAGACTACGTTGAAAAATTAAAAAAAAAGTAAGCTTCTATCTGTATTAGAAGTCCTTATACCGAAAAATTCACCTTATTTATTGAATGACCCTCGTATAATAGGTTTGCTGAAAATATAGTAGGTCTGCTGAATTAATTATTATCATTAATATTTATATAAGCATTATAAATTAAAAAAAATATAAATTCGTTACTCACGTGGTCAGCTCCATGTAGATATATCCAGTGGTTAATGACAAAAATAACTTTAGAAAATAGATGTCTTGTTGAAAATGTACATTTAATATAAATTTTAGAACGTCCATGACAACATTTCTCTGTTCATAGGAGGGATATTTGGCTAGTAATTTCAAAAATTACTTTTGCTATATACTCACAGGGCGAAGGTTTAATATTATATATATATATATATATATATATATATATATATATATATATATATATATATATATATATATTGTTTTCGTTATAATTCTGCAGCTGGTTGTTGTCTTCAATCCACCCCGGAAGCTTCATATTGCAAAGTAAAATGAGGGAAATAAAAGTATATCAAAGCATGTCCTAAGCTAGAATAGGATAGACACTTGAATGACCCAAATTACAAGTCGATGAATGCTGGGGTAGTTAAAAGTAAATATACCAACTTAGATGAGATGAGAAAAGCTCTAGTCACAACGGCGAACGAGTTCATCCCAAGTAAAGAGAAGCAAGAAAAAAAAAAAAAGAAAGATGTTGATGACAGATGGAATTCTGGGCATGATGAAGAAGGGACTGAAATTATTGCCAAGTGATGGTACAAAATACTGTACTTTAAACAGAAGCATTAGAAGCAAATGCAGATAAGAGGTAGAAAGTAGTGTGTGTGTGGGGGTCATCGGCACATGAAGTATACATAAAAAAAATTAAATGGAAAAGGGTACGCTTGTTGACAGGATACAAACAATTAAAAGAGAAAACGTGCACAGTAAAAGAAGAAAAGCGATAGAACGAATAGATTACAGAAAAGTTTTATTTTCAAATATTAGGTTGGTGCAAAAATAATGACGTAACAATGTCGTTTTTTGACGTATATTTTAACGTCAAAAACGACATTATTACGTCATTATTTTTGCACCAACCTAATAGATAGACCCGAATGATTCTTCTTTTCGGGTATAATACACCCGAGAAATCCTAATTCTAACTAGTTATTTTATTAAATACTCAAGTGAAACGCTTTCTCCGAGAACGCATTCGGCCTAAATGAAAGTGTCACAGGAAAATTTCTAAAAACATAATACGGTTGGTTGAATAAGGATCTCCCGTCCGGATATTTCTCCAAGAACAATAGTTCCGGCCCGTCTATATGGAACTGAAGCACACGCTCACGCACAGACGCAAAAATACATACGCACACATTTTACAATTTGTTAGCTTGTTAATTTTCATTAGACTACAAAAGTCAAAAGGTGCATGGAATGTTTAAGCATAAATCGTTATATATATATATATATATATATATATATATATATATATATATATATATATATATATATATATATATATATATATATATATATATATATATATATGGGGGGTGTATTATAAACGTATGGAAATGTTCTTGATGATAATTAATATATGAAGGCTAACATTAAACCATTTATTTGTCACGATCTTTCTCTTATAAGACTTATATATTTAATTCTGGATTAAGAAATTTAAAATAATATATATATATATATATGAGAAGGACTGGCTTCGATATTAAATGACCAACCAAGGGTTAAAATGTCGTAAAAATCAGCCAACCTAACGAAACTAATCCACAGTGTGGCGTGTGTGTAGTGGTCGGAGGGAGGAGAAAGGTACGATAGTGGATTGTGACATATGTATAAACGTGCGCGTTTCCTGCGTTAATTACATGTTGCTTTCATACTGAAATTACTTCTCAATGGCATTCTTTCTTCACTGGTTCAACACTTGAAAAAGATATTTTACGTAAACTTTCAAGTGACTTAAAGGAATATTATTTGAACTGCTTTTATTTGACATCTTTTTTTTTTCTTTTATGTGCTATGTCTGTGGTGTCTCGTCACAATTCTCTGTCACTTGTTGTCTTAAGCAACTTTTTTTGAATAATTTCAAACCAAGCAAGGCAATAAAGCCTCTAAGACGCAAGAGGTTACTGAGTGTAAGAGAATATGCGAAAAAAAAAGAAAACACTATAAAGGAGAGAGGGATCAATAAAAATACAGGACTAAAGACGACAGTATATAACTATTGACATTGCATTTACATTTTGGAAGATCAAAGTCGACTAGAAACAAGAAGCCGGAAGAGAGTTTCACAAACAAGAAGTACGATAGAAGAAACTGCTAGCATAGAACTTACGGTTATATCTAGCCATTCCAAATGTAAAATGATGAAACTCTGTCACCAATCTAGTACTACGCTTGAATTCATAAACTCTAGGTACCGTAGATGATAGCTCATCAGAACAACTACCATGAATTTTTTTATCGACAAGGCGTATGAAAGCCACATTACGACGGTAGGAATTTGACTGAAGCCGAGATGTCAGGTCAGGACCACTAATGTTGGTTAACATCCCTGTTTATTCCCTCTCTTCGATCCATTCACCTTGTATCATTAGGTAATTTCGGACTACTCATTGTTTCCATATATCTGATTTCAATGTTTCCAAGAACTCTTTTCTCACAATATGTCGCTGGGATTTAAACTCGCCTTTATAGGAATTTTCCTAGCTCCGATTTTCTTTAGAATTTCCTCGTTTCTTTCGTGTCCTGTTCATAATATTCTTTGCACCTGTCTTTTCAATCGCAACATAATGCTGATGCTTAGTTTCTCATCAAAATTGAACGCATAACCTTGAAAATGTAGGGGACATGACCCCAGCGTGCTAGAAACTTTTTGCCTGAGTTTGTCATATGTTAAAATTTTATTAGCTCACTTTTAAGGGATACGCGTAATATGCATTACACTATATATTGCCAACTTACATTTAATTTATCTCCAGTCTATTTTTCTCTATAGTTACATTATAAACACCAGTGCACTTACTTCCTTTCAACTTTGATTTAATTCTACTGTGAGTTTTCCGTTGAGACCTTATCAAGCAAAATAAAAAAGTCCCAGTATTTGATCCTTGTTCATAATTAAATATATGAACCAGTCAGTAACTGACGTATATTGATTTCATTACATTTCTATGAATTACTTTGTATATAACATAAGTTAGCCTACGAAATTCAAATTTGAACGGGAATCATCAAAAAGATTTACTAATTATAAACATTTTAATATTACGTCATAATTTATTGCCTACTGTAATATTTAATTCACGCTTCGTATGTTGACTGTGAAATGTAATCTCCTTGATTCAAACTCAGATATGTTTTATCTTTATTACACTGAAATTCCACCTAACGTTTCATCATTGATGACATAATACAGAAAACAAAGAAATATATCGAACTAAATCGAAGATGGAAAATACATATTTAAAGAAAACGTTTTGTAAAGCGTCAAAGATGCATATCACACACACACACACACACACACACTAGGTTGGTGCAAAAATAATGTCGTTTTCTCTCATAGTAACATTTATGAGAAAACGACATTATTTTTGCACCAACCATATATATATATATATATATATATGTGTGTGTGTAAACCCCTCCAAAAATATTGAAACTGCAAGACCAATTCCCTTGTTGTGTGTCTTTCACTGAATACATTTGGATTTAAGATCAAAAGATGAATATGAAACAAGAGTTCCGAATTTCGATTTTTATATACTGGTATATACATTTCGATGTGTTAAACAACTTGGGGCTTATCACCTTTTGTTTGGCCCTACGCAGTTTTCAAATAAGCAAATCTATAACCCAGGTGTTGCCTTTTAGATTGTTTCTTCAAACATTGAAATAGCTCTGAATGACTACTCTTGGTTTTAGCCTTAGTTTCACCTGTAATGACGGAATTTCTTATTAAAAAGTATAAATCAATATGAAGACGAGAAAGCTGTCTATGGAAGAGAATCGATAAGAGTCTTTGAGCATCGCCAACAAAACATTTTGGAATGCGCTGAAAAAGAAAGAAACTACTAGTGGACTGAGCAACAGATATAGATCAGTTCGTCCAAGGAAAATAACAGCAGTTAATAACAGACATCATGAGCGCTGTGAGGAAAAACCCCAAAACAAAAGTCAGTGACATCACCAACAACCTCCGCAGTGCAAGAGTGAAGGTTTCACAATCCACCATTCAAAGACGACTTTGAGAGCAGAAATATAGAGGCCATACCACAAGATGAAAACCACTCATCAGCAGTAAGAATGGTAAGGCCAGATTGGAATTTGTAAGGTACACAGATAACTTTAGACAAATATTGTTTACTAGTATCCTCTGGTACTTACGGACAAGTTTCTTAGTATCCTTATTAAAAGAAGAAAGAAAATTAACATATTGTTGCATATTCATTTTATTTAGAATACTTTCGATATTAGCACAATGTCGCCATCAGTGTCGTGTTTATTCTAAGACAAAAATTGTTGTCTTCATCATTTTTCTAAGATCCATATATATATATATATATATATATATATATATATATATATATAAGCAAATATATGGATATAGATCCGACAGTATGAAGAAAAATATACGGAAAAACAAAAATCCGAATATGCAAATATGCTGTTTTAATGTTATTTCAATGTCGACGTCAGACTTTTCGGTCTAGTAGACCTTCTCCAGGACATAGTTATTAAAATATAATTAACATTAGACGATATTCAAGTCAACATGAAAAGACGATAGACATAAGAATAAGACTAATCAAACAGAATAACTGAAATTTTTAAGATCAGCGTTTCGTTTCACAATATGATCACGGTGAATACGAGACCCGTCTTCTTTAATATTTCCCCCTTTTCTAGCAAGATTAATACTCGACAAAGGTAGTTATAAATTTTAGATTAAAATAAAATTCTCTTTCATTTTTCATTTAAAATATAGCCTATTTTAGGAATACGTTTTCACAACATCGCCCAAGTGACGCCGACATGATCATAGTGTGATATATATATATATATATATATATATATATATATATATATGAAGAAAAATATACGGAAAAAACAAACAAAAATCCTGATATGCAAATATGCCGTTTTAATGTTAATATAATGTCAACGTCGGACGTTTCGGTATAATAAACCATCTTCAGTACATATTCATAAAATATAATTAACATTATCAATTCAACATGACAAAGACGATGGACATAATAACAAGACTTATCCAAACAGATAACTGAAAGTTTTATATGATCAGCGTTCCGTTTAAACATGGTCACGTTGTCGTCAAGTGGGCGACGCTGTCAAAACGTATTCCTAAAATTTGAGTATTATGAATGAAAAATGAAAAATGAAAAATAAAAATAAGATGTGGGGAGGGCATTTCACGATGAGAAGGTGGGAGTGAGGAAAGATTCCCAAAAATGGAAAAAGGTGGAAATTCCTAGCCAGAGAGGTGGATATGTATTTAGAATTATCGAGGAAAACCCCCGGCGCCGACAAACTCACCCCGGTTTTGGTCGGCGCCCATATAAACGAAGCCACAACGAGCAGAAAGGAGTTGAGTTGAGTCCCAGCAGTTCCCAGAGTCAGTCTTCAGTTGAAGCAAGCCTCGCAGATAGCTGACCAAGATTCACGCACATTCCGGACCCCTCTTCAACCCAAGAACAATTATTTTGAAGAGCGACTTAGATCCAGATCACCGAAATAAGTTTGTTTTTTTTGACTTTCGTCCAAAGACCCACCGAAACACCAATTTCTTAGAGAGCAGACAACTTGAAGTGTTAAAACTTGCCTAGCGGAAAACGACGTGTCACAATCCATAGAACGGGTCGGGAGATAGATGCAGTCCTATGTATCGAACAACTAGACATAAAGTTTGTTACCTTTTTCTTTGATACTTTGAACTTTTGAGTTTTCATTTTATTGTCTTTTATGCATATTTGTGTGGTATCACCCCCGTTGAACTCGGTTTGCAGTATGGCCCCAACCACTGTTTGATCTCGTCTGCCTAAGATCAATTCACAACGTGGGTAGGCGGACTGGGGGATCAGTGCAGTTACTTTGGTAACCAGGCGTTGGAAGCGAGTTGGGAACGACGAGGCTGATATCAAATCTAACCAGATTCCCACCCGAATCACCAAAAGGTTAGAACGTCACATTTGGAGCGGCGACACCCGAACGTAGCAGTGAGGAGCGAACGGCTGGCGCCGCGGCGAGGACGTCACAATTGGTGCTGTTTAGGGACGTCACAGTTGGTGCCGTGGTAGACTAGGATAGAACGTCACGGTTGGCGCTGCGACCAGGGGACGACGTCACAAGCTCTCTCTAAACTTATAACTGCTTTATTCCCAGAGAATCAAAACAATGATTTAATGACAAACAAGGCTCAACATTTTACTGATAAAATAATTAGATGTAACCGTAAGTTCTATTCTAATAGTCTCTTATCTAGCACTTCTTATCTGTGGAACTCTCTGTTGGTTTCTTGTCACTCTGTCGCCAACAATCTTTCAAAAATGCGATGTCAATCTTCATCTATCTTTTTTAATCTTGTTCTTTTAGTGCTCTTTCTCCTCACTAACGTCTTCCCACTTTCTTTCAGTTTCAGTAATCCCCTTGCGTCTTAGTGACATTGTCGTCTTGCTTGGATCGAAATGATTAAAAAAAAGTTTCAACAGAGACACATTTATATCCAGAAGAAAACCTTAAGGCTAACAATTAAAATCTAAGTATTTTCCCATACGACAATAGAAGAAAGTTTTAGCGGTTTTAAACGATTCTCTCAGTGTGAGATCTACTGAACTTCAAAATTTCCCATTCATTTGTATCAATCTTAGTTTGTCTGCATTTTTTCCCTTTTCTTCCCTCCCCCTTTTTTAAGTCTCTTTTGTTGGCTTTGATGACCTTGTGATATAAAAAGATTTTTGTGACCTGCAGCGTTGTATAAGTAATTAGGAAGATACATGCTTAGCCTGTCTGGCCCACCTGGAATGTGTGGGGCCCTCGGGCACAGGAACAGAGTAAGTAGGTATATATGTTTATAGACAATTGCTGGTTGGCGAGTTGGCTGTTAGTCGGAATGAATGGATTGATGAATGAATGAATGAATGAATGAAAAAAAGAAAATAAGAAGAGTTTAATGAATGAAAGAAAATGAAAAAAAAAAACGAGGGAGACGATTGAATGAAGAAGATTCATGTTGATGATAATAAATTGATTTTGATTAAAAGAATTATGAGAATGAAAAACAAGAAATTCACTACCAACAATAAAAAAAAATACAACACAATCATCATAATCATCACGACTACCACCACCACCACCAACAAAAAAAAAACAATAGCAATAATAATAATAATAATAATAATAATAATAATAATAATAATAATAATCGCCCAGACATTGTGATCAAAAGCCACAAGACCAGAATGTGCTTTCTTATTTATTAATATGATAGTTCCTGCAGATTGTAATATGTCTATGAAGATCTTCAAAAAACTATAAAAATACAAGGATCTTGAATTGGAAATCTCAAAAAGGTGGCTCATGTGGACACCAATAATTCCATTTGTATTTGAAAAGTCGAATTGGTTGGAAAAGGTTCCGATAAACACATTGATGGGATTCCTGATAGCCCATGCCTTAAAGTAATACAAGAAAAAAAATGGAATCAGAAGTACAGCTCACACATTACGAGGAGCTTTATATGTGCAAAATGTGTGTGATCTTAACTTTTTTAAAATATTTAAATAAATGATCAGTGGAAGATGTCATGTAGCCATTTCTGACTTTAGATCTCTGGTTGGAAACAGGAAGGAAATGTTTATACAACAGAAATCAAAGAGAATAATAATAATAATAATAATAATAATAATAATAATAATAATAATAATAATAATAATTAAGTGATAAATATCCAGAAACGATTGATCATCTTGTATCAGGTTGCAGTGATAAATATCCAGAAACGATTGATCAGGTTGCACGATATTGGCACCCACTGAATATAAAACCCGGCATGACAGAGTGGGCCAATATCTGCAATATCTACGGGAAGGAAACTGAAAGAAAATGGTATGAACACCACCGAGACCCGGTTACGGAGATGTTACAATTCTATGGGATTACAAAATACACACTGACAGAACAATCAAAGCCAACCGCACAGACATTGTTATTAAAGTCCACAAACAAAAAAGTGCCTCCTTATTGATATGGCAGTCCCTGCTGACTGCGATGTAACTTTGAAGATATTAAAAAAGCTGTCAAAATACAAGGACCTTGAAACAGAAATTTCAAAAATGTGGCATATGGGAACATCAACAATCCCTGTTGTAGTTGGAGCCCTAGGACTGGTTGGAAAAGATTCCAGTAAACTAATTGAAGGGATTCCTGGAAGTCCATGCCTCAAAAAGATACAAAGAATTTTTCTCACAAGTACAACCCACACATTACGAAGGGCTTTATCTATGTAATATTTTTTTTTGTCTGTGGAAAGTGTCATGATGCCATTTAAAACCATAGGTCCCTGGGCGGGACCCGGAAAGAAATCTGTAAACGCCAGAAATCAAAGGAAATAATAATAATAATAATAATAATAATAATAATAATAATAATAATAATAATAATGAAACAGTTTTAGAAATCTATGAGGTTCATTAGGACTTTAACTTTCCTACTGACACACATATAAAAGATAATAGAACTGACATGATGAAAGACAACACAAAAAAATGCCTTCTTATAAAGGTGACAGTCACATGACATAAAATATATGAAGTTAAAGATGCATATGACAAAATAGATAAATGTAAGTATTTTGAAATGACTGCTGTATCGGTTATAACTGGAGCTGTTAGTATGGCAGAAAAAATCACAGACAAGTACTACCGTTCAGATTCTTGCTCCCGTTTTCAAGAGACTAAAAGAATTTCTGTGTAGAACAGCTCATCTATCCAGGAGAATATTTTTCAACGTAAGAAAATTAAAAAAAATGAACATATACGTGTCACTTACCATCGGGATTTGTGAAAACCGATAATTTACTAACTTGCTATGCTTTAGCTTTAATGCTACTCCAAGAATGGGTCGCATGGCTCCCTGATCTTATTTGACTGGAGGTCTTAATATTTATATGGTTGTTTCAGTGAATTAAAATATTATGCGTTATAAACTATAGCGTTCAATATCAAAGATGTGTTTCTCAGTTGTTCGACCATAACAAGTTGGGTGTATCCCCACGGCTGACTCATTCTGCATCTCTGTAAATGAGCAGGAGTAATGGGGGAGAACTACGGTTATTGAGCTGTTATTTTTATTGTAAGGATGAGACAAGGAAAGCGAATGGAAGTCACAAATAGACACAAGGAAAAACTTCAAAAAGAGACGGTCTAAGCAGATATGGTTGCTCGACCTGAAGGTATTTTTAACTGGGCTTCACCTACAAGGATATGCGCTGTTTTATCCAAACTGTCACCATATTGTGTACATTCGGTTGTGATAAAGAGCGTGCGATGAATAAATTGTCGTCTAAATTACGCAAAAATGAAAATAACACTGATTTTAACAGACATATTTACCAAAAATTACACAAAAATATTTTAAAATACCAAAGTGTAGATTTATACAATGAAATCGACATTGCATTTAAGTAGGGCCTCCAGAAGACTTCAAAATTTCTTGCAACTATTCTGGATAGTCTCCTTGTTGATGATGAATGCTGTCATAATCCTTGCCTTCAGTTCGTCTTTGGTGTTACAAGTAGTTTTGTTGGTCTCCCGTTCAACTGATCCCCACACATAATAACCAAGAGATTTGAAGTTTGGGGAGTTAGGTGGCTAGATGTAAGGGGTCATGTTGTCGCAGAAATTGTCTGACATCCATGACTGGGTTCTCCTGCTTCGATGGTATGATGCAGAATCCTGTTGCCAGCTATAGGGTCTTCCAGCAGCCCCCTTCTAGACTCAAGGCAGCAAAACCTCCTCAAGTTACTTGATGTAGGCCTCGATGTTGTCTCAGAGGCTCTCAGCAACAAATTTGGGAGTTCTTTTTCTTATCAGAACGATGAGAGTGATTTTTCTAATAGGCCGTACCTTCGTAATCACCATCAAACTCATCCACCTCTTTTCGAATTCTCTGCACTGTCTTCAGATTGAAACCCAAATCCACTGAAATGTTTGTATCGGAGCTCCGGCTCGAATGGAAGCAGTATTTTAGTTATGGGATCGTACCCTTGATAATAATAATGGACTATTCTATACTTAATAAATACTGCGCCTCAGGAGTAGGCAAGGAGTCAGTTAGTCGTTCAAGTCGATCTCAGTCGACCGGCTGATCGGTTGGACTCTCTGCTTTCGGGCGGGGAGGTGCCCGAAGGAGGCTACGCCGAAGGGCGGATTCTCTTTCGGGGAGGTAAAGCGACCCTGAACCCGTTTATACGTGTTCAATGGGCATATTTTTGGGCCGACCCCACGGGCTCTGAGATCCCACATTAAATGACCGGTTTTGTGCCACTTGATGCCCCAGTGGGGGGGACTGAATATCGTCAGTCAGTAGTTCAAGTGGAGTCAGTAATTCAAGTCGAGTCAAGAGTCGAGTTAGAGGCAGTCCGAAACAGAGTCGCGTTCAGACAATTACTGCAAGACATTGGAATACTGATACTGGTCGAGACTACATTGTTCTCTCTACTAAACCTGATTGTTCGTACTAACACTTCTACTTCTCTGTATATATTCCTGTTTTTAATATATCTGTGTTATTTCATACCTGTGTTCCAGTTCTACTTTATTGGTTCTACCTTGGACTATCACCGTGGTACAAGGAATCGGACCATAACAAGTGGCGACTAAGATTCGAATTGGAAGAAAAAAAATTTTGTTCGCCACAAGTGGCGACGAAGAAACAAACTCTCTACGTGGAGGACATACCTTTTTTTTGCTATTCGTCGCGCATAAAAAAAATACGTTAACATAGAAGATTTTAAGTCAACCATTATGGAACTTATCAAAATCCAATTTGAACAGCAACAAAGGTAAGAACAGAAACATCTGGAATTGCAAGAATTATTGTTACGTGCAATGACAAATACGGAGCAAAAATCCGAGAACGAAAAAGTTCTCTCACAAGACGCTATTTGAACTAATATCGAAGATTTCAAGTACGCACCCGACGAAGATAAAACTTTTGCAAATTACTCCCGAAGTTACGAAGATCTATATGATTTTGACTGCAAAGATTGGTCAGACGCACGTAAAGTACGCCTGTTACTAAGAAAATTAGGCACAGGCGAATATACCAAATTCGTAGATTATATCCTTCCCAGAAAAACAAGCGAGTTAACGTTCAAAGAATCCATAAAACTGCTAACGGAACTTTTCAGCCATAATGCTTCACTATTCCATAAAAGATGGAAATGCTTGAACCTTACAAGAAAGGACAGCGAAGATTACATAACTTTCGCATCCATTGTTAACAAATATTGTGACGACTTAAGATTATCAGAACTCAGCGCGGACAATTTCAAATGCTTAATTTACCTCCAAGGACTGGTTTCAACCAAAGACGTGGAAATGAGACGCTGAATACTTACTAACTTGGAGAGTGAACAAGATATGACATTTCAAAAACTAGCCGAAGACTGCCAGAGATGCATCAGTGTGAAGAAAGACTCAAAAGACATAGAACAAGCTGGCATAGCACACATACGCAAAGTACGAAGGCAAATAAATTTTCCCTCCTCACAAACAAACCGAACCAATTTTCCCGCCTCAAAACAGGTAAAAAAAAAATTTATAATTATAATCAACATAAAAAAAAAACTACCACCCCGTCCATGCTATCGTTGTGGGTCTTGGCATTGGGTTAAAGACTGTACATATAGTTTTAAAACTTGTCTACCATGTAAAAAAATTTGGCCACAAAAATTCTCATTGTAGGTATAAAAAGAAAGCAAAAGCAGAATAAGAATTACGAGTACTGATCAAGCAGGTGAGACTAATATAAGAAAATATGTACAAGTTGAAATGCAAAACAGTTAGGTTACAGCTAGATTCTGGCTCAGACTTAACTATCATAAACATGGAGAAAACTGAACAAACCTGTCATGTTAAAAGCGGCTAAAATTGCTAGATCAGTTACAGGGAGAAACATAAAATTCGAGGGTGAAGTCATTACAAACGTAACATTTAATGGAATGACGAAAAAAATAAAACTATACGTCTTAAGAAATACCGAAAACCTATTCGGAACAGACTGGATGCAAAAATTTGAATTGTGGGATTTACATATTAGCACGTACTGCCAAAATGTAAAAAGCTTATCAACGGATGCAGACAAATTAAAAGGAAAACTAAAAACGAGGATTTTCAGCAGGTATCGGAAGATGTAAGAAAATGGCAGCTAATATCGAAATAAAGGAAAACGTTCAACCTGTTTTCAAGAAAAAAAAAAGAGCGTACCGTTTGCGTCAATAGAAAAAAATAGACCAAGAATTAACTAGACTCGAAAATACGGGTATATTGAAAAAAGAGGAATACAGCAAATGGGCAGCACCGACGGACTACGTCAGAAAGAAACCAGAAGTCATGTTTGCTAGGAAAATCAGATCAGCGTTCGATAAATTACTACCAAGTAAAACAAAACAAGTAACACGGTCCTATGCACCAAAAGGAAAATTCCTCCCAGGAGAACAAGATTTTTTAAGGCATATAAAAATAATACCTCTTACTGGGAGCAAAGCATAATTGAGAAAAGAATTGGTAATATGATGTACATAGTACAAGGAAAAAAATTCTCACACAGAGGACACGTAAACCAAATAAGGAAGAGACCGTTACAGGATGCTAATGGTCCACCTCAAGAAGAGGTATTGGACACGATTTTCGACACATTCGATATAAAAAGACCGCAAACAATGCCAGAAGCAAGAAAATCGGCAAGAAAAAGAACATTCACTGAACATTTCGAAATAGATCCAAAGAAAAAAAGATATTAAAAAAAAACCCTGCTACGCAAAAGCTTCGGAAGGGGGTGTTAAGGGATCTTACGCATAATAATAATAATGGACTATTCCGTACTTAAAAAAATAATGCGCCTCAGGAGTAGGCAAGGAGTCAGTCGCTCAACTTTTGAGCGACTGCACGGTTGTACTCTCATCCTACGGACGGGAGGAACCCGAAGGAGGCTAGGCCGAAGGGCGGAGTCTCCTTCGGGGAGGTAGACAGGCCCAGCACCCGTTTATGCGGGTTCAATGGTCTATTTTTTGGCCGAGTCCACGGGCTCGGAATACCCACGTTAAAAAGGCCTTGTGCCACATGACACCCTCGTGGGGGGTGACTGAATATCGTCAGTCCGTAGTTCACTACCGACTGCTCGGTTGTACTGTCTTCCTACGGACGGGAGGAACCCGAAGTAGGCTACGCCGAAGGGTGGAGTCTCCTTCGGGGAGGTAGACCGGCCCTGAACCACTTTATTCGGGTGCAATGGGCTATTTTTTAGCCGAGCCCACGGGCTCGGAATACACACGTTAAAGAGGCCTTGTGTCATATGACGCCCTCCTGGGATGGTGACTGAATATCGTTAGTCCGTAGTTCACTACCGAATGTTCGGTTATACTCTCATCCTACGGACGAGAGGAACCCGAAGGAGGCTACGCCGAAGGGCGGAGTCTCTTTCGGGGAGGTAGACCGGCCCAACACCCGTTTATGCGGGTTCAATGGGCTATTTTTTGGCCGAGTCCACGGGCTCGGAATACCCACGTTAAAAAGGCCTTGTGCTACATGACACCTTCGTGGGTGGGTAACTGAATATCGTCAGTCAGTTGTTCACTACCGACTGTTCGGTTATACTCTCATTCTACGGACGAGAGGAACCTGAAGGAGGCTACGGCGAAGGGCTGAGTCTCCTTCGGGGAGGTAGACCGGCCCTGAACCCGTTTATACGGGTTCAGTAGGCTATTTTTTGGCCTAGGCCACGGGCTCGGAATGCCAACTTTACAAAGGCCTTGTGTCACATGACGCTCTCGTGCGGGGCTGACTGAATATCGTCAGTCCGTAGTTCACTACCGACTGTACGGTTGTACCCTCTTCCTACGGACGGGAGGAATCCGAAGCAGGCTACGCCGAAGGGCGGAGTCTCCTTCGGAGAGGTAGACCGGCCCTAAACCCGTTTATACGGGTTCAAGGGGCATATTTTTGGCCGAGCCCACGGGCTCGGAAAGCCCACGTTAAAAAGGCCTCGTCCCACATGACACCCTCGTAGGGGGGGGTGACTGAATATCGTCAGTCCGTATTTCACTACTGACTGTTCGGTTATACTGTCATCATACGGACGGGAGGAACCCGAAGGAGGCTACGCCGATGGGCGGAGTCTCCTTCGGGTAGGTAGACCGGCTCTGAACGCGTTTATACGGGTCCAATGGGCATATTTTTGGCCGAGCCCTCGGGCTCGAAACCCCCTGGTTAAAAAGGCCTTGTGCCACATGACACCCTCGGGGGGTGACTGAATATCTTCTGTCTTTAGTTCACTACCGACTGTTCGGTTGTACTCTCTTCCTACGGACGGGAGGTACCCGAAGGATGCTACGCCGAAGGGCGGAGTCTCCTTCGGGGAGGTAGACAGGCCCTGAACCCGTTTATACGGGTTCAATGGGCTATTTTTTGGCCGAGGCCACTGGCGCGGAATGCCCACGTTACAAAGGCCTTGTGTCACATGACGCCTTCGTGGGAGGGGTTACTGAATATAGTCAGTCCGTAGTTCACTACCGACTGTACGGTTGAACTCTCTTCCTACGGACGGGAGGAACCCGAAGGAGGCTACGCTGAAGAGTGGAATCTCCTTCGCGGAGGCAGACCGGCCCTGAACTCGTTTATTCGGGTTCAATCGACTAATTTTTGACCGAGCCTATGGGCTCGGAAATACCCACGTTAAAAAGGCCTTGCACCACATGACTCCCTCGTAGTGGGTGACTGAATATCGTCAGTCTATAGTTCACTGCCGACTGTACGGTTGTACTCTCTTCCTACGGACGGGAGAAACCCGAAGGAGGCTACGCCGAAAGGCGGAGTCTCCTTCGGGGAGGTAGACTGGTCCTGAACCCGTTTATTCGGGTTCAATGGGCTATTTTTTGGCCGAGCCCTCGCGCTCGGAATGCCCACGTTAAAAAGGCCTTGTGCCACATGACGCCCTCCTGGCGTGGGTTGACTGAATATCGTCAGTCCGTAGTACACTACCGACTGTTCGGTTGTACTCTCTTCCTTCAGACGGGAGGAACCCGATGGAAGCTTCGCCGAAGGGGGGAATCTCCTTCGTGGAGGTAGACCGGTCCTGAACCTGTTTATACGGGTTCAATTGGCATATTTTTGGCCGAGCCATTGGCTCGGAGTTACCACGTTAAAAAGGCGTTATGCCATATGACACCCTCGTGGGGGGGTGTCTGAATATCGTCAGTCAGCACTTCCCTACCGACTGTTCGGTTGTACTCTCAACCTACGGACGGGAGGAACCCGAAGGAGGCTACGCCGCAGTGCGGAGTATCCTTCGGGGAGACAGAACGGCCCTAAACCCGTTAATACGGGTTCAATTGGCATATTTCTGACCTTGCCCACGGTCTTGGTGTTCCCACGTTAAAAAGGTGTTGTGCCTTATGACACTCTCGTGGGGGGTGTCTGAATATCGTCTGTCAGTAGTTTCCTACCGACTGTTCGGTTGTACTCTCTTCTTACGGACGGGAGGAACTCGAAGGAGGCTGCGCCGAAGTGCGGAGTTTTCTTCGGGGAGGTAGACCGGCCCTGAACCCGTTTATACGCGTTCAATGGGCATATTTTTGGCCGAACCACCGTGCTCGGAAAGCCCACTTTAAAAAGGCCTTGCGCCACATGACACCCTCGTGGTTGGGTGAGTGAATATTGTCAGTCAGTAGTTCACTACCGAGTGTTCGATTTTACTTTCTTCCTACGGACGGGAGGAACCCGAAGGAGGCTACGCCGAAGGCCGGAGTCTCCTTCGGGGTGGTAGACTGGTCCTGAACCCGTTTATTCGGGTTCAATGGGCTATTTTTTGTCCGAGCCCTCGCGCTCGGAATGCCTACGTTAAAAAGGCCTTGTGCCACATGTGGCCCTCCTGGCGGGGGTGGGTGAATATCGTCAGTCAGTAGTTCACTACCGAGTGTTCGATTGTACTTTCTTCCTACGGACGGGAGGAACCCGAAGGAGGCTACGCCGAAGGCCGGAGTCTCCTTCGGGAAGTCAGACCGGCCCTGAACCCGTTTATACATGTTCAAGGGGCATATTTTTGGCCGAGCCCACGGGCTCGGAGTGCCCACGTTAAAAAGGCCTTATGCCACATGACACCTTCGTGGGTGGGTAACTGAATATCGTCAATCAGTTGTTCACTACCGACTGTTCGGTTATACTCTCATCCTACGGACGAGAGGAACCTGAAGGAGGCTACGCCGAAGGGGGGAATCTCCTTTGGGGAGGTCGACCGGCTCTGAACCCGTTTATACTGTTTCAAGGGCCATATTTTTGGCCGAGCCCTCGGGCTCGTAGTGCCTACGTTAAATAGACCTTGTGCCGCATGACACCCTCCTGGTGGGGTGACTGAATATCGTCAGTCAGTCGTTCACTTCTGAACCGACTGTTCGGTTGAACTCTCTGCCTTCGGGCGGGGAGGAACCCGAAGGAGGCTACATCGAAGTGCGGATTCTCTTTCGGGGTGGTAAAGCGACCCTGAACCCGTTTATACGGGTTCAGTGGGAATATTTTTGGCCGATCCCACGGGCTCGGAGATCCCACGGGCTCGGAGATCCCACGTTAAAAAGGCCTTGTGCCACATGACGCCCTCGTGGGGGGTGACTGAATATCGTCAGTCAGTAGTTCAAGTCGAGTCAGTTGTTCAAGTCGAGTCAAGTGTCGAGTCAGAGGCAGTCCGAAACAGAGTCGCTTTCAAATAATTACTGCAAGACATTGGAATAGTGATACTGGTCGAAACTACATTGTTCTTTCTACTAAACCTGATTGTTCGTACTAACACTTCTACTTCTCTGTATATATTCCTGTTTGTAATATATCTGTATTATTCCATACCTGTTTTCGAGTTCTTCTTTATCGGTTCTACCTTGGTCTATCACCGTGGTACTAGGAAGCGGACCATAACACTTTTCCAAATTTCTGGCGAAGTGAACTGCGTCATAGTCTTCTTTTTCTTATAGATGGTGTCCACCGAACCCTACTATAGTGTGCAGTCGACAAAATAGAAAAACAACGCGCATGCGCAAAATTAATAATATAAAACTGTGACAATTTGTCCATCGCACCATGTATTGAATTGCTAGTTGAGAGTGAAATACTTCCAAGATTTCCGAATGGTTTCAAGTGTATGTATTGTTTTCAAGAATGCGGGGTAGCGCTGATCGTCGTCTCAATATAGTACCATCAACATACTCAATGTCATTAGCGAAGTTTTAGAAGCTATAATTAACCAGACGATTCTTTATCAACCTAATAGAGACAGCCGTTTCAATGATTAGCAGTACCGATTGCACACTTTACTGCTGATATGTGAACACTCAATTCTCACAGATTAGTGAAGCCCTATACAACAAATGCATCTCAAGATCGATGGCACGAGGTATTTTGAAGAGCTTAGACAAGATGTGGGACAGAGCGTTACTGTATACGGCATGGAATCACTTGAAGAGTTTTCCCATTTAGGAAGTACTTCGTAAAGTTATTTTTTAACAGTAAGTAGCCCTGCTATTTACCTTGAGCTCTTTGATTAAATCCAAAGAAGAATCAACAATATTATCAGTCATGACCTGACAGATCGACTTCAGTCACTTTCCCACCGTAGTAAGCTTACCTCTCTGTGTCTGTTCTATAAATGCTTTCATGGTAACTATTCGGATGAGCTCTTCGCTATGGTACCTACACTTTTGGAATTTAAACACAGTCTAGACTGGCGTTGAGATCTCATCAGTTTATAGGTGAGCGGGCTCGGTGTAACCGTAATTCTGTGCTAAAAGTTTCTTTTCTCGCACTTATCGCTTGTAGAAGTCCCTTTCGGCTCCATGTTTTCTAGCCAAATTTTAACTGCAAAAATTTGTCATCCTGAGTGCTCTTTTCTCTTCCTGTATGTTATTAATGTTTCTGTTCCTAATTTGTCCTCAAAATGTAACCTCATGTGTCTTAGTGGCTTTTCTTCCTTGCATGGGGTGAAACCGATTAAAAAAAAGAAATGTCCTCCGTGAGCCAACCTACCGATGGAGACGTCCTGCAAGATTCGCTTCTCGGTCCAATATCTATGCTGATGATACATCGCTACCCGCCTCACAAAAATCCAACTAATGATGTCCAATCATCACACAGAAGACCCTATATTTTGGCCTATCACGATGTATGTGTGTTCTCCCAGGCAGGTACTGTGCCTTGAGCGCCTACCTGAACTCAACCGAATCATGTGGAACTCGCACATATGATCTATCGCTAAATATTCTGGAAAAATTGTCAGTTCTTTTTGCCGCTCCAGTAAGTACATGACTCTTCCTATCATCCTCTACCTTTCAAGAATCACACCAGACGAAAAATGGAGTACTACTGCCATATATTGGCAAGAGCTGCCCACTTTACAGCCTTGATAGAGTCCAAAATCGTCTCATACGTTGTTTACTCTGTGACTCGAGTGGTTCTTGAGTCTTGTACATATTGAACATTGTTGTAAAAAATGATGATAAAATATAGTTCTAAGGTTTATTTAAGGTTAAAACTGCTTCATATCTATTTCATGTTTGAAAGCAATCTCCAGGCCATGTCAGACTGACGCCACTTGCTGTTGACCTCACTGTCTACTTTTATATATTACATACGATCTATCCCAGATATGATAGATAGATGGAGTATGTTTAATAAATAGATGCTCTTTT
The DNA here is from genome assembly GCA_963932145.1 of Acanthosepion lycidas. Taxonomy (NCBI): domain Eukaryota; kingdom Metazoa; phylum Mollusca; class Cephalopoda; order Sepiida; family Sepiidae; genus Acanthosepion; species Acanthosepion lycidas. The sequence continues at coordinate 85,832,075 of OZ010573.1, read as the reverse complement.
AACCACAAATTAATTCTTAATGCTATACACGTTATATATGGATATATATATATTTTGGAGACAATCCTGATATTTTTAAAGCAGTGTAATTGATGTTTACCGGCTTGGACAATCGAAAGTCTTCATAAAGAAAATATGAGGAATGCTGTTTCATTCACTGATAAACAGCAATGCTCTAAGACATTTATATATAAATATGTGGTTTCCTCTTTGTTTCCTAGATTATTTAAGTGCAGTACTATATTGATCTCAAAGATCTCATGATTTCACAGTTAAATAGTTAGATTGAAAGCTTACGTTTTATGCTGT
>OZ010573.1:85774266-85826766 GCA_963932145.1 Acanthosepion lycidas | reverse complement strand
AAAAGTTCTTTACTAGGATTTTGAACAGTTGTAAATGAACTGTACAATATATTTCATCAAAGAGGAATGCATTTTATTTATTTTTTAATTTAATAATGTATTGCTCCTGAAGCGCTGTCAAGTTTGCGGTGTCCTAACGGACTAATTTAAAGCAAAATAAACATATCCTTTACCTATAGTTACAAACCATTCACCACACGAGGCCACTTGCATTTGATATATGTGTAACTAAAGTAAAAAATAATGCTTTTAATAAATGTCTATATGAAACATATTAATAAAAGTATTTCTCTATCGTAACGCTTCGCGTTAAAATTGTTGAAAATGACGAGTGATGCTCAAAAGTACTCGAAAGAAAACATTATGCCTTTTTAAAGTCTCTTCGTAAATTTTATCTAGAAGTCTGACAACTTATATGCAAATTGGAAAATACTATAAAAAAATGAACATAGAGATCTTATCGACCGAATTGAATAATCATGTATATATATGACGAAAAACAAACGGAAAAGTTTTCTTGTAAGCGCTGATAATGACCCCAAGAAGATTAAACGCCATTAAATAAGTTTTCTTTTTTAAAATATATTTTAATTATTTCTGAATTTTTACACATACTCATATGCAAACAGACACAAATATACATACATACATACATGCACATTCACTCTCTCTCTTTCTCACACACACACACACATATATATATATATATATATATATATATATATATATATATATATATATGTATGTATGTATGTATGTATGTATGTATTAGGAAAGTCTATAAGAATGTCTAAAACATTTTTCCTGCAATGCGTTTCTTCCTTCAGGACTTCATCAGACTAAAGTGATATTTACGTTGATGTACTTACACATGGCCAAGAGTAGTTGCGATGAAACTTAAATTAATTTTTTTTTCAATTTTTTAAATAAATATGTCTTTTATTTTTGTTACAAAAAATATTAAATTTGAGGAACCAAAGAGAAAAGCTCATCTGAACAATTACCATGAAAATAATTTATAGAAAAGAACCAGAGAAGTTACGTTACGGCGATAGGAAATTGATTTAAGCCGAGATGTCGGATGAAGATCGATAACATTGCTGATTTTATTTTGTACACAGGGAGTAGAGTGATCTAATTCCACGTTTCATGCCTTTTTGGATATCTCAATTTAAGTTAATTCATTTTAATAATACAACTCTTCAAGATTTTTGTTCCCTCTATTGTGACAAGGTGTTGAACTCACAACTCTTTGGGTGGAATCACTTTTTGGATTACTCAATCAACGCTTTTACCCACTTACCCACTTACCCAGTGAGTTAATTTTGGGGACTTATAAACCTGATGTCGTAGTAACATTTTTTACCAGAGCCCATATTTCTATTTTTTGTTATTGTTGTTTGTCTCTAGCTCTGTATCATTAGTTCTCTTATTGTATTCACGTCTCCAGTCAGCCGAATTACGAAATTTTTGTGGCCTAGCATATGTGCTGAATCCTTAAATTTTCCTATTTGCCAGTGTCCCCAATGATACATGACCAAGTAAATAAAAGCGTTGTTTGTGTAATCCGAAAAGTCATTTGACCCAAAGAGTGCGGGTTCAATATCTGAAAACGGCATAAGAAAAAAAAAAATTAAAAAAAAATTAAAAACAAAAAAATCTTGAAAGGCGGTTATTAGGTTGGTGCAAAAATAATGACGTAATAATGTCGTTTTTTGACGTAAAGAAATACGTAAAAAATTATTACGTCATTATTTTTGCACCAACCTATTAACTGAAACTGACATGGAATTATTGGGTTGGTGCAAAAATAATGACGTAATAATGCCGTTTTTTGACGTATTTTTAACGTCAAAAAACGACATTATTACGTCATTATTTTTGCATTGAAGACATTGAATTTCTAAAGGAAAACCTCTTCAAATTGGCAAGAAATATGAAACTTAGGAATAAGTTAACATTTCAGCAGGACAGCAATCCAAAGCATGCATCTTGAGCAACATAGGAAATGGTTTCGAGAGCAAAATCTGTAAGTCTTATATTGGTTAAATCAAGAATTCAGATCTGAATTACGATCGTATCACATTGAAACGCCGCTTCTCGTAAGATCACTAAAGTAAAGCAAACTCGAGCGTGGTCAGTACCTAGATGGGTGATCGCTTGGAAATACCAAATGCTGTAAACTTGCATGTGTGGGTAGTGTAATGAATAACAACTCAAAAACTGTAAATTTACACAGACGAAATGTTGCAAGCCTCTTGCTGCTATATCGCTATTTCCAAGGAAAATGTTCAGACATATTCATTAGTTCTTCCAGTTGTAACCGTCATGGATAAGACCCACTGTGATACACATATTTTTGCGAACCGCCCTCATTTCCTTCGAATTATTAGGTTGGTGCACAAATAATGTCGTTTTCTCACATATGTTACTATGTGAGAAAACGACATTATTTTTGCACCAACCTAATATATTGGTCACTTGTAACTTCCTCTAGAGCAGCTTTTTCTTCCGAATCCCTGTTTTGTGGAACGGACTTCCGAGAAGATGCTTCCGCGATTACTACAATTTTACCCTACTTAATCTGCGGTTAATCGTTATTATCACAAATATCCCATTCATCTGTTCGTCTTTCGCTGTAACTCTCTACCTCGAGTGGCTATTGGGTCTTGCACATGGTGAATGTTATTATAAAATATCTCTATTTTCCATTTCAACTTATTTTTAACTTACGATTATTTTTTTTTATCTATCTATCTATCTATCTATCTATCTATCTATCTATCTATCTATCTATCTATCCTATTCATTTATTTCTTTTTCATATACATCTGTATTTCGTTTTGTTATTCTTTTTTTTTATATTTTTTATCTTTCATTTTTTTCCTTCTTTTTTATACCAATTTTCTCTTTTCTGATATTTTGTTTTTTTCTTTAAATTTCTTTCGTTTATATTTTATTTCTTAAGTTTATTCCATCATCTTTATCTCTTTATTTTTCTCCCAATTATCCTCATGCCTGATTTTTGGCATTTACCTATTCTGGTCACATTTCGTCGACTGTCACATTGGTGGGAAGGGTTTACTTTATAAAACAACCCCAGCGACAAGTAAGCAGAGAAGGTCAAATCATCCAATCCCTAACACGCTAGTCATCGACATTTTTTAAGGGTAACGTTTAGGGGACGACCAGTGACACAACAGACGAGCACTCACAGGGCACAGAGGCGACCTTTTTTCACTGCTGGGTGATTAACTTAGCGTTTGCTGAAATAAGGGAGATCTTATAACATTTGCTTCGTACCAGACATTACGGTTCTTATCCTGGATATAGAAGTGTCATATGCCGACCTGAAAATACAGGGCAGATATTCGGAGCCAAGTTGTGTTATCATAGCCGTGGTAAACGGTCGTTATGTGATTGCAATAACGGTTCCTAGATTCTCAGCTGATCACCAGGTTGAAAAAGAACAATGTTGGGCGTGTTTTCGACACTGTGAGCGTAAATACCTGACATGTAACACACACGCGCGGGCGCGCACACACAATATATATATATATATATATATATATATATATATATATATATATATATATATACATTTTAGAGGTCTCAACTATTATGCTATTTGAGGGCAATAAGATATAAATTCATTCAATTACATAATTACATGGATAGAAATAATGATCACTGATACGATCCCCTATTTTTAGAAATGGGATCCGTTGTCATTCTCGTTTGTCATTAGTTAATGATCATTGTAAATGATAGTTTTATTGACTTTTAAAATAATTTACCATAATACATTGGGAAAATTATATGTACATAGACGAGTAAAAAATTCAGTAACTTATTGAGTTGAAACAAAAACTCGTAGAATTTTCTCAATACGTGGCTTCTGAACACGTGATTTCGTTTCACACGAGAATGTAATTTGTGATATATAACCATATTCTGAAAGTCTTTTTGTTCGATTTGTGGGTGCGATTTGACAATGAAAGTAAATGTGGTTGATTTTCGATATGAGTCCCCTTGTTATTTCCGTAAGAAAAAAGAAATAAAATGAAATAAAATCAGCAGAAATATAGGTGCCGTTTATAGATATGGTACCACAGCTGAGAATACCCGTTGTAAGTGGTTCGCTAAATTCAGAAGCAGAAAATTTGATATGGAAAACCGAAAACGTGGTGGGAAGTTTGCAGTCGTTGATGATGGAAACATTAAGCAAAATAATCCAGGTCACCCGACATGGATAATCACAAAGATAGCGTGCATATCTCATACGGGAATTGTAAGGCAAATGAAAACATTTGGATAAGAGATTCGCTTCGATGTCTCGATGTCTCACGATTTAAACGAAAAAGGAATTTAATGATCATATATATACATATATATATATATATATATATATATATATATATATATATATATATATATATATATATATATATATATATGAGTGTGTGTGTGTGTATGTGCGCGCGTGTGTGTATGTGTGTATAACCAAATCTGTTAAGAGGAACGAAAAATACGGTACCACAAAACGGATATCAAAACGAACTCGATGCAGATGCATTTAAAAATGATATGCAAGGGAAATAAATATGAAACACTTTATGTAACCACACACAGTCTTGGTTTCGAAACGAAGTGTGTGTATATATATATTATTTTCAGATATTAAAACAACTTGTAAAACCTCCAACACAAGTTTTCGAAAAAAAAAAGTTTATAAGCTTTGAGGCTTATAAATATTTTTTTCGAAAAATAGGATATATTTTGCTTTTGAAACCAAATTAATTGTTCACATTGGTATGTGTCGAAACAACTGCATTTGTGTAGCGATTTTTACATGTTGTTTTAATAGCCTAAAAAATAATATTGCTCTATTCTGTATTGAGCCATCATTTAAATTAAATGTATGAACTCTATTCGTTCTCGTCTTACCTGGATATATTTCTCACACCATTACTCATCAACCTCTAATTCAACTTAATACTGTCCGTCAAAAGTGTAAATTTTAAATTCATTTTTTTCGTTTCGTCTTTGAAAGTAAAGTCTGAGGATCCAGAGAAAAGGTAAAATTCTCTGGCGAAATAAATTATTACCACTTTAAGGCTTAAACTGGTCTGTTTTTCTTTTAAATTAATATATATATATACATATTAGCCGAATTACTTGATGCGGATCACATATTATTCTTGTAAGGAAATGATGAGTAATTTTAAATCCATGTTATAATTTGTCAAGAAAAATGATGCATTTCAGAATTACTCAATGGCCATAACGATGCGGCCTCCATCTTCTGACTTTCTCTTTCTATATTAAATTTAATTTAAATCAAAGGGGGAAAAATTGTGGGTCGGTTGTGGGTGTAGTGTCCCGTCAGAGGATGCTCGTCGATCAAAATGATATATACTTATCCGAGTACCCTGGGTAATGTACTTTCAGAATATATATGGTTATGGGACTATCTCCCGAACCTCGATAACAAAAAAGCAGAAAGACAGAATTTACAACTTTTTATATATATATATATATGTGTGTGCGTGTGTGCGTGCGCGTGTGCGTGTGTTTGCTACCTACTCATATACATAAAATTATTCAACGAAACATTTTTGCTAATAAAGTTCTTGATTGTTGTCTAGGACAGTGATTAGAAAGAGATAGTAGAAATAACAAAAAGTTCATAATGCTTATCAGATATCAACAATGAGTTGCTTGATTTCGTATTTTTATATTTGGGAAATATATTAAAATAATGAAGAACATATTCTGGCAGCAAATCGCCTGCATACGGATAGAAATTGAATTCAGTAGAATAAAATAATAGAAAATGGTCTAAGACATGGATTTGTATGCTCACCGGACTTATTCAAACGAGTGAGGAACGTCTGAGAGAATTAAAACCCCTACCAGGATTTATTTTATCGGACACAGTTTTAAGAACGTAAGATATGAAGAGTTGATAGTATGCGCAGAAAAAAAAAATGATCCAATGCATACAAATACATCTGTGAAACATGGTGAAGACAGTATCTTGGCTTGGGTTTCAATGTTAATTAAAACTGCATTTAATTACAACCGCAAATAAATACTTAACAAGAAGAATAAGGTAAAAGTCAAACAAAGATAACCGTTTCAGTGAATACCTCATTAGTAGTAAGCCTCGGTTTAACATCCGGTAAATCCTAAATCAACACCCAAATCATCGACGCACAATAATTCACGCTAATATGACTGGATAGTTTCACTCAATAGTCATTCAATAATCACTCAATAATCGCTATAGTCAGTAGCCTGACACCGCCGTTTATAGACCTGGCGGATAACATATATACATAAGTCACGCTCCAACATCGGTGTTGGTAGTTACTCATTTTTTTCCTATACGACAAGAACATTGACATCGAAGGAGAACCCCCCGCACGAAATATACAAGGGCTGAAAGATGCCACGTTAAAAGTTTGGAAAACTATCACAAACCAAGAATATAACAGTTTGGGTGATGTTAATGGGTCGCAGGCTTGATGTAGTTATTGCAAGCAAAGGTTATGAAATATTAAATCTTATTTTCTTTAAGGCTAACTGTTCCAATATTTTGCACACCTAACAATGGTGTGATCTGAGAGAAAAGCTAATATGTCCTAAGCTGTGTGACACATCGAAATATAGACACCAGTAAATAAAGGATTAAAGTATGAACACATGTCTCATGTTCATATTTTGATCTTAAACCCAAATGTCTTCAGTAAACAACCAATAGGATCTTAGGATTATATATATATATATATATAATAAGGGACAAATATGTTTTATTGTCGTGACGCGTGAACCTGCCATTCAACTCAAAGTTTAATTCTTTGTCCTTAACGTTTCTCTCCCCATCTCCATGTGTCTATATATATATATATATATATATATATATATATATATATATATATATATATATATATATATATTCGGTTGGATCCCATTAATTGGAATTCAATTATATAATAATAATTATATTGAGCTCTCTTTTGTGATTCAGTTATAATATTTCATATTAATAGGATCTACTTGGATTACTTACCCACAGATTATTTTACCTGAAATATATATATATATATATATATATATATATATATATGGAGGTGTGATGGGTATTATATTTTAAATATCACGCATGCGCATTTTTTGTTTTTGATTTTGTCGATTGCACTGCAGAGTAGGTTCAGTCAGGCACCGTCTGTGAGGAAAAATCAGTACGATGACGCAATTCTCTTCTCCAGAAATTTGTAAACGACATGCTGTTCTTTTTGGCATTCGTGTTGCAAGATCTAATTCGAACATTTCAGAGAGTTTGGGTGACGATCTGAGAACAGTGCAAAGGATTCGAAAAGAGTTGGATGATATATCATCGTGTTAGAACTAACGATGGTGACGTTATGCATCTCTTCATCTTTCCTCAGGACCTCAGACTCAATAGGAGGCCTACATCAACTTTGACTTGTGGCGATGCTGGGTCAAATGGGTGGCTGCTGGAAGACACTATTATGGCAATAGGACTCTGCACCATGGCACAGAAACGGGCGAACACATTCATGGCTTTCAGAAAATCTTTGTGACTACATGACACCTTATATATGGCCACTTTACTCCCAAGACTGCAACACCCTTGATTATTATGTGTGGACGAGAAACTAAAAAAGAAAAAAAAACTCCTTGTAGCATCAAAGATCAACTGTAGGCAATGATTAGGGCAGGATTGACCAACTTAAGCAAGGAGACCGCCCGGAAGAGCTGCAGGAGATTTCGAAGTTGTCTGGATGCCATGGTTGAGACAACGGTGTTTTTATTGAATAATTTCACTCTTTAGTATTTCATGATATTTTGTGTAATTTTGGTAAATATAATTTTTAAAATGAGATGTCGGGGTTAGTTTCATTTTTGCGTAATTTAGACGACAATTCATCCAAAGCACCCCATATATATATATATATACATATATATATATATATATATATATATATATATATATATTTGTGTGTGTGTGTGCGCGTGTGTGTGTGTATTAGAGGAAATGTATATATATATATATATATATATATATATATATGTGTGTGTGTGTGTGTGTCTGTGTTAATGCTGAGTAACATTAATTCTTTAAAAAAATGCATTAAATCTCTATCTGCATTGAAATGAGTGCCATTTTTGAGAATAATAACGCAGTTTAATTTTAAATAGTCTAATAAAATGTACTTTATATTTTATATTGCATTTCTTTAAATCATTTTGTACAGCGATAGGTGCGAAGCACATGTTTAGCGGTCAGTAGGTCATAATGCTTGCTTGTTTGTTTATTTCTGCTGAAAACCCAGACAGAATGTCCTTGTTACGAAATGGGATAGACGTGTGATATAAGTCATTAGGGAAAATTCATTACTGATGATGAAATCTGAGTATGGACCTGTAACCTGTCTTGAACTTTTCTGCCACAATAACACACTTTGCCCATATGGTTTTTACCAAAATCATTCATCAGACGAGACGCTTGTGCAACTGGCAAGATCACTAGGCAGTGCCCTCGAACACTGGAGACACTGATTTGATTTCAGTGAATGATGTCTTTCGTAAAAAAGATTATTTACTGAAATGGCTTTCATTTTGCTATTATCAATTAAGCTAAGAAACATCTGTAGTCGAATTATCACGTAGAATGTCTTTACAGATTGATACGAATTACAATTTAGAACAGATCTATTTAAATATACCCGTACTTCTTTCTGGGTCAGACACTAGTAGTACTAGTAGTAGTAGTAGTAGTAGTAGTAGTAATAATAATAATAATAATGTCAGCTACATAACCCTCCAATTTATCAACAATCAAATTCTGTTAACTTGTAGTCTCTTGAGGTTTCAAGTTGAAACGTGAAGTTAACTCGTAAAACAAACAAATTCAAAAGACGATGATAATAATAATAATAATAATAATAATAATAATAATAATAATAATAATAATAATAATAATCTGAGAATGTGACTCAGCTGAACACAGGATTCAAAATGCTAGCTTAAAATGAATATAAAATGTGCCATGATAAAGTATGCCTTTATGTACACTGGTTATTTTGTCGAAAGTATGAATACCAAGTTGCAGAAAATTGGTATGCACACGTGCCTTGCAGAACAAGAAGAGAAGAAATTGAAAATCCATCCTATTCTGGGACTATGATTTTTAGACAGACTGAATGTTACACCATGGCCGCCCGGAGATTATTGTGCTAAATAAAAGCAGGAAAAACTCATATTATTAATGTTGCCACACCAAATGGTGCAAATGGAGCAAAGAAGTTGATTGAGAAAATGACAAACAACTCTGATCAAAATATTGAGATAGCATGAATGTTTTGAATGCAAGAAGGTAATGTTCAGGGAATCCAAGTGGCAATTGGCGCATTGGGATCAATCTCATGAAAATTACGAAACTTCCTTGATCAGTTGGGGATACGATACTAGCTTGGAGTGAGGTCCTTATTTTGACTTGATAGCTAAATTAATGAATCTGGTGTATTCAAAAACTTACACTGTGTGACAAAACATAATAATAACACATAAGTCATGGTGGCACAGCTTTTAATCTTAATTGCGTAGAGATGTTAACAGGTACATTTCTTGGTGAATCGCTACACTAAATATCCCGTTAAGTCGCACGGGTGTACTGCTCATTTGCCTGACCATAACTAGTTGGGTATGGTCTCTTGAGGATGATAAACTATCCGAGAATTTTGGAAGTGCATTATATATCGGGGGCGGGCGAGAGGTATTTTTCTTTAAAGTTGAAGGAGCAGGCAGGTGGATTGATGGATTGGAAGTCAAATATTGATACTTGATCGCTTCCGCAGTCGGCACTTTGGTAGGTTTTGCAGTGAACTATTGCATTACTGAATCTTTTGTTGAGGTTATTGATGTGGATGCCAAAGTTGGGCCCACAGAAATAAATCACGGAACACGGATTATATGTAAGAAGGATATATTAACAGCAGGTTACAGAGATAGAGTAAGCAGAGCTTACTATAAGTTAGTGTCCAACACTGGTAGTCATACGAGACTCTCTGTGTCACTCTCTATCACTCTCTCTAGAGTGTTATGTCGCCTACTTAATATAGGCCTGGAAGAGTCTATGGTGTAGGTAGTTTCCGGTCTCACAATACCCCACTTCCAAAGAGTTTTCTTTTTGAAAAGGAGAGAAAAAATAAAACTGTTAATACTTTTTCCTCTTGGGATTTACGTCGAGCGGTTGAGTAAATTTCCTTTTCCTTCCTGAGCGTCGCACTTCAGGAGAGACTTGGGGCAAGTCGAGATCGAAATGATCGAAAATTACGTCGATCGGCTCTTCACAGGTATTTTGTAGTGATTCCTTCAAACGGCATTTTCTGATTTGGTTCCAATGGCGTTTGTGAATGTTTCTCAGTCCTTGGACCATATATACCAGTTCGCCAATTCTCTGCTTTTTGGTGCCTACTTCCCAGAATGTCATATTGTTCTTGTACGCCTTGAAAAAGACCCTATCGCCAGGATTGAAATATTTCCTATGAGGCGATACGGTTTGTTTTTTTTAACTTTGCTTTATAAGTTTGTCGAAGTCAGACTTGATTTTTCTTGCGAACATTGTTTCTGCAGGCGAGCTTCCCATAGGCGTGTTCGGATTAGGGGTTATCCGATACACCTGCAGAAATTGTTGAGATGCTCTATCTGTCGGTGTGCCTAGTGCCTTTCTTAAAGCCCTTTTTAAAGTGTCCACGAAGCCATTTGACCTAGGGTGGTACTGAGGCGTTGTAACGTGGTCCACCTGATATGCCTTGCAGAAGTCTCTAAATTCACTTGATGTGAATTGAGTGCCATTATCAGTAACTATACAATCTACGACGCCAAAACGCGCGAATAGCTCGTGTAGAAATCCGATCGTGCAGTTTGTGGTTGGTCTTTTACATTGTAGGACCTCAGGCCATTTTGAGTGGCTATCCACAACAATGAGATAGTACATGTTGTTCATAGGCCCTGCAAAATCCACATGAATTCTTTGCCAAGGATGATCTGTTTTGGGCCATGGTTTGCACGTCGTGTTTGGAGCTTTTGCTGCAAGCGCGCATCTTTTGCATGATTCTATCATGTCTGCTCTGTCCTTGTCCATGTTTGGTCAATAAACGTAGCAGCGCATGAAGCTTTTCGTACGGCTCTTCCCCGGATGTCCCATGTGAAAATCCCTGAGGATTTTTCTTTGTAGGCTGTTTGTAATCACTACTAGTAGGACATCATCGCAGAGGGAGAAAACTTCAGGCACTATGGGGTCTTTGTTTCGAATTTTGCTTTTTATGGATTGAATGAATTCATCCTCTCGAGACTCCCTTTTTATGTCGGCCAAAGTAACTGGGAGCTCTCTTATGGTACTCGCGATCACGTTTTTGATTTCACAATTTGTCCTTATAGTAGCAATGACGGAGTCTTCAAAGACTTCTGTATTTTTTGGAATGAGTCGTAATAAACTGTCTGCATGGCAAATATTTTTGGTTGTTAGGAACTCTATCTTGAAATTATAGTTTAAGAGAATCGTTCCCCAACGAAGTAGTCTATTTGCAGTATAGACTGGCAGACTTTTTTTTAGATCCAAAAATTGTAATCAGAGGTTTATGATCTGTCTGCACTATGAACCGTCTACCATGTAGATATCTGTGAAACTTTGTCACAGCGAATATTACCCCTAGAGCCTCTTTCTCTATTTGAGAATATTGTTTCTCAGCTGGAAGTAGAGATCTTGATGCGTGAGCCACAGCTTTTCGCGAACCATCTGGCAGTTTATGTAATATGCAAGCGCCTATGCCGTACGAGATTGCATCACTTGCGACTATGATGTCGAGACTAGGGTCGAAATGTGTGAGGGAGAGGTCTGAAGTAAGAGTTTTCTTGATCTTCTCGAATGCGTCTTGGCATTCCGGGGTCCATGACCATGGTTTGTCCTTTTTTAAAAGTTGGTTTAGAGGCCCTCTCAAATTTTGCATGTTCTTAATGAACCATTGGTAAAAGTTAGCTAGGCCGAGGAAACTTTGTAACGCCTGAACGTTATCTGGGGCCGGCATGATTCTGATCGCGTTGGCTCTTTCTGGATCCGGCCGACGACCATCTTTATTTATGATGTGTCCTAAGTATTTAATCTCTGACAAGAAAAAGTCACACTTTGCCTCCTTAACCTTAAATCCGTATTCTTGTATCTTTTCGAATACGTTTATTATATGGTTCCGGTGCTCTGCCATAGTTTTACTCTTAACCAGTTTATCATCCAAATAGGCTGTTGCGTAGTCAAGATCGCCCAGCATGGCGTCCATGACCTGCTGGAAAATTGCAGGCGCAACCTTTACTCCAAAAGCCAACCTGTTGTATTTGTACAACCCTCTATGGGTGTTTATGCAGAGCAATTTGGAACTTTGTTCTTCCACCTCTATCTGAAGGTATGCGCCCGAGAGGTCGATTTCAGAAAACATTTTTCCACCATTGAGTTTATTGAAAATTACTTCAGGGCTTGGGAGAGGATAGTGGTGATCTTGCAAGGCATCGTTTAACCCTGTGGAAAAATCTGCGCAAACTCGTATTTGATTGGACTTCTTTTTTACGTAGACCGTAGGTGCTGCCCACTCGCTGAAATCTGTTTTTGACAGAATACCTGTCTAATACAGTCTAACTCTTTATTGATTTGCTCTAGAGCAACGAAAGTGACATTCCGTTTCTTTTTGAATACCGGTTGTGAACCGTCCTTCACCTTGAACTTAGCTTTCATTTTAGTACATTTCCCAAGGCCGCCAGAAAAAAACCTGAGTTCCTGTTTTAGATTTACCAAATTGGACGTTGTACTTTGTATCTTGCGACAAAATGTACTCATTGGGCAATCCCAAAGATTGAATTTTTCTATCCAATCAGTTCCAAATAAGTTGTCTGAAGTTTTTAATACGTAGGCTTTGGGCTTTTTGGTAACTCCATTTAGTGTTACTGTAAGTATTACCTCGCCTAAAATGTTAATATTTTCGCCAGTTACGGATTTTGCTGTTTTATCCGTTTTTAATAAGGTCGGCTTGTTCAATTTTCGCCAAGTACGCCAGTTAATGGTTGAAATATCAGAACCCAAGTCAAGTAGGAATTTAATGGACTTATTGAAAATATCCACTGTTACATATTTTCTTAAATTCCGATCAACAATATTGTCAGATTGAGCTTGCCTAATTTTATTTTTGGGTTTTCTCGTTCTGTTGGCGTATCAGCACGAAGTTAAAGTATGCCCACTTTTATTGCAATTTTTGCAATATTTTTTTGTACTTAACTGGACAGAATTTCATCCAATGCCATTTACCACAATGGTATCATTGTCCGGGCGATTTCTTTAACCTATTTGAGTTTTTGTTACTGCGTAATTTAGGACATGAGATTTGCCTTTTGTCTTTTTGAGGGGAATAGGAGGTAGACTTACTTCTGATTTTATTAATCTGAGTCACACCTGATTACTCGATAGTGTTTGAGTCAGGCTTTACAGATATTACTCTTTGATAGTCGTCTGCCAGTTTTTGGAGAGTCAATCCTTGTTCGTTCTGAAGCTTAGTCAGTACCCGTCGTCTGACTTCGGCGTCTTCTGCAGATACTAGACCTTGTGCGAAAATTAAGCACTTAAAATCATCGGCAGTCAGTTCAGCTAGTTTAAAATCATTACATAGCTTGTTCACCGATGCTGAAAACGTTAGAAAATCTTGCTGGTTGTCTTTGACTGTGTTCAGGCATTTCCAACGTTTGTGGGACAAGGTTGTGTTAGGCCCGAATAATTCCGATAGGAGCTTAATCGCCTCTGAAAAATCCATGTCAGTCGTTTTCTTGGGTAGTATGAAGTCTACGAACCTACTATGTTCTGTAGTTCCCAGTTTTCTCAATAGTAGACGTATCTTTTTTTTACTGAGCCATTGTTCAGTCTACGTTGAAAATATCTTAGTAGCGCCTGTAAAAAGACTGGAACGTTTTGTCTTCCTCTGGTACGTATTCAAAGGTTTCCATTGAATTGTAGATTATACTCTGGGAGAATATTGTATATTTTCAGAGTTTGAGCCTTTTAATGAATATTTTTTTAATGTGTATTTTTTGATTACTGTCGCTATTGATATAGTGAGAACGAAATTCTCGAATCTTTTCTGTCGCCACTGTTGTAGGTCTGGCAAGGTATTGCAGTTTTCCGACATGAATGCGTTTCTAGAATTCTTCGTCGATCCAGATGTGGGATTGGTAAGGTATTTAGGTTTCGCCGTGAGTGAGTTTCTAGAATCTTCGTTGCCACTGATGTGGGTGCCAAAGTTGGGCCCACAGAAGTAAAACACTGGTAGTCGTACGAGACTCTCTGTGTCACTCTCTATCACTCTCTCTAAAGTGCTATGTCGCCTACTTAATATAGGCCTGGAAGAGTCTATTGTGTAGGTAGTTTCCAGTCTCACAATAGTTATGTAGTCAATTTGGTTTTTACTTTCTCTTCCTGGGGTTCTCCATATCCATAATCTTCTCGGGCGTTCTTGGAACCATGTATAGGATATTACCTGGTCATTGGCTGTGCACCATTGGATCCATTTTTCTCCACGTTCTTTGCGGGTTCCTTGTTTACTTAGTCGTTCTGGTTTCCCATGGTAATTATGACTTCTTGCGATTTGCAATGAGACTTGGCATTGTCTAGCAGGGAATACCTTCTGTTGGAGGTTTTGTAACTTCTTTTCCTTGTCTGTTATCAGAACTGTGCTATTTGCGTATCTTATGTTGTTAAGATTGTGGCCGCCATTGATAAATTTTTGAATGTTTGATTCCTAGTTCTCTCAGAATTTCCTCGCTGTATAGGTTAAATACGTCTGGTTAGAAGACACATCCCTGCCTTACGCCCGTTGTAATTTTTGTTTATCTGCTGAATTCATTCTCTATCCGCGTGCAGGCCGTTTGCTGCCAATATAGGTTCTTGATTATTATAATTATCTTTCCTGTATGTCAAGGTTGCTGAGCAGTTCCAGCAGATCGTTGTGACGTACTTTGTTGAACGCCTAAAACATAGGTGCTTGTCCTTCTGCATTCGTATTCCTCTTTCTGATAATATTCCGAGCATGAATATTGCGTTCCTTGTTCCGGTGTCTTTAACAAACCTGAAGTGTTCTTGTGCTATCTCTGTCATGATTCTACTGAATTTTCTTTCTTTTCTAATAATTTCTAATAATTCCATCATTTGATTTTATGCAACCTGTTGACAGGTATATCTTCTGTCCTGTTCCTTTATTTATTTATACATATCACCTTTGTTGGTGGTACTCAATCTCTCTATTTCTGCATATTTTTGTTTAGTTACTCTTCTTTAGCCTGCCTGCATCCGGTCTTTATTTCATTGTGTGGTTTCCTGTATTCCGTTCCATATCGTGGCAGAGTATTCTGTCTTCTTTGCATCATGTCGAGAATCTTGTCAGTTATCCATTCGTTTTTTGTTCTTCTTCTATTCTCCTTTGGGATGATTGTGTCCCTCGTATCTCCTTTTCACACTGCCCATATGTTTTTCTTCCAGGCATGTTTTTCTTTTTCGCACAATAGTTTGTTGCACTGCAATTTGGGTTAGTCCTTCCTGCGTTAGTCCTTCAGTTTCCGTAGTTTAACTCTTAGTTTACATATAACAGGGCAGTGATCGCTTCCACAGTCGGCACTCGGGTAGGTTTTGCAGTGAACATGCATTTCTAAATCTGTTGTTGATAGTTATTTAGTCAATTTGGTTTTTACTTTCTCCTCCTCGGCTTCTCCATATCCATAATCGTCTCGGGCGTTCTTGGAACCATGTATAGGATATTACCTGGTCATTGGCTGTGCACCATTGGATCCATTTTTCTCCACGTTCTTTGCGGGTTCCTTGTTTAATTAGGCGTTCTGGTCTCCCATGGTAATTATGACTTCTTGCGATTTGCAATGAGACTTGGCATTGTCTAGCAGGGAATAGACAGACTTGATTTATTCTTTCTTACTTTGTGCTTCCATTGCAAAAGTGAGTATATATGGGAGTAATATTGTATGTAAAGTCGTTTAATAGTAACGGTGAAATTAGCCGTTTTCATATAAGAAAACTTTGGTATTCCTTCATGGAACAGTGCTACTGTCGGTCGACATTTACACATACAAAAACGTTGTTCTTTTTTCTTTAAACAGTTTTTCAGGAAATTAGGCTACACGAGTTCATACATGTTCATGCTAATACTGATAGGAATATACTTTACAATATATCGATTAATGTAGTGTTGAAAAATTAAAACCTTGATTATATTATTATTATTTTTGAGTAGGAGGTGTTATAATCGATGTAGAATGTAATTTAGTTTTTTGGTAAAATTATTTGTGCTTTTGCTGTATCTGTCATTAGGGTTGCAGGGATTATCGTATCCTTTAAGATTATTTTAGGATTAATCATAAGTCATATTGAATCATCGATTATGAGAAAACGGTCGTGTAACATTTAATCGTAGTTTAGGCATTTCTACGCAAGCTGGATGACATGCATCGTGTATATATGAAAATCTCGTCCAAACATGCCAATTAAGAACATGACAACATTCATGTGAATATTAAGATAAGCAACATCATATGATGTTGAATAAGCGTACCCTTCGCGCAACCTATCTTGCATTCAATGAAGAATTCATTTTAATCAAACAAGTATTTAATCTGAAATAGGGTCGTGGGTTGGGGCGGATATTTATAATTGTTGAACCAAATTTCCAACTAGATAAAAGTCATGTTGGCCTTGACCATTCACCTTTGAAATACTGGCTTTCACTTGGAATTGAACATCAACTGCTGTTACCGGTGGAAAAATATTCGTTTATCTTTGCCACGGAAGAAATTAAATTGTTCCATAAATTAGTTCATCGCCCAGTTACGTGACTGGCTCCATTCAAGTATTTCTCATAACAACGAGAATTACTTGGCAGCGCCAATTCGCTTTCCTCGTAATATGTGAGAGCTACTACAGAATTACATGTTATCATGCATAATCAATAATTCCTGACATGGTTTTTCCTTTTTCTGAAGCCATTAGTGTGAAGAATTCCATCTATTTTAACCCTAAATTCGAAGATATATTGATAATTTTAAGTTGTTTAATGTCTACCACTGCTGGACGGTGTGACAAAATAGAATATTTAATTAAAGAAGAAAAGATCATTAATAATTAAAATGGTGTATAATCTTGTATTAAGGGGTCATCCCTACCCACGAAGCAGGATAGAATGGGAGATATAAGATTTCAAAAGATTTTTCATGATTTGAATGTTTTTTATTGATATTGCATATCCACAGTTGAAAGATACGACAGAAATGGTTAACAGCACATTATATCAATTGATGGTTGCCATTGGAGTTACAGGTTCGATTCCTGTCATAGAAGAACATATTTTCTACGAAATTTCTCGAACATTCAGACCGGAAAATATAATTACTACTATAATTTTTTTTTAAATATTTGAATAAATTTTACCTATTAAAAGTAACGTATAGACAGAAAATGTATTAAATGATTGTCTGACTTATTCCATTATATATATATATATATATATATATATATATATATATATATATATATATATATATATATATATATATATATATGAGAAAAAGAAGAGATGGAGAAAAATTCTACCCTTCGTAGCAATTACTTTCTAAAAATTGCTCAATACAAAGTAGTGCAATATATTATTATTATTTTATTAGAAGAGATTATAATAAAAAAATTGAAATCGCTACACAATAGCTTTCGTGTTTCAATACTCTGTACTTCTTCAGTCTATTATATGTAACAGGTGATTAAAGGATTTTAAGGAATTTTAAATACAAAATTTAAAGTGGGGTAACATTAGGTCAGAATTTAAAAAAAAATCTTATGGGTATGTTTTGATTAACCAATTAAATGTTAGATTTACGCTAAATAGAAAAGTAAGCTTAGTGGATGGAGGTGGGCCAGTTATTTTTTTATGTCATGATGAACCGGAACATAGACAGGCCTTCATTGACGATTGTGGAAAATATGTCAGCGATAGATGCATACTGATATTTTTTTTAAGTTAGTGTTGACTATTTTTTTAAATTGTTTTGAGAAATAAGTCCTGACTCACTTAGAAAGCGGAAACAAAAAAAAACAAGGTTTTATGGAGGAAAATAAAAGCCATCATTCTTGACGATCTTCTGTCATCAATTAACCGGCATCCGATTCTGTCCCAGATACCCATCCGCTGGCTCTGAGTAATAATAATAATAATAATAATAATAATAATAATAATAATAATAATCATAACACAAACTGTAAGCAAGCTCCCTTGACTACATATAAATTATTGAATCGTTGGTCGCAGAGGAAGTGTGCCACTGAGCAGAATATACCATAGTCATTAGGAGCAGCACTTGGACTGAATGGTGGATGTAGAATTATGCCAACACCGTCTATCTGTTTGAACTTTCCGTCAGTCAACCTGGGAGTATGTGGCCAAGCATTGTCTTACTGAAACAAATCCCGATCTCGATTGACCAAAACAGGATACTCATTCTTTAGTTTGTCGTACACGCGGTCTAGCTGGTGGAAATACAGTTTAGACTTGATGGCGCGTCCGTGTGCAACAAACTTAAAATGCAGATCTCCTTGGAAATTCCACCAAATAGACATCAAGATTTGTTTTTCCTTTCCACTTCCTAAGTGAATCAGGACTTTCTGAGCAACCTAGTTGTTAAATAATCGGAACACTAAAATAGAAAGCCCCTAATTTCAGTACTATTTTTCTGCCATTGCGCAGATACGCACCTTCATGCTGTTGCTGATCTTAATATTAAGTTTATAATTTGAAAAGGAAAATGACAAATGAAGCAAAACCTAAATGCAATTATTTTCTTTTGAAATATTTGTTTCGTAAGTCTTCTACAGAATAAATTCTTGGGAGAATTTGAAATAGAAGGTTACTTAAAGTATCGAAGAAAAAAATCAAAACTAATATCAAATGAAAAAGCTACCGGGAGACAACCAGAAAAGCAAAGTCAAAAACAGACGACAAGAGATTTAACTTAAATAAAAAGAATAAAAATTAAAACCCTCAATCATTTGAAAATAACTCCGAAATAATATAAGAAAGCGGTTAACCATAAACAAAACCTCTTTGTATTCGATAATACGACAAATCCCAAGACAAATGGTGCGATGGTTTTTATAGGTTTATTGCTTCAGTTAGAGGGTTTTGTTTATCGAACAGATTATGAGATAAGTTTTGTTCAGCTAGATCAAGTTTGGATGCGTCCACAAACTTCATTGTTGCCATTTCGTAACAAACAAAAACAATTTATCAGTAAAGTGATCACTACCATTGACACATTTGTATATGCAGCCTCCAGACTTGGGCATAAATATTAATAGGTTAAGATCGCATTGCTGGTGTTAATCAACATAGACAAGTTTGTTTGTTTTTTTTTATTACTGTTTTAGGTCGGCATCAGATTTGACTTTATTTCTGTACTTGCAAGTTCAACACTTGGACTTAAAGATATAAATAGTTATTTGTTTCTAAGTGTATTTATAAGATATATTTGCTACAAAATGTTTCTTTAGCGGGGAAAAAAAGAAAGCAAGACGAGAAGACAGAAATAAATGCATGGAACACTTAGTCTATTATTTGTAAAATATTTTGCGTAAGTGGATTCTGTGCTAGTGAAAATGACCAGCGATCATGGTAGCATCTATGTACAATGAAGTGGTAATTGAAAGGGTAATGGTGAGATTGTCTATTTCCATACAGAAAATATTAAGCATTTATTGACCAAACAGTTAGTGTGACTGTCAGTTGAATTTTAAAAATCTTCTTCCCTATGAAAAGAGTTTTTCAAGATAAAAAGTTTTCTCAAGTCCATTATCCATACACGGAGGGATTTGAAAAGGATTACAGTTTATTAATTCCACGTGGTGAATTTATACAATGCATTCAGGATGAGTCTTATCGTTGATTTCATTCCAATTTCAGACCATAGTTTCTATTTTGAAAAGTTTTTATCATTACCACACACACACACACACATATATATGTAAGCAAATATATGGATATAGATCCGACAGTATGAAGAAAAATATACGGAAAAAACAAACAAAAATCCTAATATGCAATTATGCTGTTTTAATGTTAATATAATATCAACGTCGGACGTTTCGGTCTAGTAGACCATCTTCAGGACATATTCATAAAGCATACATTAACATTAGGCTATATTCAATTCAACATGAAAAGACGATGGATATAAGAGTAAGACTAATCAAAATTTCAGTTGTCTGTTTTGATTAGTCTTACTCTTATGTCCATCATCTTTTCATGTTGAATTAAATATCGTTTAATGCTAATTATGTTTTATGAATATGTCCTGAAGATGGTCTACTAGACCGAAACGTCTGACGTTGACATTATATTAACATTAAAACAGCATAATTGCATATTAGGATTTTGTTTGTTTTTTCCGTATATTTTTCTTCATATATATATATATATATATATATATATATATATATATATATATATATTGAATCAGTTGCTTGGTCTGCTGCTAGGAAAGTTGATACACTGTGTCGTGCTAGTTACCTTTTTCTCGACAGAATCTATTTTACATATTTATAAGTCTACCATTCGTCCTTGCTTTGAAAATTACTGACACATCTGATCTGATGCTATACGTTTAGAGATTCCTGATAAGCTAAGGAGGAATCTGCAATGTTATATCATAGATTGTGTTTCGATTTAGGAAGAGATAGAAAACATTATAATAATAATAAGAAAGACATACATTGAATGTAGAAGAGATAATAAACACCTATATTTACCGTCTGCGTACTGCGTACCAGTTCAGTGTGAATAGGAGTAGAGAGATTAGCCTATCGTTCGCTTCACACTCCTCCCCAGTTTTTTTATCAGAAGTAGACGTTTACCCCTTCTGTGACATCCAACTGTTACGTCAAATTGTGACGTCAGCCGATCCCGGGTCTTATCCTGGTCGCGGCGCCAATTGTGATGATCTAACCTTTAAGTGATTCGGATGGGAATCTGGTTAGATTCGATATCAGCCTCGTCGTTCCCAACTCGCTTCCAACGTCTGGTTACCGAAGTAACTACTTTGATCTCCAGTCTGCCTACCCACGTTGTGAATTGATCTTAGGCAGACGAAATCAGTCAGCGTCGGGGCCGTACTGCAAGCTTGAGTTCGAATGAGGGCGGTATCGCACAAGTACGTGCAAAAGAAAATAAAATAATAAATCGAAAATGGTATCAAAAAAGGATAACAATACTTTATATCTGGTTGCTGGATACATAGGACAGCGTCTATCTCCCGACCCGCTATTTGGATTGTGACACGTGGTTTTTAGGCGATTCTTAACATCTTAAGTTGTCTGTTCCCTAATAAACTGGCTCTTGGTGTGTCTTCAGGCGATAGTCATAAAACTTATTTGGTGGTATGGATCTAAGTCGCCCTTCAAAATTAAATTGTCCTGGGATTGAAGATAAGTTCGGAAGTTGCGCGAATCTTGGTCAGCTTCTTAGTAGCGGGGCTTCAGAACTCTCAACTGGAACTCACTCGAACTCAACTGAGAACTAACTCAAAACTGATTTTTGCTCGCTGCGAATTTGCTTATATGGACGCCGATTCAAAACCGGGGGTGGGCTCGTCGGGGTTTGAGGTTCCTTGATAAGTCTAAATCGATAAACCCCTTCTTTTTTTTTCGGTCAGGAAAAATTTATTATTTCCATTTTTGGAAGTCTTCTCTTACTCCCACCTTCTCTTATTCTCATATGGACACCTCACCATCCCCCAGAGGGGCATCAACGGTCCTCCCCACTTCTTCGTAGTAATCCCTCATACCTAAACTCTCTGCGGCTGCCTCCTTGCGTCACATGATCACCTGCGCCTGGCTGGTTAGCATTCAACCAATGGTCGATCAACAGTGTGGGCGTGACCAGGCTAGCCTTGTTCTTTAAAAAAAAATATATTTTGCTCAAAGAAAAAAAAATTATCTTTTTCTTTTCCTTTTCTTTCTTTTGTTTCTCTCTTCTTCTCTGGCCGCCAAGAGGACAATACGACCCGTAGAGTGATAATCTCAATTCTTATCCTAACGTCACGGCATATGGAATTCTTTAATCAGCTTTTCGCCAGCACCAAGAGGCTAGTCAACCAGACACACTCATTCTTCGGCGCCAACGAAATATTGTTTCGCTGTCATATTCAAATTCCAACGCAGCTCAGATGTGTTTTCTCTCAATGACACCTCCCATCGACAAAGACCCAACCTAGAGATGGCTCTCTTTGTGTGTGGTCAACAGATGACCTATTAAATTGTTTGCCACAAAGACACAGCTAATTTTTTTTATCTATCTAAACAAAACAAAAAACAAACTGTGTATCAACCTGGACCTTGTTAGCTTTAGACTTATGACAATGGCCGACAGAACTCCCACCATTGTTTTTGACTATCAAAATAACATTTTCAAATGTCTCTTCTCGTAGGTAACGTTATCTTTAAAATTTCCTCGCAGGGAATTTCACCACTCCTGATAATCTGTTTGCCACAAAGACACAGTTAATTCTTTATCTATTTAAAAAAAAACTATGTATCAACCTGGACTCTAGCCCTACGACAATGGCCGTCAGATTTTTCACCATTTTTTCCGTTATCAAAATAACATTGCCAAATGTCTCTGTCGTGGGTGGCCTCACTTTATCATATAAGTTAAGTCTCGCCTCTCTTTTTCTTTCTTTTCTTTCTCTTTTTCCTTTCCTTCTTTTTCCCTATTTTGCGCCCCTAAATGGTGTCACACTTCTTTTTTGTTTTGGATTGTGTTTCCGATTCCTTACATTGTCTGCTTCAGCTCTGTGCTCCTAACGTCTGCGTCTGATAGCCTAAATTTTATTCAATATTTATTTATTTTTTCTCCTCTACTAACAGGAGTAGATACGTTCGCCTATCGTTCAGTTCACACTCTTCTCCGATCCTTTGTCGTGTTTCTGGTTTCGGATTGGGTTTACGGAACTTTATAAAGTTTGCTTCAACTCTATACACCTAACGCTTTTCCTTTCCTACGTTAATATAACTCCACACAGTAACCCTCTATCCTTGGACTTTGTACTCGGTAAACAGTGTTAAAAAAACAAAAACAAAAGAAAAAAAACAAAAAAAAAACAAACAAAAACAAAAAACAAACAAACAAAAAAACAAAACAAATTGATGACCGCTTGGGAATGACAGGCGCAGTAAGTTTGGATGTGCGGACGGTGTAATAGCACGGAATTGTTAAGAGCTGAGTTCCAATTTCAGCTGTGTTCGTTATATATATTTACGCGAATATCTACTCTGGGAAAAGTATGTATCCACCTCTTCCCCCAGCTATGGGTTAATTAGTAAGACTTGTATCAATAGATCATTGTTATGTAAAAAAAAACCCTTACAATTAAAAATATTTCTGGCTTGAAATAACCTGCAAAGGGTTGATAAACAGTAGAAAATTAATCAATTATCAATCAATCACTTATGATATCCACAATAAATGGCTCAGATCTTTCTATCATTATGTGTAATATCAGGTTTTGTTAATTTTAATTTTTCGTATTATAATTATCAAAGATAATAAATTTAAATTGCAAACTTAAGTACCTTTTCATCGACACCAGGTAAATAATATTAACTAAACTCCCACTTGAATTCTGTATTTAGCTGATAAAAAAGAGACATCCTCTGCAAACAAATGCAGATTTAGAGTTATATTGTCAGTAGTAAATAAGTATTTGTTTCAAAACATAATAATTATTAATTTAACTAATTTTCTTTAAACTTTATTTTGTATAATGACTACTTTCTGTTTGTAAGCTTTTTAATTAGTTTTTTTAAAATTTTCTAACGCTTAACGTCTAGCAGGGTATTATCGATGTTAGATAAAAAATATTCATGAGATCCGCCTACAATTTGCTTCAGGTAACCTACAGCCTTTTTAAGTACTTTGTTTAATATATTATATCATTTTCTTGCTTTTAAAATTTCACAGAACAATGAAATTACTGTAATAAATTTGATAATCTATATATCTATATATATATATATATATATATATATATATATATATATATATATATATTATATATATATATATATATATAAATATATATATATATATATATATATATATATATATATATATATCTGATCAGATTTTAATTAATAAAAGAAATACTATATACAAATATATTTATATATGGGCATAGATAAACAAAAACTCACTTAAAAGACACATACGAGAGATATAACGTTTTCCTAATTTAATGTCGCATGATAAAAAATTAACGTTAAGTTAAAAAAAATTCATGCTGCCATATTGTTTATTTTACGGGTATCTTAAACTTCTCTAGAAACAAGGAAAATAGTATTAAACTGTTACGCGATAACTGTTTTCTTGTACTGCAGTGAGTGCTGAACAATGTCATCAAAGATGGAAAACAGAACTGTGTTTCTATAAAAACGTTCTGAGGATAATATAGATGGAAAATATGAGCAACGACGAGGTTTTTGAGAAAATGAAAACAAAAAGGAAAATTGTACATAACAGGAAGAGACAGATGAAAGTTCTCGAGCACATAATGAGGAAAGAGGGCTTGGTAAATCTGATGCTCACAGAACAGTTGTAGGCCAAGAGAGACAGAGAAAAATAAAGCATAACATACTTAGTGAGCTTGAGTAAATTGATGTCGGAACAAGTTTTAGGTGAAATAACAAAAAGGCAACATTTATTAAGTTACAACGGAACGTCTACGTCCCGAGAAGATTTGATCCATTTCCCAAAATCTGACCCAATTATTTTCTTATAATTCTCTTGGGTCTAACCTATAACTTTTCAACACCTAATATTTTTTGTACAAAAATGTATTTTTATACTTTCATGGGTTTTTTTGGGGTGGGGGTTCAGTATTTGCCCATAGCTGCAACCCGGGCCAATGTGGCTCTGGGAACAAAAGCAATTAAGACGTGGTTCCACGTTCCTTAAAACCACCAATCATCCCATTAGAGTCTTTGTCGAGGAATGTAACTTATCGTCATACTCAAAACACACACGTACTGAAGAAACATGACAATTAGATGTTTAGAAAATAACATTTCGGTGCTATAGAGTTTAGATTTTAAATCGAGCTTTGCTATTATATTTTCTCCCATTACTGTGTTTTTTCTCTCCGTAAATAGGTGTTAAATGACATTATTCAGTGTTCGAATGTGTGCGAAGGTTTTGAATGATATACATTTTTGTACTGAATTTAACTCTGTTGATTTTGAAGATATCTGGAAATACCAAACGATTAAGCCCATAAACACTCCGCCTTACGACCACCAGTCAAACGGCCAGGCAGATTGATTTGTGGACGCATTGAAAAGGCATTAAGTTACACTGGTGAAGAAAAAATGATGAGGAAAGATTTTAATCTATTTCTGCTTCTATTTTTATACAGAACAATCCCGAATCCTGACGCACCAACGGGAGAATCATCCGCAAAAGTGATGTTCGTCAGGAAATTCAGGACGGTATTTGATTGAATTTTATCTGATAAATAAGGGCTTTTCAAGATGTTAAAATGTCGGGGCATTACTTTAATTTAAAAACGAAGAAAATATATACATTACAAATTACAAACCGAGAAGAATAAAATGGCAGAGTGCAGAGATATGGGAAAACCCAAGAAAATGTGACCTATATAAAACAAAACAGAAGACTAGTTGTACAAAAACAGGTCACTCAAACCTGTTTAATAATCGTTGACGTGGAATCACTGAGCAAACAAGCAAAATTAACATATTTTCATACTACAAGGCTAGAGTGTCACCGAATGTAGAGTCTTAATGTTAAAATGGATGATTGAGATACCTAGCATGAATGGAAGAGGAGGTGGTTAAGAAAACAATAGTTTCAAATCAAAGACAGTTTGATGGTTAAATTTGTTTAGCGGTTATTCAATGCCGAAATTTAAGTAATTTAAACACAGTTTTTTAAATATATTTTGAACGCAATTGTATATTTTTAACCACTAGTCTTTTTTCATATAAAAATATATTGCTGGTATTTTTAATATTATAATGTATTTTTTATACTTTCATCGTATTTTTGTTTAGGAGTCTCACTATTTACACATAGCTGGGACCATAACAGGTTCTACCACCCCGGATCAAGGTGGCCCTAGGAACAACAGTAATTACGAGGTGTTTCCGAAGAGAAAGTACAGAGAAACCAGGTTGTGATCTTCGCCAAAATGCCATAGCTATTCTCAGAAAAGGAGTGTGTAGAGAGCCATAATCCTCTATGCCCTGAATTGATATTGCAATTCGCAAACATCAATCGGGTAAAAATATGTTCACGAGAAAGACGTAGTTTTCATTTACAGCATTCTTCATACTATAATTTCCCTAGTTTATAATGAAAATTTCCTAGGATTAAATAGATTCACCCATTGGCCAGTACACACTTTTTCTCCGTCTTTTAGTCTAGAGAGGATTTTTTTTTATAAAAATAGAAACAAAAAGGATATTTTAATAGAATGGTTATGTAATACCCATCTTGCTATATGGCAGTGAATGTTGGACAATTTTCCCGCGGATGAGGACAAAACTACAGGCATCAGAAATGTGATTCTGCAGAAGGATAATGAAAATTTTCTGGACAGAGCACGCAAGCAACAAGGAAATGTTTTTGATTTATTAGGCTGGTGCAAAAATAATGACGTAATAATGCCGTTTTTTGACGTTAAAAAGTACATAAAAAAACGACATTATTACGTCATTATTTTTGCACCAACCTAATAAAAAAAAAAATTCGATTTCATTGATCCTTTTCCTTTCCCAACGGTTCCCGGTCTTTTGAATAGGAGAAAAGGTTTATCTCTTGTTTCTTATTTAGGATTGGTTTTCCGATTCCTTCTAACGTCTACTTCCGCATTATTCTTGCAACGTCTCCGTCTGAACTCTGAAATGTTATTCATTAATTAAATGTTGACCTTTTCATGTCTAGAGTTAGCCGTTATATTTTCTGCATAGCCTTAAGAAATTCCCTTCTTCCACTTCATTACGCTAATAAAATCCCTCTAATTTGCGTGGTTCTTTGACCCTGTATTGGGTGAATATTAGTAAAAAAAAAAAAAAAAAAAAAAAAAAAAAAAGACGAAAAAAGAAAAAGAAAAAAGACAGGTATATAATGATGGCAAGAGAGACAGTTGAAAGCAGCGAGCCACTTACCTGACGAGCTTGTGTGAATGAATCGCGGAACGAGGACTTCAGAAACTGCTCTGACCCACACGAGATAGAAAGTTGTGGAGGGCCATGGCTGCCTATTTCCTGAAGGGACGCGGCAGAGAAAAGCAGTTAATAGAATTAGAAAATAGCAGTTGAATGTATTGGGACATATAATAATTGGATTTAATATGATATATAGAAGACAAGGATTGCAAGTTCGTGTATAATGACCGGGCATCTCGGCTTCAGCCACTTTCCATCGCCTAATGTAGCTTTCCTCTGCCTTTTCTATATTTTCATCGTAATTGTTCTGACAATGTCATTTTTATTCCCAATCCCCACAAACAAATCGTAAATATGGGGACTTGTTAGGACTACACAGAGACTCTGAGGTGTTGTCGTAGCTGTAATAAGAATGGTAAGTAAGAATGTATTTTAGTTTGTTTTAGTACAAGGAATATTGTTTGGGTTGGTGTTTGTGGCTAGCTAAGTATAAGATTGAAGATCAGCCTTCCGCTATACCCCTATATTGGTGTTGTGTCAGATTTGTGTATTTTACACAACATAAATATTAGTTTCCTCTATATACTTTATGAATTCAAGCGCAGTACTAGATTGGCGGCAAGGTCTCATCATTTTACAGTTGAACCGTAAGTTCTATGCAAACATCTAGCGCACTTCTCGTTTGGAGAATTCTCTTCCGGCTTATTGCTTTCCAGTAAATGTAATCGTCCTTATTCTAAATAACATTTTTTTTCTTTTATTCTCTCTTCTTAATAGTATTTTTCTTTTTTCCCACACGCTCTAACATTCAGTAAACCTTTGCATCTTAGTGGTGCTATTACCTTGCTTGGGGTGAAATGATTATAAAAAAAAAAAACAAGAAAAAACTAGACGGCATGACACTAACGGTGAAGCATAGTGAGGAGACGAATTTTATTTAAAACTAAAAAGGAGAGGGACTTGTGAAGAGCCATGATCGTCGAGGTCCTGAAGGGATACAGCGCATAAAAAACACATTGTTTGTTCCGACATCTATTTCATTTAGAAGGTTTTAAAAAGAGATCCTGAAGTTTGTATGCAACCCAGATGTATTTTTTATACGTCATCCGCTGAAAACACGAAAGAAAAATAACGTGAATTTTTATTTTCTATTTTTACAAAAAAGAGAGAGTAATAAATAAAATCTATCCTGCATGTTTTTTTTTTTTGAAAAACTGAAACAAAGTTAATGATTTCGCACAATCAGCAGTAGCCACAATCAACCTCGATCTATAAAAGGCAGGATGTGTGCGAGTGCCTGTATGTGTGTGTGTGTGTGTGTGTGTGTGTGTGTGTGTATAACGGATGCAGGGCCGCAATTTTCGACGGATTTGCACCAAAATTTACATGCACATTCTCCAAGCGGGAAAGCCAAGACTGACTTTGCATTTCCCAACTCCTATCGATAGTGGAAATAATCGATTTTTTTTATGCTTCTACGGAACTTTTCATGTAGTTTGCGCCCATTTTGTACTGGCCAGGGTGAGAGCCAATAGCTGGCTGCCACGAATAGGCAGGAAGATTCTATTGGCCAGTGTGAGAACCAACAGCTGACTGACACGAATTTAAACTAGCATGCTAGCATGCAAAAAAAAAATCGATAGCTGCATTCGTCACCAGTGGGAAAAATTTTAATCTGCATGACACTTTACTCCAATTGGCTCATTCACTTGCTTAAACTCAACGTTGATTCTGATTCTGCAGAACTGGGTTGGGTGTGAAAAAGTATTTGTTAACATTCTTTTTTCATTCGGTTTTTCCAGTTACGAGTCCTTTTTTTAAAGGTGATCGTTTCGTGTTCATTTTGTTTAGTTCTGTTTTCGTAACATATTTAATGTTTAGTATAGAGCTTAGAAAAAAATGAGTGTGATATAGGCAAGAAATAAGGCATGTAGCAACATCAGCACAGCAAAGGGCAGTCCTTTAAAGGCAAGGAAGGGCAAAAATATTTTAAGTCAAGGGATAGCGATTGCTGTATGAGTCGTACGACTTTTGAATCAAGCACGGGCAACGCCGGACCATGCTGCTAGTATAGAATAAAGAAGGAATTTGCAACACTCATGTATATATGTGTCTGAGTAAGCACATATCTGTATATAACGCACATTTAACATAGATATAGATGTATGTATATATCTACATGCGCGTACATTTATGCAAATCAGGAAAAGAGAAAAATCTGTTATTTCAGGTCCAGAAAATCCGAGATATACAAAACCTCAGATGTGAAATCTAAGTCAGCTTCTAAGTGGCATTAGGGCATCATATGTGAATTCAGTCAGCAATTGAATCTTGCAGTAAAATTCTGTACTTGAATATTTGATGAACCAAGGCCTCTTAAACGACAAATTACATACACAGGCACAATAATACTTTCTACCAAACATAAAAACGCACACACACAAGAAACATAGAGTCGAGTTTTTTTTTATTTTTTATTTTTTACTAATTTACACATTATATGAATATATATATATATATATATATATATATATATATATATATATATATATATATATATATATATATATATATATATATACAAATGTAAAAGAACGAAGAATAAAATTCCAACGTTCAAAACATTAATTTAATATAGGTTCAATACATGTATAGACCAATAAATATATATACAGATACATTAGACCAAGTAAGTTACTCTTACAAAACTGTACATTTTATTTCGACGTTTAATGAACAACGTCTCATCAGATGGGACGTTTATTAAACGTCGAAACAAAATGTACAATTTTTTGTCGTAACTTACATGTTCTTATGTAACAATATATATATATATATATATATATATATGTATATATATGTAAGAATAAAACCGAAAAAAGAAAAACTATTCTTAGCCGATGCGTTTCATCATCGGAGGGACTTCATCAAAGAAATGTAGGATTTATTTGGCCGCACGTCTTTATATACAAAACGAGTATGTTATGGGTTTATCAGGGCTTTTAAATTTGAGAACTTTCATGAATATCCATCAGGTGGTTGAAAGGCCAGCCAAAGTATATGGAAGACACTATGTGCCATAATTCAAATTTAGCAAAAAGTAAGAGATTTTCAAGATTAATTTTTTGTTTTTGGAATGAATATTGTTTGTAATATGATTAGATTTTTATGGCATGAGATGGATGTATGGGACATGGATCTTCAAAAACGACTTGATGAATCTAACCGCTTTCTTTTGATTTTCAACATAATTGTGGTCGTGTTTGTTGGCTTGAAAAAGTAATAATTCTTTCATGTAAGGTGAGATTGGGAAAAAATCGGGCTGTAGATTTATATTCTGATAAGAATCGATAGCGGCACTCTCAAAAATTTTTCTTTTGAGTAACTTACTTTCTCTTTTAATGGGCGTGCCATTTTTCAGATCAAAATTGTGGTCGAATTTATTTCTGTGTATGACTAGTGCATTACATAAATTGTCATGTATAAGTTGCCTTTTGTGTTCATAAATATATTTCATTTAAATTTCTGCTTTTTCCCCAATATAATATATATATATATATATATATATATATATATATATATATATATATATATATATATATATATATTCACTTAAAACTATATTTTGAGTAGACGCTCAGTATTTATATTATTTTCGTCTACAGTCCTGAATATTGGAAAAATTCTATTAAAGAGAGTACGCACTCACCGGCAGGACTGGAATTTGCATAACTTCTTGGCAGAGGAAAACCGTCGTTAGATCGTACGTGCCTCAATAGACTCTGTTCCGCAGACGCTTTGCCGATCAAGCAAGGTTCGGACAATGAGAGATTACTCGAATTTATTATAATTATTATTAACAAAGTAATTCTCTAAATTAGTAATTAATTTTATTAATCTGACAGATTTTATCACTTTAGACATTGGATACACAGATTTGAGTCGAAGCTTCATTTATTTAGCAAACTGTATACAAGTATTTTCACGGCATCTGTTCCGACGAACATCTTTCGCTGATTCCAAGACTGCATGAATTTAAGCGAGCTACTAGGCGAAACGGCTAAATTTAACCGTCTCTTCTACTCAAACAGCTTCTTTTCTCTCACTTCCCGTCTGTGGAACTCCCTTCTCCTTACTTGCTTCCCCGATTACTATAATCTTAAAATATTCAAATGTAATGTCAATCGACATCTGATACCTTGATTTTATTTCCCGTCCTTCTCTATTTCTTTTCCCCCAAACACGCCTCTTTACTCTTGTTCTCAATCCTCTGTAACCCCTTGCTTGCTAGTCATTTGGGGTGAATTACTTTAAAAAATACTTATTATGTTCATATAATTTTTTTTAATATGATTTCTTTGATTTTTATAAATGTACGTCCATGTACACGTCACTAATTGCGAAGTGCCGAGCAGACCGAACTACTTTTGAGCATTGGTCTCACATGGGTCTCTTAAATTAAACTTGGATTTACACCACATATGTTACTACGAGACAGCGATCGAATAATCTTAATCCCTTGAATGGCGTCATAAAATCTAGACGCCCTAATCTTTCCCAATTGACCTTCATTAGAGGTCAAACATGTCGAATTTTGTGTAACATACATTAGCTTCACACATCATCTAGTTGAAATAACGTTTGTTATAGGCAATTTTCATTTTTTTATTTTAAATAAACAAAAACTAATGAAATTTATTGATATGTACGTGGTTGCTCAGTTCTTTAATGACAAGTATTTTAATATCTCTAATTCTTTTTCTAATTTGTGCTGATTATCATTTCTTTTCAGGTTAAAACACATCACGCAAACTTAAATATAATCGTCGCTGTAAAGGCAGATAGTGCTTTAGAGATTGATCGCTTACTGAAAGGTTGTTTGTTGTCAAAGTTTGCAAAGTGCTTGAAGTCACTGAAGGTTGAAGACAAACGCAAAACTCTTGCTAAATGTCCTAATAACATAAAAAAAACCCAGAAACATTTAAATTTGTATGAAAAGAGCCGAAACATTATCGATAAGAAACCCAGAAAGTCAATTAAAACCATTGCTAAGGAGTTAAAAGTTTCAAGACACACTACCGCAATAATTGTGCATGAGGACCTTCGATAAAATCTTTATGTGCTGTGGGAAGGCCAATTCATCTCTGCAAAGGCAAAAGATAACCATGTGATCCTAAAAAAAAAGTGCTTGTTGAGCAAGCTGAAACATCAAGAGCCTAGAATGATTTGTTTCTCTATGATGAATAAAACTTTGATCAGGACCAACAAGTCAACCGAAGGAACGACAGATGGTTACACAAAATTGAAATTTGTCACAATAGCGTCTAGCATTCTTTTAATATATTTCCCCCCAAAATAAATTCACAGAACAAACTCAGACTATTTAACATTTATTTATTCACACTTTAATTAATTATTATTTTTAATTATCTTGTGCTACGGGCTAATTAAAAATAATCATAGAACATGGAGTTCGAAAATTGTCTTATCTCTAACTTTAAGTTACCTTGCTAGACACTCGGCACCTTTCACCATATTAATCCTTCTTGGCATTTTGCGGGAAGGAGGATAACAATACCCGCCTTACGGAAATATTCGATTCGTAGCCGCTGTTTCGCAAGTCACCTTTACGCAGTCGCCGTTTCGCAGTCACCGTTTCGCAGTCGCCGTTTCGCAATCGCGATTATATAAAGAAAAAATGCGACTTTTTGTATTTTTATAATGATCGAAATTCCCATGCATTGAATATAATTTGTAAGATATGTATATATTGCGTTTATTTTGTTGTATAAATAAATATTCAATTTTTTTATGATAACTTTTTAATTATTATTTTTTACGTTATAACCTTTTTCATCATTTAGTCCTAAATATACTATGATATTATACGATTTCATATTACTAAATTATGATTTCTTTTAATTATATATATAGTGTTAAATTATCTATACTGGTAAATTTAGATCAGGGAAAATTGTATCATAATTGTAAAATCGAGTGTCTAAAAGAAAAGTACCCGGATTCTAAAACATTTAAAATCTTTCATAGGTTAATAATTACTAAATACTATTAATTAATTTTTAAAATAATTTTATTTAAATTGCATGTGATTTGATATAATATATTTCAAGTCTAATTTTTAATCTAATTTATTTAATACTTATAAAATTTAATCAATTTTCTAAATAAAAATATTAGGAAAAAATATAATTTTGGAATAGATAATTACCCGAAAATATTTTGCTAATGAAATTATTTATAAGAAGATTATATAAATTTTATTTTTATTTTTTGACACAGTCGTGCGCCTGGGAAATGTTCCTAAGCCTCTTCCTGAAAGCGACCATTCTTTGAATACACTTTCGAGTGCGAAATGATTATTGTGAAATGGCAGCTTCGAAGTTTTCCTACCCTTATTTCATACCACCAACTTTGAGTTAGTTAATATACAGTGTAACCCGGATATAAGAGAGTTGTCGGGACCGGAGAAGAATTCTCTTATACCCGAGTTTCTCTTATATCCGGGTTTGGTCTATTTTGTTTAGGTAAGTATGGCTCTAATTTGGGACCAGAGAAATTTTCTCTTATATCCGGGTTACACTGTACATCAATTAGTAGTAATGATTTTAACCTTATTGTGATGAGAACGGCTAATATTATTAAACGCAAAACTAATATTGCATTAAAACAGTACATTACATTCAATATTATTAAAAGAGGAATTGAGATGCTTTTAATTGAAACAAAATCAACGCCATAACAGCTATATAAAGCCAAGAAAATGTAAACAGCAAACGTAGCATGTGTGGAAATAAAATCAGCTATTTAGAAAGTTAGCCTAGATTGAATAAAAGAATAGGGAATTCTTAGTAGGGAATGTGATCCAGTAAGAACTGTGCAAGCGACCTCACATCAAATACCAATTTTACATGTGCTGAGCCATGGCATGTAGAATGACTTTTCTTTATGACTTGAAGAAGATTGTAGACTGATTGATTTGTATTCTAGGGTTTATTAATCCTTTGTAGGTTATTTAAAGCCAGAAAATATTTTTAGATTATATGAATTTATTTTGGTGGCAATAATGGATTAGTGATACACGCCATAAAAAATAAATCCATAACTGGTGGAAAAAGAGGTGGATTCATAGCTTTCCCAAGGGTATTTGCGCGTAATGAATATAACGAACCCAACGGGAATTGGAACTCGGCTTTCCGATTAACAATTCCGAGCCATTATTCATTACACCACTCGCATTCTAAGTTTCAAACAACTGGTATTCCCATGCAGTCACTCTCTTCGGTACTGACCCGGTTTGTCCGGTGTTTCAACGTGACGTGAGCGTAAACTGACTTAGAGATTCAAATGGTACTCCCAATCCAGACCAGAAATAATAGTTGAAAATAAGAAGAAAATCATATATCAGCTCTGGCAGACCACAGTTTAAATGTAAAGCAAGTGAAAGTTCGTATTCATATCCCGACCTTGCTAGGGAACTTTTTGTGAAATGTGATGATAGAATAGTTTTAACAATTGTTATCTGAACGCTGAGAAAGGTTTCAAAGAGACTAGAAAAAATTCTGAGATCGTGGGAGAGGTATTGAGAGCGTTGAACCGTCAGCGCTGCTAAAATCCTCTAGAATACCGAGGTGTTTCTGAATATCGAGGAGTCATGCTATCACTCCGATGATAAGAAACATATTTGAAAACCCGAGTTGAAAACCCGAGTTGAAAACCCGAGTTGAAAACCCGAGTTGAAATCTATTATTGACAACTAAGGACATATTAAACTAAAACAACACTTTAAAAGTATTATTTACACTATTTTTTTTTATATTCGGACTATTGACCTCATCATAGATTTTTTTTTTATGGCAACGTTTCGGCCGCTGTGCCGTCCGGCTTTCTTCAGGTTTATATCAATCTGTGTTACCCACAATGAATTCTGAACTAAACCCTTTATTTAATATTGTTCCACTACTCATGTCTAAAGATATCGTCCAGTTCTTATTATATTTAGCACTGTTCAGTTATTACTCGCCTGTTTCCTCTGCATGCAAGCAAACAGTGCTCAGCCCAGGGATTTGAACTCACTGCCACTATGTCACCAAATTCACAAACCAACGCTTTTACCTATTGTCCCCTAGGGCAATTGCTGGAGTAATCTAAGAGCTTAAACAATAGCCCGAATATAAAGAGTGTAAATAGAAATAACTTCACATCCCAGAAAAAATTGCACCATGTAACTCAGTAGTACCTGTCACGTGGCCCTACTCATCAGCAACTAAACAATACCCCAAATAAGGTCTTCTAATGAGGAGAATATTTAGACACCCAGAAGGATTAAGAGACGACAGAACTTTTTTTTATCAATGTATTAGGTTGGTTCACCACCCTAATAGTAGACTAGGTCCCATATTTATGCATGCAGCCAATGTAGTGATGACGCAGCATTGCTGAGCGGATGTCTTTCTAGAGTGAAGTCAATAAGCAGGACGGAAGGTTACCGCCATGGAGTCAAGGGCCACATGTTAGTGGCCAATGTGAACTTTCAAGTTGGATGACATCTACTGTAGTTTGATGTGGAGATCGATGCGTTCCACTAGGTATATTGGCCAGGACACGCTACGCATGAAGGATCAGCTTTCAAACGAGATACGTGGTGAGAACTGGTCAGTTACTCAGCTACGCAGCGACATTGCAAGTACAGTCGGCCATGAGACGAATGATGACAATAATATATCTTCTAACTTATTTCACATCATCAAATTTTCCTTAAAATCTAGATGAAGGATTTACGGGAAATACCTCATAAATTTTGTTCTAGTCCGACACAAATGTTTAAGAAAAATAGAAACTATAAGAAAACTGGTATTTTAATTTAGAAGGTGTTGGCTGAAATTTCTTGGACATATAATGCCGAAAGTAAGCTTGGAGAATCTAACACTCACAGGACATATTAAGTCAATCGAAACAGAAGAAACAGTATGAAATCTGCTTAATGTGTTTAAATGAATGGATGAAAGAAAAAAAGCACAGAGTAATACTAAATTGTCAGAGCAACAAAAGATAGGAAGCTGCCAATTTAGTGAAAGGATTTAGCCTATAAAAGAAAATTTTAATAGGTTTATTCTAATTTTTTTTTATTTAAGAAATTACTTTCTCCTTTACGTACTTGAGCTCAGAAACATGTCTAGATTTACTATTTCTGATAAAGGACTTGCAATGCTCTGATATTCAACTTGATTTCTACGTAAGAAAACAAAGATTGAGTGCCTGGAAACGCTAAACATACAATTCCAAACATCGCGACAACATGCAACACAATGACTTAGAACAGACCACTTAACCTATATCATATACTGTGGTTCTAATAGATATTGTCAATCCGGTTCAAGGCATCCGCAATGAAGTAACCATATGCCAGTTTTATCAATGCCTTTTTCTGGCAGTTCATAAATATCCGCCTTTTTACTTAAGTCTTCTAGTCATGTCTTCCATTCTGTCGTCTTTCGCGAAAACACAGTTATCTTGGACCCATTACGATCGACATATGACTCTGGGAACCCATTTAAACTCTAGTTGCTTTTCAGTATTTTAAAAAACGATCATAGTCGGGATCATTGTAAACTCCACGATGCCTCCAAAAAAAAAAAAAAAAAAAGCACGCAGCTAATGCAAAGGAGAAAACATTATGTTTTTGTTGTGGATTCCGAGATGAAATTCGGTCTCCAATGAATGACAAACGCAGGAATTAAATATAAGAAATTAAATGTATTTACACAATAATACAATGGGTAATACTGTTAGTAAATCCATAAACGCGGTTAGTGGCAATAATTATATATATATATATATATATATATATATATATATATATATATATATATATATATATATATATATATATATATATATATATATATATATATATATATATTCTCAAAGTAGGACTTCCTTAGAGTCTACGTGCTTGTAACTGAGACTTCTACAAGCGGTTACCTCACACTATTACTCTACCTTCAACTCAATCACAATCTCTGCTCACGCTCGGTATATTCTGACTGACTCTGGGCATTTAACGGCAGCAGTCCACGTAACACTCTGGTCGAGTCCACTTATATGAAAAAGGGGAGGACCCCATAACAGTTTTTATTAATATGTTCGGAAATTAATCAAGCAATAACTTATGATTCAACCAATCAAGGCAGAATTAAAGTTGAATCGTAGAAATCAACATCGAGAATTAATTTAGCATCCCTTCTATCCGACAATGTGTCGTTTATAGCGCACTTCAAAGTTTAATTTGGAAAACTTGCAAAGAGGTATTTGGAGTCCCTTATTAGATTTCGCTTGATAACTGAACTCAACTCTCGACCATTTACAGCTTTTTTCAACCAGCAATGCAACCCAGCATTTTTGTATCACATTATTCAGCCATACAAGATACACGCTTGGGCGATCATGTCACTTTCTATTCTTGACTTGACTTGATTTTCCCGTAATAGGTTTCTTTTTCTTTCTGCGGTAGGTTGCCAACCAATGATATAGAAACGAGTCTGTCCTGCTATTCAATCCAAGGCGAGAAGAGATCGATGCATACCATTCCTAAAGATTAGATGTGCGTAAATGAAAGTAACAGACTAGACTGGAATATCGGACTCAGCTTTCCGATTTCTAATTCCGAGCCGATATCCAGTATACCATAATACACATCGCATTATTCCAGATGATAAAAATAGGATTTACGTGGCAACAGAAAACGAAAAAAAAAAAAAAAAAAAGTGGCTATCAAAAAAAGAGAAAAATCTGCTAATACTAAAGCCAGGACTCTATTTACAGAAGTCCCTGGTAGAATATGAAAGGCATCAATCATTACGAACTTTTGGAACATGGAAAGACTATCACTATAGATATGTATTTCAGATAAATGAAGTATAACTTCGAAAGTGTCTAGCGTTGCTAAACAGTTCGGTGTTATTCTCCAGCACGAATATGTAATGACACACACTGCAAAAAAAAAAAAAAAAGATCAGTCCAATGTTGGCTAATTATTCTATATTCTTCCTATACACAAGATTTATCATGTACCGATTTTCCTTTCGAACATTAGAACATTTTATAAATGGCAGAACATTCAGAACCAAAAAATGATTGAAAAGAGATTTTCAAACGTGTTTTTGGTAAATTTCATTAAATGCGGATCGAGAATTTACTTTCCCGTTAGGCTGCAGTCGCCGAAAGTGAAAGTGAAAGTGATTATATTTTTGGAAAATCCTATTTAAATAAATTCAACTTACAATTATCCTTTCTGTTTCCCAACATCCTGATAATATTTCGATGAATCAGACTTACACGAGTTTTTGTATCCTTTCTGGTAAAACGTAATTAATTTCCCAACATTCTAATATTAGGTTGGTGCAAAAATAATGACGTAATAATATCGTTTTTTGACGTATTTTGTAACGTCAAAAAACGACATTATTACGTCATTATTTTTGCACCAACCTAATATGTTACTACATCGGGCACTTTGACATATTGCAATAGTTAGCAAGGTAGTTTGGCTTGCTCAGTTACGATTGAGTAGTGAGTTCGATCATCACTGGGTACCCCATACTTTCAAATCTAAGCCACGCTTTGTAAATCGTTTTATTATTAGGTTGATGCAAAAATATTGACGTATTTTTTAACGTCAAAAAACGTCATTACTTTTGCACCAAGATAATACTTACCTCAGACTGTTTTTTTTTTTTTTTTTTTTTTTTTCAGATTTCCCTTTGATTATTTCTCCGGTCCACTGGTTTTGATTTTGGAGCCTGGTCATACATATCGGACTAAAATGCACTTTTGAGAATGTGGGTTGATGTCATTCATACATTTCGGAGTGACATTGTTTTCTGTCTTTTCAAGTATGCTTGATATTTATGAGGATATTGCTTTCCAAAGTGTTGATTCAAAACGCTTCTTCATAGGCCGCTGGTTCTTCAAGCAAACATTTGATAAGTTGATTTTTTCATCAGTGGATTTTTGGGAGCGGTTCGTTGACTACAACACGAAATGTTGAAAAATGGCTGAAGTCAGGTTCGTTATTCCAGTAACTGGTGTGTTGGCATCCTGGTTATTTAAGCATAACACATTATTCATTTATACGAAGACTGCTTAAAATTATTCGGTCCAATCAAGGAATTAAAAAAAATCTTGGAAGATTTTTCCTTTGGTCAGATATTGGGAAGTGGGTTGAATCAAGAACTTTGCAGCAACCCTCTTTTCATTGATCTCGTATATGATAAATTCCTTAACATTTTTGTAAAAGAAAGTTCATATAGATGACAAATACGGATAATTAAACAATTAAGCATATTTGGAAAATGAAGCTAAGTTTAGATATTTCTGAAACAACTTAATTTTAAATAAGCTGACTTCTCTTAAACATTTTAAATGATTTTTGTTTTAAAATAAATTCCTGCATAATTACTCTGAAATTTGAATTTATTTCTCTCCGCACATAAAAATGATTAAAGGTGTTCTCCTTTAAAGAGGAATGATTACCAAATTGAAAACAGAGAGTAACAATCTAAAATTTGCCTCAGCGCACGTGGTATCACCTAAAGGTACTCTCGTAAATAAAGAATTTACAACACCGTCCCCAACTTAATGCTACTTACATCAACTTAAGTAAGTAACAGAAAATTATCCCATTTATCACGACTGCTGCGTAATTAGCAATTCTGTTACTGGGGACGCCTGTATAATTTGACGTACCTCTCAATAAAGTTACAAAAATGGTATATACTTACAAAATATAAGAGTTACAGTTACTTTCATTCCGTTTGTTTTGGTTGGAAGCATCAGCATAATAATAATAATAATAATAATAATAATAATAATAATAATAATAATAATAATACGTAGTGTAGGGTTAAAAGCTGAAATAGAAGGTTTTATTCTTGCTATATAGTACCAAGGCTTGATAATTAGAAATTACCAGGCACACATACTGAAAAATTGTGCTGACCAAAAATTGCAGATTCTGTGATAAATATCCAGAAACAATTGACCGTCTTGTATAAAGATGCACGGTGTTAGTATCCACTGAATATAAAAATCGGCATTATAAATATCTGCATTGTAAAATATGCGACTTTAACGAGAAGGAGACAGTAAGAAACTGGTATCAACATCATCCAGACCCGGTTACAAAGATTAAGACTTGTAACAATTTTATAGGACTTTACAATAAACGCAGACTGTACAATCAAAACTAATCGTTCAGACATCGTGTTCAAAGACCTTAAAAGGGAATGTTCTTTCTTATTGATATGACAGTCCCTGCAGATATCTTTGAAGACCCTCAAAATCTATCAAAATACATGGATCTTGAGGGGGGAAATTTAAAAAAAAAGTGGCAGATGAGGACATCAATAATGCACTTGCAATTGGAACCCTCGGGTTGATTGGAACAGGTTCCGATAGACTCAATGAAGCGATTCCTGGTTGCTCAAGTCTTAAAGAAATGCAAAAAAGTACAGCTCACACGTTACCAAGAGCGTTGTCTATGTAAAAATATGTGTGATCTTAGCTGTTTTCGTGTTTTCATTTTACAAAAAAAAAAAAAATTGATCTCTGGAAAATGTCATGAAGCCATTTCTGACCTTAGATCTCTGGTTGGGAACCGGAAGAAAATGTATATGCAATAGTAATCAAATGATATAATAAAAATAATAGCTAAAATGACACCCACCAAAAAAAAAATCAACAGTAAACGCATTAGAAAAATAGCAAAATGTGAAGAACATATTTAGAAATTATTAGAAAAAATATTTTTTTAAGTAAAACACAAAATTTAGGATAAAATTTTATTACATTAACAATATAATCATTACTAAGAAAATCCTTTAAAAATATCTGATTCATAGTGTAAAATTCAAAGTGAATATCTAGTGTATGAATTTAGGTAAGAAATGGTACAAGTGTAATGAAAATGGCACAATTTGCGGGATTATATCATTAAACCTTAATTCATTTACAGTCTGTGTGAAATTATTATGCAAATCAAATAAACCTCAATAATTCAAAAAGTTCTGAACCAATATGGGATTTCTAAAAATAATGCTGAAAAACAGAAAATAGTTATTAAGTAAGGGGATGTCCACATTAGAGATATCAAAGGAGATCATTGAACGATAAAGAAAGCCGCTGAACATATAAGTTGAGAACTAGAAGCAAAGGAAATGGCTTTAAGGACTTGCTTCCTCGAAATGAATGTAGACTAACGTCAGTTATAGGAAAACAACCGATTTTTGCCAGCGCTAAGATTTTTGAAAAGGTTGGAATTCAAAGGCAAAAGGTGTACAATATTTCGTGAATTGGGATCTGTAAAAAGAATAGGCCTAGTCAATCTCTTCTTAAAGCAAATATTTTAAAGCGTCAAAATTGGGTCAAGATATACATCAAAATTTACTTCTCTAAAGTAATCTTCGCAGACAAATCTCAAATGACATTATACACCTGATGGATGGGCGAAATTATGGCATTATCCAATTCATAGGTGCCTGAGGCTAAAACAAGGCAACAAGTAGGCGGTAGTATAATGATATTGTCTGGAATTGTCGACCAAACCATTATTGGATCATTCAAAGTCGATGAAGGAGTTAAACTGAACAATGCTAACTATTGCGATTTTGTTAGCTTTCTTTGCATGGTACATGTTCCAGTCTCGCAGTTTCAAAGTGAAGTGTGTATACAATGTTCCTTCTCACCTATGTCATCTTACATTTGAATTCTTTGAGCATAACAGATTTACAACAGAGAAGATAATAGAATGGCTACAATCAATATCCTGATATGAATCCGATCGAAAATCGATGGTCAATTGTGAAGATGAAATTATATAAAGGTGGCAAACAATATAATCGCAAAGCAAATTTATGGGAATCAATTAGAATTACAATGTTGGAAATTGAATCTACTGAAGCAAAAAATTAACAAAATCAAGGGATAATAGATTACTGGTTGTTATTGAGAAGAAGGGTCGCTATATTAAAATGTAAAGGATTCGAAAACTTATCATATGTGTTTGTTGTTTGTTCTATTACAGGTGATAAACAATGTTTCATGATTTTATTACATTTTTTGAAGTCGAATATTATTATTTGGTTTTGCCTAATAAATTCAGATGCTATTTTTTTTTAGAATACATCAAGTACAATAAAACAAAAAAATGTTAACTCGGGCTTTCTTTTGGCATCTAAATTGATTGTTTAAAATTTAACAAAAAAATCAAACCAAATTTGACTTATTACAATTTATATGATTTGCTTAAAACTTCAGATAGGTTGTAAATGTCGTTTGATAAAACTTTGCGTACTGGATTAAAATCCCCCCCACCGACCCTTCTAGGTCCACCAAAACATTGCGTATATATTTCACTCAAAAAATAAGACTCAAACCTGAGAATTTGCTAAACATGATCAAATTCTCTTATTCCTAAAGAAGAATGTGTGCATTACATTTTCCAAGGCTTTTCTTTTTTAACTCATCGCATATAAGAATTGCAAGTTCAACATAACATTTGAAAGTCCTGAAGTGCGACGCTCAGGAAGGAAAAGGAAATTTACTCAACCGCTCGACGTAAATCCCAAGAGGAAAAAGTATTAACAGTTTTATTTTTTCTCTTCTTTTCAAAAAGAAAACTCTTTGGAAGTGGGGTATTGTGAGACCGGAAACTACCTGCATAATAGACTCTTCCAGGCCTATATTAAGTAGGCGCCATAGCACTCTACAGGAGAGTGACAGAATGATACTGACTGACTGACTGACTGACTGACTGACAGAGAGTGTCTCGTACGACTACCAGTGTTGGACACTAACTTATAGTAAGCTCTGCTTACGCTATCTCTGTAACCTGTTGTTAATATATCTTTCTTACATCTAATCCGTGTTCCGTGTTTTACTTCTGTGGGCCCAACTTTGGCACCCACATCAGAAAGCAACATAGAATAACCTCTGATATAATCAAACCATATACTAATTGCTAATGTGTATTTATTTATATATTTCTTGTCCCATTGGTAGGGAGAAGTGAGGTAAATCAACTTAAATTTATGAGTGATTATTTCTCTTAGTCGTTTAATAATCTACACAAATGAAACATGTCCGCATTTAGATATTTTTCCAGAGCTACGTGAACCTTTTAATTAACCAGTTCCTTTACTCTTCCGCTTCTTAGATTGCAATCTTATTTGTTCAAGCATTTCTTGTGAGGCACTCAGATACCTCTGTCTATTAAGTGATCGTCTTGCTTCAAATTTATTGAAATTGTCTTCGTTGTCTTTGTAGTTCTGTGGCTAATCTTTTTCTCCTGTAAAATATTTCCATTTCACCGTTATATTAAACACAAAAGTTTTAACATGAAAAGATATTGAGCAAATATATATATATACATATATATATATATATGTGTGTGTGTGTGTGTGTGTGTGTGTGTGTGTAAGACCAGGAGTAATCAATGAATCACATATATTAGGTTGGTGCAAAATAATGACGTAATAATGTCGTTTTTTGACGTATTTTTAACGTCAAAAAACGACATTATTACGTCATTATTTTTGCACCAACCTAATACCATTGAACGTCTAAAAAATATAAAGGGAGCAGATTAATTAAACGGCGCATTGGCCTCTATTTCACTTGTGAATTCTTTATATCCGCTTTATTGAATCTCAATACATTGTTCCAAGACTTTTATTTCATTGCAT
Organism: Acanthosepion lycidas; assembly: GCA_963932145.1. NCBI lineage: Eukaryota > Metazoa > Mollusca > Cephalopoda > Sepiida > Sepiidae > Acanthosepion > Acanthosepion lycidas. The sequence goes on along the minus strand of OZ010573.1, from coordinate 85,782,660 downwards.
CTCGTTATGAAAACTTTCTAACAATTGCCGTCATTTATGATGGCACGGGTACACTATTTGTGAATAGTTTTTTGAGCGGACTTTTTGAACTGAACGTGTCAGTGTTTAGAGGAGATCTTTGTGTTTAATTATCCATGGTCTAGCGTATCGATTCCAATACCTTCAACTTGTCGAAGTAGAATAGATTTTTACGTTCAGGCAAGAATATTCTGTAGACTGCCTGTATAATTTCCGTTGTTAAAATTTTCCTATTGTTTAGGTCACTGTTAGGCATGCTTGACAATAGATCATCGAATGACAAAAAGAAAATCCCGTTTTCGGATTGGCATCTGAAGAGGGCGGGAAATCCGTAAGTAAACGCAATATTACGTCATCTTTGACAAACGGCACCATTGTGACACCCATTCTGTGTTTGACTTTGCCTGCTTTTGTTTGGCCGAAACAGACAAAGCAGACAAAAATAGGAACAACTCTTCAAAGCAGCTTTTGGCTTTTGAATAATGTTTTATTTTGAACATACTTGTCACGGAATAGTGACGTAATAGTTCCGCCAAGAATCTGTAGAAATTTGATGATGAATTTCTTCAGTTTTTTCTTTGTCAGAGGCGGCAGTGGGAGAAATGATGCACATATAATAAATATATGAGTGCACATACATGTCTATTAGCATATGGGAGTGTTGTGTTAACGTAGCCATGATCTCTTCTATATACGTTATCTATCTATCTATCTATCTATCTATCTATACATGAAGCAACTAAACAATTGTCTGTCTGTCTCTCTCACTCTCTCTCTCTCTCTCTCTCTATATATATATATATATATATATATATATATAGTGTCAGTAAACAATCATCTCTCGGTCCCGGTGTCTTTATCACAATCTCCATTATATATATATATATATATATATATATATATATATATATATATATATATATATATATATATATATATATATATATTGTTGATGTGTATTTGGGAAGCAACCTTTCTTTCATGCATCTTTTATAGGAAATGACTGAAAAGGTAGATTTAATAAATCTTTTATTGAGTTTTTCCAGCAATCGGAACTTATTCGTTTTTCTGTGGTTAAAGAAGATAGGAATTGTCCATAGTTATAATTGTTCCAAGCGCTTTCGAAAATATAGTTTTATGGGATGCTATATTTATTGGTTAAAAGGATCAAGAGCGTATGTAAATATAAAAGTGGACATTATATATATATATATATATATATATATATATATATATATGTATGTGTATATGTATATATATATATATGACTGCTATAAATAGACTAAAATTATTTTTATTACCACCCATAATGATAATAGATAAAAAGTAAAACTGTAAAAGGGGCTAGCTAGATTTATCACTAAGAAAATGGACAATATGTATTGGAAAAAAATCCCTTATATGGAAATTATTTGGAGGCCTAGTAGAAAGTCCTTCTGTTTACACAGAGAGGGCTTCAACAATAAAATATAAATGGCCTCCAAAAATTTCAAGTGGTAATTCGAGTGGGACTTGCTAAGAATGGTAAATGAGTCCACACTGAAACTAGTAGCACAATTATAGATATTTATTAGGTGTTCTGCGATGGAAGACCCATACGTTTTGGTTAAAACAATAAATTAAAGAATTATTATTATCTGGGTGGAGAACGGACAGATATTACCCAGCTAAGGAAGGCGTAGGTACACAGGATACCTTTTTACTATAGCAGGTTTAACTTTATTGAATTCAGCAATTTTATTTTTAATTATTGCTTGAGCAATCCCCAATGGATAGGCAGAGAGTAGTAGGAATAAACCTAAGTTTATGTAACTTAAATTTAGAATAATAACGCTATGGGTAATCTAACTTAATTTTAGAATAGATCATAAGAACCCTATGGCTATGAGTTTTAATTAAATCAATAAAGACATTTTATATATTATATATATATAAAATTGTGAATATTATTTTTTTATATTAAGCATAATGGGAGATTAGTGGTTCTGTTGTTTAAAAAACAAATGAAACATAAATTACATTAAATATTAATATGGCTCAACGTATTTCAGAAGATATTTATTTTTATGCCTACATGTAACCATCAATTAATTTCTCTTCTGGTTGTAATTTGTGTTATACAAAAAACAAAGAACAAAAAAAAAAAAAAAAAAAAAACGAGAGAGAGTGTGGAAGAAAATAAATGCACACAATTGACTGCTTCAGGAAAACGAATAAACTGATGAACCTTGAAGTTCTTGAGCGATAGCTAACAACTCTACGAGACGTATGATTTAACATTTAGACTTGTTGCTCACAGTTACGAGACTGACCACACTTTTAATATGAAAAATGCTACTATAATTAAAAGGAAAAAGAAATAATTCAAAAAGACGAATAATGCTTTAAGCGGTAGATCAAAAGACATTAAATGTTCTTACATTTCAGCATTCTTGTAAAATCTTCTATTGTTACATTGTGGGAGGATATTTAATAACAAAATTCATCTAAACAAAAAGAAAACGAATCTAAATGAAATCTGCTAGATTATTCACCCCAAAATATAAATACGCACGCACGTGCGCGCACACATACACACGTGTGCTTGTGTGGATATATATATATATATATATATATATATATATATATCAATTTAAAATTCTTAGCCTCACTGATTCGTGCTGATGAGTCACATCAATGTAAACAGAGTCAATATTTCTTTAATATATATATATATATATATATATATATATATATATATTTGACGTCCAGAAACCATCTATCTATACATGTATAGACAATCAGCATATATACTGTGTATTCTCGTATGTTAAAATTCATGCATTATAAGAGGGGAAATGCATGACATATGTGCACACACATACATACATACAAATACATACATCCATATATATATATATATATATATATATATATATATATATATATATATATATATATAGATATAGATATATATAGATATATATAGATATACATGCTATCGCTCTTGAATACATATAACACAACACACATACATACACATATATTAGGTTCGTGCAAAAATAATGTCGTTTTTGACGTATTTTTAACGTCAAAAACCGACATTATTTTTTTACCAACCTAATAGATATATAGATAGATTTATATATAAAACTCTGGGCTTGACGCACAAATAATATTAACTTTAAAGAACGTTAGAAAAAAGAACGTAAAAAAAGCACCCTGAATAAACAAGAACAAAATCATTTTAAACTTATTCTATTGTAACCAGATGCATCCTAACTGAAAAAAGATGAAAACATCATTAAAATATACAATTCGTCGGTACATACCACTTACTGATTGTAATAAATATATAAGATATATCATTCATTGCAAAAAAGTTTAAATTATCAAAGTTAAACATTACCAACAACTCGAGACATCAGAAGTCACGTATGCCTAAAAACTAAATGTTGCTTGTGTCCTTTGGAAGATGGCAACACTTATATTAGGTTGGTGAAAAATAATGACGTAATATTGTCGTTTTTTGATGTATTTTTTAACGTCAAAAAACGACATTATAACTTCATTATTTTTGCACCAACCTAATAATAAAAAAGTAAATTCTTACATGGGTCACAGACATACAACACTGTCGAAAATTAGTGCAATTTTTACAGCTGTCAAACAGAAAATGCGACTGTTGATTCAAGACAAATATTAATAGATAATACTAAAATAAAATACAGTGACACTGTAAAAAAGATACTGAATACTCGAATCTATTGTTATACAAAAGAAAGAGCTCACATTAATTGCAATATTTTTAAACAGAGTGAACGTAGTTACAAGACCTATTAAGATAATAATATTTTTGTTCTTAGGCGCTGTCAAGTTTTGTAATCAAACTTCTGCTTTATGTGTCGTGTCTTGCTCGGTAGGTAGGTGATCATGGCTCTCCATGTCTTCCTCGGGAGTTAGGTGATCATGACTCTTTATAACTTCCTCTCCCTTGTAGCTATTAAAAGATTTTGCCTTTTTGTCATTTCCCCTAAACCTTGTTCCGCCATCCGTTTACTCAAATATGTTATGCATTATTTCCATCTGTCCCTCTGGTTTTCAGTCTGTCTTGTGAGTATCATATTCTCCAAGCTTTCTTTCCTCATTATGTGCCCTAGTATATTCACCTGTCTCTTGCCAATGCTAAGTATAAGTTTCTCTTTTGTTTCTATTTTCTCTGGACCATTGTCGTTACTCACATGTTCGGTCAATGATCTCCCCAGCTTCCTTCTGTAGAACCGCATTTCTTTCGCTTCCAGTTTCTTCTTCGTCTTTGAGGAGATTGTTCAGCACTCACTGCAATACAGGAGAACAGATATCATGTACCAGGTTAGTACTCTTTTCTAGCGAAGTTTTTCTATTTCTTAGTATTCTGCTTAGCTTTTGGAAGGCACCTTTGTTTATGCCATTACGCCTCCGAATTTCACTGTCATCTTTACACCTCTGTTAAAACTAGGTACCTCCACTATTTCGGCATAAATTTTCTATATTGAAGTTTAAAATGAATTTTTTACAACGAAAAAACATTCTTGATGATTTCATTTTAGCTTTAATTGAAAGTTTAATGATTAAATTTACGATTTCTATTAATTAAACAATTCTGGTGTATTTCAGATAGAAACTATATACATTTGATTGTCAAATTTAATTTTAAATTTTTAAATTTTCTTAAAAACGGCCATTTTCTTAATTTTAAAAAATTTGTAAACAAACACAAATTTATCGATTTTTAAAATATTTAAAAAAATTTCTGACACGTTATTTTATTAAAATTAAAAAATTTAAAGTTAAAGTAATCTGATTTGAAAGAAATCTTTCTTACTTATAGCGTAAAAAAATAATATACAACCAATTATTAACGATCGATCCTGTTAATCTGACCCAACTATTGATGGATTGTTGAATGACGAGGCGATGACAGCTACTACGGATTACCATCAATGACATAATTTTTAAAAGTCTGAGTTAAAAAAAAAATTATTCTATTTGACTATGACCCACACTAATGGAAATACAATACATAAAATAAAATTATTTAGTGAAATAGTAAATGAAAAAAAGAAAAATTACTTTAAAATTTAAAGTTTACACTTTTAAAGTTGAATGGAAAATAAAAAATGTTATGAAAAGGCCGCGTAAAGGGACAAAACCCTTAAATCACGTGACCTTGTAATAATACTGGCAATTTCAATATATCATACACGGAAATAAGGAATGTATTAAGTAAAAAAATACAACATAAAAAATTATTTTTAAAAAAAGTAGCTCAACAAAATTTATTAAACTTAGCAATTTTGGATTCGTAAAGTTTTTTTCTACTTAATTACTACATAATATCGAGGAGCCCTCCTAATACAGAGCTTTACACGATGTTAAACTATTATAAATTATTATAATTAAAATTTTTTAAAAAACGAAAAAATTCTTGTAAAAATTAATTATTCATCAGAAAAAAATTATTTCTTCAGACAATAATGTCCTTAATATTACTTATTTACAAAAGCAATTAAAAACTTTTCTAATTAAGTAATATCATTGTTTTATTGGATTCATTATTTTTCAATTCAGACAAGATTTTCAGTTAAATAGCTCAAATTTGAAAAAAAAAAGTAGGTTATTTATCATCTGCAAAGACTCCTCCTTTTAACAAAAAAAAAAAAAAATTGAGGAGCCGAAAATGTTTTGGGCGAAATTTCATGAAATTAAATAAGTTGGGGGTAACATATTTAGAAAAAAATATTTTTTACCAAAAATTTCTAAAAACAAAATATTTCAAAAATAATTTCATTTATTTGTGAATAAGTCCTGAAAATTTCATTAAAATTGGACAATTACTTTAATTTTACAAGAATTTCCAAATCAATGTGTTTTCAACGGGAAAAAAGCGCAAAAAAAAACTGTTATTTTAACGTTCCCGCGATGACGTAAACAAAAGAAGATTTTAACCGAAATTTCGAACGTGTTAGAAAATATTAAAAAATTTCAAAAAATAATTAAAAAATACTTTTTTCTTTCATCTTAATAATAACATAAACATTTTGACGATAATACTTTATTTTCTTTAATTTTGTGGCATTTTTCATTTACGCTATGCTGTTTTTCCGCGAAAACAGTGGACATGCCTAGTTAAAACACTTCTTAGATATTTTTTTTTTATTTTCTTTGATTTTTGTATTTCCGAATTGCAATTTTCATTTTAAGCTCATCCTTTTGCTGATAACCCTGTATTCTGTCCTGTTGCAATTCCTGTCTAATTCTTTCTTCCGACTTTCATTCCCTATCTTCTGTAGGAGTTCTTGCAGTTTTCTTTCCGTGTCAGTCATCAACACTGGGTAATCATGTACTTATCTTATTTTCTCAAGATTATGGCCGCCAATAATGAATCCTCAGTATCACCTCGCTAATTTAGTTTAATACGACACATCCTTGTCTTACACCCCTTTCTATTTTTGTATATCTGCTGAACTCATTTTATATCCTTATACAGTCTGTTTGCTGCCAGTATAGGTTCTTGAATTTTCTATGTCAAATATGTTCCAAATATGGCGTAATTTATGGAACGGTTTTGCTTAGTCTATAAAACACATTTCCGGTCTGATTCTGTTGCGCGCTCTATTCATCAGAATTCGGATCATTAGTTTTGTTATATGGCACAGTAAGTTATCAGTCGAGTGTTCGTTTGTACCTGACTTCTTAGGTGGTGCTATGAAAATGGGTCTTCCCGTATATCACCACTTGTGTAGATTTCATTATTATTTCTATAATCTTGTCTATGGCGAAATAATCTAAGGCTGCCAGCATCTCTATTAGAATTCCGCATTTACAAAACTATATGCATATGATGTCACTGACATACTTGGAATAATAACGTTTATAAAGTACAAGGATAAAGCTAAAATAAATAATAAAACATTCAGATTCCTAATAAAATCAACATCTGCTTGAAGAAATCAAACAAAAATATTATATATATATTGGACAGCTTCTACATTAATTTAATATTGATGAACAAGGAGTTATAAAGAAACTTGGAAATATAATAAGAAATAAGTATACAGATTTGACGATCGATTTGAATGAACATATTTTAAGATAGATAAATAGATATAAATGAACAAACGGAAATAGATAGATAGATAGATATATAAATAGAATAAAATAATTAAAAGGGAAAAGAAAAAAGATCATCTATTAATATAAAACCGGTCTCAAACAAAATATATATGGCCCTGTCTTGGCGAAAATAACCACGTTCATTGGTTAGATTATACAGAAACCCGAAATGGAAAACTGAACCAAGAGAGAATTTAAAGGTAATTTTTTAAGCGAAGTTTTGATGTGACACGTGGCCGAAAACATGGGGTACCCCGTGAGTATCGAATTCACTATTCGGTCGTAATTGATCCAGCGAGACAATATTGCTAACCAGTACACCACGTCGGAGTCCCCAACGACAAAGCTTAATAGTCTAGCCAGGAATTCAAACAGACTCACTGATAACAAGTCTACGCCGATATTCGTTTTAGTCAAGTTGGTTGCTTGGTATGGTTTTATGGCATATCAACCACTGTGGGTCATTTAATGCCAAATTAAGGTATATATATATATATATATATATATATATATATATATATATATATATATATATATATATATATATATGCATGCATTAAATATACAGTACTATTAAACATATAGCTGGCAACATTATTTTTTCAAAAACGCGTAGCTGGAAACATTATTGTTTCAAAAACGTATAGCTGGTAATAATTATTTTTCCAAAAAACGTATAGCTGGCAACATTATTTTTCCGAAAACATTATCTGAAGCCTTGTTGTTGGACGTAGTTTATCGTCATACCCAGGACGCGGATGTAGTTTATCGTTACACCCAGGACGCGGATGTAGTTTATCGTTATACCCAGGACGATCGTTTTAGTCAAAGAGTTTAATACATTAAATAATAAATAAGTGAAAAGTAATATTATTATTAGTCAATAATGTGATCGTCGAATTATTATTCTCTGTAGACCACACACACACATAGAAGCACTAATAATAAAAAATAAGATAAAGCCAACACTCAGTAGCATCAAATATGCACAGGTCTACAATGTGTTTACTGTGATTGTAAAATAAACAAAAAAAAAAAAAAAAAAAAACATTGCTATAAATGTATTAGGTTGGTGCAAAAATAATGACGTAATAATGTCGTTTTCTGACGTAACGTCAAAAAACGACATTATTACGTCATTATTTTTGCACCAACCTAATAGATTCATACATAAAATTCCGCACATTCAGTTAAAAAAATGATAATAAAATCATCCATGATAATGGATGAAAACACGTTTAA
>OZ010573.1:85724266-85771766 GCA_963932145.1 Acanthosepion lycidas | reverse complement strand
AGTGATTTTCATGTTGAGGAACAGACAATAGTCAAATCAGGAGCGTAGGCAAGCATGATCATTGAATCCAAGGATTGTGCGCTGCCGCATTGTCCTCATGAAACAAGAGATCTTTCACTGGTTTTCCTGGGTGTTTGTTTTTGATAGCATTTCATAACTACCTCAGCAAATTGAGATAATATTTTCTATTAATGGTGTGGCAGTTTTGAAGATAGTCAATACGCACAATGCCTTTGAATAAAATAAAAAGCTGAAGGCACAGTCTTCCATGCAGATTAAACATCCTCGACTTTTATTCGCGCAGGTGATGAGGGATTTTCTATTGCATAGATTTTCTCTTTGTCTCTGACTCAAAGTGGTAAACCTAGCACTCATCCTGAGTTTTAAAAAAATCAAAGAAACCAACTAGAACTGCCTGAAACAATGACAAATTTCTCAATGGTGTGATCAGCCTGGTTCGTTTTAGATCACGTGTCAGAAGTGGTGACATTCGCCAAGTATAAACCTTCGTCATGTCAATTTCATTGTACAGAATATTTTCAACTCCCATACTGGATATGCTAATAGGCTATTTGATTCCTCGTCAATCATTGGTTGGAGAACACGATCAATATTTTCCTTGTTTGCAGCAGTTCCAGCACGTCCAAATCTTGGGTCATCTTCAAGACTCTTCCTTCCTCTCCTAAATTCATCTGGTCACATTTGCCCTGGTGATATATCTGGAGCGTCATCCCTTAATATAGCAATCATGTTAGCATAAATGTCCTTGGAGGTTTAAACACTTTTTCTACAACGGATAACTTCCAGTTTCACCAAAACCTGCCCCCATCATCAATTCCTTATCGCCGTTTGGCTTTGCAAGATTTGGTTGGAGTGAAACAAAATCAGAGTAGAAGAAAGTGCCGATGACATGAATTTGTTTAAGATGGACCTCAACTTGCCAGGAAGTGAACCACGCACTTTATTTCATTATCTTTCTCTGCGGCACATATGGAATGAGACATGCAGATTCCAGTTATCAAACTGCAACGGACTGCCGCTGATTCTGTTATAATTTCCAGTGACGCCTTCTGTTACATGTCCGTCATGCATATGAATACGCTGATTCAACCGTTGAGATCTGTTTGAATTATCATACGTTTGATCTTGCCGCCAAGGTTGGCCCTACCAGGAGTTTAGAACTCCAGACGGAATCGCTCTCAGAGTAATTGGACCAGGCAAGTTCTTCCATCACGACAAAGAGCGACCATCAGAGGTAAATCATGTATATACTACATATTTTTTGGGGTTCCAAGTTTCAAACCTCTTTAATACTAAAAAACTTACAGCATGGCAAGTATTTAAAAATAGGTAGTTAGGATATTTTTTATTAACTATTGTCACTTGGATGACAGCAAACTACTCACATTGAAAGGACTTAAATTCAACTTATGCTGGAATATTGTTGATGCGTTAACGATCTGTGAATTATATGCACACACACACACACGCACACACACACACACACACACACACATATATATATATATATATATATATATATATATATATATATGCAAACATATCTATATGAAATAATAATAAAAAAAACGAAAGAATATTAATCTACAACCCAGTGTGTCTGAAGATTTTAATTTTTTAATATTTTTTATTGTTTAAAATATACAAACATATCTATCTATCTATCTATCTATCTATCTATTTATCTATCTATCTATCTATCTATCTATCTATCTATCTATCTCTCTCTCTCTCTCTCTATATATATATATATATATATATATATATATATATATATATATATATATATATACATACATATATTTATATATGTTTCGTTAAAGACAACTGACAAGTTACTGCGATTAAGCGCTTTATTTAATTTTTCATGTGTGCTACAAGTACAAGTGATTTTTTATGTAAAGAAATTATATACATACATATATATATATATATATATATATATATATGTATATATATATATATATGTATATATATATATATATATATATATATCATTTAGGCAGCAATGCATCTTTCATCCATGTTTTCTTAAAGGCAACTGACAAGGTACTGCGATTAAACATTTTATTTAATTTTCTTGTGTACGTACAAGCGTTTTCATTTCTGATCACAAACTGTATAAAAACTGTAGCAAACCCAATACATGTCAACTTTAAAGAAGATGAATTTGCATTTAGAAATATCATAAAGAAATATACTATACCTGTCGACCTGAACAAGGAAATTAAATTAATTCTTTATTACAACATTTATATATCTTAGAATAATTTTAGGAAAATCTATGACAATGTTGAAAATTATGCCGTGTCAGATGTTTCGTGTTTAGGAGTTTATCAAGATTAAATAATATTTACGTTGATGTGATTAAATATACATATTAAGTTGAGGGAACGATGAAATTTTGTATTTAAATTTATTTTTTTTATATGTGTTTGGGCAGATAGTCTATTCGATTTCATTTAGTTTCTTATTATTTTTGTTTAGATTTTTATCATCTTTATTATTAATTATCTGATATTGTGATAACAGAATATCTGCCAAGAAAGGCTAAATGTTGTCGGAAGCTGGGCGTAAATTTACTGTAAATGATCTAGCGACTGAAGCACTTTCTATATACTTTGGTCAGAGTAAATAGGTTTCTTTAATTAAATTATTATTTTTTGAAACCAAATGTTTGGTCAATTTCTTTACGTTAAGCAACAAATACAATGGTTTTTTTGTTTTGTAAAAGATTGCTTTTTGCGTTCATATAATTATTTATTTAAATTACTAGTGGCCTCTCCAATCTATTCCTTGTGGTCATTATTACAGGTAATTGAGTAAATTTTTCTTTCAAGATTGAGCTTCTTATTACTCTGTCTCGCATATTTTTTAGAAGTAGTTTATCATACACACACACACACACACACACACACACACACACACATATATATATATATATATATATATATATATATATATATATATATATATATATATAGGCCACGTGGTGAAATGATGGGCGAGCTCATCTCTATTGATCAATTAGGGCTGAGTAATGAATTCGATTCTCACTGAATGCTCCATACTTGCTTGCATGTGCTACATTTAAGCTGAGCTTAGTAAAACTATTTCCCTCTAACATTTTCTCTCCCTTCTCTGTCTAGTAGGAGAGCAAAAGTGAGTAATAAATTAATGCACTTACATTGTCTCTGCTTTGAATTTCGCGGAAATTGCAGATGGAACGAATGATGGAAAGAAAGAAAGAGCCGAACGAAAGAAATAGAGAAATAAATCTGTACCACAAAACAATGAATATCGGTGAATTGATAAGAAGCAGATGAAAATGTATTCAAAAGGGCAAAGAAAATCAACGTTCGCTGATCTTTAAACAAGCTAAGAAGTAAAGTGAAGAGTTTACTTTGAGATTCGTGGAATTTGCATCTGTTCTTCATGAGACTTGCTTGTGAAACAGAATTCTTTATCAGAAATCATAATTTCCTTAAAACACGTCAATTTGTGACGGATTATATTTATGTTTGTTCCTCGTTAGTTATTTACGTCCTGCCATCACCTTAGATAAATAATAGACCATACCGTTTATAATAGAAAAATGTAGATAGATCTGAAAGGCTGATGCATAATAATAAAAAGAAAGAAAGAAACAAACAAATAAAGAAAGAAAGAAGGAATGATAACTCACACATGGGTTAAAAACCTGTTCTCTGAAATTGAAAATATCATTAATTTTGAATCTTTTAATTTTCACTGCCTTCCTTCATAAAATAACAACCAGCATTTCTATTGATCATTGTTATTGCAATTAAGTTAAAATTAAGTTAAAGTTGTTAAGCTCAAATATTTAACAAAGGAATAGGTAATTTGAACACGTATTTTATGGTGACACATCTCGCAAGATGCATATTCAATCATTAAATAAAGAATGAAGATTCATCAAAATATTCAAGTTAAAAAAAAAAAACTGTGAAATTTTTACGGTTCCTGCTCGATTATGATTTTGTTCATCCGTCAAAGGTGTTATTATGTAACGTAATCATATTTGCAATTTTTTGGGGGTTATGTTTGTATATACTCAGGACTTCGATGTTTACTTGAATGAATTATTTATATTGTCAAATTTTTCTGTTTTGTTATGTGCTAAAATAAATTTTAAGTACATTGCTAATCTATTGATGCTATATTACTGGCGATTACTCACACCTTGTATGCGAAGATGGCCACTAGGTGGCACTGCTCAAAACTATAAAAGAACACATCCCTCCTCCCTCCCCCTCTCTCTCTCTCTCTCTCTTGTTTTTCAATTACAGAGTTAGAAGTCTTAAATAATGTTTCAACAGCAAACGCACTGGTTAAAGTAAAGATGTTAACTGATGGTAGCTGCAAAAGACATTGCAAGTTTAGCTCAATGAAAACACCGTTGCTAATTGCTTAAGTTAAAGAGCAACATACATATATCAGTTTAAAATGTGGAAGATATTTTTCTCGCAACCGGTATAAAAATATATATGTAAAATGTCTCCAACGCGTTCAAATTCATTTCTTTGGAAATTGTTGAATTCATTTACATTGAAAGTTTTCCACCTCAAGCGTAACAAGTAGTAAATCCTCTTGCTGTATATTAATAGATTATTTTATTAATAACTATTAATGCTCTCTCTTTTGATAGTGAGCACTCTAATTACAGTGAATACTAGCTGTCTTAATAACGTGAACTTCGAGAGATATTCTGGTCAATAATTGTTCTTTTCTATTTTTTAGCCAAAAAGAAACCTTTGATATATATATATATATATATATATATATATATATATATATATATATATATATAATGCTGTGTTCGGATAATAAAACATCCCTATAACTCAAGTAACATATACACAACCTATATATTCAGTTAAAAAGTAAAAATAAAATCACCCTTGCTAATAGCTTAAAGTATAGCCAAAAAGACTCGGAATTACGGAACATTTGGACAGTTTCCAGAAAAGAATAAAAAGTTTAATCACAGTACCTTGTCTGTCATCTTTAATGAAACACACTCACACACACAGACGCACACACGCGCGCACACACACACACACACATACATATATACATCCATGCATGCAAACATACATACATATATATATATATATATATATATATATATATATATATATATGGTACGATGGGTAACTTGTCGCCATTTTATATTCTTAATTTCCCGCATGCGCTTTGTTTGTCTTTGAATTTCTCGAGTGTAGATTATAGTAGGGTCATTTGGTCATCTGTGAGAAAAAGGCCACCATGATGCAATTCACTCTCAATTTGGAAACGATATGCTGTACTGTTTGGCATTCGCACCGGAAGGTCTAATGCGAACATTTCAGAGAGTTTGAGTGTTAATCTGAGAACAGTGCAGATGATTCGAAAAGATGCAGAAGAGTCTAATGTCGATTACGAAGAAAACTCACTCTGATAAGAAAATAAATTCTGAATTTGTTGTTGAGTGTTTTAGACTCAACACAGAGATCTACATCAAGTGCCTAGAGGAGTTAGTGCTGCCCTGGGTCAAAAGTGTGGCTTTTCGGATACTCTATGTCTGACTACTGTACTCTGCACCATGTCACACAAGCAGGAGAAACCATATTATGTCTGACAGACAATTTCTGCGATTACGCCTCACCTTGCATCTATGCTATCTGTTTCTACGTAACTCGAATGAAAGACCAATAAAACTTCTAGTACCTGCAAAGATTAATTGAAGGCAAGGATTATGGCAGCATTCACCTACTTAAACAAGGAGGCCGCCCAGAAGAGTTACAGGAAATTTCAAAGTCGGCTGGAGGTCGTGATTGAAGCTAATGGCGATTTTTATTGAATAAATATACTCTTTACTATCTTGAAATATTTTTGTGTAATTATTATTATCATAATGAACGTTCAGCTATGGTAGCTCGACTTCATGAATTTAAGCACTGTACTAGATTGGCAACAAGTTCTCATCAATTTACAGTTGAAATAGATAGATGTAATCCTAAGTTTTATGCAGTTTCTTTTATCGCCGTTCTTGCCTGTGGTAATTTCTTCCGACTCCATGCTTTCCAGCGAACTTTGATCTTCAAAAATTGATATCAAATGTCAGTCATTATTTATTATCTTTTTAGTTACTCTTGTATTGTTCTCTCTCCTTAGTCTTTCTCTTTTTTCTTATTATTTGACACTCAGTAAGACCTTGCGTTTTCACGACTTTACTGTTTCAAGCTTAAACGCAATCTTCAATCAATAAAAGATGTAGCCAGAAGATTGCGGTTAAGCATGAAACAGACTGTCAGCACTGAGTGTTGAACTGAATTTACAAACACACATCAGTTGTTGTGCACATTGACAAACAAATAGAAATAAATTCCAAATGAATGGACTAGCCATGGTTTTGTAGCCTCACCAAATATTAATTCAGTAGAAAAATAACGTTGTATCATTAACTGTTATGCACGTGAGAAGCAGTATTAAATGAGTGAAGGTCTCTGGGAAGCAATAATGGTTATAGAAATAATAATATTAACCATTTACTTATAAAGAAACATTTATCATTCATTGATAAGCAGCCAGTATTGTCAAAAGAAATGTTAAAATTCCTCTCTTAAAGCAATTTCCTAGGCCCAGTATTAATGGGAGTTTCCTTCCTATTTTTTTTTTAAGTAGTCTTAATTAAATCATTATTTTCTCTTCTAATTATAAGTACCATGCATTTCAGTTGTTGCTGCTGTTGGGAGTCTTCAAGTAATGTGATTTTTGTTATTTGGTACAGATTTTTGTTTGTGATTCTGTAGCGCCCGTCCACAATCTTGGAAGAAATATGGTTTTCAGAAAGACCCTCAGGCTTCACTCGTTCAAAAGAAATTTTATCAATTGATTTTAGAAAGCGGGTGTATACTGTTAGACATTTTCATGACGGTCGTCTTCGAGTATAGAATCCAGAGGTTGGCAGTGAATATTTCGGAGACAGTAGGAAAGCGTAATTCAGGTTCGCAGTGGATATCTTAGCAGAGCGTAGTTATTCCTTCTATCCTCTTCGGCTGTCAAGTTAGCACAGGATACTTCCGGTAGGTTAAACAAAGATGGCCGCCTTTATACACGACGAATACAATGTTCTGCGGCTTCTGATTGGTCAACCTTCTATTGGTAGACTATAAAGGAAGTTGAGTCATCTGGATTGTCTCACTAGTCATATATACACAAAAAACCGCAACATATACTTCTAACAGTTTCGATATTTCTTAACGAGTTTGCAGTCATGCATGGCATCCATATTAAAATGTTGATCTGACGTGGTTATTTAAGAATATGACTCTATTTTCCAGGTTAATGATTTAGTATTGTTAGCAATTTGCGTTGTTGGGTGAAACTACTTCTAGCGCAGCCTATTCCATGTTCAATATCTTTATCTCTGATACTAATTTTTAGCATTTACTAAATCCATATCCTGAATTTGTAAAATAGATTCAGTGTAATTGCCATTTCTCCTTTCATTGCAGTTCGTTGTTTCTTTATTGAATCCTATTTATTTTGAATTTTATATTGGGTCCTATTTCCTGGAAAACTTGGTGAATGTTGATTTTCGGGTCAAAATCATTCTTATCACAGTTACGAATATTTCTCATCAGTATAGTACCTCTCATCATCAGTCTTCTGGAGTAAAAAGAGGATTATTTTCTTCTATTAGAAGATTTGTTGTTAGCAGGAGGAACAGATCAATATGCGAACTACTAATTGAAAAAAAAAGAAAGCAGAAAAAAATTATTTTTGAACCAGCATGGCATCCATATGAAAGTTCCAATCTGACGTGGCTATTAAAACATGACTTTAGTTGCAGGTTCATGTTTTGATCCTGCATCTTTTCACGCTGGTTAGTACTGTCCACGGTCAACTGATGGTCATCTACTTGCCGCTTTGTTCCTTCATTTCCCTTGCCCCACGTTTTGTTTCTTGGTCACAGAGCAGTGAAGATCGAATTTCGTCCGTACTCGATCGAAAGCGTGCTACAAATGCGCAAAGAACGTTCCCGCTGGTGAAAATAAAAATGGCATTGACAAAATAACGAAGAATCGCCGGGTTAATTTTCAGTTGGTTTATATAGTTCTTGATACAATACAATCAACCATTCACGTTAAAATCTGTATCGTGCCGCTTTGTCTTTTTCTTCAAAAACTTAGTGCGGGTTCAAAAAAAAAAAAAAAAAAAAAAGAAAAAAAGACGATCGGAAATTCTCTGGGCAGCAGGTCATATGACTTCTTCCTACTTTCGGTTCGGCTTCTGCGGCTTCCTTTGCCTTCTGCTGGCTTCTCTTGGCTTCTGCTTTTTAGGTCGCCTAAGCACCCGTTAATATGCATTTCGCAAGACTCCTACCGCACCTCAGAATTCATTAATATTCATATCAGTTCATTAATAATCACTCTAGTTCTGGAGAACCAATAGTGACCTTCAAACAAAGCGGCCCATGGTTGGTCACTTATTCAAAAAATTAAATTTTGATAACAAACTTGTGTTTATAATTTTCTTTTCTATGTTCTTGACGTCAATCTGCCCCGATTCCAAATAACAAAACTGAGCCATCCTTTTGTTTTGATAAAATCTGGGTCACCATGTCTTGACATCAAATAATCCTTTGTTGTCGACTTTTCAATATGACCGATTTAAAATCTTGCCCACTTTGCATATTTACAAAACCGTATTTCAGATTGTTTCATTATCATTGGGAATTATAACAATTCCATTTATTTTTCAGATGACAAGCAGCTTACATTTTACATTTCTCACATCATATTTTGGACCCAACATTGTATTCTGCTTTTTTGGTGTTATATAAAAATAAAGTGTCGCTACCGACACTTGAGTTTGAACATAGATCGTCAGTGAGCAAGCACAGGCGATTCCATTATTAAATTAAGTAGACCTCGTGACCACAGATGAAACGCATATATCGAATGTAGCATGTGTCTAATTGATCGCTATTTTCGTCTATCCTCTATACTATACGGTCTATATTCTCTCCTCTGCGCTATTCTCTATACGGATTACAATTGGAGCCTGAATTATCCAGCAAGTACTATAAGTGCGCGTGTTATTCGAAGGCGTCTCACATCAGTATTGTTCAACGGCGTACTATAGTTGTATCTGTAATTATAATGTCTCTACTACAACGAACATTACGGAAGTTACAACGAATCTTCGTTGGTATCACAAAAATGGCAACGAGTGTCTGTTGACATCAAGGAATCTGCTTATCAGAAAGAAAAAAAATAATCTCTCCTTTTTTCCCTTACTTCATATTTCAATTCATGTTTTCACCTTAGCGTTTTTAACCTTTCCAATTTTCCAAATCCTATACAGGGTTTTCACATGAACACTTTTTAATCCTTTTAATACTAACAGTTTCACAATAAGTCCGTCGAAGTTGTTGGCCGGCCTTCGTTCGTCGTCGCCGGACGCCCGTAATGCGCCTTAGAAGGTAAATGCGTAAGTCCGTCAAATTTGTTGGCCGGCCTTCTTTCAACTACTACCAGTGACATTTTATAGTGTTACAATATAGCAATTTGCGGTGTTGGGAGAAAAAACCTCTAGAACAGCCTATTTTGTGTTCAAATTCCTTATCTTTTTTACTAAATTTGTTATAACCCATCTATACACCGAAGTATTTGGAGATATTTGAAGTGTTTAGCAAAACGTGCTGCAAGTAACATTAAGAATAAACTAAGAATCTAATGCATTATACACCGTTGTAAAAGAACCCATATTAACATGTGAAATAATAAAATAATACTTTATTCAGGTATATGGACTACTCTGCCAACCAGCTAAATGTCTCTATGGTTAAAAATGGATTCATTTATGATTATCCAAGACATTATCATTTCGCTCTCTGATTATTACAGATTGCGCACTAAAATGTTATAGTTCTCTGCAAACAACTGGCACCAAAGTGATTTTATTTATTTTCCCACTGGTTGTATGTAATACTTCATTTCGAGGCTACTGTTGTGATGCCCAGATCGCTGCTGTCAGACCTGGCCGTATGGCGAGGATTCGAATGTAGCTCCTCTGGTTTTACATTTTTATACTATTTTCACTAGCCTACACTTCCCGGCTGGTTTAAAGCAACATCGAAAAGGGTGTCATGCACCAACACCAGCAGTGGAAAGATTTAAAAGTGTGAAATATGGCTTTCCTCCTCCATAAGGTCGGTCTACCTACCTAGAATTTATACGATCACGCTATATAGTTTGTTTTTTTTTATATTAGAAACGTTCTTCCTCGATAGACTGGTGTCAATACAGATAAATAACCCTATCTACTTCCTAAACAAATGTGGTCTTATACCGATATAGATACTGCACTTAAATTAAAACATAGTACTAGAGGAAGTCAGCCGGAAAGTTTACTCGGAGAGGTATTCCTGGCCACTGATTGAAGAAGTACATAACCTCACACTTGCATTCGGTATTGCAAGCGTGTCTTCGATAAGTAAACATGACCAAGCCCATCCATCTAGAGGTCAAACCACAGCCGCTGACCTTCAAATTGTATGTTCGTTTTGTACACTGAACCGTGGCTATTGATTCTATCTGGGAATCCCTTCGTTGATTTCAGTCTAGGAAGCACTCTGCTCAGCGATCTCCTGTCACTGCACTGGCTACCTACATAAATATTTAGCCCAGTCTACATCATTGTGCTAGATAGCCCTTAACCCTACATGATGGGTCCAGATCTTTTTTTTTTAACCCTACTTAATGTCTAGTCACTCTCCATACCAGAAAAGAAACGTGGGTGGGGTATTCGACGAGTGACCCGACCGAGTTAATATAAGTAGAGTGAACTGATATAAACATAGAACTAGAGAAGAAAAAATAAACAGGAAGCAGAGTTCTCACCCACAAAAATGATACCCACCCCAGAAATCAGACACAAAGAATCAACTTTAGATATCAATTGCTAATTGTGTATAATGTTTACCCTTAATCAAATTCATAGAAAGGATGAAAGTATTATATTTTATAAATATGTTTCGGATCATTTGATTTTACTCTGGCTTTAAGTTGGGGTCACAACACCTGACACCTTGCTGGTGTTTGGCAAAATAATTAGCATATGTAAAAAGCATTAAGCAGTCAAAAAATAATTGTATTTTCATATTCATCCTGGAGAGGAACAATAAAACCGTCATCATATACGTCAAAATGATTGATGAAGAGAAATTAAATCCTATCGTGATTCAAAGTCACGAAAGATGTTAATTAATTTTGATGTTTAACAACATCTTTACTGTGAAATTTAAAGCTATTCAAATTGAAATAATAAAAATAACAATAACAGTGCAGAAAATGAATTTTATGTGTGTATTAGGTCGGTGCAAAAATAATGACGTAATAATGTCGTTTTTTGACGTATTGTTTAACGTTAAAAAACGACATTATTACGTCATTATTTGTGCACCAACCTAATAAAAGATTTCGGCGAAATCAACTTCAGTGCAAGAACTTCCTGATGAGCCAACCCAATGCCCTTATAAAATAAAACTAACTAAAATCTAATATCAACCTTCCAGAAGGTGTTGAAAAATTATCAGCAACATCTACAAAATCTGATCAAAAAATAAAGCATCAGAAGTGTGGAAAATATCTTCATGTTCATATAGGTCGATATAGAGGATATCAACAAAGTAATTAGACAAATAGAAAAAAATATATTAAAATTAAAACAAGAACTGGATACTTTTGAAACGCTGATATAATATGAAGTAAAAAAAAAACAAAAAAAAACAAGTTCATATACAAATAGTTAATATATATATAAGCCATCTAAACGATATTCAGTTCTTTAATTGCGGTTAAACATAATAAACATAACATTAATAAAATTAATAATGCCATTAAGGGATTTAATTAAAACAGTAATAAGCAACAACAATTATTTGGCACCTCTTCTAAGGTTTTTGTAATGACTTTTTGAAATTGTCTAAAGACTTTGTGAACACCCTGTATATTTATTAAATTTAGCCTGTTCAGAAATATTTAAGCTGTCAGCTGTATACAACCGCTTCCTGAGATCAATGGTGGGAAGAAAAAAATTGAGCGAGCGAATCCTGAGTGTCTTGGCAAAGATCAGCCTTCTTCGAACATTGTGGGCTGGTACTGCAGAATTACAAATAAAGAACTGTACCCAATAACAGAAATAGCATCACTTGATGACATGAAACAGCTGCAACAACCACGATTGATAGCATATGTAAGGCAATAAGAAAACAATGACACATTCAATGCATTCCACTCTACTTAAAATGAAATGATTGGAAAGGACCCTTCATTAATATTGGTAAAAGCAATAACAGACATTGAACATCAGAAAAATATTTTCCTAAAAGAATTTTAAGAGAATGAGTTTATAAATTTCAAATCGGATGCAGTACTGGTTGCTCGGTCATTGAATGCTAAATTTTTCCTTGGAGAGAAACGGCTAATATTATAATTACCATTACCATAATCATAATAAATAGAATATTGGCGACAATATGTCATCAATTTACAATTGAAATAGCAAGATGTAAGCGTAAGTTCTATTTTAATAGTTCCATCTATAGCCCTTCTCGCTTATGGAATTCTTTTCCGGCTTCTTGATTCAGAGTTACCTTTGATCTTCAAAGATTTAAATGTCAATCGTTATCTTCTGTCTTCTTAATTCTTATTCTTTTATTTTTCTCTTTTCTTAATAGTAGTTTTTGTCTCATATTCTCTAACATTCAGTAACACATTGCGTCCTAGTGGCTTTATTGAGTTGTTTGGAGTTAAATGATGAAAAAGGAATCTGTTTAGTTTTTGATAGACTTTATTCAGAGACAAAATCTCAAATATTCTAATAGTAACAGTGATTCAATTTCCGTTTCATTTATTTTAAGTTTTAAGTTTCAAATTTTAATATTTTTCCAAACCTATAACATTATCCTAACTTTAAAGAACAAGAGAACCTGTTATAAATTTAATTTCGTTCGATTAAGTTTTACCCCATTTGAAAATATTCATAAAGAATATATTAAATATAATTTTAAAGTTTTATTTTTTCAAACGACATTATGATGAAAACAAAGTTTAGAAATAGAAAATTTTCATTTGGTGAAAATATTATTGCGGGTAAGTTTTAAAAGTTTACGGAAGAAAGATCTGTCTTAAAATGTGATGGATAATAATACAAAAAACTTTAATCTATCAAAAACACTTCTAATGCTTTTATTGAGATTGGTAAGGAAAGTTCTATAAATGAGTTTAAATTTGAACTGAATGAGAAAAAAAATGGATGCACGAAGATTTGCAACTCAGTACTTCTAGCGGTATGAATTCAATCCGATTTTTCACCTCATCATGATAAAAAATGTGTTGAAAATAACAGCTAGAGAAAACATGAAAACTGCATGGATGCAAATGATAAACTAAATGAACCAGAAACTGCTCTAGGTCTCGAAAGTTTTTTTAGTTCATCAATTGTTGAACAGGAGTGGTTACATGTATCAGGACTTCACTCAAAATTACCAAGCATATTCAAAGCGCATAGATAGGTAGGCAAATATCAAGTATTGAAATACTGGCTAATTTAAGACTAAATGTAGGAAAGGGGTAAATTTACGACTCAACATATTCTCATAAAAATTAAGATTTAATGATTTGATCCGTTTGGTGACTTTTAATCGGTTTGTAAGACACGGTAGTGTAATGGATTGTGGCTCACATTGCGGAATCAGAGAGCCGATTTCGAATTCCAGTTGAGTCCATTACATTCACTTAAGTGCCAATACCCTCGGGACAGGTATGTATCTATCTCTTCGCCTCCTAGCTATGGGTAAATAGCAGGACAAACTTGGCTCTGTAGCCTTGAGTGGCAACCGGTCTAAGAGAATGAAAACTCTGAATTCAAAAACTGTATGCAGCCCTAGCAAAGAACATACTATACAGCGAAGGAAAGGATCATAGCAGTGCCTCGATGATCCAGACTGCGATCGACATCTTTGTTTATTTTTTTATTATCTAATACATTACAAAACTAAACTGGTCTGAATTAAATTATAGGAGCCTTTATTGAATTGATCGATATTCTGATGAATAATTATAAATGGAAAAAAATTGACGACGAAAAGGTGGAATAACTTTAAAGGCAGATGGTGAAAAATTGACTGAATAATTAATTTACATTTAATTTTATTAAATTTCTTGTTTTGAACAACTTAAAGATTTGATTTTAGTGTCATTGTGTGAATCATCACCTGGGTTTGGACATATTGTCATAAAAAATGTCGGCGTCATTTGATGCCAAACCTTTTTTTCATATATCTTGTTAAAATATCTTAGCTCTTACAATAGAGCGTCGTTTCTTCGACGTTCGTCGTTGATATTTATCGTTGGATGATATGCATGCCATACCAATTACAATGATTTAATAATAGTTATATTATTGTTCAGTCGTTTTCAAAATAAATGTAAACAAGGTTAGCAAAAGCATCAGTAAAAGATTACTTTAAATATTATCCGCTGTTACGAATTGCGAGCTATCGGATTATTTAATCAAGTTGAAGTGTAATATTATTCAATATATTTGAATCGGGGAATTAGCCAATCTTTATTGTTAAAAAGAACAAAACACAATTTTGTTACGTCGAAGAATATCCTTTTATCTTAAAATTTTAATTCATTTTCTAATTTTTTATCATCTTAACCATTATATTATATGTTTATTATCTTTTCGTTTTGAATTTCTGGAATGAGGAGTAATCATTATTTCCATTCGAACTAATATCCTTATCTTTCTTGCTATTGTCACAGAATTTCGGGAGCATTGCCCTCCAGCCTTCTTCAGCTTTCTGTCGATCTAGCTAACCTAGACATATACAGCGGGACGAGAACAATCTACCACAGTAGATTAAATAATGGTTTCTGCTTGGAATTCCCTGATGGTTGCCCGGATCGACAGACACCTGAAGAATGCCGTATGGTACAACGGCTGAAACGTTGTGATAATCAGATCAAAGATGTAGATTAGTTCCAGTGTAAATAATGTAAGTCATACATCATTTTCATTTACATTATTTATATTCAGACTATTGTCCTCATCTTTGTTGTGGTTATCAAAACGCTTCGGCCGTTTTGCCGTTTTGCCGTTTTGCCGTTTTGCCCTCAGCCCTTCCTCAAGTGTATATCGATCTAGAGGGAATCATGAATTGGACGATTTATTTAATCTACGGGGATAGAATGTTCTCGTTCCACTGTTCATGTCTAGTTCTTATTTTCTCTTTCCTTTTTGACAATGTGGGAAAATGGCCCAGTGGATTAAAATGCTGTTCCGTGAATTTGGTAACATTGTGGTTTTGAGTTCAATCCCTAGTTCTGATAGTGTGTATTTGGACCCAGTGGAAACTGACGAACAATGACTGTGCAGTATTAAAAATATAAGAACTAGACGTTATCCCTAGACATATGCAGTGAAACGAGAACAGTTTACTCTCGGGGTGTTCAGAATTCACCGTAGATCGATATCCCGCAGAGAAAGGCCAGAAGGTTCAACAGCCGAAAGGTAGTGACATCAGCAACAAATATGAGGACTATAGACCGAATATAAATATTATAAATAATCATAAATCCTCGTCCCAGAAATTCAAAGAGAATACCATTTTTGTCGATTAATACTAAATTAATTCCTTTTCTTGCATAAGTCTAAAAATATTATAGGTTTTAGTTTGTAATGAATTGCGAGACGATTTTCTTAGTTCTTTAGCCTTAAATGTTGCGTATATGTAATTAAAAAGTTTCCTTTCAATATGACTAGAATATTGACGAGAATACTGATACTGTTTCGCTGTTGTGGTAATTTTCCATATTGAAATATCAGAAGTTTAAACATGTTTACGTAACTAGCGTATTTTAAACTGTGCTGATGGAACAGGTCAATCGTTTGTTTGTATCCATCGAAACTAATGTATGTCTGTCAGACGTGACAAGGCGCATGAAAACGTCCATTTATACATTAAAATATTTTATAATACGCATAATTCGCTGAATGTACAAGGGGAAATAATCGACTGTGTAACTTCAGAGTGACAATGCTTTAGGGTAAACGGATCACTCGAGCCTTGGCTGGAAGCCAGTTTAGAATGACAACTACAAATTCAAAACCCTGATAAAAGCAACCGGACAACCACCAAAAATATTTTCCCAAGAAACCAAGGCTATTCACAGATATTAAAACGTGACCTCTAGACAATCATGACCGCTTAGAGTATGTCTCAAAGGCGAATGACACACACACACACACATACATACATACATACATACATATATATATATATTACCAGGAAAAAAAATCTTGTCAGCATTAAATGACCTATTGAGGTTGATGTGCTGTAAAACAAACAAAACCAAACCTATATATATATATATATATATATATATATATATATATATATATATATATATATATATATATATATATATATATATATATATATATATATATATATATATATATATATATATATATATATATATATAACCATGAGACCCGGGTTCGAATCTCGCCATGGTCGATTTGTCAGGCAGGCGATATTCTGATACTATCGGACTGAATTCCTGTTGGAGAACGCATATTTTCTACGAAATTTCTCGAATATTCAAGCCGGTAAATGCAACTGATATTGTTTAATTAAAAAATAGAGAATTTACCCCACAATTAATTTTATTTAGGAAATTCAGTTATTCCCTCAAGTTTTAAACTTCATAATTCTATTTTGCAATAACGTTCATAATGTTCGTTCAGTACTAAATACGTTCGATTTTTTGTCTTTGTTCTTTCGACACTTTATCGTCTGACACTTTGTCTCTTCAGCACCTTGTCCTTTGTGTTATTGCCTAGACAAATATCTATCTTTTCTTTTCAGTTTATGATTCCTTTCTTTTGTCGTTTTATATATATATATATATATATATATATATATATATATATATATGTGTGTGTGTGTGTGTGTGTGTGTGTGTGTGTGTGTGTGTTAATTCGTTTTCGTTTCTTTTCATCTTCTGGTCATGTCATCTTCACAGAGCATTCAGACGCTAGAATGAAAAGTGTAACCGAGTGTCTGCTTGGTCAAACATTTTTTTCTGAAATACCTTACCTGGCTAGGCACTGGCAGAAAATTGCAAATGGCTGTTGTATCCACTGTTAGGCTTGACAAATTAAAGCCAGTAGTAAGCCCTGCATACTATACATATTGAACATGGGTTTTTCTTCGTCCCATATTCTGTTCGCAATTTAAATCATAATTTTAATTGAATAAAGAGGATCTTCAAATTATTTCAAATGACTAATCATTCCTTGAATATTCTTTTTCAAAACCCTTCAATTTCCATGAATTATATCCCCAAATCTTTTAAATGGTCCGTTTTTCCCACACCAAAGTCCTGCATAATGACTGATTTCTAACTTAAATAAATATCCTTAACTTTAACCTTTTTTTATCATTATTGTTAACCTTTTGATCAGCAGGACCCTAATTATGGAATCAAAGGAAGGGTTAGTCAAAAATGGTGTCTGATATTTTAATAGGAAAAGGAATGGTTGGCTTGTCCCATAAAACTGCTTTAGTTTTTGAACCCAAGAAGCATTAGCCACCGGACGCAAAACCAATTTATGTTAAATAGTCGATGTCACGTTGACAATTCTGACAATAGTCATCATGAGGCAAGTATTTTATGAAATAAAAATGCGCCATTTTATCCAATTCAAAAATCAGAACGGCATTGCTGATGTTGTTGTTGGTGCTTATGGTGATTGAAGTAGGAGTAGTAGTAGCAGCATCAGCAGCAGTAATAGTAGTAGTGAAAGAAGAGTTAAACGATAGTTCATTACGATGAACGACATATATGGCTCATGTTCAGTGATCCTAGGTTGGATTTTTTTTTTTACCCCATCCCTATGACAACATTTCCCTCACTCCTCTTAATTCCCCAAACTTAGCAATTTTGAACGCCTTTATACCTTGGCGCCGATAGCGCGTTGTTATTGGCGGAAATTATTGTGACGTCAGAAGGCTTGGACGAGCAGAATGCGAGTAAAGATGTAATGACAAAAATTCCATGTTTGATAGACAACGTGTCGGAACGAACAGACACGGAAATGAAATACTAAACAGGGTTTGCCAGGAAAGTAATTTATGAGAGCGACGTGAACGATGAAAGGATTTTCGGAATTTTAGATACGACAGGCAAGGCACGCGTATGATATTTAACCAGGTGCTTCGTCCCTTCTTTTTATATCGAGAAATCATAGCTAAGTGAGGATTAAATCAATGGTTGAATCCCGAGTGGATCGAGTTTAAATTGCAGGTGTCAGTTTCTTCATTTTTTTTCTTTTTTATGTACTGTATCCCCTCAGGACGTAGGTGAACATGGCTCTCCACATCTTCCTGTCCCTTGTAGCTCTTAATAAACTTTGTCTTTCTGTTATTTCTCATAAGCCCTGTTCCGTCATCCATTTAATCAAGGTCACTAAAGTATGCTATTCATTGATTTCCTCTGTCCATCTTACCCTCTATCTGTCCAGTGAGTATCAGATTTTACAACCACTCTGTTCTCATTACAAGCCCCAGAAATCTCAATTGTCTCTTCCTAGTGTTAATTGTTAGTTTCCTTTTTGTTTCCATTTTTTCCAAAACGTTATTGCTCACATATTTAGCCTGCAGTATTCCCAGTATCCTTCTGTAGAACCACATTTCTGTTGCTTCACGTCTCTTCTTTATCTTTGAAGATGTCGTCTAGCTTTCGCTGCAATACTCGAAGACAGATATCACATAGCCATTTAATACTATCTTTCTTGTTTTTTGCGCAATTTTCCTATGTCTTAATACTGGTCTTAGCATTTGGAATGCTTCTTTGGTTATCTTAATACGCCTTAGGATTTCAGTGTCGCACTTTCCGACATATGTTAAAACACTTCCTAAATTTTTGTACTTGCTTGATTTTGGTATTTACGATTTGCAGTTTGGGTCCATCCTTTTTCTCACAACGATGCATTTTGTCTTCTTGAGTTTGATGTTTAAAAAAATATTAATATGAGTCAGAGCACAAGACGAGAAGTAAAATCCAAATTAACCAAAAATGTTATATTCAAAGCAAGCGGTGTTTGGTGCTCTCCTGTGGCCATCGTCAATTTTACCAATCCTCTAAAGAAAATTCCTGACCAAGGCCATATCTGTAAAATATAAAGAATATATTACAGTTATGACCATTTAATTTTGTTTTGATTTAAATTAAAAAATGAATAATTACTAAATAAAATAAAATAAATAAATAATAAAATTAATAAAATTCAATAATTATTAAATAAAAATAAATAAAATCGACAATATTAATTAATTATTAAACAAATTTAAAAATAAATAAATAAAATCAATAAAATTAATTAATTATTAAATTACAAATAAATAAAATCAATAAAATTAATTAATTATTAAATTACAAATAAATAAAATTAATAAAATTAATTAATTATTAAATTACAAATAAATAAAATCAATAAAATTAATTAATTATTAAATTACAAATAAATAAAATCAATAAAATTGAATAATTATTAAATAAAATAAAAATAAATAACTAAAATCAAATAAGCAGAATAAGTTTAAAAGTATTTTAAAAATTTTAAAAAAGTTAAAGATATAGAAATAAAATGAAAAAATTTTTTTTTAAATAATTAGAAAAATATTTATTTTTAGAATAAAATTTTATCACATTAACAATATAGCCACTATGAAAGAAATTACCTCATAGTAACAAGTTCATATTAGGTTGGTGCAAAAATAATGACGTAATAATGTCGTTTTTTGACGTTAAAAACACCTTAAAAAACGACATTATTACGTCATTATTTTTGCACCAACCTAATAGTTCAATTGAAAGATCCAGTCTATTATTTCACCGTAAAGTGAATTTAGGTAAAAATCACACAAGTGTCATAGGCATAACAAATATGGTACGACTACATTTACATGCTACTACATTATACTAATTCAACTAAATGTCTCCCCCCACCCTCGCAAAAAAAGTACTTGCCGCTCAAGGCGGATCACCAAAGCAGCCTCCTCTAGGCCCGCTACTGTGTAAAGCGTATGATTAACATTCGTTTTTCAATTCGAGAAATCGGAAAGCCGAGTTCGAATTGCAGTCGAATCCATTACATTCACTTATGTGCTAATACCCTTGGGAAACGTATGAATCCTTTTCTTTACCCCCCCAGCTATGGGTAAATAGCAGGACAGACGGGGTTCTATAGTTTTGGATGGCAACTGTTCTACAGAAGAAAGAAATGGCAAACTACTGCGGGAAAAAAATCTGCCTCTGTAATGTGTCGAAAGATACATGAACAACTGACGGCTTATGAAACATTTATTTAAACCAGAAAATACTTTTAACTTCTAAAATTCTTACTAATTAACCCATATGCGGCAGGGTGAAGGAGCGAATTAATATCTTTCCCAAGAGTATCAACGCGTAAGTAAATATAACGAATCAAACGGTGATTGGAACTCGGCTTTCCGATTAATACTCTTCTGGGGCATTATCCATTACACCACCCGCACATCCGACCTTCCAGCACATGAATTTCTCAAGCGGTCACCAATCTAAGTACTGATCAGGATCGACGTTGCTTAACTTCGGTTATCCTACGATGTTTCAACGTAATGTAGCGGTAAGCCGCAAAGCATAGGAAAAAAATCATTTAAAAAAATGAAAGAAAAAAATTACCAGCAGTACATTAAAAAAAATGCATTTAACCCCGACAAAAACCCTTTTTACAGAAATACGTCAATATATGCTAATCTACAAACTGATTCCAGACAAAGAAAGCAACGTAGAGTCTGGTCAATTGTTTCGGCATCGGACACAGCCACCGCAGCCTGTTTTATTTTCTACTTTGTAAGTTTTTAAAGCCGTCTCTACCTCATTTTTTTTTGTTCTTCAATTTAACTTTATTTTCAGGAATTAATAATAGATTATTATGATACTTTACAGCAGTTTTGACCAAACTGAGGTTCGCACGGCTTTCGAAATATTAAAAGAACTTTCTTCTATTCTCACTTGTTCACTCAGGATTTCAAATACAGTGTAACCCGGATATAAGATACCCGGTTATAAGAGAAACCCGGATATAAGATATATTTTATCTGGTCCCAAATTAGAGCCTGTGTTAATGTATATATAATAGACCAAACCCGGATGTAAGATAAACCCGAATATAAGAGACTTCTCCGGTCCCGGCAACTCTCTTATATCCGGGTTACACTGTACATAATCAATGATTAAGTACAATGTTTCTTGAATTTTATAACTTTTCGCTGAAGGTATCGGGTTCATCATTTCAAACTCCTGCTGATTTTTCATTAAGGAAGAAAAAATTTGAAAAATATTTTTGCTATTTTTGAATGGAGAAATAAGAAAAAAATCATGCAAAGCTGTGTGTATGTTAATCACTGTCATCTGTGATAATATTATACTGAGACTTCACTTTTTTAATTCTGAAGAAATCTTTTCTCCAAAAAGCACTCAACCTTTCGCCATATCTAAGACGGCTGTCTGCGCGTATGTTCTATAGTAAAAATGGCTGAGTCAACTTCAACAAAAAATTACCTTGAATTTTTTAAACAGTGTGGTCTGTCTTATGATGAGCATAATCTGGTGCGACCCACTGGTCGGAAAAGGTTGCCTCTGCCTGCTCTAGAGCTACCCTTTCTTTATTATCTGTGGAATACTAGGCGTTTTTTCTGAAAAAATAGTTGTGTGGTGTCCCGTTACCTTCTCCACGGTATAAATTAAGAGTTGTCATTCTGCTAAACTGTCTGCCACTCAGTAACAGACATCCTTCTCTAATATGCTCTTTAACCAGTAGCTGGTGTAGGTGGCCGTGGGAGAATAGACAAATTCGTGCCTTTTTGAAGGGGATTAATGCGAAAATAAAAACGTCAGACAAAACTCGCTACATCGAAAAAAAAAATAAAATAAAAATCTCTACCGGCACATACAAAAGCTGTTGTTATTAGATC
The DNA here is from genome assembly GCA_963932145.1 of Acanthosepion lycidas. Lineage (NCBI taxonomy): Eukaryota > Metazoa > Mollusca > Cephalopoda > Sepiida > Sepiidae > Acanthosepion > Acanthosepion lycidas. The sequence goes on along the minus strand of OZ010573.1, from coordinate 85,749,637 downwards.
GTAAACCAAAGGTTGGAGAGAAAAAAATCAGGGGTAGAAGTTGTAGCAGAATGAAGATATGTGTGTTATGCAGAATCAACACGGATTCCGTGGACAAATTGAATATAGTATGGCTGATGCTAACCTCCAGATTAATTGCAATCTAAAAATATTTCATGGCTTTAAATAAACAAAACTGTTGATAAACCGTAACCCGGTTACAGTCACTTTTTCACCGCCGTAGTCTACCGTCCCTGTGACTTTTCTATAAATACGTTTACGGTAATTGTTTTGAAGAACTTTGCTCTATGGTAACTTGCCTCTGGAGTAAGTAACAGTCTAACTCTCTGATTTCGGGCAGAGAGGAACCAGGGCGAAGCTCCGCTGAAGAGCAGAGTTTCGTTCGGGGTGGTTGACTGCCCCTGAACCTGTTTAGGCGGGTTCAAAGAGGGAATATTTTTGGCCGAGCCTACGGGCTCGGAAATCCCACGTTAAACCCGGCCTTTTGCCATAACCCTCGTTGTGGGGGGGGGGGGGAGATAAATATTACTTTGCTCTATGGTATCTAGATTTGAAAATTTCAGCTCAGTATAGAGTGGCAACAAAGTTTAATCATTTTACAATTAAATTGGCGATTTGTAACGATAAGGTCATAGCTAACAGTATCTTTTCTCGCAATTGTTGAACTCTCTTCTGGCTTCCTGCTTTCCAGCCAACACTTTCAAAAATTTAACTCTCCATTGTTATCTACTGTCTTCATGATTCCTCTTCTTTTATTAATCTCAGATGAACGTTTACCGCAGACATGAAGCGTAGAGATTGCTACGTTTTTAGGCAGGAATTTTGGTCCCCTATGTCATACTAGACAATTATTCTCGCCAGAAACTTTCTTACATATTCATAAGTCTACCATTTCCTCTTGCTTTGAATATTACTGCCACCTCTGTTCTCGTACCCCAGCTATATATTTAGAAATTCTTCAGAAAATATAAGCAGAATCCGCAATATTATTGGTTCTGATCTGGCATCTAGATTCCAGTCAATTTCCCGTAACGTAGCTTCCTGTCCATTTCTAGAAATACTTTCGTAGAAATTGTTCTGATGGAATTTCTTCCATGGTACATAGAAATTAAGCATTTAAGCTCAGTACTAGATTACTGGGAACGTCTTTTTCTTCATTATGAACTTCAGAAATGGTAACTGTCTCTTTCTGATTTTGAGTATAGTACATGCTGGCGTACAAGGTGACTGGGAGTATAAGACTACTCTCGAATTTTCAAGTTAAAATGTAGATTTCGGGCTATATTCGCCGTACAAGACGACCTGCCAATCATATTTTAAAATGTATTGAATTTATTAAATAAATTTAATAAACAAATACTTTCTTTTCACTCAAGTTCTAATGAAAAAACGATGGGGAGATTTGTTTTCTGATATTAAATAACTTGTAAATGATTGATAAACCGAAGAAAACAAATCAATCAGTTAATCAATTTAATATATACAGTGAGTATCATTGCACGATAGGATAACCATTAAAGATTCGCCCGTTATGTAAACATATGTCTGAATATATGAAATAATTTTCCCAGCGTATAGTGAATGTGCGGAACATTATTATTATTATTTTTTGCAATCAATAGCAAGTCTCTAGACGTCTTCAAAAAGGAGATCAAAATATATTCTGATTATAACTGACAGATGTTAACTGTGCTTGTGTGTAATGTGCCTCTTCCACTGTCTTAAAAGTATTTTTAATTCAATGTTTTTTATATGTTGTCTGATATATTTTGCCACTTGTTTTTCCAGACTTGGGAACAATGCCCGCATTAAAAAAATAAATATTCAGCAATAATAGGACTTATTAGATAGATGTAACAATTTTGTTAATCCATAAAGGCAAAAAAAAAAATAATAATAATAATAATAAAAAAAAAACAAACAAACAAAAAACACAAAGATCCAAGAAGTTACTGAGTGAGACAGAATATGAGAAAAATAAATGACTATTAAAGAGGGAGAATAATACAAAGACAATATAAAATTTTTCGAAGAAAAAGGCCCAAACTAATTATCGCTGTCCATCGTTTATAGCAATACATATTGTTCAGAAGGTGGATGAGATTATGTCATAATTTGGTCTCGGAGTTGCCCGCCGGAAGTACATGTAGGAACGCCTATTCATGCGCAACATGGTTCTACAGATACCCTGATATTATGCTAACTGTTTAGAAGATCAGCTTCTCTAAACGCCACCAATAATATTCAGGCACCATGCTACCACTCAGCATGCAGGAACCAGAAAACTGCCAACCCATTACCCGCACAATGAAAATTTGATCAGCCAGAACACCAAAAAGTTCGAACAATCCATGAAAGAAAGAAAGGAACCGATAAACTATATCCTAAACAGGAAACAAGACATAAACCTTTACGACTATTCAATAACTATGGAAGGAATACTGGCCGGTATTTAGGCGAACTTATCTACTTCTATATTCATTTGCTTAATGATATATATATTGAAACAACAAATATTAGAATTATATGTATGAAGTAAACAAGTACCCAGACTGTTCACATTTCCATATGCCCAAATATACTAGTATATCTGACTTATTTTTCACAGATGAAATTAATTAGAAATCTGGATATTTGAGCCTTAATTATAGAATTTTGAGAAAACATTAATTTGGTTTTAGTATTATTTATAACTTGTCACGGAAAAAAAATGATAGCTCGTATTCTGGCACTGCTCACGCCTCTGAATAAATCATACTTGAAATAAATCGGGAAAAGATGTTATTATTACGTAATTCATATCCAACCAATGCAATATGTAAACGTTTTTCATGAAAGAAAATCTCATACAGCGTTTAAAAGAATTTGGTGACTTAACCAACCAATATGACAATTTTTATTTTACCTAATTTTAGCGCTTTTCTTGAAAAAAAAGTCATTTGGATAAATTATTTTATTGCAAATATTTATCAAATTATATTTGCTAACTTATTTATATACTGAGCACGAATGACCTTTATTTATTTACTAGCGTATAAGCCGCACTTCGGGCTGATTTCAGGCTAGCTCCTGTAGAGCGCTCTTCAGCTTTTGGGTTTTTACTTTCAGCGTTCGATGTAGGTAACATTATAAGAATTTAGAAATAATAAAATTATATTATCTTTATTCGACACCTTAATTCAGCATAATCTTTGTTTGTATACGCAACCGAACTTTTTTTATTTTGTTTACATTTATTTTGCTCACAATTTTTCTTTTCTTTTAAAAATCTACATTCTTTATGATCCCTAAAAATAAAGTTACTATTAAAAGACATTAGGGAAGCAGGACTATGTAAGATATCGAATATGTCACAGTACAAGTGCTAGGAAAAAAAAACAAAAAAAAACAAAAACTTTAGTTTAATTAGACGATATCAATTGCAACTGCGACGGAGAAGTTAAATTAAATTTAAATCTTTTAATAAAGACTGTCTTTTAAAACTTTCACTCTGTTTGATATTTAAACTGAACTTTAAATTATTTGGATATTTAATTTTTAATCGCGTGTAACTACAGTAGTAATACCGGTTTCTTCAAATTGTTTATGTTTCGCCGAGATCAAAAAAACAGACGGACGGACACACGTACACTGCGCATTATTCATATAGATATATTTATGTTTTAACATTTTTAAGTTTTTCTTTGATTGATATGTTTTCAAGCATTTCATATCAAGAAAATCAATAACGGCACTAAGACACAAGGGGTTACTGCGTTTGAAAGAATAAGGAAAAAAAATTATTAAGGGGCGAGAACAATAAAAAAAAAAGAGTAATCAAAAAGACAGTAGATAAGAATTGGCATTTAAATTTTTGAACTTCAATGCTGGCTGGAAAGCAAGAATCCGGGAGAAAGTCCTACAAGCGAAAAGTGCAAGGGAAAAAAAAAACTGTTAGTAAGGATCGAACTCAACGTTCAGTTGTAATTGATTTACAGAGGCAAGCTTGATAACTATTAGGTTGGTGCAAAAATAATGTCGTTTTCTCACATATGATACTATGTGAGAAAACGACATTATTTTTGCACCAACCTAATATCAAACCAAGTCAAAGTGCCTACCATCGGAACAATTACCATAAAGGTATTTATAGAAATGTCACAGGGAAGCTATATTACAGCGGTATGAAAGTTATAAAGTCGGGATGCAAGGGTAACGGCTTATCGAGATTTTGTAGGTTATTTAAAGCAAGAAAATATTTTTAAATTTTAAGAATTTGGGGATATAATTATGATTTACTGTTACGAATCCTACGAATTAATCCATAGCTGGGAAAGGGACGTGGATTAATATTTTTCCCAAGGGTGTTTGCGAGTAAGTGAATACTAAAGACCCGACAGGAATGGCTCTCTGATTTCCGATTCAGAGTCATTATCCATTACACCAGTCGCAAATCTAATCTTACAACACGTTGTATTCCCAAACGGTCACCCATCTAGGTACAGATCAGGTTCGACTTAATTTTCATGGTTGCATGGGAACCGATATTCCAACATGATATGGCCGGCAGCCAACATTTATAAGCAAGAGGAAAATTTTCTAATATGTAGGAGAGGTTTTTCAAATCCTAACGTATTTTTTTTACAATGTCTATTTTTATTATTTATTCCGAATAGTCGATATTTCTATTATTTAACGTTTAAACAATTATTTTAACAACAACACCTAAAAATGTGATCATCGTTTTAGCTTGTTTATTCTATATATTAATTTTTACGTTCTAATATTCAGTGTTTAAAAAGTAGAAGTAGAGAAGATTATAGGGACAGGAAACGAAAACAAACAAAAAATAAAAACAGAGTTTGACAATGTTTCAATAGAATGTCTGTCTTCTTCAAGTTATATTTAAAAACGTTATATTCAAACGTTTCTTGTCTTGTAATGAAAAAACGTCTGTACTGGTAATGGACGTATCAAAAAAAAAAAAAAAAGAAAAAATTGAAACTACGTCAGCTTGATGGCATGTAACTGAAACGTGCTTAATATGATGGTGATCATGTTCATTTTAGAATTTTCCATTAGTTGATTAGTTACTAAGGGAATTAATCAAACGGCTTAGTATAAATCTTATGAAACTCTCCCGTCATTCTGTTAATTCTGAAATTTCTATTTTAAATATAACTTGAAGACAGACATTCTGTTGAAACGTTGTTTAACATCGTCAAACACTCTTTTTCTTTACTTAAATCGCGCTCATCTCTTAACTACAATAATAATAGTAGTAGAAGAAGATATATTTAATGACAAGTTTTTAATCCAAAGTCCAGCGTCCAATAATATATAAATCATTTACCAAATACAGTGCGGTAAATAATTGTAATAAAATAACCTCGCCAAATAAAACTTTTTTTTTTTCAAGGCAAGCGTAAAATTAGGTAAAATAACAACTTAGTTCATGTTCTCTGGCACCGAACAATATAGGAAAATGTATATATATATATATATATATATATAGATTATTCATTTAAAAGAAATAATGTCATTCATTCTGTATATTATATAATTTACAGCAATCAGACTGTAATAAAATCCCAAGTGATAACGCATGGTCAGTAGTCAAGAAGATAAGCATTAGTGATCCCGTTAGCATTTATCTTCAATATCGTCTTTGACGGCTGTGTCATGTGCATCAATTTAATGAGAGTCGTATCGCGCGTGCGCAAAAAAAAAAAAAAAGTAATGCGAGCTAGCCACGGAACACAACTCAACAGACTGCCCTATACTACATTTCAAGGGAGACCTAAAACATCCAGGTATCAACGCAGATAGCTGAGAACAGCGAGCAAAAGACCGCTGCTACTTCAATGGGGAAAATGAATGGCAATAAAAAAAAAGAAAAACTGGAGACCAGAAGACAACGCAAGAATCAAAGACATCAATTCCTGTCTTTCGTTCGTCATTACAGGTTCGTCTGAGGCACCTAAACGAGAATCTGGCATGAATTAATCTGTCTAATCCAGATGCTGCACAAAAAAGGACAGAATTTCAACCAAACAGAACACTACCATTACCTAGCGAATGCTTCTGACCGAGAGAATAGTACGATTATATATATATATAGGTTGGTCAGAAGAACCTGACTCACTTAGAAAGCGAAAGGCAAACAACAAATGTTGATCTCTGTCTGGTGGAATTTCAGAGGAGTAATGTATTTCGAGCTTGTTCCACACAGTCGTGCCATCAGCACAAAATGGTATTGCCAGCAGTTAGACCGCGTATACGACAAACTAAAGAAGGAGAATCCTACTTAGGTCAAGCAAGGTCTGGCGTTGTTTCTGAAAGACAATGAGACGCCACACACTGCCAGGTTGGCTAAGAAGAAATTCAAACAGATGGATGGTGTTGAGATTTTTCTACATCTGCCATTCAATCCGAATGCTACACTATGGCCTATTCAATTCAATGGCTCATTTCCTCCGCGACTAGCGATTCAACACTTTTGATGAAGTGAAAGATGCTATTTTACAGTTTTTTTATTATTTAAAAATAGTGTACTGGTATCAGGGAGAGATTCGGATGCTGATTGCTGGTAGAAGATCGTCGAGAATGGTGGTCTTTATTTTGAAGAATAAATGTTGTTGCTGCTCCATAAAATTTTGTTTTCTTTCCGCTGCCTAAGTGAGTCAGGATTTTCTGGCCAACTAAATAAATCTCATTAGTTACTGGTGTGAATGTTGCTATCATATATAGGTACTTTTATGCAAATGAATTGGAATAATGCGCGAAAAGTACACTGGTTATTAAAGTGGTATCGATAAACAGAAACGAAATTTAGGCCGAACCCACTGTCATTCATTTTTTAACAATTTTAGAAAATACAGTGTAACCCGGATATAAGAGAAACCAGGATATAAGAGAGAATTTACCTGGTCCCAAATTAGAGCCATACTTACCTAAACAAAATATACCAAACCCGGATATAAGAGAAACCGGGGATATAAGATACTTCTTCTCCGGTCTCGACAACTCTCTTATATCCAGGTTACACTGTACATTAATCCAGATATTAGGTTGGTGCAAATATAGGTCAAACAACAGGGTAGACTGAGTTTTTTTTAAAACTTGGCAGGCAGTCTAGGAAAAATAAAACTATGAACAAAATAATAGAAATCTACTGTACTATCTCTTCCTCGATACTCATGTGAATTCACAGGTGTAATCGTGGAGAGCTACGTTCCGAAGAGTCATGGCATTAAAAGTCATGATGAATTTTCTAGTGGAATACCTGACAGTATTGATAAAACAAAAATTACAGTTCCACGATAACGTTGACTAGATTTGAAATCGGTATGCATAGAAAATGTTCACTATTCCAGTATTTTCGAATCCTGTGTCACACTTTCACTCCTCGGTTATAACTGTTCCCAGATAATTTTAAGTGCATGCATTATTTTGAATTCATAGCTCACCTATTAAACAGTTCTTCCCAAGGATCATACATTCGATTTTTAAAAATTTTTTACAATTGAAGTTTAGTCCTTTCTTCCTTAACTACTTTGTCTAGGAGAACCAGCTTTATTCATTTGAAGCAATAATTATGTAAATGTAGAAAACAATCTTACAAGACTTTCAATAGTTTCATTTCATATTTATCTAGTCATCCGCACACTTTTCTGTTCATATCTAATTAAGAGAAGCTCCGTCACAAAAATAAAATATAAAGAAGTCACCTCCCTGATTAATCGACCACAGTGAGATTCAATCTCTGGATTGGTTGTCGGAACACGACCGTTCAAACCACTTGACCACTCATCCATTAGAATTAATAATGAACTTAAAAATTACTGTGATGGAATTTCAAGAATTTTGTCGATATTATCCTGCGAAAGATCGTATCTAATAATTAGAAACATACAGCAAATATCTATCAAATGTTTTCTTAAGCATTTCAGAAAACTAAAATAATTGGATGAATAAATCAAAGGATATTGCTTCAGAGCTTTAGAAATGAAAAATATATGAAAGCGAATATATTGTACATAATTGCGTCTCTGGAAAAAAAAACAATAAAATAATGTAAAACGAAAAAAATACGACACAAAGAACGACGTGAAATGCTAGGATATTAGCGTAATCCTTAATGTTTACTGCTTGTCAACAGCTTGCATGCGGATTGACAAGGTGTCCGGTGAAAGTATATAAGCAAAAGCTAAGTACATACTTTTTCAGCGGATTTGCTTATTCATTTTAAGAACTTGAAAATTTATTTTTATTTTTAATTTTAATTTTTTAATTTTTTTTATTCTTAAATGAACACTGATTTTTGCAATTATTATAATTTTTTTAATTGGTGTTCTTTTTTGAAAAATTATAGTCAGTATATTATAATTTTTTTCTGTTTTTTTTCCTTTTTTAAAAAAGAAAATTATTATAATATTTTGCTCTATTGTTGGTATCGAGCATTGTTTTTTTTTTTAAATCAAAATAATTTCTAAGAACACCGGATTATAAATCTTACTGTTCCTTCTTATTTTTTTAATATATGTAATCTGTATATTATAAAATAAGGAACATGGAATTACTACTGACCAGCAGATAAATCAATGTTACATTGAAAGAGGAGAAAAGTTATATGTGTATTGGTGTATTTTTGAAGAAATAAATATTCGTTGCTATATGCTTCATCGAACCCATAAAAAAAACAAAAGCAAAAAACAAAAACAAAAAAAAACTCCCAACAGCCAACAGTTGAGTAAAATGAAAAGGTTTCTGCATGGATAAATTTCGGTGATATATGTAGAAAATATTCTCTGCATTAAATAATTTAAATAGTTTTATTTCATATTTATTTAGTCACCAGCACACATTTTCTATTTTAATTTAATTAAAAGAAACTCCCTCTCCAAAAGGACTCAGAAAAACAACATGTTACGCGTCAGTAAAAATTTGAAAGTGATATGCATAGTAATCGCATAAATTACAGATACATTCATACATATATACAGGGGGCGATGGATAAATTGTCGTCTAAATTACACAAAAAATGAAAATAACATTAACATCTCATTTTAACAGATATATTTAATATAAATATTTGGAAATAATAAAGAGTAAATTTATTCAATAAACTCGCCATTAGCTTAACCATGGCCTACTTTGGAATCTCCTGCAACTCTTCTGTACTGTCACCTTGTTTAATTTGGGGAATGCAGCCATAATCCTTAGATTTAGCTCATGTAAAGAAACGTCAGACAGCCATAGTGCTCTATTCATTTAATGAAGAGCATTGCGTTAGGGGAAACGGCTGCTATTTATAATTACCCTCTCTCTCAAACGAAATGATCGAGTGCATAATATCATCCACATACAGGCCTATTTTGCTGTATCACGTGCGGCTAGACATCTGAATGCTTCAAGCCGGAATAGAAACACGGCCAATTTGGCATCAGTCGGAGTTTCTACACCAGAAAGAGAAATTCTAGCTTATTATTTTTACGAATGTAAACAAACGCTAGACAGCCATAGTGAGTGATTATATATATATATATATATATATATATATATATATATATATATATATATAGCCTTTTCCAAACGTATTGGAACGGAAAAACCAACCAGAGAGTTGGGTTTAAGATCAAATGATGAATATGAAACAATAATTCAGAATTGTAGCTTTTATTTTCTGGTATTTACATTTACATGTGTTAAACAACTTAGAACATACCACCTTTTATTTGAACCAACCCATTTTTCAAGCATTAAACCTATTGGAAATCGTGATTGACAGGTGCTTCTTGTTGCGTAGGTGTTGCATTTTAGATTGGTTGTTTAAACATTAAATAACTCTGAATGACTACACTTAGTTTTATCTTCGGGTGTCACATGTAAAACTACATTTCCGGTTAAAATGGATAAAACAACATGGACACTAGAGAGATGTCTATCGAAGAAACCAAGCTATTTTGAACCTGGAAAAGAAAGAAAATCTATCAGAGCCATTGTACAAACATTGGGCATAGCCAACATAACAATTTCGAATGTCCTAAAAAAGAAATAAATTACTGTTGTACAGAGCAATAAACATAAAAGACGTCTGTCAAGGGAAACAACAGCTGATGCTGACAAGACATTAAGTGACATTACCAACAACCTCCGCAGTGCAGAATAAAGTTGTTACAATTCACCGTTCAGGAAGACTTCCAGCGCAGAAAGATAGAGGCCATACGGCAAGATGCAAACCACTCATCAGCAGTAAGAATCGAATGGCCAGATTGGAAATTGCAAGGAAGTACAGAGACGAGCGACAAAAATTTTGGAAGGAAGTTTTATGAATTGATGGGACCACGATTAATGTCTATCAAAACAATGGAAAAGCGAAAGTGTGGAGAAAGAACAGATATTCCTATGATCAAAAGCATACATGCTCATCTGTGAAGTACAGGGATGGCAATGTGTTAGCTTGAGTTTCATGGATGCTTCTGGAACAGGCTCATTTATATTTATTGATAATGTAACTCAGCAGCAGAATGAATTCAGCAGTCTACAGAAACATTTGCCAAATTTAGAAAGAAATGGATTCAAAATAATCGGAAGGAAGTTTATCATGCATCAGGACAATTACCCAAAACATAATACCAATACAAGAAAGGATTTCATCAGGGGAAAAAAAGGTGGACTAGACCATAACCCAATAGAACATGAATTTCATCTGAAGAGAAGACTGGAGGAAGAAATCCTCGAAACAAACAAGAACTGAAAGAGGCTGCATTAGAAGTCTGGGAAATCATCACCAATAACAAATGTAACAGTGTGGCGAGGTCACTGGGTAGCAGGGTTGATGCAGTTATGGCAAGCAAGGATTATGCAATTAAATATTAAATGTTACTTACTTTAAACCTATGTGTTCCTTTACTTTTACTCACCTAAAAATGGTGAGATCTGTTATAAAAGGTGGTATATCCTAAGCTGTTTAACTCATTTAAATGTAAGTATCAGCGAATAAACGCTGACGTTCTGAAGACTTTTCATGTATTCATCTTTTGACCCTAAACGCAAATGTCTTCCGTGAAGAACAAAATCAACTGCCTTGCAGTTACAATAATTTTGGGAGGAATATATATATATATATATATATATATATATATATATATATATATATATATATATATATATTCAAGAAAGACATTCGGATTACTAACACAAAAACAGAAAATGTCTCATATCGAGAATATTTAACATTGAAAAAATTATTTTTTAACATTGAAAAAATTATTTTTTAACAAGGAAAAAATTATTTTTAATAATATGTGGATATCTCCGCCTTTTACCTGAAGATGATCGCGAGACCAGAAACCCGTGTAGTAAAATTATGGAAAATAAAGCATAATATTTTTTTCTAAAAAAATCCACATTACAACCAAAAACGTTTGCGGTACCTCTCTTCTCTTCTTTTTAATATACATACTTTTCTCTCGTTGGAACCACTACAACCTCTTTCTTTTAAATATATATATATATATATATATATATATATATATATATATATATATATATATATATATAGGTCATGCGTGTTTGCGGATCTAATGTGGGTTGTTACACGATTCTTAGAACACTGGTCTGTCATAGTGGTTAGCTTATCAACGTTGAAGACATCTACTCAGGTACATTTACATTTTTCCTCAAAAACACACTCCTTCCACGTCATTTGAACAGGAGTAGATATTTATTCCTTATTTCCTGTTTAGGAATTGGTTGAGCTTCTTCTAAAGTTTTCTCATCCTTTTTTACTCCAAGTAACGCCTTGCGTCTTAGTGGCATTATCACCTTGATTGGCGGCAAACGTTAAAAAAGAAACAAGACACAAAAGAAAGCAAAATGCTCGTTGTGTTAAGTTTATTTTCATAATCATTTCATCCTAAGTCTATAAAGCCACTAAGATTGGAGTGGGTTATTTCGAGCAAGAGAATCTGAGAAAAATAAGAACAAATGAAAGAGGATAATAAAAGAACAGGTATTAAGAAGACAAAAGATGACAGTTCACATTGCATTTAAAGTTTTGAAGATCAAAGTTGATTGGAAATAAGAGGCCTAAACAGAGAGCTCGACAAACAATTGGTGCGAGGGAAGAAACTGTTAGCACGGAATTTACGATTACATCTAGCAATTTCAACTATAAAATGATGAAATCTAGATGTCAATTCACTACTGGTTTACATAAATTGTATAAAATCAGTGTTTACTCAATATATATATATATATATATATATATATATTAGGTTGGTGCAAAAATAATGACGTAATAATGTCGTTTTTTGACGTTAAAAATACGTCAAAAACGACATTATTACGTCATTATTTTTGCACCGACCTAATATATATATATATATATATATATATATATATATATATATATATATATATATATATATATTAATCCAATGTACATAATGATTATGCGTTTGTGGTTATGCGATAATCAATGAATTTGATTTTGCCTTTTCAGAGTATGAACTGTGAACTATCAGATAACACATAAACAACATGCTATAAATGTTTCGATGCACAGCTATGTTGAGCTTGTGCGTTTCCTGGAAGTATCCAGATCGTTTGGGTACAAAATTCGGAAGGAGCTGAAAACCCCCAGCGGATATGTTTCGCCTGCAACGAAGCACAGACGCCTTCATAGCGTTTGGACTGTACGAGGACACCGCAGTGGGTGCCGAACATGATCGAGGCGAATCCCGGAATGTCCGTTAGGCCCATTGTCCGAGGGCACACACCACTACGATGAGCATGACGACATTCGATACAAGTCATACGTGATGAGGAAGCGACAGTTCATATCGGCACATGCGCGCGTGAAAGCACACACACACACATGCACACACACACATACAGGAACAATGATTTCGTCGCGCAAAAAGTTTACTGAATAAGTTGAAGCATCCAGATCCTTGCCTAACCTGTTGTGTTTTTTCAAATGAAAACGAATTTGACCACGATCGAATAGGGGAACTTCAATAAATTTCCTGCTTTTATGATGGTTTTAAGGGTTGTGATTACTGATGGTTAAATCATGCCAGACATTTTTCAGAAGCGGGAGACTTCGGTTGAATGCTGCTGACTACACTGAGGCGCGAAACCTGTTTATGGAATCCGAGATAGACCTTGAAAAATGAAAAATGGATATGTTGATAAAAAATAGATTAATAAAAATTCCACAATATGAGTGAATCCGTGAAAGCCGCAATTAATCAAGTAATGGCTAATATCAATACAGACCATGTGATGCGTTCATGACTATGACTTCGGTCAAACATTGAAGCCATCATTGCGGGTGAAGGCGGTTACATCAAGTAAATATGTAGTCCAAGCATTACTCCACATGTGTATCAAGATTTGTAACAATAAATTTAATTGTTTTTAAGATGTGGTTGTTTTTCAATGTGTTTTCAAATACCTAACTGATTGTGCATCTGTGTAAATTGATGAAATTTTAATAATGTAAGATCGTTTGTTTTATGGTTAATGCTTATAACAATTTCACTGTTTGTGTTGTATTTTTGGATTATTGATAAGTATTCCTCGTATATTATTGTTCTTTTGCTTGGTAATATATTATCCAATTATATGTTTATGTGCGCATACTTCTGATGTCCTCCACCAAGCTTCCCACTTTTATGAGGTTTTGGGGGTTATGAATGCTGAAGGTGTCACAATGCCACACCACTTCTTTCAAACGTTCCAGAAGAGAGAATCATAGGTTGAATGCTGTTGGCTGGTTCAGCCAACAGCATTCAAAAACAGAAAAACAAATAATTCAAACAGTTGAAACCCAACCTAAACAAAATCAATTATGGCATCTCTACAAATATTCTTAAATGTCTATAATTGGTAACAGAAGCCATTGATTTATACCAACGGCTTACCATACCTTATACTTCTCAATTAACTCTCGCGTGGTCATGTGTGACGTCATGAGATGCGGTGCGATTTTCACTTCTAGCGTCTTATATGCGCGTGTTTATCGTTGCTTAGAAATCTTCTATGTAAACATTGACTAACTATCATCACTGTCTTGTCCGTATATTGTTTAATATGTTGTAATTGACATCTTTGATAATGGCTTAAGTAAGCCGAAAGCTTAGATTGTATTAAAAAAAATATGGATCACTGCTGTGAATTTCTTTCTTCTTTCAACGATAATGTTATTAAAGTTATCAGAATTTATAAAAAAAATTTACATAAAATAAATAGACAACACTTGTCTATATTATTTAATGAAACATGTATGAATACGTGTATATATATATATATATATATATATATATATATATATATATATATATATGTGTGTGTGTGTGTGTGTGTATGTGTGTGTATGTGTGTGGATGTGGGTGTGTGTGTCTAAGTGTGTGTGTGGTATATGTGTGTGGTGTGCGTGTGTGAAAAAAAATTAAAATAGGAAAGAACCGTTAGGTTAATAATCTGAAGTTCTTTAGTATTTTTAAAAAAAAAAGTGCTCGATACACAAATAGAGCCTATATTATAATTATTTAAAAAAAATTATGATACCATCGCTATATAGGAATTAACATGTTTCAAAAACAGAAGCTAAAAACTTCCAATTCAATTATATAAATTTAATTAAAGTACCTAGTTCTGTTTCATCCTCATGCGAATATTGGAATATTTAATTTTGAAATTTACTGAGCATATAAATTCGTAATATTAGTCGAATGTTTTTAGCGTCTGTTTTTGAAACATGGTAATTTCTATGTAGCGATGAAGTCATTTTAAAAAAATAATTATAATCTCTCTCTCTCTCTCTCTTTATATATATATATATATATATATATATATATATATATATATATACATATATATATATAAGAATTAATGAATTCTATTTTTAATTCGATATTACTTTATATTATTCTAAATGTTTTATGTGTTATGTTTTGTGAGTGTCAAATTATCCAAGTCTTCCTTCCACATAATGTTTCCAAGAAATTTCAACTGACTCTTTCTGGTTCCGAGTATAAGTGTCCTTTTGGTTTCCGTTATCCTTAAGACTACTTACGCTTTCATGTTATTCTCAGCATCCTCGTGTAGAACAAAAATCAAGATTAATCATCGTAAACACAGAAAATTCAGCTTTTAATGGTAGATATTACCGTTCAGGTAAACTACACCATGAAAATTAAAGAAAGAAATTTTGAATAAATAGTTTTATTTCCCTATTTTTGTTTTTTCTTTCTTACACCAAAGTCGATGCGTAAGTTCCTATTTTTTTTTCTTCTGTATTTCTAAACTTCCTTGGGCATTAACTCATTCCTAATTCCTTTGCTTCGTACATTTAATGGACGTTTTATTCTAGCGTTGGTTAACTGGGGAAGGAGTACGTCTACTCCTCCCAAAATTGGATATTGGCATTTACACTATGTTAAGACTTTCAAAATCCCTGTCCATAACCTTCTCTCCAATCTATAATGCTTCTCTTTTGTAAGTCTGTTTTTCTTTTCTCTTTCTTTCGAATAGATGACTTGCCCATTACATGCCCGGCCCTATAATCATTTAATATACTAATTCAAATAGGGCTAGGGTATGCACATGCATCCCCGCGCAACCCTCGTAACCCATTTCTCCCAATGGGTTCTTTAGTCCACAAGTACATGAGCGAGCTTGTTTCTGTGCCATTAGGTTTCGGAACGTTACGCTGTTTCTAACCCAAGGAGGAGTTCCGTTGACTTGACTTATGGACAGATGCGAGATATCACGCTCTCCTTGGTTGATTGTCCCTTTATTAAGTGTTCTGGAGGTAGAGTGTTTTTTTTTAGTTTTGGCGTTATCCGCCTGAGAGCCAGGGATCCAAACTTTTGAGTAATTTTGAAGGAGGCTATCCTACCAGCAGGTGTATAATATTGTAATGCCATTTTGTGAATGGTCTTTGGGCCGTGCCGTAGTCTCCGGTGGGGCCTCTCGTTGCTATGATGAAGAGTACTGCTACGGCTATATCTCCGGACAATATTCTCCAAGCTATTTATGTTTGCAACTCCTGCGAGTGTATCTCACTGCCCACTACTCTCCAGACAACCAATACCAAACCTTAAAAAAAACCCAAACAAACAAAAAAACAAAGTAGATCCCACGTATACCATCGTCTGCATCAATGTGAGTGGTATACTATCCAACTTTCAAGAAGTGGAACGCCATCTTCACACTCAACATGACCTTTTACTTTCTGAAACCAGTATCAACACTTCAAGCTCACTAGCGGTGAGCACAGTCCCCTGCTAATTTCCACTTATAGCTAAACACGACCACCTAGAATGCCACAACCAACGACTCGGAACCTACATCAGGGACGAGTTTCCCTGTGACAGAGACACACACACAAAAAAAACCCCCAAAAAAACGAGGAGCCTGATCTCACATATATATGCTTCTGTGTGACCTTTATCCATAGTACCACATTCGTCTTTACTTTCAGAACGAAGGGACGGTTATCTTCGACCGTATCTCAGAGAAAATTGATAAAAACCTTACTCAATTTTCCTCGGACAGCTTTCATATGTGCGGTGACTTTAATATCCACCATAACGAATGGCTAGTCCACTCCAACAAAAACGATTTTGAAGGCAGATATTGCAGAGATTTCGCCATAGCCTATGAACTAACCCAGATGATTGGAGAACCAACCTGGGTCCTGGAAACGAAACTCCTCGATTTTTTCTTAACCTTCTGCCCTCATAAATGCTTAGAAAAATATCTATCGCCACTAGGCACGCCAGAATATTCTCTTATCAGGGTCAGATCGATGCAAACCTAAGGCATCTTGTGATGTACTGTTCCACACAACAGTTTTACACGATGCGAAGACAGACATTGACAACTTTCGATCTTAAATAATGAACGTTCGCCTCCCAACCTTCTTCAAGAAGACTGAATTCAAAACTGCTGCCATCATCACTGATTGGATCCTTTCTAGAATGGGTAGTTTATACCCGCTACTAATTCCAGCCGAAAAACACACAGCTAATCATGGTTCACCCTTGAATACACTTCGGCCATAACCTACCGAAAACATTACTTCAGTATCTATCGCAAAGTGTGATGTAGCTCTGCCCTCAATGCATTCAGAACTGCCCGCAATCCATGTAAAACATTCTAGAAAGCGTCAAGGGCAGCTGCGCACCAGCAGTCCAGAGTAAAGTCGAAAAGAAACCAATTGGTCTGGAAGATGTCCAACCAAATTATGAACAGAGGTAAATGGCACCGAGGTCCTATCCTACTCGATAGATAAGGCGAACATATTCACCTGTCTTTTTCCTCTGACTCAATATTAGATGATACAAACCATCCCCACCCTAAGTTCCCACAATCTCAGTAATATTACCATCACAGCTCGAGAAGTTTCTAGACTTATCAAAGGCCACGACACTAAAAAACCACTGGCCCAGACAAGATTCCAGTGATTGTCCTTAAGAATATCAACCCGGAATTATCTCTTATCCTAGCAAAGTTATTCAAGCGCTGCTTGAAAGAGAAATGTTTACCAAGCCTGTGGCAAGTGTGAAGCGTTTGCCCAGTTTTCAAGAATCCGACCGCGCGATCTTCACCCCTCCCTGTACAGACCCATACGTTTCCTCAGTATGCATCTCTTCAACGATGATCAGTATTGGTTTCAGTCGGCCAGATCCACTGCCGTTGTCTTAACTACCATCAAATAGCGAATCAGTGAGGGTCTTGACGACAAACACATCTTGAGGTCTATAGCGCTAGATGCCTCAAAGGCCGTGGATAAGGTGTGGACACAAATCACTGGATTAACTGGAAGGGTCTTCTCGATCATAAAATCCTTCCTAAGAAAACGTAGTTAATAATGGTCAGTCCTCCGGTGCCATAGTGGTTAACGCAGGCGTCCTACTGTGGTCACTTCTTGGATCTTTGATCTATATAAATGATATATACTCAGATCCTTTGTAAACATCTATACCAACGATTAAACTATATATGGACGCACCTCTAAAACTCTCGAAGGTGAGAGATTGGCGACTGATCTCTCTTTCGATCTTGTATCAATTAACCAATGGAGTAAAAACTGGCTGGTTACATTCAATTGTTCGAAGATCAAGCTAGTTACGATCCATCATCGCCGATTGACCCTGAACTACCACAAATCAAGATGAACAGATTTCCTCTCGAGGAAGCACTGAGCTCAAGTGAAACAAGTACCTACAATCCGTTGGTAAGGATGCAGATAAAATGGTCGACTACCTGCTCCAGTAAGTACCTGACTCCTGCTATCCTCTAGTTTTACAAAAGCTAGATCAGGCCAAAATGGAGGACTGTTATCATATCTGGGCGGTAGCTGTCAAGACCTCACTCTCCAGTCTTGATAGCGTTCAAAAGCTTTACCGAGTTGTTGTGGGTGACGAATTATTCTACAATCTTCAATGTCTCTCCCTTAAATGGAATCTGGCAAGCCTATCGCTGCTCTACTGATACTTGCATGGAAAGTGCTCGAATGAACTACATTCGGGGTCCCACCAAGGCAAACCTTCATGGCAAGAACACGCCATGCCAATTACATAATAGGAAACCACCCACATTCCCTTTATATTCCATCGGTGAAAAGTAAGTTCCATTCGTGTAGCTTCTTCACGCAAATCACTGTACCCTGGAACAGAATCTCAAACGGATGTTTCCCTGATCACTAATTCTTAGCCTATTCAAGGCTAGGGTTAATCGTTATCTATCTCATCAGTACACAGAACTGGCCTCCTAACGTAACCCTCTACATTGCGTAGCCCCTGGGACTTGTAAAGTGTGACTCTCACTTAAAAAAAATGATTCAAAGCCATAAAAATGCAATTCAGAAATGTAAAACCCTAACAATAATATGCATAGTTACTGAAGCATTTGATATTTTCCGGAACATTCTAAAAAAACGAAAAAACAAAAAAAAAAGCAAAGACAAAAAAACAAATGAAAAACAGTGCAATGTTCGGAAAAAATGATATCAAAGCGAAAATATTATTGAAATCAACAACGGACACTGAGGAGAGTGCGGGTATTTTCATTAGGCATATTGTCACTTGAACAATCCGAAAATATAGAAGTGAAACTTCACAAATAAATAATATAAAAACATAACCAAAGTAGGAACAAGTACATGATATATAAAGCCAGGTAATATATTACTTGGTGATTAATGCTGTAGTTGAAAAGTAAAAAATGTAAAAGAAGCAACAAGTAGAAAAAAGTGACTTAAAAACATTAAAAAAGGAAGTTTAACTGAATGTTTATGTCAATTCAAATGCGTTCTCACAAAACTGTGAACTGTTGAAAAACGAGACCACATGAAACCAAACGTGGATGAGAATAAAGTTGATTTGAAAGTCTAAAAGTACGAATTTCACAGATCAGTATTTTCTATCCCTCAAAGTGCTGAAAGTTTTGTTTATAAAAATAATTTTCACCAGTATTAACAACTACTTTAAAAATATAATTTGAAATGATAATAATCATGGGCTACTTAGTTCTGAGCACACGTCTACTAGGGTTTCTATCTAATCGCTGCTGCAGACACCTCAAACAGATTTGTTTGTCTTTTTTCAACACCAACAGAGTCAAAACTGCGACTGAAAAGTTGACCTAGGTTACTTCGACTAAAAAACTGGCCTTGACTACTGGGACTGAAAAACTGGCCTTGGCTACATATTCTGGAAGAGAGTACAAAATAAGCTGGCGTGGGTAACCGCTATATTGAAGGACAGTGTACACTCAGAGCCCTGTTAATTCATGTTAACACAAACATCGGAGTCTTCTGAAAAGGTCCATCTACAGAATTTCATTCAAAACTCTGGTTTACTTTTCTGGCATTTTCAAGACCGATATATTAGGTTGGTGCAAAAATACTGACGTAATAATGTCGTTTTTTACGTTAAAAAATACGTCAGAAAACGACATTGTTACGTCGTTATTTTTGCACCAACCTAATATATAATAGAAATCCCATCTCTGATTAATCGCTAATTGTGAGACTCAAAATTAGGTCTCTTTGACGGAACGTTCTAATCCTTCGACAACGCAACTATTAGGATTAATGAAAACCTTTAAAAAAAATACTGCGATGGAATTTCAAGAATCCCATATTTTACTCCGCAAAAGATCGTATTTAATAATTCAAAACATACAGAAAATATCTATCAAATATTTTATTAAGCATTTCCGAGAATTAAAATAATTGGCTAAATAAATCAAAGAATATTGCTTCAGAGATTTAGAAATTATACTATATGATAGCGAATATATATATTACATAACTGCGTCTCTAGAAATAACTCATTAAAAAAAGACCGGAACGAAAAAATATGGCATAAAGAACCACATGAATTCCAAAGCTTGTTTTGTATGGTAAAGATATTAGCGTATTCCTTACCGTTTAACGCGACACAACAACTTGCATGAGCAAGGTATTTAGCGAATGTACAAAAACAATAGCTAAAGATACTCTTTCTCACTGGATTTATTTAACCTGGGTTATGTCTTAACCAGTTCACTCAGAATAATCTCCTTATAATGGTAGGATCCTAAGATAATTCAATTAACTACCAGGATTCATTGTCAGTGTGGCACCATTTAACGAGGCAGAAAGGGAAAAGAAAGAAAAGAGGAAAAGGAGAGGCTAAGGACCGAATCGTGAGTGATAAGCAAAAACACACACACGGCTAAGAGACAATGGATAAAAGGATATTTTGATAAGTAACAAATGGCGAAAGAGTGTCATTACAATGACAGGGAAATTCTGAGTAAAAAGAAAGGGAAAGAAAGAAAGAATCAGATATGTTTTATTATCAACTACAGACCGACTGGCCAAAGAAAAAAAAATTCAAATGAAAATGTTATTTCGATAAGTGACGAAAAACAGGCAACTAAAAGGACTTTGGACAGATATGAAAAATTAAAAACAACCTACGAGTGTCCGTTGACCGATTTTCCTTCGACGGAACATCCTTGGCCTGCGATAATAAAATTATGTTATCAGAAATATGTACCGAAGGAAAATGAATGGGAACCTAGAAGTGTTTTTTTTCTTTCTTCGAGGCGACAGACTGACTGAAACTTTGGAGATGTTTCTTTTTGAGACTGTGTTGGGAAGACCACCCATTCTGATAATTAGCGATAAAATACCTGACGTAAACCACGTGTAGAACAAGAGTTATAACCGCCATTGTCATATTGTCCCGTTCGCGGCCAGAGAAATGATAACGGCGATTAAGAGGAAGAAAAGGGAAAGAGAAGAGATAATTTTTTTTTTAGTTAAGCAAGATATTTTTTTCTTCTCCCTGAAACAAAGCCGCGGATTCGTCCACGCCCTACTAAGACATCATTGGTCGAGTGGTGATCACGTGACAGACGAGGGAGGCTGTTGCCGCCCATCTGGAGGATGAGTAGGAGAGGTTGCTACGAAGATGTGGGGAGGGCAGTTCACGCCCCTCTGAAGTATGATGAGAAGGTGGGAGTGAGGAAGGGTTCCCAAAAATGGAAAAAGGTGGAAATTCCTAACCAGAGAGGTGGATATGTATTTAGAATTATCGAGGAAACCCCCCGGCCCCGACAAACTCACCCCGGTTTTGGTCGGCGCCCATATAAACGAAGCCACAACGAGTTGAGTTGAGTCCCAGCAGTTCCCAGAGTCTGTCTCCAGTTGAAGCAAGCCTCGCAGAATTTGACCAAGATTCACGCACATTCCGGACCTCTCTTGAACCCAAGAACAATTATTTTGAAGAGCGACTTAGATCCAGATCACCGAAATAAGTTTTTTTGTTTTTTTGTTTTTTTTTTACTTTCGTCCAAAGACCCACCGAAACACCAATTTCTTAGAGAGCAGACAACTTGAAGTGTTAAAACTTGCCTAGCGGAAAACGACGTGTCACAATCCATAGAACGGGTCGGGAGATAGATGCAGTCCTATGTATCGAACAACTAGACATAAAGTTTGTTACCTTTTTCTTTGATACTTTGAACTTTTGAGTTTTCATTTTATTGTCTTTTATGCATATTTGTGTGGTATCAACCCCGTTGAACTCGGTTTGCAGTACGGCCCCAACCACTGTTTGATCTCGTCTGCCTAAGATCAATTCACAACGTGGGTAGGCGGACTGGGGGATCAGTGCAGTTACCTTGGTAACCAGGCGTTGGAAGCGAGTTGGGAACGACGAGGCTGATATCAAATCTAACCAGATTCCCACCCGAATCACCAAAAGGTTAGAACGTCACATTTGGAGCGGCGACACCCGAACGGAGGAGCGAGGAGCGTACGGTTGGCGCCGCGGCGAGGACGTCTCAATTGGTGCTGTTTAGGGACGTCACAGTTGGTGCCGTGGTAGACTGGGATAGAACGTCACGGTTGGCGCTGCGACCAGGGGACGACGTCACACAGTGAACGTATTCTTTAAACCATACTATGTTGACTACAGATGTAGAAAGTAAATGGAAAGAAACTTCGGATGAATTAGTTAAGTACAGCAAGAAGTAAAGTTACTATGAACTGTATGACGACAGAATGCAGGTACTTACTTAAACGGTAGAGAAAACCGACGATTTTCCAGCATCTTTAGAGATGGATCCCATGAATGAGTCCATGTCTGGGGCTGAGTTTAAGGCCCAATTTTCGTTCTAGACACAGGGCCTCGCTGAGGGAACATCCGTTCATCATGTTTGGGGATAATTCACAGTCGGACTAGCGATGATGGAATGTAAATAGTTTGGTTTTCGATGCATTAAATGTAACTGTAGCTTGAATTTCCTCCAATGAGATATAGCTAAATCAGAAGAGATATCAGCTGACAGTTTTTGGTCGTCTACTGTTGCATGTGCACGTCATATACAGTTTTATCATCAGCAGAGGTATACTCATAGGAAGTTCATTTATGCGAAGTAAAAAAGCGGGTTGGTCCGAAAGGCGACCATTAAAGGACGCCTGTGTTGATTGCTAGGGCTTCGGCGGACTGGCCGTTGACATCTACCTTCAGGGGCCTACCCGTTGAGAAGGATTTTATTACTGATAAAACAATTCTTGTGATTCCATAACTGGAGAGATTGTGAAATAATCCTGTTTGCTACACCAAGTAAAATGCCATTGAAATAACTAATGCTATAGTTCTTAAAATGTATTTGTTGTCTAATGCTACCATTAATAGAGCCATGATATGAATGAGCGAAAATCATGGCAAACCCCAAGTAATCCATTTTGAACTAAAATACAAAAAAAAAAAAAAAAAACATTTATTAATGCGTACTACTCGCATATTTAGAAAAACACTTTCTACAATTTCCCATGAAAAACCTTCTCTCATTTATGTCAAGTCTCAGGCATAAGAAATGATTGATTTAAACAGCAAATCAAAAAGAACGCGGAATAATAACAACAACACATGAATAAAATCTGAAACGTAAGATTTTAGTCTTGCTGAACAGGACCAAATTTTGCAAAGTAGAAATTACCAAGCACGCATACTGAAAGATTGTGTTAGCACAGAATGCAAAATTATGTAATAAATATCCAGAAACAATTGGCCATCAGTTTGCACGGTATTGGCACCCACAGAATATAAAACAAGGCATGGCTGAGTGGGCCAATATATGCATTGGAAAACCTGCAACTCTTGCGTAAAGGAAAAAGCAAGAAATTGATATGAACACCACTCAGAGCCGGCTACAGAGATGGAAACTGTAACAATTTTATGGTACTTTACAATGCACACAGACCGAACAATCAAAAATCGCTGAGTCATCGTGAGTCAAGACCACAAATACGAAATGTGCATTTTTATTGATATAGCAGTCCCTGCAGACTGTAATGTATATTTGAAAATCTTCAAAAAACTATCAAAACACAATTGTAATTTAAAAAATGTGGCACATGAGGAAAACAACAATTCCAATTGTATATGGAGCCCTCAGAGTGATTGTAAAAGCTTCCTATAGACACATTGAAGGTATCTCTGGTAACCCAAGCCTTAAAGAAATACAAAACTGATACTTTATTGGGCTTTATCGATATAAAATGTGTGTGATCTTAGGTTTTATTTTTCCGAAAATGCTTCCTGGAAAATGTCATGATGACATTTCTGATCTTAAGTCTCTGGTTGGGACACCAGAGTATACACCAGATATAATAATAATAATAATAATAATAATAATAATAATAATAATAATAATAATAATAACCACTGTGCTCTGTATTACTGAACTTCGTCTTACATTTAGAAAACCGGAATAAAGTTTAGTATACCAAAGTTTTTTTTTTCTGAGACTATGAGACAGCCGAAGAACATTCATCTGTCTTCTGAAGCATATGAGATCAATGCTGACGTCAGCCGAGGCTATCGTATTGGTTTTAACTTCTTTCTGCTTATATTAAACATCTGCCATAAAACATTCTCAGATTTTTAATAAATATATATCTGCACATAATACCACGGTTAATGGCTGCACCTCCCAAAATATGGATTGCCAGAGCCTGGTAGCTGAATTCTCCATTAACATAAATCTCACAGCTCAGTTGAGGAAATATACCTGTCATACATATATTCATTATATGGACATCTTACCCACTCCCTTGCGTCATTAAAAAATCATTCAGTGACCTACATTGTGTCGCAATAGTATAAGAACATGGATAAATTTTAACAGTCTGGGACCGATAGATATTTCTGTGAACACTGAAATCGATCCATAGATAGATTAATGGAAACTGAGATAGATCAGAACAAAGAAAGAAAGAAAGAAAGAAAGAAAGAAAGAAAGAAAGAAATTTGATTGAAAGGATTGGGTGGGAAATACAGAGGTGAGCTGTGGATTTAAATTTCAAACTGGCCATTCTATTGGTTGTATTTAATTTCAAAATGCACCAATGTAAATATTTTACTCAAGCAGTCTAATTCGTATTTCGTCTCGACCTTACCATTCTGACTTAGATAAATGATAACTTGACTCTGCTAAAGAACTTTTGTTACAAGTTACATGATTTAATTTTTTTTTTCCTTTTCATGTAGAGGCAACCACATGTGTGTGTTTGTGTGCGTGTATATTTGTGCATATTACTTGTGGAAATGCACATATTTTCAAATGTTTTTTTATTATTATGATTTAGTTGCTTTTCCACCCCAGAAACATTCATCACTTTTTGTTATTGCTTGCATGACAAAGTCAGTTCATAAGCACGTATAAATGAGTATGTGGCTCTGTTCTGTGTGTATGAGTGTGCGAGAAAGAGAAGAAAAGAAAGAGAAAGAGTGATAGAAAAATTAAAAGGGAGAGAGAGGGAGCGAGAGAGTTAGTAGACAGGACTTTATTCACCTACCTAACTATTGG
>OZ010573.1:85696766-85719266 GCA_963932145.1 Acanthosepion lycidas | reverse complement strand
GCTGGGATTGGTTTGCGATATAACAAAGGTTTTATCGAATTAATGACAAATTAATCGATGTGATAAACACGTGCTTTTGTAACAAACGTCTGCGTTGTTAGGATTTTTATTAAATGAAAATGCGTAAAAACTGATCTTATAGAGTGTCCATGTTCAGATAAGAAAAGGCTGTCCAAGCTCACCCAATATCTATCTTGGTCTGCTTATTCTCTCTCTCCCCCCTCTCTCACTCTCTGTCTGTATATATATATATATATATATATATATATATATATATATATATATATATATATATATATATATATATTAAATGTCTGTAATGTCTGTCTATCTATTTATCTATCTGTCTGTCTATCGATCTATATACTTATATTACTTTAAAGCTTATCGTAGTAGATACTCATATTTGAAATACACGCACTTTTTAAATTTTTTTAAAACGCCTGTCTTATGTCTATCGGTCAGCGCATTCAAGAAATCCCAATAATGAAAATCTGCTCTCCGGTAGGTTGTCGAATCTGCGTCCCTTCTTTTTGTGGGGAAAAAAATAACACCGTTTGATTCGCCACGCTTCACTGTTTGGCTATAGAGTCCGTCACAATTTGGCACGCCGGACAATAAGGGAGACATAGATTCAGTCCCAGTCGGAGATCACATTTCCTTGAAATCGAATTTGCGATTGCGCAAGGCAATAAATGCAATCTATTTTTGTTGATTGAAATAAAAATGAGGCGTCTATTTCAAATGTGAGTAGCCATAACTATAACGTTTGTAGTAATAAGAAAGGATTACAATTAAATCCATTAATTCTTTAGGAATTGCTGTCTATTTACATACGTACACACACGCATACACACATATACATATATATATATATATATATATATATATATATATATATATATATATATATATATATATATATATATGTATATATATATATTTATAAATATATATATATATATACATATACATATATATATATATATATATATATATATATATATATATATATATATATATATATATATATAGATGGTATAAATAAAATGACAATTGGAAAAAAGATCTTAGATTTTGCCGACGCGTTTCGTCTTCCGACTTTTTCAAGGCAAAAATGAAATCGAAATGTTCTTGTTGTTATAGTTACATTAAAAAAATCCAAATTTAAAAAGATAGACGCTTCTGTCTAAGCCTTTTTTTCTGGTTAATGAAACAAGAAAATTTCGAGAAAAAATTGTCATTTTATTTATACCAATCTGTCTTGTCCAAAGAATTGATCTGGGAATTTAACTATATATATATATATATATATATGTATATATATATATATATATATATATATATATATATATATATATATATATATATATATACCGGTAACGGAAGTAATAGAAAAATTCTCGAAATTGTGTGCCAGCAATATTGTCCAATTTCTAGATTAAGATTTGAACCGTGGTATCTTAAAACGATTAAAGATATCTTACTGGAATTCTCCGTGGATTTTATAACACTATTGGACTCTACTGTAATCAATAAGAACGTATAATTACTCTCCAAGTTTAATAGAAGAATCGTGATGAAATCGCTCATAAACAAAACTGACATGTTCATCATTAATTAGTCATAGCTAAGGATCGGTAGCACATGAAGTAATAAAATAATGTTTACACACACACACACACACATATATATATATATATATATATATGCGTATGTGTGTGTGTGTATATATATATATATATATACATACATATATATATATGCGTATATATATATATATATATATATATATATATATATATATATATATATATATATATATATTCCAGGTTCATTTTCCAACTTATTCAAGATGATCTTCGTCCTCTAAACTTCTAACCTTCTGTCCTCGAGTAACACGATCCTTTCGTGAGTTTTCGTTTACGATTACATTTTCAAGTCTTTTTTTTAGACATTTTTAGACATTAGACTGTCACACGCGACAAACGTGTTACGCATTGAGTTGGATCTTTTCTAATTGATCTCTTTAGTTCTAAGCTGACATGATGATCCAACTTCTTGATACAGTTTTCCACACTACTCTTCTCACTTTTTAAAAAGTTATTCACCATTCTCTTCATGGTTCTTGGATGTATTTGAAGATGGAAGTCAGCTTATGAATGTTGGTACCATTATTGAAGGCCTGAACTATTTTTCTCTCTAACCATTGAACAGTTGAGAAGACAGTGGGGCTGACACAAAACGATTTAATCTGGTCGCTTTATAGCAGAACAACTCAAGGGCTTTTTCAGTGATTCTTACGACAAATGGTATCAAGATGGGTAAGCGTCTTATCTGAAAACCTGGCCAAGAGAAACTCAGTTAATTTTATGCGTTTTTTTTTTTTTATTTTTTTTTTTAGATATTAAACATTTTGTGCGGTGGATGATTATGCTGTAACACGATCTGGACAATGTTGCTGTTAAACCCGCTATATATGCATGCGTATGAGTCTGTGTGTGATTATATTGTTTAAAATGTGCTGGATTTATTACCATTCAAAAGATTAAATGCATATCATAAACCAAAGCTAATAAACCTTATTTCAGATACCAAAATTTAAAACCGAAGACCATTTACAAATAAATAAATAAATAAAAGTTACAAATAAATGAAATAAAGAAACTAAAATTAAAACTGTAAGTAAAGTAAAATTTTAACCCTAAAGAATAGGGATGGGCCTGTTTTCAATTCTCCCCACTTTCCATAGACCCCCGGTGGACTATAGACAGAATCCGCCCAAGGAATAGAGACACATGATCTGAATGTTGTTTGAGGCGTGAAACTGACAGTCACCATGCAGTGTTGCTTTATGCCTCCCTGCCCTCTCTCTCTTTCACTCTCTCTCTCTCTCTTTCTATATATATATATATATATATATATATATATATATATATATATGCATATTACTACAAAATAGCAATTATAAAGAATCTAATACATCGTGCAGAAACTAATTCATCCACAAAACAGATTTTTTACAGTGAACTAAAGAATATAAAACAGACACTTATTAACAATAGCTTTCCAAACTATATAGTTGATGAACAAATAAGATGCTTTCTTAGAAATCTCAAGAAAATTGTGCATAATACTGCTTCTACTGATCTCAATCATATTAATCTCCTGCATCGTAATCAAATGCATACTAATTATAAACAAGATGAAAATATACTAAAAAAAATAGTATATTCTAATATATCAACTACAGATCCTAGCAAAAAAATTAAATTAATCATATACTACACTAAATCTAGTATATCCAACTTAATTCTTCGCAATAATTCTTCTCCCCCGGTTACCGATTTGCAAAAAGCCAACATAGTTTATAAATTCAAGTGCCCTTTGGGAGAGTGTATCTCCAACGAATTAAATAATATTTATGTTGGTCACACCACAAACTCGCTTTCACGACGCTTGACACTACATTTGAATGAAAACTCTAACATTTTTAGGCATTTAAAACAACATGCCTGCCCGCATACACAATTCCGTAAAATACTTGTCGAAAACACAATTATACTTTGACATGAAAACAATAGACAAAAACTAAAAATCCTTGAAGCATTATACATCAAACAGTTGAAACTCAACCTAAACAAAATCAATTATGGCATCTCTACAAATATTCTTAAATGTCTATAATTGTTAACAGAAGCCATTGGTTTATACCAACGGCTTTCGATTCATACTTCTACAATTCACTCTTGTGTGGTCATGTGTGACGTCATGAGATGCGGTGCGATTTTCTCTTCTAGCGTCTTATATGCGAGCGTTTATCGTTGCTTAGAAATCTTCTATGTAAACATTGACAGACTATCATCACTGTCGTGTCCGTATATTGTTTAATATGTTGTAATTGACATCTTTGATAGTGGCTTAAGTAAGCCGAAAGCTTAGATTGTATTAAAAAAATATGGATCACTACTGGGAATTTCTTTCTTTACATAAAATAGACAACTACTTGTCTATATTATTTAATGAAACGTATATATATATATATATATATATATATATATATATATATATATATATATATATATGTGTGTGTGTGTATGTATGTATGTATGTATGTATGAAGACATGCCCAATTATTTGAGGAATTTGAGCAGACTGATCAAGTTACACAGTATTTGTTTCACGAGGCTCACCAGTCACAATTCATATCAAAATCACTCTCCTAAAATGAAGAACTTTATTTTGTGTCCCCCTTAAAGAACCTTATTTTCTGTAGCATTTCCAGAGGAATCCATTTAATGTAGCCAATCCCCCGAAAATTTGCCCACATCATGAACATTTAAAATGTCATTTCTTCAAATGTATTTCTTTAAATAAATAAAAATATCTAACCAAATGTTTAAATCACTATCAATTTTATCTCAAATTCTGGTGGCTTTCTAAATGTTAAGTCTCGTTTGTCTATTGAATGTTAAATCGATGCAAATCAATTAATAATTAAATGGTTTATCTGCCGGCCAATAGCTACTGACGGTTTCATTTTCGGACACCTGTTTTTTTCTACTTATGGCACACATGCAGAAACTTGTGTCAAGTATCTGTAGGAACACACACAAAGACTAGGCGCTTGTTTCATGCATTAAGTGTCATTTGATACTCTTTCAGAAGTTCATATTTAACCACAGGCAAAGAGTTCCGCGAGCTGACATAATACAGACACAGGCATCAGTTTTGTCTCCCTAAAAAATCTCTTTCTCTGTAACCTCCATACTTTTCTTCACTTTATTACATACACACGCGCATACGAGACGACATATGCAAACGTACACACATAAATATATTAGTATACAGCAAGAACTACCGACGCCATATCTACACAAATTCTGACCTGTCAGTATTTTCATTGTCTTTCGTTTCTCTTTAACAAGATTTATTTGTCACCCCACGAGGACAAATACAGCACATGGTCTTTTTAATAGGGAACCTACACACGACTCAAGGTCGCGTGATCCAAAAACTACATGCTTCCCTCGGTTTATTTCTGTAGGCATCAGGGGCTGCCTATTACGCTTAGGGGTGGGGGCAAACTGCCTAAAGGATGTATCTAAAGGACGGGTTTCAAATATTATTAGCTTTCAGATTCCACAAACCGAATTCTTATTTTTTTGTAGAAAAATACAAATGTGTGAGATCGAATGAATATGTAGCCTATGACATTACTATAAGATAATTCTTTTAGACTATTTTTTCCTTTCACTTTCTCTTTTTGAAATAGAAATGTACAAATTTACTGTTTAGGCTCTTTTTAGTAGCGAACTTACGATTCAAGGTTGCGAGATCAAGAAACTACATGGTTTCTTTTGGTTTATTGATTAATTGTTAAGTTTTTAAGGCTAACCAATCGTTTGCAGGTTATTTAAAGCTAGAATATATATTTTAGATCGATAGATATTTTTTGAGATAAAAATAATTTAGTGATAGAAGGATTACTAATTAACCCATAGCTGGGGAGAGAAGATGTGGATTCATAACTTTTTCAAAGTTATTTTTGTGTAAGTGAATATAATGAACCCAACAGGAATTAGAACCTGGTCCTCCGATTAACAATCCCAAGCTATTATCCATTACACCAGGGGTCGGCAACCTTTTGCTAATTATGTGCCGACCTAGTGTTTAAAAATAATTCCTTCTGCCAACAGCATCCTTATTTTTATACAAGTCAAGGTCAATATACCTGTTCTACAATATATTTTGTATAGTAAAATATAGTATATATACATTAATATATATTAAATTTCAAACCGCTAAATATCTTCTTTGCGTTGTAGTAGTTATTGGTTCAGACTTGTCATTGGCAGCTGCGTGCTTTTTGGAAAATACTTGGCATGTCACGTGTGGCAGGCGTGCCATAGTTTGCCGACCCCATCATTACACCATTCACATATATGAAATTGCAGCACCTGGAATTCCCAATCGGTCACCCATCTAAATATTTAACATCAGGTGGATGTACCGGTGGTGTAATGGAAAATGGCTTGGAAGATTGTTAATCGGAGAGCCGAGTTCTAATTACTGTTGGGTTTGTTATATCCACTTACATGCAAATAACTTTAGGAAAGATATGAATTCGTCTCTCCTACCCTTCTTTGGGATAATTAGTAAGATTTGTATCACGAAATTTATTTTTATCTCAAAATATATATCTTACAATATAAAAATATTAGGTTGGTGCAAAAACAATGTCGTTTTCTCACATATGTTACTATGTGAGAAAACGACATTATTTTTTGCACCAACCTAATATATCCTGGTTTTACATAACCTAAAATAGTTAATAAGCTTTGGAAAACTCATCAATCAGTCAAGTAATGATATAGACTAAAGGAAATCATGCAGTTTCTGGATCATGCAGTTTCTGGATCATGCGACCTTGAATCGTCTGTTAGTTCCCTACTAAAAAGATCGTAATTATATCATTAAATCTTAATTATATTAAAAAATCTTTACAATCTAAAAATCTGACTTTAAATAACCTGCAAAGGGTTGATAAACCGTAGAAAATGAACCAATCAATTACTCAATGTTTTATATCACCATCTCTTTTTGAGAGAGAACTGTACATTTTATTTTTTTCCGGTTACGATAGGTTCATTGGAAATATGTCGATCATTTATGTAAAATAATTTGGAAAGGAACAGTTTTTAGAAAATGTAAGAAAAAGACAAGTTAAACAACCCCAAAGATTATCCACCTTTACGAAATACCGCGTGTGAAATAGTATTATTCTTTAAAACTTATTTATCGGTCGAGGGAGATATTAATTTTTGATGGTACTATATGTTTCGGACTCCAGAAATTAAAAAAAATAGCGTTCCTACATCATTGTTTATATCTCCCCTGTCCACACCTTTATATTTCAATTCCATCAATAAGAACATTAATTTAATGCGGTCATGTCCTTTTAGGTATAGGTTTGTTTATTTAACGGCATATCAAGTCCTAATGGGTTATTCGATCCCAAATTTTAACTTTTGTGAGAGCTTTGACCTCATAAGTATATGATATGTTCTTCTGCTTTTACAATTGGATACATGCTGGATGATACTCAGCTTCTGTGTATATACAGGTTTGTGTGTACGTGATTACTAGCGGCGGTGATATGTGTGTTCTAAGTTGTAGTTCTGTTGAAATTATCTTTTGGAATACAGTTCGATGTCTTTAAGAAATTTTACGATATTACGTACATGGATTAAAGTTATGGAAGAGTTATTCCACGTTGCTTATGTGACTGATTTTGTTTAGCAGCATACCCGAGGAGCTGCATTCGCTGATTCTGAGACTTCATGAATTCAAGCGCCCTACGAGGCTGACATCCCGCTCTCACCCTTTCACTGTCGAAACTATTAAATGTAGCCGTCTCTTCTACTCCAATAACTTCATATCTCGCACCTCTTGCCTGTGTAACTCCCTTCCCTATTCCTGTTACCCTGAGAGCTATAATCTTCAACTATTCAAATGTAATGCCATGAGACATCTCCAGTTGCCTTGATCTATCCACTATCCTTCTCCTCATCCTTTCCTGTATCACTCCTATCTGATCTTGCTCAAATTTTTCTGTAAACCCCTGCGTCCTAGCGGCTTTCCGCCTTGCTTGGGGTGAACCGCTTAAATATATATATATATATATATATATATATATATATCAACCTCTATGGGTTATTTCATGCAGAAATCTACATATTTTGAACACGGCTTTATGGCTTCAACTAAATATATTTTGAACGCAATTGCCTGCTTTCAGTTACAGATAAAATATATTGTTGGTATATCTAGTATAAAATGTATTACTTGTCAATTGGGAAAAATAAGCATTGTTGGTAGTTTTATTATAAAAATCTATTTTTATACTTTCATAGTGTTTTGTTTTTGTTTGAGGGTTCACTATTTACCATAGCTGGAACCCTAACAGGTGCTACCCCGTGGATCAGGGTGGATCTTGGAACAACAGCGATTAAAAGGTGGCTCGATGCTCCTCAACACATACAATCTGCTGATCAGAGACTTTGTTTTGAGGTCGAAATGCGTTACATAGATTTTTCCACTTGGTTATACGTTTAACAAACAAGATATTTCTTAAGCTGATTTAAGCATTTTGTTAACATGTACGTCAGTATATAGGAATTTAATATCTATTCACTATGTGCTTGTCATTTTTATGTCTTTTAATCTTTCACCAATATCACCAAAGGTTATGGACTAATTGTTCCAAAATATGCGATTAAAATGATCGTTTGTATATGGGGAGCATTTTCAATTCCAGATACCATACATCGTATAAGAACGAATTCCTACTTTATGTGAGTTACACTTTCTCTTCAAGAATTTTATATATACACCCACTATATATATATATATATATATATATATATATATATATATATATATATATATATATAAGGTTGGTGCAAAAATAATGTCGTTTCCTCACGTATGTTACTATGTGAGAAAACGACATTATTTTTGCACCAACCTAATAATTTGTTGTGACAGAAAGAAAAGTAACACCGTCGAGTCGGCGACTTGAACTGAGTAGTACTGTAAGGAATTAAACTTAACATTTTTTCCCAAAATACACCAACCTTATATATATATATATATATATATATATATATATTTATGTATGTATGTATGTATGTATGTATATATATATATATATATATATATATATATATATATATATATATATATATATATATATGTATGTATGTATATATATACATATATATATATACATATATATGTATATATATATATATATATATATATATATATATATATATATATGTGTGTGTGTGTGTGTGTGTACGCAGAGTAAATCAACTTGGCATAGATTGACCTTGAATTCTGTCGCGCAATCCACTTCCTTTTTTAAGCAGTGTTTAGAAGGAAAGTGTGTAGAGTGTGGTCGTCTGGAAACTTGAAGCTGTATCAATTATGGTGAAGGTTTGTGAAACAAAATGGCACATATCTGATTGAATGACTCTATATACCTATATATTGTCTTTAAAATTCGCGGTGTAATTAAATATTATCTTTGAAGTTCGCTTAAAACTGCTAAAAGCTATTGTTCCGATTCAATATACACAGACATATTTATTTATTTCGATATGCATGTCTGTCTGTCCGGAGCTCGCTGTACACATATATGAACGAATATTCATTGTGTAAGCATGTACACATAGAGAAATACAGAATCACTCATATGCCCACATATATACATACACACATATGTGATTGATTTGTTCTTTTACAGTTTATTAACATTTTATGTGTCATTTAAAGTTGAAACATATTTTGAATTCGAAGAATAATTTCTGTTGGTTGCATTAACAATATATTTTTTTAAATAACAATGACATGTGAATGTGTTGATATGCACGAAATAAAAAAATAAAAAATGGCGACAATTTAACCATCTCACAGAGTATATATATATATATATATTTGTGTATTCATATAATGTAAGCTGATACTTTTACGCTAATGTTAAATGCATGTGATTTGCTAAAATTTTCTCAGTAAAATTGAGCACGCGATAAAATCCTCATTTGCATCGATAAAACCACTGCTAGAGGATTTAGATTTACCTAGAGACACATATTTCTATATAAATATGTTTATATATTCTAAAATTCAAAGAAATATATCGTTTTGCGACCAAGTAAATGCTTAAGTAATAACAAAAAAGAGGTTTCCAGATATATTGTTTATTAAGCAGTAAGTGCACCAGAAGAGTATTAAACGTCGTTATAGAGTATCGAATGAACTAGCGTTCAATCTATTCACTAGCGTTATATCATTAAATCTTTATTATATTAAAAAATCTTTACAATCTAAAAATCTGACTTTAAATAACCTGCAAAGGGTTGATAAACCGTAGAAAACGAATCAATCAATCACTCAATGTTTTATATCACCATCTCTTTTTGAGAGAGAACTGTACATTTTATTTTTTTCCGGTTACGATAGGTTCATTGGAAATATGTCAATCATTTATGTAAAACAATTTGGAAAGGAACAGTTCACTGTTCACCGAACCTTCTCTCCTACTAATCTTAAAGTAGGCGGAAGGGTCAAACATAGACTTTTAGACGGAGGACACCACAACATATTGAGGTTTGAACTGGAAAGTTGAAGAAGAAATTAAATTTTAAAACCCCGTTTTTTTGTCCATCTGTTTCTGGATTTGTTGTGTTTAACCTTTCCACTTAGATAGAGGTGACTCATATCGCCATTTTTAAGTCGCATTTTCTAAGTATTCCCCGTATTTGTTTGTCAAGGGTGGTAAGAATTTACAACCTATTGTCCTACCATCATTGTGTCTATATGTAAAAATAAAAAAAAATCAAACTCGGAAATGTTATTTAAGCTAAGCTCCCACAATTTCCAGTTTTCTTCAACCGATCTCAAACTCTGCTTAATTCCTTGACACTTTGCTGAAGGAATACCCGGCGTAAAGTCTTCGAATGTTAGGATGTTGGTTTTCTTTTCATGTAAGATTGATTATACAAAAGCTTGTAGGAATTTTTATTTTGGATAATTAAAAAAAAGAATAATTTACTGAAATGTATACAGCGCATAGTTTAATATTTATAACAACTTTTAATAATTAACTTAAATAAAGTTTAATAATTTACTTAAACTTTTGTAGTATCCATATACACACCAACAGAATACAGACGCACGCCCACATACGCGTGCATGCATCAGATAAGAGTTCATTCAGTGCATGTAAGTCGCGTTTTGCAAGCTTACTACAAATTGGACACTCATTGCATTTGTAAAAATAAAAAAAATGGTGTAAGCAGTAATCTTCGTCGTTTCGTATTGCTTATTGCAACGTAAATATCCTTGAGCACGAATATAAAGAAAAATACAGTATATGTTACTATAACCGTTATTTTAATGGGTACACGTGTTTGAGTACTGTTCCTGTTTTTTATTTTTTATTTTGTTAAACAGTGAAATTAATAACAGTCGGCCTAGTCCCGCTAAAGAAAGATTGTATCTCCGAGCCTGCATCCATTGGTTCTATCAGAGACATCATGTTTTAGCAACACGGGCACGTGTACCCACTAAAATAATGTTTACAGTTATAAAAAAAGAATTCTTTAAAAAATTACTGTCGTTTACGTTTTGGGCACGAAATAGAAGCTAGCAGATATTGAGTCGTATAATTCCCAACGAGAAATGTACTTACCTTAAATAGGTAATTCAAACCTTGCTCTCTCAGGCTGGTCTTTGTAGCTAAACTAACAGTGACACATACTGATTAAAAAAAATTGGTTTCCCTGATGAAAAAAAAAACAGTCATATTTTATTTTTACTATTTAATAATAATAATAATAATAATAATAATAATAATAATAATAATAATAATAATAATAATAATAAAGTGATAGCAACTCCAGAACGTATAGCCACTAAAAATAACTTTTATATTTAATAAAATATAATGTCGGATAAAAAAGAGAAATATATATACCTTTTTAATACGGTACCATATGATGAAAGCGCAAATAGATGTATTTAAGAAATGCCCATAATATACTGATAAAAGCGTATCTTTGAATTTTTCTTTAAATTTTTTGCAATGAACTTGTATTTTAACATAAAAATTTTGGATTTGAGAGGGGGGAATTTTGAATGAAATCCACCCCAAAACGTCTAAAATACACCCATTTACAGTCTAATGGCAACTTTTGTTACAGTCACATTGGAAAGGCACTTTCTGAGTTGCTATATTTGTGTGGCCGATTGTGGCCCAAAGTTTGGCACTGTCCATTTCGACTCAGACTTTGCCTCTTTGTCACAGAGGAATTATGATGTATTCACCCAAATTATTTTTTGACTAAGCTTTCTTAGTTGTATTGAGACAATTGAAATATTTCATTAAATTAAATAATATATGTGTGTGTGTATGTGTGTGCGCATGCGTGCGTGTGCTTGTGTGTGTGTGTGCAGGTGTGTGTAATTATACAGTAT
Organism: Acanthosepion lycidas; assembly: GCA_963932145.1. Classification (NCBI taxonomy): domain Eukaryota; kingdom Metazoa; phylum Mollusca; class Cephalopoda; order Sepiida; family Sepiidae; genus Acanthosepion; species Acanthosepion lycidas. The sequence goes on along the minus strand of OZ010573.1, from coordinate 85,707,221 downwards.
ATATAAAACAGAAATGACGGTTTGCAATAACTGCACTGTCATGCTAGCCAAATATATTTGGGCAGTTTCCGTTGTAACTACAGTCGGTATATATATTTATCCCTAAAATTATAATATAGAAATCAATCGGACAGCAAGAAAACTTGGTAACAAAATGTAGAAATATACCTTCTTTTATACTTACCTGGTGTGTAGGTATACCTGGTTTATGTCAGAAGGTATCCCCCAGACGAGGCTCTGCCGAAGGGCGGAGTCGCGTCTCGGAAAACTGACCCCGTTTTTACGTGGTCTAGGGAATTTTTGCCCGAGCCTACGGGCTCGGCTACCCCACTTTAAACTCGGCCTTGTGCCACATCTTGATGTGTGGGGCAGCGGATAAATAATATACCTTCTTTTCGACTCTGAAAAGGGAAGCTAGTGGATGTTAAAAAAAGATACAACCAGCAAGTAATGTTACAAGAGACTGTTTTTACATGTCAGGAAGGATTTTTCTTTGTAGCCTCTTCTCGAAAATTTTTCCGCATTCAGACTGATAAGCCACGAAGTCTCACATGGCTGGTTAAATATAGTATTTGAGGAAGAGGATGTAATGATAGCCTAACAGTATAAATATTCGTTCAGATAGCAAATCGATCAAGAAATGTATAATGCATTAGTCTACAGAATAGACTAAAATAATTCAAACATTCCAACCATGACAATTTCAAAATCTTTTACGCTGCCTTGTAAGTGTTGAATTATTTTCGAATTTACAAACCCATTCACGCAGATGAGATGTTACGAGTCTATCGATATTTTCATGGCAAATGTTCAGCCATGCTACATTACCTCGTTTCAGAAGTACATACATTCGCAGTTAGGATCTACCATGCCATCTCCATAGAATCAACACATCTACATTCCTTTCGTATTCCATTGGTAAGAAAGAAATTCCCCTTAGACCGTCTTTTCCCGAGAATCGTTACTTCGTGTAACAAACTCCGGAGAGGTTGCTTCAGTGATCATTACGATATTAACCTCTTCACGTGTAGGATCAACCGTATACTCACATAATGTTTCCCGTACGATCACCAAAGTTAAGCAACGTCGAGCATGGATATGAGGGTAGTGCGATGAATGATAGCTCTCAATTTTTAATCAGAGAGCCGAGTTCCAATTTCTTTTGGATCCGCTATATACCCTTCATAAAGGTATAAATGCACCTGTTGTTCTCGAAGCTATAGGCTAATTAGTAGAATTAGTATCACTAAACCATTATTATTTCAAAAAAAGTTCGTACTATCAAAAATACGTTCTCGTTTCAACTAACCTGCAATATGTTGAAAAGCCGTAAAAAACAAATAGAATTAAAAAAATTCTAACATATCCTTATAATATGTATATCTTACTCACTTTATACACAGCGACCACATTTAGTCATATTATAATTTGAGTGACTCTTGTTTTGAGATAATGTTGTGGTGTCCTCCTTCTAAAGAATCTCTATTGGACGCTTCCGCATACTATAAGATTAGTAAGAGAGAAGGCCTTTGGGGAACATTCAACCAGATTGTTCAACTGTCGAACTTTCTGTCTCGGCAGAGATGAACCCGGACGAGGCTTTGCCGAAGAGTAAAGTTTCGTCCTGGAAACCCATTTATACGGGTTCTAAGGGAATATTTTTCGCCGAGCCTACGGGCTCGGAGAACACACGGTAATCTCGACCTGTTGCCACATACATCACTCGTGTGTGTGTGTGGGGGGGTGCTGTTAAATATTAACAGTCGACCAGATTGTTCATCTGTCTAACTCTCTGCCTCGAGCAGAGAGGAACCCGGACGAGGTTTTGCCGAAGGGCAAAGTTTCGTCCCGGGAGGTAGATAGGCCCTGATCCCTTTTATACGGTTTCTAAAGAGAATATTTTTGGCCGAACCTACGGGCTCGGAGAACCCACGGTAAATTCGGCCTTGTGCGACATACGTCCCTCGTGTCAGGCTGGGACTGTTAAATATTAACAGTTGAATAGATTGTTCTACCGAGGCTGTGACTTTTCGCAGCTGCTGTCGAAATCTCTGCCTTTGGGCAGAGAGAACCCCGGACGAGGCTTTGCCGAAAGACAAAGTTTCGTGCGGGGAGGTAGATAAATCCTCAATCCGTTTATGCGGGTTTTACGGGAATATTTTTGACCGAGCCTACTGGCTCGGTGAACCCTCGGTAAACTCGGCCTTGTGCCACATACATCCATCGTGGAGGGGCTGTTAACTATTAACAGTCGAATAGATTGAAGGCTTGGTCAACCGACATCCTCTCACTAGTCGCGTAATACACTTCTGTTGTACTTACTGTTTTATGTATGATATATCTGTAACACTTGTTTCGATATTTCTTTACCCATTTTCTTAGTCACAACAGATAATATTAATGATACGTTTAAGAGGTAGTGTAGGTAGTGGAAGTTAAATTAATCTACATTCAATCAAAACGGAATGATAAACAGCAGCAATGGTTGGATGAACTTGGCTGTCATTGGTCTGGAAACGCAATCTGATACAGCCATGCAGCCTCACGTCCATCACCATTCGTGTGGCCGTATGTAAAAATCATATTAGTCTACTCATGATATGAACATCCTGCCATTGTTAAACAGAACACTTCCCAGTTAACTCTCTACTACAAACGTTAAACGCTAAGGATAGATTAACCACAAATGTACACGAATGACATGGTAACACAGTTTCATCTACAGTAAACTCTCTTTAAACTTAATAACTCGGAAACTAAGGATTTACGAACATATATGGACTTTTGTTCTGGTTTTGGTCTCAGGAACCGGATTCAAAGTTTGTAAAAATATATTTGATATACCCTGTATATAAAATTTCACACTGTTAGACGAAAATGAGTTAATGTACTCTTTAATAAATAAATGGAACATTTGCTCAAATACGAGAAAAAAAAACGTTTAAGTTATAAAACCAGTTGGATTAATACATAAAAAATACATCCTTTCTTATAAATATATATAGATGTGTAGGTGTGTGTGTGTGTGTGTGTGTGTGTGTGAGTACGCATGCCTCTATTTTCTTAGTTGGGTAATTGTATAGTCTACCAAAAGCAAATATTTAAATGATAATTCAATGGAGGTAATTTTGTAGCTAATATTTTTGGAAAAAAAAATTATCGTCTTTAAGAATTTTCTTGTAGTATATTAGCCTCTATTTCTTTCTTTCTTTTTTGTTTTTCTTTATTACTGTTCTTTCATCATCATGCTATGTGCAGGAACCGTGCCGATCTATGTTAGGTAAAGAACGTCATGGCATAAATTTAGCCAGAAATATTTTAATGTAGGCATTTCCGCAGAAAAGTGATACCTAAATTTTAAAATGATTTTTTTTAAAATGAAAAATTTTTGTGTTTCAAAACTAAGTTAAATTGTTAAAATTGCTGGTTAATATTTCCCTAACCGAACTTTCGACAATTATTTTAAATATTAGATATTAGGTTGGTGCAAAAATAATGACGTAATAATGTCGTTTTTCGACGTTAAAAATACGTCAAAAAACGACATTATTACGTCATTATTTTTGCACCAACCTAATATATAATTATTATACTCAACAATCAACGTTTGAGCTTACATTGTCAAACTTCATCTCTAATATACAGAGCTATGACTATAGTAATTTTTAAAATCGTTTATATTTTTTTGTATAAATATGCGTCCAAATTGAATTGCCCCATAACGGGATAGGATTAAAATGAACTGCGCCATCGTCGTAATGACCGTGCCAGAGTGGTCACGACAAAAGCTTCATTTATACATATATAAAGAGTGTTGAATTCAGCTGCTTCAATCGTCGGGAGATCCTAAAGGCAGAAGAAACGGAGAAACAACTCCTGGATGATTCTTTGGCAGTTGTTCTCGGAAGTTCCGGTATTCCCATATTTGTTCACTCTTTGATGTTGTCTGAACAGCTCTTCCAATGTCGTATCCGCTTGCTTCCGCCTTCAACAGGACCTTGCACGATGGCCTTGTAGAGGCTGTTATGCTGTGTGACGTGGCCAAACTATGCTATCTTCTGACGCTTTATAGAGGCGAAGAGAGATTCCTGTCGGCGCACGTGACTTTTGACCTTGTTCTGTACATAGTCATTAGTAGTGGGCTCCCAGTAGGAGATGCGGAGAAGCTCTCTGAAGCATTTGGTCTCGAAAGTGAGGATCTATTTTCATGCCTCAAGCAGGAGTGTTCCAATCTCACACCCGGGGCGGAGGATGTTGTTTATAATATTAAATTTCATTTAATATTTAGCATTAAATTCAGCAATATAATTATCAAAATATTAACAATGAAGGTAAAAATATTAAATGCGTTTTAAGGTTCCGCCATCTGTTACATGCAAAATGTCAGTTAAAGTGCATATAAATTTTTTATGAATAACCTACATATCTAAAGAGTAAGTCAGGCAAAATACACCCAGAAACTCGATCGCTCACCTCCCATGTGTATATAATGGCTGGCTACTACCGTCTTCCGTCTACAGCCGTCTGCTAGGGCGTTTAGTCAATCCCTGTCGCAGATACAAGCTCAGGTTTATTTGTGCTTGTTCAAAACTCACACAGCCTATATGTAGTTCATACTGTAACTAAGCGGACTTTGCTTACAGTTTATGGGAAAGAGTGCATAATCTATAATAATCTGCAGTTTGAACAACACCAGTACACTCAAACACTCGCTCACGATGACTTTTGAGTTCATGCTAACACAACCATCGGCGGCTTGGCAGATATAGACCTTGAAATGTGTCGCGCATGCGTTATAAAGTTTGCGCTCGCTTCGCTTGCTTATAGCAGTATGTGGCAGGAGATTTTGTAGAATGTGGCCGTCTCATCACATCACAGATGTTTAATCAGTGAACATGGCTGTGCATCAGTTTTTGGCAAAGAACAGCATTCTCCAGATACGACAACTATCATATTCCCCACATTTCGACCCTTACGAATTTATCCTCTTTCGAAAAATAAAACTCTAGCTGGTAGGAAAAAGATTTCAAGACGTCGAAGAAACGCAAGAGAATGCGACGAGGCTGCTGCTCGCTATCCTTAGAAAGGAGTTCCAGAAATGCTTCCATCAATGGAAACGGCGCCGAATAAAGTGTGTGGCTTCAGAAGCGTACTACTTCGAAAGAGATTAAATGCCGAAATCATATGTGTTGTAATTTTAGTTTTATCGCACCAGTCCCGATTTTTTGGGGATCTGACATATCTCATATGTGTGTGTGTGTGTGTGTGTTTGTGTGAATTCGATTGGCCGAAAAGTTCCTAAGATATCAGTTATTTCCACCCATTTTTTAGCATTAATATGTTTACATCAGTTCTATTAAGAAGATAATTACACACACACACACACATATATATATATATATATATATATATATATATATATATATATATATATATGAAGAAAAATATACGGAAAAAACAAACAAAAATCCTTATATGCAATTATGCTGTTTTAATGTTAATATAATGTCAACGTCGGACGTTTCGGTCTAATAAACCATCTTCAGGACATATTCATAAAATATAATTAACATTATCAATTCAACATGACAAAGACGATGGACATAAGAACAAGATTTATCCAATGTCCTGAAGATGGTTTATTAGACCGAAACGTCCGACGTTGACATTATATTAACATTAAAACAGCATAATTGCATATAAGGATTTTTGTTTGTTTTTTCCGTATATTTTTCTTCATACTGTCGGATCTATATCCATATATTTGCTTACACACACACATATATATATATATATATATATATATATATATATGTGTGTGTGTGTGTGTGTGTGTGTGTGTGTGTGTGTCTGTTACTCCTCTCTATAGCTTTCATTTACTCTATCATTCGTCTCACACTCTCATACATACACTCTCACTAAATTTTATTTTTTATTTCCGGAGTTGTTTTTTCTGTTTTCTTTTTGAATGTGTAGGTGTGTGTGTGTGTGTGTGTGTATAGTGTTACGAACAGTTATCGTAGCATAAATTTTTAAAAGAAATATAAAAAACAATTCGAATTCAAAGTGATATCCAGGTTTACTACTCCATAGTGGATTTATTCTTTACTCGAATGGGGAACAACAAAGGCCAATATACAAATTAACAAGATTTAATTATATATATAATATATACATATAAAAAAAACACCAATGCAAGAGAATGTGTGTAAAGATGTGTGCTGTACATTTCTGTGTGGAAAGATATAACCGTTATATTTTTGAGATTTAAAAATCAAGACATTCACATAGCTTCAGTCTATCACCTGAAATAAAATAAGTTTTCCCTTTTCTACCTCTTTCTCTTTTTTTATATTTGTTTTTTTTTTTTTTAAATATCAGTTCTTTTCGCTCGAACAGCGGTGTCTTTGATTTATTTTTCTTTCTTCACTGTTATGAGTTTTGACCCCAAAAGCTGGTCGCTTACCCGCTTCTTGATATATTCAGCAATGTATATTTCTCTTTGTTCGGTTAGGAAGATTAGGCGCTGTATAAGCTGTATTATTCACATATTCAGCAATGTAGACTTTATTATTCGGATCCTGCATCCAACTGAGGGGGTCACACATGCCAGTCTTAGATCATTGTCACGCTTAGCAATTCACCTATGAATTTTATGTAAGCGGCATAGTCTATTGAGTTGAATTGGAGTGTAAAAAGAGATGGTACTCACACAAGACTCGGTTTCCAACGGATTTCTGCTGTTCTTTCCACGATCAACATTTGTACTTGATCACGTGATTCTTAACATGTGTGAGAATCTATTTTTAGTTTACATTCTGACCTATTGGCAGTCATCAACCTGTTTGACTTAATTGTTTTTGTAGTCAGCGACTACAATTACAGAGTGAAAGAGAGAGGGGGGAGTTAATATATTATATTATTAGAGAGCAGGAAAGAGAGATGGGTTGCTAAGTGTAAAATGTGTGATATCAGGGGTTTGGGGCTGTGTAAGGAAATAACAATAGATAGATTCAAAATGATAGAGGAAGAAGGGAGGGCACCGTTATTCTCATTTATCTTCAGTTATATTTGCTTCGAAATACGTAGTCTTTGAATTTGCAGATTGAACATTTCTTCTGGTTTTAAAATATCAAGTCTCAAAGGAACAATATCGTTATTCCTATTACCAGCAAATATTTTTAGTTTGCAAACCTAGATTCTTAAACGAGGAATAAATAATTGCTTTCTGAATGCTATTGATGTTATTAATTGCTAAATAAGATGGTTATTTTCTTAAATTAATATAACGTCTGGTAAATCTGACGGATGTATTTTTTTTTCTACATTTTTGAAAAGTCGACTTTATTTTCTCAGCAATCTAAACGGATCCTTCCTGTTAAAAGCTTTACGAAGTATAAGTATCGTTCATTTCTGTGGATTATAGTATTACGGTTCGTTTTTCTTAAGCTATCTGCCTCGCACATAAAGCATTATTATTCCTGGGTGTACGCCATATTAGATCGTTATGCATTCGATCTCTTTCGATTGTGTCGTGACTGTGGACACTTGTTTTCAATCATTATGTCTCCTAAGCGTAGTGTAACCTATTCTGATGTTTGGTGATTCGAAGAAAAGGAAAGTCATTACAATGGAAATGAAATTAGACATTGTTAAACATTCTGAAAACAACCCTCTACATGTCTGAAAATCGATTCGCTGATTTCTCATTCTTAGCCGCTATCCATTTGACCAAGCACACATAACATCACTCATGTTGATACTGATATTTCGAAATATAGCCCCACCACATTATTAACATCATTTTATAGTGTAATATTATTGACTATTCATGCTCAAATGATCTCAAATTTTAACAAAGTTTGTAAAAGCTAAATAAATTAAATGTTCATTTTTATTCAGCGATTAGAATGGCATTCACTAGAAATGAATATTTTGTTAGAATATGCTCGACACAGTCAAACAAAAGCGTGCATTAAAACTCAAGAAAAAAGCACCAACTTTAAAGCAGATTTGGAGATGGCACAAAAATAAATAAATAAATAAATAGGGCTCTCTGTGTAGGGGAAAATGATCTGGACGACCATCAGCATCATAAGATATCGTTTATCCCGCCCGGCAAACCTTTGTCCGAAACACCAGCAAGTCTGTAAGAAGAGAATTTAAGGAAACGCAGATTCCTCGTACGACATTTTAGTGCTCGAGAATGTTACTCAAGACAAGCTAGAGCGTGTTTGGCAGTAGTTGGATTCCCGACTTGGGGTGTATTGTGCCACATGTGGTGCGTATATTGAACATTTTTGAAGCTTTGTAAAATCGGTTATAAAATCTACATCCCTTTGAATATCTTATTCGAATTTTGAGAAATACATATTTTATTGTTGAACATGAAACCTCTTTGATTTCATTTGCCTGGGACATGTAGTTTCTCAGATATTCACATTTTAAATTATATCACTTTTTGGAGGAACAGTCTATATATTAAAATTTATGATCTGAGTAATAATGTAAAACACTTTAGAAATGAGTAAACATGTGAGTAATCTGTCTGATAAGTAACCAGAATATTCCGGGTTCGAATCCTGAAAAGCTCTGATTGATTAAAGTTTTACGTTAACAATAATAAAGCATACATTTCAGAAAAGAGTGATGAGCACTAGATAACCCATCTGACTATAGATCAGATAATTCTACGTTGAGGGTCTTTGCTATATCTAAATATTTCTAGTTTTACAGTAGCAGTGATTAAGTCAAACATTTAAGTACGAATGAGGTAGACATTTTTGACATTAGGGCACAACGTACATTGTGTCTGATAATCTGACGGAAGGTTCCTATTTGCATACAGGACACAAGAACACCTTTCCCATAGACGAAACCTCACAAGCCTCTTGCTGCTCTATCGCTATTTTTAGGGAAAGTGTTCAGACGATCCAGTTGTAACCTTCATGACTAAGACTCGCCATGCCAGGCTCATTATAGCGAGTCACCCTCATTCACTTAGGATTCCACTGGTGAGATGTAAGTCCCACTCAAAGCAGTTTCATCCCACGAACCGTTGCATTGTGGAATTGACTCCCAAAAAGTTGCTTTCCTGATCACTACAATATTAACCTTTTCAAATCTAATGTCAACCGTTATCTTCCACACATATCACCATAAACTTTGCCTCTTACTCTGTAAATCTTTAACTCGAGTGGCTCTTGGGTCTTGTAAAGGATGAACATCATTGTAAAGAATGGAAGTTTTATCTATAAAGAAATACTGCCTTTAATATGCCGTCAAACACCTTGTTTGCCTATAGATTTTTGAATGTGGTGTTGAGCTTTGACTTTGAGCGAGAAACGGCATTAACGAAGTGCGTGTCAATCCCCAGGAGATCCGTTTCCCAAGCGGAAATTCACCATTGCACTAAGGGCTCGTGGAAAAAAAAAGATATTTCCTTATACCTATAAGAATATGGAACTTGTTGAATTTTAATTAACTCACACCAGAAAAAAAAAAAAAAAAAGAAAAAAACCTTGAGTCTCGACACATCTCCGTGCGATAACAGATAAATATGCCTTCATTTTTATTAATTTTTCTCAATTACATACATGATAAAATCACATAGCCCTGAGGACACCACATGTAACAGTTTACAAGTTAATCACACATACAACTGTAATAATTTTGGTACTTGATCGACTAAGTACTTATTGAAATTATATCAACTTTAGTAACCCGTTGTTTCGTTCTGCCTTGTTTTTGACACAGTTAACGATTTCCTCGCGGTGCTCGATATTTGTGTTCGATATTAGGGAAAAATCTCTAATTTTGAATGAGGATTTTCATGGCAATAAAAATGCACAAACACCACAGGAAAACTAACTAAAAGTCAACTGTCCTGCTATTTACGTGTAGTTGAAGGGAGATGAAGAGGTATTAGCAAGTAAGTGAATATAATGGATTCGACTGGCACCGCTATCCATTACTCCACCGTCTCTGTACTGATCCAGAAAGCATGATTTATCCATTCAAGAGTAAGATAAAACCAAATTTGGTTTACCGTTGATTTATTTTGCTGAAACTGACTGATCCTCGTTTTCCAGATTACCCCCACCAAAAATAAATAAATAGATAAAACACGTTTCCACCATCTTGTGGGGGGGCATTTTCCATTCTATAACAGATGTAACGTTGGAAGCCTATTCCTTCCCTATTGTTATTTTTATTAATTTTCCGACGATCCCCATTATTTAGTGCCATCAGTTCTGTCCTTTACTGCCATGATCCGTCTTGCTAACTTCACACTTTTGATTCATCACCATTTTTTATGTATGCTTTTAATAAAAAGAAGTTCCACTACGAAAGCTTCTTCCCAACAACTGATACTTTGTGAAAGAAACTCTCGAGTGGATGTTTCCCTGCACACGACAACATCTAGTCTAGAGTCAATAGTTATCTATCAAACAT
>OZ010573.1:85636766-85691766 GCA_963932145.1 Acanthosepion lycidas | reverse complement strand
CTTCCTCAGGATGTTATTTTTTTTTTTATCTATTAGCAGATAAACCTTGTTCTGGTGCGATATGCCTATTTATTCTTCAATATGTTACGTTATTTCTCTACGTGTTTTTAAATCATCGAATAGAAAATCAATAATCAATAAAATACGGAAGCAACTGATTTAGGAATTAAACCCTATACGCGAAGTTTTAAAAATGTGCAGAGGTAAAAATATCAATCTCAAAAAAGAATCACATTCAGTAGAAGACACTGTCAAAAGAATTAGGATCTAAAACTTCCAAACAGAGAGAAAATGAGAAAGAGAAAAGCATGATAGGAAGAGAAAGTGGGGAGAGAAAAGAAAGGTGAGAAGTGGAAAAAAAAAATAGAGACAGTCTATAAATAATACTGTACTGAATAATTCTAAGCCCGACCTAGAAAGGATTCCCAAATAAATTCTGATGTTTGGACATGTCAGCGGTGAACCTGACTCCCAAAAGTTGCTCAAAGACAGGAGTCTGATTCAGAAGACAACCGTTCATCTTGACTGCTGAGAATTTAGCAAGATTATTAAATACATCAAGACAAGATACCACTTGAGATGTACATATTCATTCAGTTATGTACCATGCTGGACAAACGCTTAGGTGATCATGTATCTTTCGATACATGACTGAGGAGGCAGATTTTTCCCGCAATAGGATACCATTTTTTCTGCGGCAGACCAGTTGCCATCCAAGACTATAGAACTCGGTCTGTCCTGCTAATTACCCATAGCTTGAGGGGGAGAAGAAAAGGATTCGTACATTTCTCAATGGTATTTCATGTAAGTGAATGTAATGTATTCGATTGCAATTCGAACTAGTCTCTATCCATTACTCCACACCTATCCAAATACGGCTTCTGTGTATTTATCACGATGTCGGCGTGACAATATATTAATATATATAAACAGTTGCAGATGAGCCTGCAGAATATATGCTACATATCTACCTTTGAAATAAATAGATGAATAAAAAAATAAATTAACAATAGTTAAGATTTTGCAAGTTATTCGGACTGGACATTAGAAATAGTTTCTATAGCGGTTCGTGTTGTGGAATCGGAGAGCCGCTAGAATAAAAACCGTAGAGCTTTAATCCCGCATTTATAAAATTAAATACGGATCTATTTCAGTTCAGACAAGCAACATTTCTTGTCGATGTTTCTAAAACACACTTTTCTCAAAACTTTTATCTGGCTAACTTAGCAGGCGTAGTCACTTCCAGTTAATTTGATTACCGTTGTCTATTTATTACATTTATTTATTCCATTTAGATTACTAAACAAGGTAGCAAAGGGGAAAGGATAATTGTGATATGGCAATTTTCTAAGTGAGAATGACCAGCATATCTCCTGCTGATATGTATTTTCTCTTACACGGAGACAAAAAGTTATAACGTTGACTGAAACTTGGTAATCGAACGCCGCTGTCTGCTTGACTTTTTAAGATAATTACCATTGAGCGTATAAAAGATGTAAAAAAAAAAAATCAACTTTTAATGATGTTCACTTGCAAGTAAAATGAGCAAAAGTTGGAAATAAATCCATAGTAAGACTGCAACACACTAGTGTGTTAAAATGTTAAGCAAATACAGTTTGTTTAGAGAGCGCGATAAAAAGAAAGAAAAAAAAAACGCAAAGTAAAAGAAACGGAATTAACTTGAGGAAACAAAAGATTCAGTAAGACAAGCAAAAGCGTCTCAAGGGCAAATTTGTTCAACGAATATATCTATACGCTGTAAGATTCAAGTTAGAAAAATGGGGCACTTCGATGTGCTGCAAGTCTGTCTCACCAGATCACTTACTACTGACTAGTGAGTTCGATCCCCACTAGGTGTTTCTTACTTTAGGCCATGTGCTGCATTTAAGCTTCGGTTAAATTTCTATACTTTCCTGGCTTCCGCCGGGAAAGTTGCAAACTATATTAGTTCAAGATGATCACCCCCAGGCAGGGCCTCTCCTTCGGGAAGGGGATAGGATAATTACCTGGTGCCTTCCCCAAAAAAGAAAAGTACCAAAGGGCCTTGGACAGTTTTTCCACGCTATTGCCGCTGAATTCACATTAGGTCTTGTGTCGCATTAGGTAGCGACGTAGGCTCACTCATTGAATGACTGATCCGTTTTCTACAGCTTACCAGTCCTGTTCAGCTTATTTAAAGCCAGAAAATATCATTTTCAGATTGTAGAAATGTTTTTGAGATAAAAATGATTTTGTGACACTAACTTATTAACCCATGCCTGGGGAGAGAAGAGGAGGATTCATAGCTTTCCCAAGGGTATTTGCGCGTAAGTGAATATAACGAACCCAACTGGAATTGGAACTCGGCTATTCTGTGCGCATTGAAACAGAACTTAAAGTTATTAAAACAAACGTTAATTTCTCTCTTGGATTTAAAGGAATTAATTTGGATCTCTTCTATTGCTTGATAGTTGATAGCTACACTAATTATTGTAGGCGTCCTTTTATCTCACAAAATGATGGTAGCATCTGGTTTGGTCAAAATTGAGTCCTTTTGTGAGAAGCGTCTGGAGTGATTTAGATGTCCGATCATCTGCTGAATTATGGAACAATTATTTGAGATTTCTGCCTTTGCTTCGTGTGTAGTCTTCTAACCACCAGTCGTTGGTTTCAATTTTTCTCCCTCTTCATGGCTCTTTGAACAGCATGATACTAGCAGCTATGATAATCTCTTAGATGTTCGTAGTTAACTGGTCAATACCTGTGTGTTTCAGGTCCTTCATGAAGACGTCGTTGCAACGTAGTGCACAGCGTAGTACCGGACTCTGTCACTTGGCCGCACACGATGTCTTTTGGCATAAGGCCGTTATTCCTCCGATGTACATGAACCAGCCTTCGAAAACGACTTTGATGCATGCTCTAGGAATCTGCTTGCACCAGCATAACTCCGTTTTTCAATGTGACACCGAGGATACGTCGTAGGCAGAGGGGGATGGATGCTTTCTAGGCGATTTGCTTGCCCGGTGTATCGCACCACGTTTTCTATATTAGATACGGCAATTTAAGTGAATAAATTAATAAATATTGAGTTGGTAGATTTTGCAATATATCGACCTTTGTTATTATATATACTCTAATTTTGAAATCAGTTCTCACCCATCCTGTACCTTTAGAAGAATCAGATTAGCCCGAAAATGGAATATTGTTGTCATATTTAGGCTGGAAATATCCAGAACTCTCTTTCCGATCATTTAAAAGCGTCTTAGAGAAGAATTATTTTCCACACTCTAACCTCTCTTTCAAAGGTCGGATATGGCTAGACTCTCATTGATCTATCGTTAGTACCATAGAAAGTGGTCGAACAAACTACATTTCTTGTAGTCATCATTCACGGCTAGGACCCGCCATGCCACTTCCATAGAAGCAAATCACTCACATTCTGTCCGTATTTCATCAGTGTGAAGTAAGTTCCACTCTATTAGCTTCTTTCCGCGAAACACTGGCATGTAGAACAGACTCCCAAGAGGATACTTCTCCGATCACTACAATCTTCATTTCAAGTCTAGAGTTATCCGTTATTTTACCCTCCTAACCATATAAAATAGCCTTAACATAATTCTCTACTTCGGGTGGCGCCCGAGTCTTGTACAGGGTGAACCCTACTGTAAAAAAAAAATGTTTGTTTTTAATACACCTGAGTTCCAAGGTAAATATTGGTCGTATGGAATTGAGTTTTTAGGTAAATATTTGTCGTTTTTACTCGAGTCTACAAATAAATAGTTGACGTTGACACTTGCGTCTCTGGTTTTTCATGAATTCTATGAATAAATATTAGTTGATTATTCGTGAAAAGTTAGGTACATATAGCTGTTTATGTTTGAGTCTATGGAAGAATGTTTATAACGATAAAATAATGAATAGCGGCTCAGAGTGAGAAAAATCGGATGAACAGATTTCGCATTGCAGCTGAGTTCATTAAATTCAGTTACGTGGGAAAGGTATGAATTCAATACTTCTCCCACCATCTATGTGTAAATAGTAGGACAGACTGGGTTCTATAGCATTGGATGGCAGAAGAAGGAAAACTGAATTCAAAACTGTATGTAGTCCTGGCAAAATACATACTATGAAGCTAAGGAAACGATCATTCGCATGGACTCAATGATCCCGATTACAGTCGACTCCTATTTTTATCCTTATGTCTACAGATATATTTTAATTATATTTGAATCTATGAGCGCATGTACTTAAGTATAATAAGAATTGGTCATTTATATAAAAGTTGATATGTGAACATTTCTGTCGAAAGTCTCCTGCTTTCAGTCAGTCATATGCCATGCATGATACACGCTTAGGCAATCATGTATCTTTCAATACATAACTGACGAGGCAGATTTTTTCTCGCAGTAGGTTTTCATTTCTTTCGATAACCATTTCTATAGCGTTTCTGTAGGACAGTTGCCATCCAATGCTATACAACCCGGTTTGACCTGCTATTTACCCATATCTGGAGTGAAGAAGAGGATTGGTATCTATCCCAAGGGTAATAGCACGTATTCGACTGGAATTCAAACTCGGCCCTCCGATTTCTCATTCCGAGTCGATATCCATTCCTCCACCGTGCCTCCCTCTACTGCTTTAGGAAACACAAAAGGAATTCTCCATCATGTCAATGAAAGGACACATTCGCCCCAAAAAGATTGTTATGATGATAGGTTTTACCATATTCCACATTACTTACCATTTTTCATTTGTTTTGATTGCCAGAACTTTTCATAAGTGGCAGAACATTCAGAAATAAAGAAGTTGTAAATAGTTTCAAACATTTCTTCAAGTAAAAATCTAGATTTCTATAAGCGTTGAAATTTGCCTTTCTGTTCAGCTGCAGTCGTTAAAAATGAAGGTGATTAAATTTTTGGCAAATGTATTTTAACAAATCACGACATCTATCAGAGAGATGAAATTTGAATTTTTATTATAGCATTATTCCAAAATTTTAACACATCAACAGAGAACAATTAATGTCAACAACTGATTAAAAATAGTTATTAATTAAAAAACAAAAAAATGAATGCATAATATTATCCATAATTATATGTAAAAGAATGTCGTTTTTGATAAAAGTTAAAACAGTGACCATAAATACGTAAAAGATGCGTATATCTTCGAAAATTTCTTCTCCCGCAATATAGCAATTTGTGCTGTTATAATGATTTTTACATAAACAATAATAATATCGAATAATGTTTTTTAAATATTAAAGTATATTTAATCGCCTCATCCTAATAGCTGTTGCGATCTGTAAATAAATTTTACTTTCATTTGATTTTATATCTGTTCTGTTAAAACTTATATTACTTTCCAAAGACCAAATAAGATTCAGGAGATCAAAACAAACGCAAACAGCTTTTGTATTTCTCTGAGATATAGCTTGATTCGTTTTCTACGGCTTATCAAACTTATGCAGGCCATTTAAAGCCAGATAATATTTTTAGACTATCGGGAGTTTTTTGGTGGGTAGTAGGGGGAGACAATTATGTTTTTAGTGATAATTAGACCATAGCTGAGGGTTAAGAGTTGGGTTCATACCTTTCCCAATGGAATTTTTGCGTGAATGAATATAACATAACTAATGAGAATTGAAACTCTTGAAATTCCGAGCCATTATCTATTACAACACGCTCAAATCAAAGCTTATAGCAGCTGGTAATCCCAAGCGGCCAACCGTTTTGGTACTGACCAGAATCGACGTTATTTAACTTCGGTGATCATACTATTTTCGGTGTTACAACGCCATGCGGCCATAAGCCGTAAACTTTGAGTTATGGAGAAGGATGAACTTAGTGATAGACGAAGGTTTCTGGGGTGCTCGTTAAGAAGAGATTTTGCTTAAAAACAAACAATAAGACAGAACAAGAAATACAGCTAGCTAATAAGTCAGAGAAACCACTTTTTAGATTAACAGTTGCATAAATGTTTATATAAACGCAACGATGAGCACTCGGTTAGGCGAATGGGCGTTTATCGGGGCTACAAAGAAGGAACCATGCTGCGAAATGTACAGACCTAAAACGATATTTCTAGGTCGTCATTGATTCGCACATGCAGTGATGAACATGGATGCCCCATCTGGAAAAAATACACAGGAACATATTTATAATAAATTGAAGTCTGCTTCAAGAAATCACGTTGGGTAGCCAGTGAGCATTGAATACTTTATGAATGACTTGTTTCAAAGAAGGGAATAGACGATGATTTCTCCGAAATCCATACTCTCTATTTATTTTCACAAAAAAACTGTAACATATACAAAGAGACAGTTGGAAAGAGAACATTTTCTTTTTAGAAGTTTTCTCTCTAGGAAATAACGCTTTCGGCTGCATCATGTTGAAACCCCGGTTCACGTACGACCATCGAATTTGGGTGACCGCTTGGAAATACCAGGTGATCTAAGCTTGAATGTGCGGATGGTGTTATGAATAATGGCTCGGAATTGTAAATCAGAAAGCCGAGTTCCATTTCCCATTTGATTCCATATATTTACTTACTGCAAAATACCCCTTAGAAAGGGTATGAATCTATTCCTTCTCCATTCAACTAGGTGCTAATTAGTAGAAATTTTATCCTAAACGTTTACTATCTGCAAAAATAAAATTCATATAATGTAGAAATATTTTCTGACTTTAAATAACCTGCAATGGGTTGATAAACCGTAGTAAACAACAAATCAAGCGCCAGGAAATAATAATTTTCAACTATTTTTCAGATTAATATCGTTAATCGGTAATATGAAAAGAAGATCTCGGGATAACGAATATAAATGAAATAATTTTAAAATTTTAAGTAGCTTATTCAGTTATGAAAATTCATCGCAGAGTCCACCCCCACCGAATGTTACACAAAAAAAATAAAGATAATTATGAACGATAATGATGATGATGATGATGATGATGATGATGATGATGATGATTACGGTGACAATACCAATAATAAAGGAAGCCAACAGAAAGAAATAAGAAACTTTATTTAGTAATAAAGGAATCAAACAAATTCAAAACGGAATGTCAAATGGGTGATGAAGCGCAAATAGACCATAAAAGCGCAAATAAACCATAATAGAAGCGCAGATAGACCATAATAGAAGCGCAAATAGACCATAATAGAAGCGCAAATAAACCGTAATAGAAGCGCAAATAGACCATAATAGAAGCGCAAATAAACCATAATAGAAGCGCAAATAAACCATAATAGAAGCGCAAATAGACCATAAAAGAAGCGCAAATAGACCATAATAGAACTACTGCAGCGGCAAAGAAACTAAAATAAAGCAAATGCACGAAATACAGAAAAAATGGCAAATTTAGCCTCTTTCTGGTCATTACTCCGCCTGTAACCAAACACACTGATGTACACTAACTCGGTACCCATAAGTGGTTACGTAGTACAGGTTTAAAAACTGAAACCAAAAGTTTTATTCTTGATGCACATGGACCAATGCTTGCTAATTAGATAATACCGCGCACATATACTGAAAAATTGTGTTAACCCGAAATACACATTCTGTGATAAAATATCCAGAAACAATTGACCATCTTATATAAATTTGCAAAGTGT
This sequence comes from Acanthosepion lycidas, assembly GCA_963932145.1. Taxonomy (NCBI): domain Eukaryota; kingdom Metazoa; phylum Mollusca; class Cephalopoda; order Sepiida; family Sepiidae; genus Acanthosepion; species Acanthosepion lycidas. Next base: position 85,684,173 of record OZ010573.1, on the reverse strand, counting down.
TAACACCCATTGAATATAAAACTCGGTTTCATAGAATGGGCCAATATCTGTAATTGGAAAATATGCAACTATTATGGGAAGGTAACCTACATTAACTGGTATTTTCATCTTTTGCCTAATTTAGACGCCAGTTCATGCATCCTGTATATAGTAATATTTTTAAAAAATAAAGAAAAGAATAAGAATTTCATTTTTTTTTAATTTTAAGAAATCACATGTTATGAGCCTATTTTATTTTGGCATCCGTAGGAAGATCAATTTACAATTAATTTACATAACAAATGCATCTATTTACTAATTTTCAAATCTATAAAGTGACATCATTCTGAAAGAATTAAATTCCGACCAGAATTCGTTATTGGTGATCACAATATTGAAAATAAGATAAACAAATGACACAGTTTAGATATCAGACAGAAAGGAAAGTACATTTCCTACAGAAGGTAGTAAAGAAAAGCGAGAAGAAAAGACTAAACCCAAATTAGTTTACGTCGACATGGTGTAATAGTTAGCAAGCTTGTTGCGCTATTTTTATTACGACTGAATGGGAGGTCGATCACACATTCGGCCTTGTGCCACATCTAAGTTACGCTTAGAAAATCTCTTGCAGTACGTCGGTGTGGTGTAATGCTTAGCAAGCTGCTCTGGCTAAAGAAGTTTACAACTGAATAGTGAGTTCGATCCTCACCAGCTGCTCTGTAATTTCGGCGATTTGCCACATCTAATCCACACTTAGAAAATCAATTTTTGGTCACTTCGAGGCGGTGAAATGCTTAGCAAGCTTGTCTCGCTAGAACAATTACTACTGAATAGTGAGTTCGATCCTCAGTGGGTGCTCCCTACTTTCTGCCTTGTACCACATCTAAGCTAAGTTTGGAAAATCGGAGGGTGTAAACATACTGATACTTACCGGGCGCAGGGACGATCCCTGTGCTGGTAGTATCACAGCTATGACTAGCTTAGACCAGCATGGACAAGCTATGACCAACTAATACCAGCGGCCCGAGTGAAGACACGCGGGTCCCCATATTAAAAACTGACCTTGTGTCAAAACCTGTCTCAGTGGGGAGTCAAGTAAATCAACTTAAATTTAAGAAAAAAAAAAAAGAAGATGAACCGAACATTCAAATTTAAATCGGAGATACCAAAATCAAACAAGTACAATTATTTCAATACCTGGGAAATGTTTTGACATATACGACACAGAAATCCGAAAGCGCGTTGGCATAACAAAAGATGCCGTTCAAGAGCTAAGCAAAGTATTAAGAACAGAAAAAAATCATGAGATACAAAAGAAAGAATACTGAACTGTTACGTAATTTAATTCCTCGTATATGGCAGTGAATGTTGGACAATCTCCGCACAGATGAAGAGAACTGAAGCAGTAGAAATATGGTTCTACAGAAGGATGCTGAAAATGAAAATACCATGGGCAGAAAACGGGATCAACGACGAAGTTTTACAGACAATATAATTAAAAAAAGGACACATATACTTAATATCAGGAAGAGACAGTTCTTCTTGTGTACATAATGAGGGAAAAGGACTTGGAAAATTTGATAGTCACAAGAGAGATTGAAAGCGATAAGAACAGTGGAAGACTTCGCATAACCTATCAGCGAGCTTGAGTAAATGGATGGCGGAACAACGTTTAATAGAGATAACAAGACAAAAACACAACATATATTAAGAGTTCCAAAGCGCAGGAGATTGTAGAGAGCCACGATCATCAACGTCCTGAAGTAACATAGAACAGAGAAGGAGAAGAACTTAGTGATTTTTCAACTGCCGTGCCGCGGAATACTAGTCTGCCAGCCGAGCGATCCTCTTAAAGTGTGCAGTGAAATATTATCACGGCATATATATATATATATATATATATATATATATATATATATATATATATATATATATATATATAGAGAGAGAGAGAGAGAGAGAGAGAGAGAGAGAGAGAGTGTAATGGTTAGCAAGCTTGTGTCGTTAGAACATTTACGACTGAATAGTGAATTCGATCCTTACTGGGTGCCCCTTACTTTCAGCCTTGTGACACATCTAAGCTGCGCTTGGAAAATCCCTATTGGCAACTCGGTGTGGTGTAATAGTTAGCAAGCTTGTCTTACTAGAATAATTACGATGGAGTAGCGAGTTCGATCCTTACTGGATGCTTCCTGCTTTCGGCCTTGTACCGCATCGAGACTACGTCTAGAAAATTAGTATATATGTGTGTGTGTGTGTGTGTGTGTGTGTGTGTGTGTGGAATTATTAGGTTGGTTCAACAATAATGACGTAATAATGTCGTTTTTTGACGTCAAAAAACGACATTATTACGTCATTATTTTTGCACCAAACTAATAGTAATAGTATAGATTAATTCATATTGTATATACTCATTGAGGATCTTTTTAATTTGTTCTTTTATTTTCCCTTCCGCACATACGACGATTTGTACATGTGGGGAATATTTAGGTTTTTCTTTGAGCCAATGAGATATTATGGTGGATGTAGTAAGAGAGTTTAGTAAGAATGTCTTGTTTTAGGGTTAGGAATATTGTTTGTATGCTTGGTTCAATGCTTGCGGATAGCTAAGTTTAAAATTAAGACATATGAAAACCGTCTTTTTCCCCATCCGCTTTTTTAGGCCTTGTGCCACATTTTCTGTATATTTCCCAGAAATAAATATTGTAATAGTAGAGCGTTAGTATTTGAATGAATAAGTATTATTGTTTTCTTCAAATAATTCTTTTCGCTCTTGTTCGTTTGGTTTATTTTAAATACTTTGTTTTAATATTAATTTATTTAAAAGTATTTTTATTTTTAATTTTGAAAATTTTCCTTTATTTGCATAAATGAACATTAACAGATTTATCATATAATTTTTTCCACTTTCATTGTTTAATTCAAATTTTTTACAAAATGATAGGAAATCATGAATTAATATTTTCGAAGTTTCCGATGTGCCGCATTGAGCATTTGATTTAATAATTTTCCAAATTTTTAATAAGTGTACTCAGAAATTTGTATAGAATAAAAATGGTCAGATTGAGTGTGTTTCATTTCATTTAATTGTATACCCCTTAAAATGTTGCTATGCGTGCCGTGATATTTTCATTTGCTCCTAGGTGTGCCGTTGCTTAGGTTGAGAAACACTGGCTTAGCTTGTGGTAATCTGGAAGAAAATATTTCTGTTCACATTAACAATTGTACAATTTCACCAAATAATTTCTCTTATTGATACTAATATGTATTCTATAAAATGTTAATGCTTACGCAGACAGTGGTGTTAAGTAAATCTTATGCATGTGTTTCGTAGTATAGCATTTAGATAGAAACTGCACTAAGCTGAATGCAAAACTTGGAGACAGTCTTATCTTTTGTGACTAACGAGAAAAACGTACGGGTTGATAAAAACTTACATAATGATTCGTGTTAAATGCGTTACATGTTTCAAATTTGCTTGCTTAAGTCACGCGAAGATGGATTAAATAAGAAAGAAATGCTTTGAACTTGCTTCTCAATTCAAGATGCAGTGATGCGAAAAACACGTGTCCTCATTTTCTTGATATAGTTTGTTAGTGAATTGATGATGACATCGGGTTGACGAGAACATTTGAAACCAATTTATATATATATATGTATATATATATGCATATGTTTGTTTGTATGTATGTGTATATATGTTTATGTGTGTTTGTATGTATGTATGTGTATATATATGTGTGTGGTTGTATGTATGTATGTGTATATATATGTGTGTATATTTGTATGCATATATATATATATATATATATATATATATATATATATATACGCACACACACACACACACATATATATATATATGTGTGTGTGTGTGTGTGTACATGTGTGTGTGTTAAATAAGCTGTATTTTGGCAGTGGTAATCCTTTCAAACATGTTCTCTCTATCAAAGTTCTGTCAATCAAAATATGTTAGTAAACTTTTCTGATTTCAGAATTTTTCTTATCATTTCATCTCAATGTCACTAGAATGCAGGAGGTTACAGGGACTGAAAGGGAATGAGAAGATTCAAAATGGGGAGAAGTGAGGCAGGTGCAAAAATGAAACACACTTTAAGAAGACGGAAAATGGCGATTGACGTTGCATTTCAAGTGAGTTCCGTAGGTGGGAAGTAACAGAACAAAACTGTTAGAATAGAGATGACGGCTGCATTTAATGAGTTGAACAGTCAAAAGGTGAGACCTAGTTGCCAAATTGTTGCTTACATTCGTGTAGCCATGAACCAGGAGAAAAAGCTCGACCGAGCAGAAGTTCATTGTTTTATGTTATTAGTAAATTTTACATAGTTTATTTTTATATTCGTTTTATATTATTTTTTCCGAGTGATTTCGGATGTTGCTCAGTCAGTCTTATGCCTACAGGTACATTTTAATTATATTTGAATCTATGAGCGGATGTACTTAAGTATAATAAGAATTGGTCGTTTATATAAAAGTTGATATGTGAACATTTCTGTCGAAAGTCTCCTGCTTTCAGTCAGTCATGTGCCATGCATGATACACGCTTAGGCAATCATGTATCTTTCAATAGATAACTGACGAGGCAGATTTTTTCCCGTTGTAGGTAGCCATTTGTAGGTAGGCCAGTTCCCATCCAAGGCTATAAGACCCGGTCTGTCTTACTATTTACACATAGCTGTGGAGAGAAAAAGTGCGTTCATAACTTTCCCACGGGTATTAGCATGTAAGTGAATGTAATGGATTCCCCAATCCGAGACGCTATCCATTACTCCATCGTCAAGTTGCTACGTTTCTAATAAAATATGAAAATAAAGCATATAAATCTTCAACTTTGGACATTCAAATGATTTCACCTTGGACGACTTTAATTTTGTTCCAGTAAACGGGAGCAAAATAAAGCGAGAAACAAACAGAGAGAAACAAACAAACAAAAAATACCAAAATATAGCAAATGTATCAACTTTCTAAAGTACTCAGGAAAATAATTGTTATGGTCCGGTTCCTTGTACCACGGTGATAGTGCAAGGTAGAACCAATAAAGAAGAACTCGAACACGGATATGGAATAACACAGATATATTACAAACAGGAATATATACAGAGAAGTAGAAAGTGTTAGTACGAACAATCAGGTTTACTAGAGAGAACAATGTAGTCTCGACCAGTATCACTATTCCAATGTCTTGGAGAAATTGTCTGAACGAGACTCTGTTTCGGACTGCCTCTGACTCGACTGACTGACTCGCTCGCTCTGACTGACTGACAGACTCCTGACGGACTTCTGGCGGACCTCACTCCAGACTTCAGACTGAACTGTATTTACACACCCCATCACGATGAAATCATGTGGCACAAGGCTGTTTTAACGTGGGATCTCCGATCCCGTGGGCTCGGCCAAAAATATGCCCATTGAACCCGTATAAACGTGTTCAGGGTCGGTTTACCTCCCCGAAAGAGACTCCGCCCTTCGGCGTAGCCTCATTTGGGTTCCTCCCCGTCCGAAGGCAGAGAGTTCAACCGATCAGCCGGTCGTCCGACTTCAGACTGAACGGTATTTATTCACCCCCCAACGAGGGTATCATGTGGCACAAGGCCGGTTTAACGTGGAATCTCCGAGCCCATGGGCTCGGCCCAAAATATGCCCTTTGAACCCGTATAAACGGGTTCAGGGTCGGTTTACCTCCCCGAAAGAGACTCTACCCTTCGGCGTAGGCTCGTTCAGGTTCCTTCCCGCCCAAAGGCAGAGATTTAAACCGATCAGCCGGTCGACCGATTTCGGCCTCAACTCTCTGCTTCCTCTTAAGGCGCAGTATTTATTACGTATGGAATTGTCCATTATCTTATTATGGGTAAGGTCCCATAAAATAAATATATATATGAACTTTGGTAAATTTATCGATAACTTAAAACAACTAATTAGTGAATCTGAAAAATTATTTATAATTGCTCAACTCCTGTTTGAAAATATATATATATATATATATATATATATATATATATATATATATATATATATATATATATATATATATGTGTGTGTGTGTATGTGTGTGTGATAGAAATTAAGGGGGATTTGAGATAATCATAATGAAGTAATTCATCGAATCTAGAATTGAAACCTGGACAGTTACAATATGAGGCAAACGTCTAGACTCGATGAATTACGTAATTATGATTATCTCAAATTTGCCTTAATTTCTATCATTGCATATCGTTGCTTGAACCGGCTTCTCATAGTCTGGATGGAGCGACTTGGGGATAGTAGTGGTGGCACTTGGGGGAACAGTCCTATGGGTAAGGGAAACTCGGATACGTTCCATCACGGAATATGTGAACGTGTGGTGCTATATCGACTCTAATTAGTTACCTCCTCGTCACTGAGGCCCGTTGGTACAGTTGGTATGACGTTTGTCTCATATCGTAATGGTTCGGTGCTGGTAGTTGATGCGCACTGCTGATGAGTTCCAAATATAGGAAGATACTGGTGCCTTCTGTATTCTGTTGAGGTTTCTTCTAGACTCGATGGATTATGACATATTTATTTTATATAGGGTGCATTGCAAATTGTGCGTGGTAAATTCTGACCATTTTATATTTTTAAATTCGCGCATGCGCGTTGCTTGTTTTTGAATTTGTCGTCTGCACAGTATTGTAGGGAGAGTTTGACACCTTCTGTGAGAAAAAGAGAATCATGTTGTACTCCTTGGAATTCTCACCGGAAACTCTAATACGAAGATTTCAGAGTTTCTGCGGGAAATCAGAGGAGAGTACAGATGATTCGGAGAAAAAATTGGACAAGTTTAGTGGTTATTCCGACGGTATTTGCAATATTAACGTGTAATGGCGACGTTATGCCTCCATTCATCTTCCCAAATGGCAGCAAACTTAACATGGAGGCCTACATCAAGTACCTTGACGAAGTAGTGCTGGAGGCCGTGGCTCACCCCTTACATGTGGCCACCTAACTCGCCAGACGACAACCCACTTCATTATTATATGTTGGACGCAGTTGAGCGAGAGAACAAAACTTCTTGTAACAACTAAGATGAACTGAAAACAAGGATTACGGAAGCATTCAACAAATTAAACAAGGATACATTCCAAAAGATTTACAATAGATTCTGAGGTTGTCGGTAGGCTGTAGTTGAAGGCAATGACGATTTTATTGAATAGATTTACTCTTTCATATTGCATAATATTTGTGTGGAAGTTTGGTAAACATATCTGTTAAAATCAGTTGTCAGTGTTATTTCAATTTTTACGTCATGTAGACAATTTAACAATCGCATTCTGCATATATATATATATATATATATATATATATATATATATATATATATATATATATATATATATATATGTGTGTGTGTGTGTGTGTGTGTGTGTGTGTGTTTGTGTGTGTGATTTTGTTTCTGTGTGTGCAAAATTTCAGATATTACTAAAATTCTACTCATTTTGATATACGTTACATTACGTCCTTTTACGTATATCGATATATATATAGATGTTATTACATACACACACACACTCATATATATATATATATATATATATATATATATATATATATATATATATATATGCATGAAAAAATATAGGTTTAACGTACATTTATGTATAAAAGTGCATAATATCAGAGATCGAGTGTGTATGTAAATATAAATATAAATGTGGACACTTATGTCAACATCAAGCGGCAAGAGTTTGTTTTGAACGCAATGTTCAGGCAACAAAGATTGCGTTGAAGCAGAAAACACTGTCGCCGCTTCGTGTTGGCCTCACTATCAACTTGTGTGTGTGTGTTCACGCGCGTGTTTACAAACAGACAATAGACACATCTAACGTGACACCCACACATTATCGACGGATAAATTACAATACAAACAGAAAACTATGACATAGAACAACTTTTCATATAAAAATCACTATTTGCAAAGTCACCATGAATTGTGGCCAACGTTGAACAAGAGTTTACGTGCCACGATCTTAAAAGTCTATCCAAGCGACCCACTTTTTAACACCAAGCATGATGTCGTCATTTTCATGAAAAATATCTGCATCGTCCATTTTCAACGGGCTGATCAGATGTAAGTCGGAAGGCACCCAATCCTGACTATACTTTCTGTACAAGTTTTGCAACTTGATCCATCGTGATTAAACTGTTGCTGTGGCCGGTAATTTTACTATTGCAAATAAAAGAAAATTGCAGAAATGTCCAACCGGTAAAACCACATCACCATATCATATTAGGTTGGTGCAAAAATAATGTCGTTTTTTGACGATTTTTTTTTTATTATCGTTCACCCATTTATCCAACTTTTTTGACTTACCTATTTGCTTTAAATGGCGAACGACTGTTGAGTGTTCAACCTCGAGTTCAACAGCAACTTCTCGTGTGGTTTTGCGGGGATCGGCTTCAATTAAGCCTTTCAAATGTTCGTTATCAACCGCAGTCAGCCGGCCGCGACCGTCTTCATCTTCGAGGCTCTCGTCACCATTGCGAAATTTCTTGAACCACCGTTGTGCCGCACGTTCGTTAGTGGTTCCTGGGCCAAGCGCATCATTGATATCACGAGCTGTCTCGGCAGCTTTTCGGCCTAGTTTGAACTGGAACAAGAAAATTGTGCGGATTTGAATTTTGTCCATGCTGTCGAAAAGCCTGCAAAAAAAAAAAACTGAATGAAGAGATTGAGAACGGTAACGAATAACACGATTCGATAGAGCGAAAAACGCTTCAAAATGATATATAACATGGCTATATATATCAATGAATTAATTCAGAAATCATATATAAAACTAACATATGTGAGAAAACGACATTATTTTTGCACCAACCTAATACATATGATTGCGTGCGAAAGAGTTATCAGCAGACCAAAATTTTTTCACCTCAGAAAAAAACTTGACCTGTGAAATACTGGAGAATAACGCTTTTATGGCAAGCATTTTCTTTTTGTAAATAAAAAATTATATATATAAACAGTATTAATAATAAATAAATTGAAGCAACATATGCAAGACGTAGTTTCTTACACCGAGTCTCCAACGACTTTATAGTCAAAGATAAATTTGTTGAATTAATTCAATTATTATGAATAATAATGTGTTTTGAAGTAATTTATATTGCTATTGCATCGCGGTGTAATTTCTGCAAACCTAGAGTCGGGTCTGAAAACTTTAAATATTAGGTTGGTGCAAAAATAATTTCGTTTTTTAACATATGTTACTATGTGAGAAAACGAAATTATTTTTGCACCAACCTAATAGATTATTTGAATTCAATATTTATTTATTATTTATTCGTTATATACACACACACACGCACACATATACATATACACACACACACACACACACACACACACACACACACACACACATATATATATATATATATATATATATATATATATCTGCTGCCCAAATACACAATTATTAATTTAACATTAGGTTGTTGCAAAATTAATGTCGTTTCCTCACATAGTAATATATGTGAGAAAAACGACATTAATTTTGCACCAACCTAATAAATTATTAAATCCGTCTTTTTTAATGAAACATGTATAAAAGAAACCTTACTGCTTAAATGCACTATTATTAAATTACATTACCCGGCAGACATCAAGCAGAAAAAAAAACAACATTTTGTCAGTCGTTTTGTATAAAAGAGGGGTTGCTCCCCAAATACACAATATATAAAATATCGCACATTGATTGCTAGCGTTCAAATAATATGTATATTTCTTAATATATGTTTATGTATACACGCACACACACATAATTATATATATATATGTGTGTGTGTTTGTATGTGTGCTTTAGCTGAATTTACCATGAAATACGAAATTTCCTGAAAATGCTGTTTCCACCGTTTCGTTCAAAAATGTGAACTGTTTTCAAAAGGGCAATCAGTTCAGAAACCGTGTTGCTGACAATATATATGTCAAAACTTTGTGCATTTGATCCATCTGTTCTCTTCAATTTCCACGGATTTTTTTTTTAATTCTAGGTCCTTTCACGTCACATTGGATCCTATCACTACTGCAGCTGTTTTTAACATCTGTAAATTGTCATGAGTTTTCCGGAACCTTCTCCATGGTTTTGAACCAAGGGTAATCATTCTACTGTAGAAACTAGAAACTAAAAGTTAGGGGCCAGAGTGTATTTCTTTAAAAAGATTATAAAAAAAAGATCTTAAAATGAGATACTTTTGTATTCTTGTAAAGAAAAAAATATTACGTTTTAGTAACTACAGTGGATTTTATTTTATTTTTCAGTCTTTCTCCATGTTCTCCTTATTATTAGGTTGGTGTCGTTTTTGACGTTAAAAATACGGTCAAAAACCGACATTATTTTTGCACCGACCTAATACAGAGAAGTTCAAATTTGGATTTGTCTGTCCCTAGTATATTTTACTAAATTATGAATATTTTTATGAGAAGCATTACATTTTCACAATTAACCCGTCAGTAGGCGATTTTTTACGATTACCAAATGTTACACTAAGTTAATACAGGTTTTAATGTTAACTCATTACTGACTAATGTAAACAAAACATATGTCGCTGTCTCTGTTTGAAGAAAAATGACTGTGTCCTTATGACAGTATTTTCATAGCGTTATGTATTTATCTTTTAATTTTGAAATAATGCACAAAAAACTGCAAAATCAAAGCAGCTAAACTGAAATTTTATTTAAAGAAGGTTACTCTCAAAAGCAAATTACGAAGAAGTTGAAGACGTCTATACATGGGGTGCAATATTCATTACAAACTGGCGCAAATGTTGACAGAAAAAGCTCGAGAGCACCAAAAGTGACAGATGCTGCTAAAGATAAACACCTGATTATTAAGAGTAAAATAAATAGAAGGATAACTACTCCATATTTGACAGGTGAACTTAATTCCTCTCCACAGCAACCAGTATCCATCTCATCTGTGAAAAATCAAATTAGATCAGCGGTGTTCCTAGTTGTATATAGCCATCAAGGATCTCCATTATGGACGATGAATGAGCAAAAAAATCTCACATGGACAAAACAAAAAAAACAAAACAAAACAAAAAAACTGGACATTGAAAGAGTGGCAAAATGTATTGTGGGCAGATCGTCCATATTTGAACAATTTGGTAGTAAGAGGAATGTGTCTGTGAGAATAAAGCCAGGAAAAAGATGGTATCAACATCAGACTGCCCCACGTAGTCAGATATTGCACAAAGCTGAATTTACTATGAAGTTTCCGTACCTGTATGCTCCGCCCAAAACTCCCCGTAGACCTCGTATAAATCGGTAGTTTTTTCCCCCCGAGGCGAGACTCTGATCTTCGACATAGGCCAGTCTGGGGATGCTCTCTTTTCGGTAGCAGAGAGATTAACCAGACCAGCTGAAGACAAATCTCCAAGTGCATGTCGGCAGACAAAAACCAGGAGAAAGACTGAATTATGAAGGCGCGTTTCCAACAATTAAGCATATTATTATTTTTTTTTTTTTTGTGCGGAGAATACTGGAGATTGATTCAGGTCAAGGGCATCATGAAAAAAATATTTATTTATTTTTCTCACTGAACCTAAGTAAAGTCTCTGATATGTCTTTTCACGCAATCAAAACGGAATAGTCCATTAAATACTTCTTTCTTTCTTTCTTTCTTTCTTTCTTTCTTTCTTTCTTTCTTTCTTTCACTGTGACTCGGATATGTCTTTTACCATCTTACCACGCTATCAAAATGGAAAAATCTATTATTTATGAGGAATTAGCAGAGAGTAAAAATTAAGACGTGATAGTAGTAGTAGTAGTAGTAATAATAATAATAATAATAATAATAATAATAAGTAGAAGAAGAAGAAGAAGAAGGACATGTCTCAATATAAATGTTGCAGCCTAAGCTGATAAATAACCTATCTTTGAGAACGTTTGAGATACTCTGCAAGTACAATGTCTTAATAGAAATCGGTAGGTTGTAGTATTTTAAAGCTACAACTTGTTGTCATTATAGTTTTTGGAGAATTATATCAAAGGGAGCAAACAAGCATGGCGATCAAATTGCGGGAAAAAGGAAAAAAAGAGAAATTCAAGAAATCATACTCGTGGGCACGTCTCACATTTTGAGTTGATTTTCTCTCCATGCGTTGATCACAGTCACATTTTCCTGATAGCATGCTACCCCATCTATCTGCTAATGCAAAAAGGCTTGTCTCTCGATATGTCTAGTTGAAACTCAGTGCACTACAAAAAGAAAAGTCTAACATACTACTACTGCTACTAGTACTACTACTACTACTACTAATAATAATAATAACGAAGTATAAAAACCTGGAAATCGAAATAGAAAAAATGTGGAAATTGAAACAAGAATAGTACTATTCATATTAGGTGCATTTGAAATGATAAAAACAGAACACAAGAGCACACTTAAAAAAATCCCTGGAAATCCCAACTGAAGAGAAATACATGAACTTCTCTTGGTATGTACAGCCGACACACTAAGAAGAACTTTGTCTATGTAGCGCTAGTGATTTTTATGGGAGTAAGAAAAACAAATCATGAAATGTAGCCAAAACAAAGTAACACTTCTTGCTTTAGGTTTTCCTGCAGAATTGGTAGGTTGTGTGACAATAGCAGAAATCGAAATATAATAATAATAATAATAATAATAATAATAATAATAATAATAATAATAATAATAAAACCATCCTGACAAGTTAGATCAATATCTGCATTGGAATAACTCTCAACATTACGGGATAAAACAACTGCAAGCAGGTATGAACATCATCCTGAATCTGATGTTGAGGGAGCAGATGTTACCATCATCTGGCATTTTTCTGTCCACACAACGAACAATTCAGTCATTTTAGCACCACCGTAAGGTTGCCTCCCTTTACCTGTTCTATAAATACATTCATGGTAATTGTTCATATTAAATCTTTGCTATGGTACCTAGGCTCTTCGGATTAAAGCGCAGTACTAGACCGGTCATGTGGTCTCATCAATTTACAGCTAAGTTGGATAGATGAAACCGTAAATTTGATGCTAACAGTTTCTCTTCTCGCACTTAGAGTTTTAAATCCTTTCACCCCAAGCAAGACAGGAATGCCACTGTTACGTGGAAGGTTACAGAGAGTGAAGGTGAGAGAAAAGACTGGGTATAGGTGGGGGCGAAGAAAGGATAAAAGCTGAAGATAGTGAATGACGCAGCATTTAAATTTTTGAAGATTGTAGTTCTTAGGGAAGCAAGGATACGGAAGCGAGTTCCATAGGCGGGATAGAAAGAAATTTTTGAGTAGAAGTAGCGGTTATATCTAACTAATTCAACCGTAAAAGGGTGAAACCTAAATTCCAATCTAGTAGCACGCTTCAACTCACGTAGTCCGGGCATCAGGGTAAAATGCTTGGCAGAGCAGTTGCTATGAAAATATTGGAGAAAAGACAGAGGGAAACCAGGTCGCGTCAGTGAGAATGTGACTGAAGTCGGGATGTCAAGTCAGGATCGATCACATTGCAGATCCTTCTTTGGATTGTTTCCTGAATCTTGAAATGAGTAGCAGGATCATGAAACAAGATATGGCAGTATCAATGCACGGACAAATACTAGATTTGTAAATGTGCAATATGAACTCTAACGAGAAAAACCTTCTGGAACAAAAGAGGGACCAAACTTTCCTTGCAGTAGATGTAGCTATTGATTCAATGTAGCCGTTCCACTTCAACATGTGAGGCAATAAATCGCAGGGTTTTCCTCTCCAGTAGTCCAGTGTCAGCCAGGCTGATGACGGATAGAAAAGATTCTCTGTGATGGGTAAATGAGAGCAGTTTCGTTTTGAAGACTTTGAAATTCATAAGCCATTTCCTGTCCCAGTTAACCATAGCTTGGAGATCCTTTTCATGAATAGGGGCCAGGTTAACCTTTTCAGCTGTGACGGATTCACTATTGAGACAAGAATAAATAGTAGTGTAATCAGCATGAGTACCTAGTTGGAAATTAATGACATCAGAAAGACCTTCCGACTCCATGTTTTCCAGCCAACTTTCATCTGTAAAATATTAAATGCAATGTCAATTGCTGTCTTCTGTCTTCCTGATTACTCTTCTTCTGTTTTCGCTCCTTAGCAATGACCCTCGTTCTAAGTCTTCCCCACCCAGTAACACTTTGCATCACTGTGGCTTTACTGCCTTGCTTGCGGTGAACTCGATTAAAAATAAAAACCCTTTGCTTAATCTATGATATTGGTTACGACTCGACATACCATTAAAAAACTAATTCAGTTCAAAAAGAATTCATATATATATATATATATATATATATATATATATATGTAATGTTATGGTCCAGATTAGGACCAATGAAGAACAACACGATCTCAAGAATAGAAATAACAAAGGTATATTACACGAAATAATAATACAAGATGTGGAAGGTTTTAGTATGACTGCCAGTCTGGTTTGGAGTGAACTACTATCGGCTCGACTCGATTCGGTATCTAGCCACCCCCCACGAGGGTTGCATGTGTCACAAGGCCGAGTTTAACGTGGGTTTCGCGTATAAACGGGATCGGGTTGGTCAACCTCCCCGAACGAGGCTTTGCCCTTCGGCGGAGCCTCGTCTGGGTTCCTCTCTGCTCAGAGGCAGAGGGTTCGACCGTCAAGCCGAGCTTCTCGGCTTGATTCAGTATCTAGCCACCCCGCCACGAAGGTTGCATATAGCACAAGGCCGAGTTTAACGTGGGTTTCCCAAGCCCGTATGCTCGGCCACAAAATGCCCGTAGAACCCGTATAAACGGGATTGGATTGGTCAACCTCCCCGAACGAGGCTCTGCCCTTCGGCGGAGCCTCGTTCGGGTTCCTCTATGCTCAGAGGCAGAGAGTTCGACCGTCAAGCCGAGAAGATCGGCTTGATTCGTCCCTCTCTCTTGAGAGGCGTAATATACATAGTTTTCGGAAGAGTTCATTCTGTAGTTATAGGTAAGGACCCATGACACACACACACACACACACACACATATATATATATATATATATATATATATATATATATATATATATATATATATATATGTGTGTGTGTGTGTGTGTGTGTGTGTGTGTGTGTGTGTGTGTGAATCATTTTTGAGTATAGATCTTACTACTATTCATTTGAATTTAGTTCTTTTCGTCGTAATAATTCCGACATTTCTTTTAGGCTTTTCTTGGGCGTTTACCGTAAAAAGAAATTTGTGCAGTGAGGGATTTATTAATGTTTTGCTTTTAACCATACACAGCGTCATCTTCCTATGTGCCATGTCCCTTCAGGATATGGACCATCATGGCTTTACAAAACTTCCTATCTTTTGTAAATATTAGTAAAAATTATCTTTTTTGCTGTGAACCCTATTCATTACTCTGTTAGCCATTTATATCAATTCGTTAGGTAGGTTATGCGCTGCTTTCATCTGTCCCTAATATGTTATAAATACCAGCTTGTTTTTTGCAAGTTGTGGCTTCGAACAGCTCTTTGTACATTGCAGTTTTACATTGATTTTGCAGAGGAGGCAGACAACACGATATAAAAGTACAAATACAGGACATGATCTTCCTCGGAAAGTCGCTAAAACTTGCTAGAAAGCAAACAATGTTAACGGAATAACTGCAAAGTGAGTTAGCTCCTGTTGCATATAAGTCCACATGATGACGAAGTGTTACAAAACGTGTCTTTGAGTTCCAATTTTCTTGTCGAACACCAGATTTACAAAAACAAACAATCATTATTCGGCAAACGTTTGATAGCATTCACATATAGGATATTGTGGAAACAACTCCAGCTATATAAACATCGGCGCATCAATAAATCACTCGCCTAATGATAAGGAAACGTTTCATTTTACGCGAAATATGTTTATATTTCAATATAATTTTTCCTTGTCAATGCGCTTAATTAAATGATTAATATTAATAATAGAGATCAAACATATTATTGCGAAAAACTCAGATTGAAATTCAGCAAAATAGGTTGCATAATATGAATTTTTAGGTCCACCCTTGTATGTTTGTGTATATATATTTATATGTGTGTGTGTGTCTGTGTAAAATATGTTCGTATAACATATATATATATATATATATATATATATATATATATATATATATATATATATATGTATATATGTGTGTATATGTATGTATAGAATAGTTTGTACGTGTGTGAAAGAGACAAGGGAGAGAAAGTCAGTATGGTAAATAATAAGTATTTACTTCATTCAGTAATAGGTAAATACTGGTCGTTTATATTTCAATCTGTAAGCATTTACTTGGTAGGTGGTCTCATTTGTGGGTTCTTGTTCCGAAGCCGGTGAGGCATTCAGCGTATTCTAGGTCTTGTCGACAGTGCATATACACATACACACAAACACACACATATTTTTTTATTTGTATATATATATATATATATATATATATATATATATATATATATATATATATATAAGGGGAGAGGGAGTCAGCGATTGAGACAAAGAAAGAAAGAAAGAATGATAAACCGTTGATAGAGAAATTAGCACTCTATGACCGCAGTCAGTTTCTGGTTTTAACCGACCACGTGACATCTGCACGAATTA
Source organism: Acanthosepion lycidas (assembly GCA_963932145.1). Classification (NCBI taxonomy): domain Eukaryota; kingdom Metazoa; phylum Mollusca; class Cephalopoda; order Sepiida; family Sepiidae; genus Acanthosepion; species Acanthosepion lycidas. The sequence goes on along the minus strand of OZ010573.1, from coordinate 85,667,592 downwards.
TTAGGTTGGAGCAAAAATAATGTCGGTTTTTGACGTATTATTTTAAGTCAAAAAACGCCATTATTTTTGCACCAACCTAATATATCTCCGTCATTGACCATTCTTCCGTCCCTAAATATTGTATTGTTTCCGAAGTGAGACAGAGTGAAAGACACGAAAGAAAACAATACCACACGGTGTTTATTAATATTGCATATATATATATATATATATATATATATATATATATATATATATATATTTGTGTGTGTGTGTGCGTGTGTTTAGAGGGTTACAGAGAGTGAATGAAAAACTTGCTATAGGGGAGATTCAGGAAAAGACAAAAGATGAACGGATTTCAAGAGAATAGATTATGGCTATTGTCGTTGCATTTGAATTTTCGAAGATTGTAATTATCAAGGAAGCAAGTAAGCGGAAGGGTTTTCCACAGGCAGGAAGCGTGCGAAAAGAATTTTTTGGAGTAGAAGTATCGGTTAGATTTAACTATTTCAACAGTAAAATTGTGGGACCTTAAATTCATGTAGTCGGGGCAAAAAGACTCGTCAGAGCAGTTGTTGCCATGAAATTTGTTGTAGAAAAGACAGAGGGAAGCCACCTCACTTCTGTGAGAAAGAGACTGAAGTCGAGATGCCAAGAGAGATCGATTACATTGCAGATCGTTCTTTTGATTTTGTCAAGACCTCGAGATCGACAGCAGGGGCATCAGACCAGATATGGCAACAGTATTCAATGCATGGACGAATGGTAGATTTGTAAATGTGCAAAATGAACTCTGAAGAAAAAAAAAACTACTGGCACAAGTCAGTTAACCAATCTTCGTTGCAGTAGATGCAGAAATCGATTCGATGTAGATATTCCACAGTAAGTCAGCTGCAAACATAAGGCCAAGAAGTCGTAGTGAGACGCTCTCATGGCTGGCAGGGAAGTTTCTCTGTTCTGTTTAAATGAGAGCAACTTAGTTTTGAAGGCATTAAAATTTACAAAACATTTCCTGTTAGAGTTAACGACAGATTGAAGGTCCTTTTCAAGAGTATTGGACAGGTTAACTTTGTCAGCTCTGTCGGATCAGTCTATTGAACAGGAGTAGAGTCTCATCCCTTGCTCTCTGCAGATAGGGTCGAATGATTTGCTCAGAAATTCTCTTCCAGCTCAACACTCGACTCATTTGGAGTACCCATACCTGATTCCCCACCCACTACAACTGTGGCTATAGTGAGTGATATACGCATAACACCGTCACTGGTCGTGGATATCATTTCTAATTCAGACTACCATAAGGCAAGTGAAGGTGACTAGATAACTAAAGATATGTGCTCCCGAACAGGCTCCAAACTCTACAACTGTTGACTCGCTGCTTCCTGATTTGCAGCTTGTTTGAAGTCCTCTTCCGCAGTCCTTGCTTTTAAGAACTCTGGGGAAAATTATGAATCCTCTAACTATTGCTTTATTAATCTCCTACAGCATGTCAGCAAAATATTCGAGGCTTTAATCAATGCTGACGTGGTTAATAATCTTGCCTCTCACGAACTACTCTCTGACAAACAATACTGATTTAGTTTTTCCCGGTTTACCACTGATGTGCTTACTGAATATGTATATTAAGCTCTTGATAATAACGGTGAAGCTCGAGCTGTGGTTCTAGATATCTCAAAGTCGTTGGACTGGGTTTGGCATGGGAATTTTTGTAAGCTTCAGGGCTACAGAATTACAGAACGATTGTATTATTCAATCTAAACATTTAAAATCAAATCGTAAAATGAAGGTCGTTCGGAACGTGCTCGCTTCGAAATCCTTTTCCCGAACGCGGATGTGCCACCAGGCTGTATCTTGGTCCCTACGCTTGATATATATATATATATATATATATATATATATATATATATATATATATGAGGTAATTCTATTTAAACTCAGTGGGTGAAAAAACCTGGATAGCACGATTTTCAAACTAATTGGCACCGGAGGAAAATATTTTACAAAAAAAATATATATATATATATATATATATATATATCAGGAACCTCCGAACAGGAAGAAAAAAACTCGTCCAGTACCTTAAATTTCTGATAAAAGTAGAAAATAAATACCAGCGATTAGTAAATTAAAATGAAGAGTGCTCAGTACGCTAAGTATAGCAAAGGTAAAATAAATAAATCCTAATGAACCAGGTACTCCTGCCTAGGTTTAACCATATGGGACGATCAGGGTGACCTGGACTGTTCAACTTGATGATCGCAACTGGTGAAACCTATGTAGGTTGTACCTGGTTCATTAGGATCTATATATATATATATATATATATATATATACATATATATATGTGTGTGTGTGTGTGTGTGTATGTATGTAGGTGTGTGTGTCTGTTTGTCTGTGTGTGTGTGTGTGTATTTGTTTGAGACAAGATGTCTGCCAAACTGCAAAATACTTTTGTCATACGTCTTTTCTATTAAAACTTCTTGACATAAGAAAAAATATATATCGTTATCACACACACACACACAAATATATATATATATATATATATATATATATATATATATACAGAAATATAGTTTTAAAGTGTGCTATATTTATGGGTTAAAGTGTTCAATATCAGCGATAGAGCGTATGTAATATTTAAATATATAAAAGTGAATATTGAAGTCAATCAGGCCGCCTGACGATAGCGTCTAAAACGAAAAAGCCTGTCGGCTCTGAGTATTGACTTCAATGTTCACTTTTATATTCATATATATATATATATATATATATATATATATATATATATATATATATATATATATATAAAGAAAATTACGATTACGTAAGGCACTGGCTTTTCATAAAACTGGTAGTTTAACCTGAGGTCATTAATATATCTTTCAATTTCCCCTTCAAATGATCTTTAAGCAGTATAATATGTCTAAGTTTGCATAAAACAAGGATATGTTTCCCAGAATACGTTCAGAGTTGAATGACGTTAGCACATTAGCACGAGATTATTGCAAATGTGGGTGTCGAGTACGACACCGTAACACTACCTCGATATCGCATCTTGATGCCGACATGATGTAGTATTTGTTTCAAAAACACAGCCACTCATGCATTCATGCACACTCTCTCATCAACATGATTGAGAATAGAATGCTACAAATACACGCCCTCCCACAGACATACAGAGATAAAGGATGAGAGTGTGTGTATTTGTGAAAAGAATGAGTGAGAGCGAAAGAAAAATACTAAGGAAGAGAAGGAAAGCCAACACTGTAACACCCTAATATATATTTTTTAAGATAGCCATGATTAAATGTACGGTTAATATACATGTATTACAGTAAATGATCACGCGTACAGATAATAACGTACAGAGGTTTTTAACTGTTGAAACTTGACTAATGCATGGAATAATAATGCAACACAAAATGTACTTAGAACAAAATGTATTGAAACAAGAAAGTGTACACAATATTTACATATAGTCTTTTGTATATTCCTGGGAAGACCGTTCCTGAAGAATGTGTTGACTGAGTCGCAGTCGGGCAGAGTCTCTGGTTGAATCTCTTGATTCCTGTATTTATCAATCCACCCACGAGGATCGAATGTAGCACAAGGCCGTTTTAATGTGGGTATCCCCGAGCCCGTAGTCTCGGCCAAAAATATGGTCTTTCTGAACCCGCCTAGACGGGTTCAGGCCCTGTCAACCTCCCCGGACGAAACCTTGCCCTTCGGCAAAGCCTCGTCCGGGTTCCCCTCTGCTAATGCAGAGAGTTCGACAGTCGCCGAGGAATCTCTTGATTCCTCCCCTCTCTTCCCGGTACCAACCATATTTATATGGTCGGTACTCCACTATGCAAATTAGGTGGATCCTACCACAACATTAATTAAGAGGTGTAACAAGTTTACTTAGGTCCTATATTAATACACTATGTATGTTCGTTGGTTATAAATACAGGCCTGTTCTCAAGCATCATACGATTGCAACATGGAAAAATGCTAACCTGTGTTACCTTATTCCTGGTGACACGATACAATATAATACATAGGGGAAACCACAAAACCGCTTACGAATTGTCCTATCATGTCCAGTAGATCGTAAATTGGTGGAGAAGGTTAAAATGTTGAACAGGATATTTAAAATTTCCGTTATTTGTATTCACATTATTGTCCTTATCTGTTGTTATTAACAAAATATTTTAACCATTGTGATTTCCGTCCTTTTTTGTGTGCTTGTTGATACCGGCAAACTGCGGGAAATTTCCAATTTAAACTCATTTAATCTCGAGGAGTTCCACTGATTATTGTTCTTATATTGTACTCTGCAGATATTTAACACCATATTTACAGTGAGTTTATGTCTGAAATTCCCAATCCCGGCATTGAACTCACAATTATGCAAAATGCTATGACACCAAATACACGAACTTAAATCTTATCTGCCTGTTACGCACACTACTACTGTTTATCATGCTTCCCTGCATTCACAGAGGCTTTTCTTACTGCTATTCCTCCTGCTGTTGAAGTCATCTTTTTTTATTTATTAACAGCTCCCATGCTGTGTTCATGTCTTCTTTATTTTCTTTTATGTGCTGCGTCCCTTTCATAACGTAGGCGATCATGGCCCTCCACCTCCTCCTGTCCCTTGTTGCTCTTAATACGTTTTAACTTTTTGTTCTTTCTCCTACACCCTGTTCTGCCATACACTCGCTCAAGGTCATTAAGTACGTCAAGCGTTGCTTTGACCTGTCACTCTTACGGTCTTTGATCACGATATCTGGGCCATTAGCTTTGATTGTTCTGTCTGTGTATATTGTAAAGTCCCATAAAATTTTTACAGGTCCTATCTCTGTAGCCAGGTCTTGGTGGTGTTCCTACCAATTCCTTTCAGTTTCCTTCCCGTAAAAATGGCATATTTTCCGATGCAGATATTGGCCCAATCTGTCATATTTGCGTTTATATTCAGTGGATGCCAATACTGTGCAACCGGATACAAAATGGTCAATTATTTCTGGATATATATAGACATTTTGGGCTAACACAATTTTTAAGTATGTGTGTTTGGTAATTTCTAGTTAGCAAGTAGTATTTGTCTTGTGAAGCATGGATAAAACCTTCGGTTTCAGCTTTTAACCCTGCGCTATGTAGCCACTGATGTGTATGTGGTTTCTCTACATCAAACTGATGCTACACAATATTAACCATGAAGAGTTTGATCTTGCCATCGTTTCTCTGTCTGGTTGATTGTATTTACTTTTGCTTTCTGTTTTTAACGTTTTTGTCGCTACGGTAGTTGTATTATGTTTTACTTCATTTCTTCACAGCACTTCAAATGCCATTTTAAATTCGTTGGCTTCCTTTATTACTGAATACAATTTCTTGTTTCATGTTCTTTGACACAGATCATCATCCAATCTGTATTTTCCAGGTCACTTTGAAGGCCTATTGTAGTTTTATAAGTCAGTTCTAGTTGAACTAATTCTCTGACTCCTTCGGATTTGTGCACATACAGACGATCAACATCAACCTTGGGTAATGCTTGCGATGGCAAGTGAGAAGCTGCCTCGTTTTTGCGCCTATTCGATTAATGTAAGCTATGGTATAGTCAAGGATGTTGAAATTTTAGTGTATCAAAGGTACAGAAAAAATCTTTATGTTGTGATGTTTTGTTTTTTGAATTCAAGTTGGGCTTCAGTCCCAGACGCACATGTCATTAGAATTCGTTTATTACTTTCTCCTTTATTTGGGTATGCTGTATTCCATCTCCTTCGATAATTCCTAGGTAACAATAGGCGTCTTTCTGTTCCAGTTTCCTAATCTTTGTGACAAAATCTACATCTATTGAGTGTATCTCTCTAATTTTCTCTTTCTTGAATGTTAATTTTGCACATTTATTTAATTCGAAATCCATACCTATGTAGTCACTGAAACATTTTGCAGTATTGAGGAGACCATTCATCTTATTGTCGTCTTTGACAAAGAGTTAGAGATCATCCATGTCTAGTAGGTGATTAAATACTTTCTTGTTTACTTTGTATCTATAGCTATTATTTATATTTCATGCGAAAGGGTGATTAAGGACAGACAAAAAAGAAATGGCGATAGGGTATTTCCTTGAATGATTTTTCATTGGATATTCAGGCTGTGGTATCTGGCAGTGCATTTGATGTGATTTAGGTATAATGTGGTTTTCCACATTTCCATGCTGTGTATAAGATTTACTATCACCGACAGGACTTTCTACATTTCCAAATCCTTAAAGAACCAAGAGTATAGTACACTATCCAAGGCTTTACCGTAATCTATCCATATTATTATTATTTTTTTTTCTTTGATTTCTGGCGTTTACTCATTTCTTTCCGGGTCCCGCCCAGGGACCTAAGGTTAGAAATGGCATCATGATACTTTCCACTGACAAAAAAAAAAAAAAAATTACATAGATAAAGCCCTTCGTAAAGTGTGGGCTGTACTTGTCAGAACAATTTTTTATATCTCCTTGAGACATGGACTTCCAGGAATCCCTTCAATTAGTCTGCTGGAATCTTTTCCAACCAGTCGTAGGGCTCCACCTACAACAGGGATTGTTGATGTTCCCATATGCCACATTTTCGAGATTTCTATTTCAAGGTCCTTGTATTTTGACAGCTTTTTGAATATCTTCAAAGATACATTGCAGTCAGCAGGGACTGCCATATCAATAAGGAGGCACTTTTTTTTGTTTGTGGTCTTTAATAACAATTTATTATTATTATTATTATTATTATTATTATTATTATTATTATTATTATAACTGCTATTTTTTATTTATTTATTTTTATATAGACGTGAGTTTTGCATTAATTCTCAAAGTTTTATCGTCGCGCCTAAAAAAGCACGAGAATGGATCATTTGGTTTAGGAATGATATTCAAAAAAAAAAAAAATACAGGGCGTATATTTATGTTTGAGCTAGCTTCAATTAATGCACTTTCGATAACTTTTCGCCTTCGTAAGTTATCTTTTAATAAGATTAGATTGTTTACTACATAGTTATTAGTATAATTATCACTGTATAATGAGAAATTTATGTGATTAAAGCTCATCACGGAGTGTCACAATTAAGGAGATTATATTAATATCAAAAATGATTATTTTGAATTTTTCATCATTATATTACAAATCTATGTATCTACATATGTGATTTCTTTTTTCTAACACTCATTCTCTCAGATTCGCACACACACACGTGTGTTTGTGCGTATTATGTACTGTTTAATTGAAATATAATACTTCATATAAATAAACGATCAGAATGGATGTGAAAATGTAGACACGGATACAAATTTTTACTATGCAAAGAATAAATGAAAATAAATAAAATAAAAATAAAAAAACAAAAACAAGTAAAATAATTTAATTCTATTAAATAAATAAAGTAAATAATGAACAAATTAACAAATTGCTCCCGCCAATATATCCGTTAGAATACACTACCCACATTGCAATAGAGTACCCACAATGCACCATAACCCGTATCTATAAATATTCGTGAAAAATACAACGCATGGGGCCTGATGATTTGATCCCATAAATATAGCATATTTATGGGATAAAATATACAGACTTCTTTAAAGACAAGTATAAGTATATATATATATATATATATATATATATATATATATATATATATATATATATATATATATATATATAGTGCTGTTCAATAAAAGTGAGTCACCTGAATTTTTTTAATTAAACTTTTTTTCGCCTATTGTTTTTGGGGTCAAACTAAATTTGAATCTTACTAATATAAAGACCCCATCCTGACCACCTAGTAAAAAAGTTTACTCACCCTAAGGTATTCTATTGGTAATTATAATTTTGGATATAAATGAGATTTAGGGAAATAACTCTGTGTAAAAAAAAAGTGACTCACTGATTTTCTGCAACTATTAATCAATAGAAACATAATCGAACAGGTTTAAATAAAGAATAATAGAGGTATAATTTATTTATAATAGGTAATATAGTTCGAAATATTTAATAATCTATGGGTCCTCCTTTATTTTGAATAACCTTTTCAACCCTTTTTGGCATTGCTTTTATTAGGTTCTGACAAATCTCATCTCCAAGCATTGAATTCCATTCGGATATGAAATTCAAAATCAAATCCTCTTTGTTTCTCAACTCCTTTCTCGAGAGTCTGTACTTTTTAATGCTCCATAAGTTTTCTATGGGGTTGAGGTCAGGAGATTAGGGTGGCCATGTCATAACACTCACTTGCTTCTCATCAAAGTATTCCTTCATCAATTTTGATTTGTGACAGGGAGCATTATCCTGCATAAAAATGAGCTTGGTAGGGTCGATTTGCACCCTTTCAGCAGAAGGGAGCAGACAAGACTCTAAAATACTCTTGTACTGCTCGCTCCTGAGGATCTTTACAATAGGTTTTAAGAAACCAGTTCCATAAAAAGAACATTGTACTGAACGGATGCTTGACAGTACTTACTGCTAAATTCAAATAGATTTCAAAGCTTCTTCTTCGAATTTTAGATCTCTTATCCTTTGAATTTAGCTCAACTTTCGTTTCATCGGAGAAGAGAACATTCTTCCAGTCTTCTACGGTGAAATTTGTGTAATAGTGAGCCCATTCAAGTCTCTTGGCTTTGTTGGCTTTGCTTATTAGCAGCTTAAACCTTTGCATACAAGATTTGTAGCCTTGTTCTAACAGCCACCGACGGACTGTTGAAGAGGCAAAGTTAACACATTGCTCTTCGCTTAGACTGGCTGCAATTTCTTGGCTCCTATCCTTCGCAACTTCTCTCTTGATTACCCTGCCAATTCTATCATCAATCTTTTTCTTTCGTCCCCTTGTTTCCTTCCTTGGAGCAGGAGTGGCATCATTATGTCCCCTAAGCACTCGAGAGACAGTTGATTGAGAGGTTATAGCAATTTCTGCTATTTCTCTCGTAGACTTGCGTGAATTTGAGAGGGCAATAATAGATGACTTAAGTGGTTATGAGTGGCTATTTCATGCTTTTTTTATACTGTATGAGGCTTTCTGGAATATTCTGGAATATTCTGGAATACTCTAGATTTAATTTAAACTGTTCTAGAATTCTTTAGAATATTGTTCTGAGGGTATTGTAAAATTAGTTTTCAATATTTTGTCAAAGCTCTTTAAATTTACCAGTTAAATCATTAGAATGCGATATCTGAGTCACTTTTTTTCACAGAGTTTTTTTCCTGAATCTCATTTATATCCAAATTTAGAATTATCAATAGAATACCTTAGGGTGAATAAACTTTTTTTCCTAGGTGGTCGGGAAGGGGTCTTTATATTAGTACGATTAAAAATTATTTTAACCCCAAAAACAATAGACAGAAAATATTTTTAGTAAAAAAATTCATGTGAGTCACTTTTATCGAACAGCACTGTATATATATATATATATATATATATATATATATATATATATATATATATATATATATATATATATATATGCTGGCTGTAAGAGCAAAATTGTCTAAATCGTGTAACAGCATAATTTTCCATCCCGAAAAATGTTTAATATCTAAAACACCACTAGACAAATTCAGTGTCATTTTTCCAGGTTTTCAGATAAGACGTTCGGCCATTTTCACATCATTTATCTTAAGAATTGCTTAAAACCTCTTTGAGATATTCAGCTAGAAAGAGACCAATTTAAAACCGTTTTGTGTCAGACTCATTGTTTTTCAAACACAGCAATGACAAGAAAAGAAAGATCATTCATGACTTTAGTAATGTTAAGAACATTCGTACGTTGCTTTTAACCATCAAAGTCCATCAAGAGAACGGTGAATAACTTTTAAAAAAGAGGGAACTGTAGAGAGCAAAACTGGATCAGGAGGCCAGAACCGGAAGAGGGAACATCATTTCAACTTAGAGCTAAACAGATGAATTAGAAAAGATCCAACTCAATTCATAAAACGGTTGTCACGTGACAGTGGAGTTCTAGCTACGACAGCCCAAAAGCAATGAAAAAAGACTTGAAAATGAATTCGTTTGTGAAACGTGTGGGGCACGTAGTTACAGACCGAAAGTTAAAAGGTTAGAGAGGGCAAAAAGGCAAAAATAATATTGAATAAGTTGAAAATGATCCTGGAGTGTTATCTATCTATCTATCTATCTATCTATCTATCTATCTCTATATATATATATTTGAACTTTATATCAATCATTTATAATCTTCCGATCCTTAGCTTTGACTAATTAATGATGAGCATGTCATTTTCATTTATGATCGATTTCATCACGATTTTTCTGCTAAGCTTAGAGAGTAATTACACATCCAATAGTGTTAGAAAAAACTCGGCGAATTCCAGTAAGATATCTTTAATCATTTATAATTTAGACAAGTTTATTGTTACAAGATTTGGAAAGTTCTGCTGTTACACACGGTATATATATATAGTGAAAGCTAGAGCGATTAGAAATAGAGAAAATAACATCAGGTAGACAAAGACAAAGACAAAGAGAACAGTTGGCAGATATAAATAAAAGACAGCGAGTTTGTGAGCGAGGAAGCGGGAAAAATATTAGCAATGAGCGGGCCTGTAAAAATGAATCTAGTCTTCAGGTGTGGTCATGGAGATACGCATTTAACCGTAAATCATATTTATTATTATTATTATTATTATTATTATTATTATTATTATTATTATTATTATTTGCACTTCTACGACGGTGCGCGTTTTTTCAGTGTTGTAAAAGTTGCTTGACTTTGCTAATATCAATGGGAACATCCCATGCTTTGATAATGATAAAAATCTTGAAAATGATGTCATGAGAGTATTCAACAAGATAATTTAATCTTTTGGGAAGTAAATATGTTCGCTTGTGCGAATGTGTGCATGCGTAAGTAATGAAAGTCCGTGTTGCTTATCTTCGACTGTATCTCAATCTAACTCTGTTATAGATATTTACATTTATTCTCTCTATTTAGTTAACCATCTTTCTACCTGTGTGTGAACTAGTAGTGAGAACTTGGCGCCGGGAAATCTTTTTCGTATTTACATAAAAGTAGAGTTTTTGAAAATAGATTCATAAGGTAGTATACGGTTTCCCCACTTCTACATTTTGATTTGACATTTTTGTATAGTTTTGTGTCATTGTACACGTAGAAAATTTTCAGGCAGCCCCAAAAACTTCAGTGGTTGTCTATAATAAGAACTAAAAAGAAACCTACCTGAGGAGTGTACTAGGAAAAGCGAGTAGCCAGCCAGCCATTATATAACTTTTAATAATAGTAATAATATATTATTATTATTATTATTATTATTATTATTATTAGTAGTAGTAGTAGTAGTAGTAGTAGTATTTTTATTATTATTATTATTATTATTATTATTATTATTATTATTATTATTAGTAGTAGTAGTAGTAGTAGTATTTTTATTATTATTATTATTATTATTATTATTATTATACTTTTAATGGATATTCGTATTTATTTTTTCTACTGGATTGAATATTCGAGAAATCTTATTAAAGAAAAATATGCACTCTCCTTCTCTAATAAGATTTCTCGAATATTCAGTCCAATAGGCGAAAATAAAAAGATATACTGTTTAATAAATAAACGGAGCGTCTACTCAAATAAGAGTATCTACTAAATATAACGCTTAAATAATAAAACTATGGCGGATGAGTAAATAAAATCCACTCCATCTCTTTACACACACACACACACACACACACACACACACACACACACACACATATATATATATATATATATATATATATATATATATATATATATATATATATATATATATATATATGAGTGATTTTACGGTTATTTCATTCTAGATCTTATGGGAATTCTCCTTGGCGATTTTAGATGGTGAGTTTATTATATATGCGCCACTGACCCCAACCCGAGCATTTATATCATCACCAATAATCAGGAAATTATGGTTTGGAACTAGTTTGACAAGAGAGACATTGATAGAAATGTGTTACCTCGTCTTCGTCGCTATAATTACAGGAGAATCTTACTTGAACGCAGAATGTGCCTTGCTGGACACTTCTGGCGAGTAAAACAAAAAGACGATTTTTACAGTAAATTTCGCCTTAATGCCCCAGGCCATACGATGTAGATGGTTACGTTAATGGGTAGTTTATATGGATAGAAAGGGAAGATAACGTTTAAAACTAGACCTGAACAGGTTAAGACTGGAGAAAAATCCTCTTGGGAGTCTGTTTCAGAGGTCAATGATTCGCGGGAAAAAAACTGTTTCAGTGGAATTTACTTTTCGCCAATGAAATACAGAAGGAATTTGGGTGGTTTTCTACTATGTAAGTGGAATGGCAAAGTTTCGACCTGGCGGAACCAAGGAATGAAGTTCGTTCGAGCACATTCCTGGGTATTAGCGATAGAGCAGTGAGAGACTCGCCATATCTCGCCTGTGAGATGGAGGTTGCAGGGTGTAAAACAATTCTTCTCCATTAAGGACTCGCTGTGGCTTTTGAACTCTTGCAAGTGTTCTACTGCTCTGGTCACCTAGCTACGACGTAAGACGGTTTAGTCGCTCACCAACCACATACACTGACCAACTATGTTATGACGCAGGACACCACCTTAATGATCATCCTACTTTGATGCTTGACCGTGATGGTTGGCGTGATAATCCCATGTATGTCCGAGTTAGCGTGACCTAATAAAATAATTCACCAACTATCATAATAAATCATTATAAAATTTTTGTTTAGCCGAATCGGCAATGCCGACCATCTGAAGAATGTATGCATAGCCCGCAAGTAAATAAGCATTCGTCGATCAGACTACACCGGAAAAATTATGATTTATATAATATGCTCTGCTATTGCAGCATTGAGATCTCTTCTTTCCGGCCTGTCATTTTAAACGTGCTCCTTTTATGCTTATCAATGGTTCCTATTTATGGCATCCCGCAAGTAGAGGTTGCCTTTAAGTCTACAAATACCTCTGCTAAGTTATTTAGTTGAGTTGCTTAACAGCATTTTTGATTAGTAAAAAAAAAATCATAGCCTCTAATCATAGAGGGGCGCTGAATCAACTTTTTTAAATTAATGAATTCTTCAAAAAATCGATGGATTTATTCAAACAAAAGTTTGTTATTAAAATGAAATTATTTTACTTATAAAGTCTTAAGACAATGCGTTGAAGTATTTAATACTAAACATTGAACCAACAATAATATACCTTTCATATAAGCTCTATGTCTCTACTTCAAACATAATTAAATATACACTTCTTATATATATACACCCATTTTTATTTTTTAAACCGCGTGTTTAATGTCTATCAACCTGATTATTCGAGAAATGAACTATTATTTTTGCTATTGTATATAAATATTGTAACAAAAGAACATCCTTGCATTTGCCTCGATAAAATCCCACTGAACACGAAATGCGCCGGGTAAGATAAGTTTTCCTTTTGTCATTATAATTCATCTTTCTTTTTTTCATGCCCATGATTTTTTCTACATAACAAATTTTGTATATATTTGGCATAGAGTAACAATTAATAAGCACATTTTGTGGGCCAATGGATAGTAAAGTATACCATCATAATCACCTTGCGTCAGCTCAAATTAAACTTAGCAACACTATTTACATTATTCGGACTATTGTCCTCATCTTTGTCGCCATGTTTATCACAACATTTCGGCCGTTATACGCTCCAGCCTCCTTCAGGTTGTTGGGATGTCGAACTGAACCCTTTATTTCGCTCACTGGGGTATACTGTTCTAGTTCCACGTGCCATGTCTAATGGATGTCAATTATCTCTTGTTAATTCCCCTCTGAAAGTTCTCCACTGCCTTAACCAGGTATTGAACTCACATTCTTTGGGTTCTGTTACTGGATCTAACTAACACCTTTATCCATTGTGTCATGTGTCCTTGTGTAAACTTAGCAAATGTCTATATAAACCTGAGACCTCTTTGAATTTAGTCGTGAGGTCTTTTCTAATATTTATCAGCAAGTACAAGCTAGATCGCGTCCAGATGATTTATTTACAAAAGATAAACAAAAAGTTTAGTTTACGCTATCGTATGAACAATGCAATTAATTATTTATTTTAATGATAATTTTGGCCTCCGATAACTTTTTGCCCAGAGCCATGTTTGTCAAGCAAATAATATAATGCGAAAGTACTTTCAGTAATTGCGGAACTAGTAAATGTAGAATCACTCCTGTAAATGTCTAAAAATATTTCAAATGTGTGACGAATAAAAATTCATAAAAGCTTGTGGAATACTCTATCAATTTTCCATGATTCCCGTTGATGGCATCTCGAAAGTGGAGATTACCTTTAAGTCTACATAGACTTCTTCTAAGTTATTATTTAATTTGTTTAACGGCATATCAGCTCATTGCTAATCAGTGGCATAGCTAGAGTAAACGTCACCCGGGCCGGTCCACTCAAATGTCACCCTAATGACCCCGATTCACCCTATGCTGTAGCTAAATTTTCATACATGCTCTACCTCTACTTTACCCTACTGACCGGTACGTTACTGTTTACATGTATGATCCAAGACAAAATCTAATACCACAAAATAATCAGTTCAAATGAAAAGATTTTTAAAATGCAATGTTCACTTTCAGAACAACTAAATAGAAAACACGGCAATACACAAAAGAATGACATTCGATACTATTGTCTTAGAATGAATGTTTTCTTGTTTTCATTGTGACAAACTGGTCAATGACATCGTCAACATCTGTTTGTTTTGTATCTCGTTTTCAATGGACCCGCCAGTTTCGACTGGCTCATGGTTGACGTAATTTTCTGTTGCTAATTTTCCGGTGTCCAATTTTCCGTTGCATCATTTTCTGGGTACCATTTAATGATCAATGATGTTTGAAAGTATTTTTCTTGACAAAAATGTTCTATTTAATTTTTAAGCATTTTTCGGAATATTGTAAATCAACTGCATTCTTTTAAACGTTACCTAGAGAATTTATGCAAAGTTTATTTTTTTATTTTTCTTTATACAATTAAAATAAATTTACATCGTATTTTGATGTTATTATGATTTTAGTTTTAGTGATAATTTAAAAACAAATCATTAGTACGAATAATGGAAAATCAAGTTAAAAATTTAAAAGAATCGTTTTGGAATCGGAAAATAGGCACAA
This sequence comes from Acanthosepion lycidas, assembly GCA_963932145.1. NCBI lineage: Eukaryota > Metazoa > Mollusca > Cephalopoda > Sepiida > Sepiidae > Acanthosepion > Acanthosepion lycidas. The sequence goes on along the minus strand of OZ010573.1, from coordinate 85,652,460 downwards.
CTTTTTTCGATTCCGATACCGTTTCCGATACCCCAAAAACTTCCGATTTTTCCGATTCTCGATTCCGATTCCGATTAATCGTCCCAACACTAGTAGATATATTCAAAAGTATATCGCTCGCCCAATGGAAAATTGTATCTCAGCGAATTGATACACAGTCAAGACTGAAATTGTTGCACTTTTGGCTTCGTATTTCGCTTTGTTGTTATTAATGATGCAGAGTTAAAACACCATATCATCCGATAAAATGTTACAACAATGTCTCTTGTTAGTAACCAAGATTGTAGCAACTGAAGCACATGAAAGCTGAAAACATTGCTATTTTTCCTACTCACAAATTTCCCGACAATTTATTAGAAAATCTCTGACTGGGGGGGGGGTTATAAATCATTTCTGGGGGGTCATATCCCCGCCTGCGAATCCCTGTGTCTCCACCACTGTTTTCAGACTATTTTTGGCACCTTAGCCTGGTCGAAAAATTTTGTTGTGGGTGACATTGTGTCACCCCTCCTGTGCTGGCACCCGGGGCGGTCCGCCCCCTCCCCCTTAGCTACCCCACTGTTGGTAATTGAATATCGAAATATATATTTTTTGTTGGTTTAACGGCATCTTAACACCTTGTGGGATACTTAATGCCGAAATTTAATTTTCTTTGGGGCTTGAGTAATTGTAAAAACAAATATTGCTGGTAATACTTTCTTCTTTTACAAATTTCTGATGCTGGTCATTTAATCTTTTATTATATTCTTAAATCAATATTTTCAGTTTTTTTTTTTTTTAACCAAGTTTGGGCCTAACAGGCGCTACTCCAACGAGTCAGTGTGGAACTGGGAACAATTGAAATTAAGAATATGTAGTTTATCGTCTCACTCCGGGCGAGATAAGTTAAACTGCGGAAGAGCTTGACTGAGACTTATTATTATATTCCCCAGTTTAAATTCTTTGAAGAACTTTCGAAATTATAGATATGACGGAGAAAGTACTGTAGACTATTTTAAAAATCTTAGTTATAAATTTCTTTTTACCACGATTCACTGCCGAGTGAAACTTAAACTTCATGGTTCCTGTTTATGGCATCCCGCAAGGGGAGGTTACCTTTAAGTATAGAGTTGATATGTTTAACGGAATTTTTGATTAGTAAAAGAAATATCATAGCCTCTAATCACAAAGGGGCGCTGAATAAACTTTTTTAAATGAGTAAATTCTTTAAAAAATCGATAGATTCATTCAAACAAATGTTTGTTATTAAAAATTAGACTATTTTACTTATAAAGTCTTAAACCAATGTGTTGAAGTACCATAAATACTAACGAGTGAACCAACAATAATATCACTTTTCTTATAGCCTCTAAGTCTCTGTTAATAGTACAAATTTAATATTTTATTGCCGCAACTGAAACCCAACTGTTTGCCTCCTCAGAATCTATTCATATTCTACATTTTGCGGCTTGATTTTTTATGATATAGTTCACCATATAATGCTCCAAGAGCCACTCAAACTAAAGGGGTACCGAATGAGATGTTTGTATGAAAATAGAAGACGGGTGTAAAAAATGTATATTATGCGGATATGTATGGTAGATCACGGTTGATAAATGATTGAACGTAGTGATCTAGAACGCATCCTTTTCGGAATCTTTCCCCCAACGTAACCATCAAATTCTTTGAGTATTTCTTTCTCCTTACCAATGGAATGCGAAGGTAATGTTGATGCGTCGATAGTCTACGTGGCATAGCGTTTTCTAGCAGGAAAGTCTGGAATCGTGTAACTAAGAATGTTGCTCGCCTGAACATCTGCCATAAAAAATGTGATAGATTAACAAAAAGCTAAAAATATTTCGTCTGTGACAAAGGTGTTGTAAGGTGGAAAATAATTCATCATCCATAATGCTGCGTAAACGGTTTTGAATCCTGTCAAGGCTGAAAAATTCTGTTTGAGCACATCTAGCCCAGAAGTGAATATACAATTGTGGATGCATTCTTCCTACTTGTGATATTTAACACTAAATTTAAAAAAAAATAATCTATTTAAAACAACGAGCCCTCCATTAACGATCTAACACTTGTAGCGAACTACCTTAGAGCAACAATCTTACGGATGGCGTTCACCCTTGCTTGTGAGAACAAGGTTCAAGGTTTTAATCCCATCACCTTGCTCTTTCAATTTTGGTCCCGACATTGTTAAAACTATAAGCGAGGCCATTTGAACTTTGTTGAGTTTTAACCTATTGTTTCTGGCTGCAAAGCGTCCAAGATTAAATTTAATCTTCAATATTGAAGAATCACCACTGCCAATTCTGTAAATAAAAATCCCAACTCAACGTGTAAGATACATAACGTCTCTTGTCTTATATTTTACAACGTCAGGGAAAATGCTTTAAAAACACATTGTTGCTAGAATGTGTAAACGTAATCGTAGATAGAGAAATGTTAATAATGTTTACTTGAGCACATGGACGTCACGAAAACTCACTGTATGTGATGACTTTGATCCAGGCTCACTGACGTACAAATCTGCATACACTTGTCTTTAGCTTTTGTTCATCGGTAACCGTGTTTCTTCATGCTTTCTCGTCGGCCACACACGTTGCTTGACATTACGAAGAGACAGTCTCAAGGATTGTACGTGTTACAACTTGTCTGTCTTCTAAGTGGGACAGTTCAAGATTATTTCGAACGTATAACTAAACAAATTGGGCAAAATGCATTTAGAATTACTATTTCTGATAACGTTATCAGAAGAGAGCTGAGTATATGTAATGGTATTAAGAATATAAAGAGGAGCTCCCATCATGTGCTTATAGACTTTTCCCCACGTTTCTTCCTCCGACATCTTACTAAATAATATAAAATCACTTTGGAATTCATTTTCTAGAATTTCTTATCCCTAAAGAAGTAAGGTACATAAAGAAATTATCGTTAATATGTTTTTATTCAACTTTGCTATATTCATAGCAAAAACATATGCTTTTTGTTTTTATTTAACATGAACATATTCTCCCACAAAAACAAAAAAAAATAAAAACGACGCTGCATGCGAATAAATAAGCCGCATTGCTAGATAAGATATAAATATAAAAAAAGGAATATTTTGGTACTTTCTATATAAATTTCACTATTCAATTTTGCTTTCATTTGTTCTTTAATAATGAAGTAGCATCAGCGTCCGCATAAGTCAGCTTTATTTGTTACCTACCTTTAGTAATTTACTACGCCATAAAGTCAGTTTATGAACAAGCAATAAAATTTTGCCAAATTTTGGTATGCTTTTAATATTTACTATACAGGTAGTCGGTGAAAATCTTTGCATGTAAAAGTGGGCGATGATGCAAGAAAAGTTGCGAACTCCTGCTTTATAGAAATGTTCATGTAATATTCTTGTAATTTTGAATTTGTTGCGTGAGGAAGAATTTCCTTTTTGCCTCTTAACCTAGTACAAGTCTCTATAGCAACTCAAGTTAAGTGGATACTGAATGAGGTGCGTGTAATATGTGCTAAAAAGAAATGAAGATTATGAGGACAGGGATGATAGATAACAATTGGCTCTTGAATTAAATAGGTTAAGATTGTTTCCCAATTCCAATTATAACTTTCTTCAGTGTACATGGCAACGTGTGAAACAGCATTGTTGTGCAGGAGTGTCATTTTCCTTCTCTTCTGTTCTACAATTACCTTTTTTTCTTCAACTGTAGCGATCACATTATTAAGTTGACGATTTTTAATTAACTTCTGTATTGATTTCCCTAGGAGTTATAATTCATAATACAGTTATGGCCAGATACCTGTCTTCAGATATACACCACTTGAAGGTTGACCATCGCTGTTGCAAGCTTATGCACATACAGTTTTGTGTTACTTCAAAACCCAATAAGACAAACCTGTGTTTTATTCTGTAAATATACTTAGTTACAGTTCCTATGAGAGGAGGCTATAAACTTCGGGATCAAAATTTTGAACAACGACATGACACTCAAAGAATCGGTTATGATGCCTCGTGTTTTCGTGCCAGTTGAACCACTGACGCACAGTTCCGTCTACTGAATGTTACTCACAAGTCTAGGGTCATGGTATGATTTATAAACATGTTACAACGGCATCACATTTTATGATCGCTTTCCTAGGTCGATAAGAAGACGTCAGTTGCTTCATAAATCGACCACGTTCTAAGAACTCGTCGATACGCCCATATTAGTATTTTAATGTCACACAAGAAATGACGCAATTTTTGGTCGGTTGTTATTCAGGTTGTCTAACGAAGTAATCTCTTAGTATATAAAAAAAAAATGACATATTCCTGAATCTTTTTTCTTTCAATATATTGTTACTCATAAGCCCAATGAAAATGATTACAATGAAAAGATGTCGAGTAATCAAGTGAATCACCAAAGCAATACCCAAAAACCTCAAAAATATAAAGTTTATTATATGGTAGACTTTCAAAGGGGCTATTCATTATTTTTTCTTATTTCAAGGGGATCTGTTGTGGATTCCGGGTTGAAATCCGGTACCAATAGATAACAAACGCCAGGAATGAATACATGAAAATAATGTATTAACGTAATAATACAAACTGGTAAAGCAGGTTAGTAGTTCCAGGAATACGGGTTAGTAGCAAAATATCTATACATTCTTTGGTATTGAAGTATCGCTTCAATAATATAAAGTAAGAATACTGAGTCTACGTGCTCGCTCACTGTGACTCCTACAACGCTGTACCTCACCCTCACTCTTCCGGTTACCTACAACCTTTTACTCTGTCACTCTGGACTCGACTCTTCGGTCTTGCTCCCTCGGGTCTTCACTGGCAGTAGTATAAGTATACACTGGGTGAGTCCATTTGTATAAAAAAGGGTGGACCCTTCAACAGAATACAATAATATCAACCACGTAATGTGGAGGAATTGACTGTACGCACGAAAAATCGAAAAAGAATCATCCTAGACTTGTGAATAGAAATGGCCCAATTTAGCTGCACAACAACGCACGTCCGCACGCTTCTCTCCTACTGATTATCACTTGGAACTTTTCATACGCAATAAAACATTCTTCAATAAGGCAGAGGTGATCGAAGCCTTTGAACTGTTTATCCGATCAAAAGAGGATATTTTTTTTTAAAGATGGTATTAATAATTTAGAGCTACGCTGGAGGGCAGTTATTAATCAAAATTGTGCCTATTTCAACTAAATAAATTAGTTATTTAGCATTTCAGAAGGATTTAATCATTTCCTATAAAGTGCGTCATTTCAAGTGTGACAAACTAATAGGTAGGCATTTAATATCTCACCAAATGCAGAGATTCCCCAGCCCTAGGCAAAATTATTTCCCTGGTGATAATGCAAATTATCTTTGATCCATTTATGATATGCTCACGCATCTAACTGTATTGAACCCGTTTTTCATCTGCAATGACATCATTCTATAAAAAATAATTTTGCACAACGTTTAACAAATGTACCTGAAAAAACACGATGTTTTACAAGGACAGTTTCCTTTTTGACAACAGTATAATTGCGCCAATTTTTATGATTTTACAAAAGTAATGGGATGGTCAAAATGACATTCCGAAAGCTAAGCAGAGTACTAAGAGACAGAAATATTTTGTTAGAAACAAAGAAAAGGGTATTCAACTCTTACGTGCTATCTGTCCTCTTGTATGGCAGCGAATGTTGGACAATCTCCTCGAAGATGAAGAACCGACATGAAATAACAGGAATGTAGTTCTACAGAAAAATGCGGAGGATACCATAGACCAAACAAGTAGCAATGACGTGGTTTTAGAGAAAATGGAAACAAGAAGGAAATTTATACTTAAAATTATCAAAAGGCAGTTGAAATTTCTAGGGCATGTGATGAAGAAAGAGGGCTTGGAAAATCCGATACTCACAGGACAGATTTGGGGAATGAGGGACAAAGGAAAGCAGAGCGTAGCGTACATGATGAGCTTGAGTAACTGGATTGTTAAGCAGGTTTTGCGATAAATAACAAAAAGACAAAACTTATTTAGAGCTACAAGGAAAAGGAAGATGTGGATGTCCATGATCGCCTATGTCCCAAAGGAACCCGGCACATAAAAGAAGAAGAATTTTAATAAAACACAAACGTATGGGACTGGATTTATACATTTTCTTTATTTTTTGGAATTAACGACTAAAATACTGAAATCTATTTGTTTATTAGATTGTTTTGTCTTAAATAATTTAATCCCAAGCAAGGAGATATTGGGATCGAAAAGATGATTTTAAGAGAAAGAAGAGGGAACCTTATCCTAAACATGAAATAAGACGGGGAGGTGTGCGAACCGGGCGATCATATCTTATTTACAAGATTGTAAAATTATCTGGACGAATTACAATACAATATTTATAAATTGCTATATTATGAAGGAATAAGCATGAAAACAATTTTTTATCCATAAATTTATAAAAACGTCTGTCAATTATCGAAAAAAGAATTTAAATAAACAAATCGAATAGTTACTGCAATTATCCGGACGTTATAACTTTTCTTCTCAGCTTATTTTCTATCTAAGATAAATTCTTGGTTTAATTTTCCAAGAGGGGATTCATCTCGCTATTATTATACATTGAATACAAAATAGGAGATTATTTATATTCAAGGTTTTGTTGTCAATTCTCCAGAAAAAAAAAGTATAAATCCAGTTTCATATGTTTTATTTTATTAATATTCTAAAAAAAACTTTTTAACGCAGTATGCATTATTGGCGGTGTCAACCACTTTCCCTCCGCTACACCTCACCTCCACACTTTAAACTCTTTTTTTGTGTTTTCTTTCAGGTACGTTTCTTAAGCCGTGCCAAAATTTCTTTTGTGGCTCATGGGAAGGGTGATAGTTTGATTGCTACTCTTTGTGAATTCATGCTGAAATGAATTTCGGATTTTTTAAATCTTCATTATACATGGCAAACGCCTTGCATGATGTACGTCAAGATTTCCCACCAATCTCAACGCTTTTTTGAGTGGTAATCTGACTGATATCAAATCAGTCGACTTTCGATCTCCGCTTGATGCAATTGGACCTCTAGCCACACTGTGGATGGATCACTATATATATATATATATATATATATATATATATATATATATATATATATATATATATAGAGAAAAAGTTTCAAATTAAAAAAATAATAATGTTTTATTTTGTGAAAGTATTTATATATATATATATATATATATATATATATATATATATATATATTTGATATTTCAGATTGCCCTCAATCTTTCATCAGAAATAACTGTTTGTTATTTTCTGATGAAAGATTGAGGGCAATCTGAAATATCAAATATATATATAAATAAATTAATACTTTCACAAAATAAAATATTATTATTTTTTTAATTTGCAACTTTTTCTATATATACATATTAAGAAAGTATACGTGGCTTCTCATTATACGATATATATATATATATATATATATATATGCTCATTACTCTACTCTGTATTGAGCTCTCTTTTAAGAATAGTATTTGTTGATTATTGGAATTTGTTCCGTATACACCAATCCTATACTTGGATATATATATATATATATATATATATATATATATATATATATATATATATATATATTTATATGTGTGTGTGTATACATATATAATTTCAGATAAAATCTATGACATCCACAGACAGAATTCGTTGCATCACAGCTCATCAGTGTGGCTAGACTCGAGCTAGGATCGAAACCCGACTGAATTGGCGTCAGTCGAGGATTCTAACAGTAAGCCATTGAAGGTGAATTTAAACGTATTTATTTTTAGGTAAACACACAGTGACTGAGAGACCTCGATTCGATTTACCGAAGAGTCTTGCATTATTAGCCGTAATAGTCACTGTTTACAAACCCACACTTCCTCCCCAGATAGCTCAACTGAAATAAATTTTTCAGGAGCATACATATTGTCATCTGCAGACAGACTGTTTCGCTGTATCATATATATATATATATATATATATATATATATATATATATATATATATATATATATATATATATATATATATATATATATATATATTGCACATCAGAATTGCGTTGACATTGTCATTATAAATTGAAATGACGCCAAAAACATTAAAAAAATGACTTAATTTCGGAGAAATTTCTATCCAGATATACAATATATTATTTAAAGAAAATCAAACAATAATATTAAAGAAATGATTAAATTTAGTTTTTAAAGATTGCCGGTTGAATTTATCAAAATTTGTTTGGCTCAGTTCTTCCGGCCCACATATACTTTACACACACACACACACACACACATAGGATAATAATATAATTTTAAGATATTGCATATTTATATGTAAGAGTGTTAAACAACATTGATATACTGTATGTTAATATGGATGTGGGCACCGAGATAACACGCTTGAACGCAATATTCAGGACATGAATATAACGTTCAAGTATGGGGCAGATTGTCGCTCTTCCAAGATGACCTCAGTTTCCATTAAAATAGCAGAGCATATATTCAAATATCAGTATCTATTTGAAATAATGTTTAAACAAATAAATTAAAAATATGTCGGATTTCAGACATTTCCCATATATATATATATATATATATAGCTAGATAGATAAATATAGATATGGAAATATCTAAGTACAAATTCGCGTGTAAGTATACTCTGATGGCTGTACACTTGCATATGAATCCCCCCCCATATATATGTGTTTGTTCATGTTCGATTGCATGTGCATTGTTTTACATACTTATAGTGAGAGAACATCTACCACACACAGATATACATTATTGACTTGCATATCATTTATCTAGGCGTTTTGTTTTCTGTGTTGTGTGCACAGATATAATTAATTCTCAATTCAACCGGATATAATACTGATGATGTCATGGTTGTTTGTTAAAGTTGGTGACTAATGTGCATGAAAAAAGCGTTTCTCTTCACGACATATACATGCACACGAGACAAAAAGAAAGACAGTCTATTTCATTTCAACTCTCGATATTTATCTCTCACTTTATTACTCACTAAATTTCTCTTATTTTATTGTTTTCTGCCTCTCTTTGACTATATATATATATATATATATATATATATATATATATATATATATATATATATGAATATATCTGAATCTGTGTGTATATATATATATATATATATATACACACACACACACACACATTGACATATTATTATTAATAATGTTATTATTATCATTATTATTATTATTATTATTATTTATATGAAATATAATGATTTCAACCCAAACCATGCAATAAAGCCACCAACATGTCTAGGGTTACTAAGTATGAGAGAATATGAGGAAAAAGAAAACATTATCTAGAAGAGAAAACAATAGAATAAGAGCAATTAAGATGACAGAAATTAATGATTGACATTACTTTTAAAATTTCTGAAGATCAAATTTATCCTAAAAGCAGGTATTCGAAAGAGAATATAGAAGAAAAGTATGAAAGAAGAATCTATTAGCATGGAACTTACGGTTACGCTAATCTAGTAGTATTGTGTTCATAAAGTCTAGCTGCCATAGTGAAAATTTATCAGAGCAAGTATTTAAGAAAAGGCACATAAAGATAAATTAGGGGTTTGGGAAAGTTACTGAAGACAAGATGCTAGACTAAGACCAATAAACATCACAGATTCTTCTTTGAATTTGATCAAGAATCGATAAATGCATAGGTCGCAGAAGTTCCAGACCAGATCTGACCAGACATGAGATCAAGATTCAATAGGTGAACACACAGAAAACATAAATGTATGAGATAGATTCTCTCGAAAAAAATATTGTCTAATACGACAGAGTGAACCGATGTTCCGTGGCTAACTATATATATATATATATATATATATATATATATATATATATATATATATATATATATATATATAGTTATCCACGTACAGGCAGTTTCGCTGTATCGCTCGGAAGAGAGAAAGGCAAATTGTTGTGTATTTTTTTTCATAAACACACCAGTCACTCAGAGAATTCAATCGCTAGGAGAGTCTTGCATTATCAGCAGTAATTGTGACTGAATATATATTCGTTAATCCCCACCGTTCTCGACCGACTAAATTATATTATCGAGAGCTAATATCATCATCATATATATATATATATATATATATATATATATATATATATATATATATATATATATATATATATATTCAAGTATATTTGTTTAAAAAATTAGTCGCATTATGCCTATTTAATATTGTTTTAATAATTTCAAGTCCAAGAATTAGTTTTTTGCCTGCTGCGGAAAAAGGATTAAGAAAAATTCCTAAATTTTTTTTCAAATAATTTTTATTTTCGAAAGTACTTTCAATTTCTAGGGAACACCAGCATTAGTACGAAAGGAAGTAGACGAATGGCCGTTCAGGTCAACTTCCCTTTCACGATTTCATAGGAACAACTGGATAAGATCAAAATTGTGCCCGAAAATCCCATAACTTTTCAGCTTATCAGTAGCTGATACCATAACTTTTAATCTGTCAAAGGCTTTCACTATGTCCATAGTCCGAGTTTCATTGTTTTTATTTAGAGAACGATATACTCTTTCCGCAATTATCGTTAGTACATCAGCAGTTGATATGGAGAAAAGAAAACCGTATTGCTTGGCTGAGAAAAGGCACTCTGATGAGAGAGAATGCAACAATTCAGCATTGATTAGGGCCTATACGAGTTACCCAAAAAGGGGTACAATTCTAACAGGACCATAGTTCACCATAGTGAACAGACGTTGACTTTCAGCAGGCAGGATAGAAGGAGGCATCTATTATGCACTTTAGAGAGAACAGAAGCCAGTTCAGGAGAACACTTCTTAATGTCTATTGCAGGCATGCTATTATGTCCATATGCTTAGTGAGGATAAAGGTTAGAGATGATAGCAGTGACCATGGAAAGGGGTTATGTGCATATCACACATCAAACAATCAGTTCTCAGCGGGAAGTTGGGCAGGGATACTAAAGATGAGTCAAGAGTAGAGTACGGGCAAAGCATTTAGCTTTATCAGCAGAGGATGATAACACCCCATATCAATTGAAGAGGTGGGAGATAGAGACCTTGCAGTTATTTAGTACCCTATTACAGAAACGCCAGTAGTCATGAGAGCCAAAGTTTTTAGAGGCGATTCTGTGCCTCATTTTTTCAGCAAACAGGGACATAGCTCCTTCGAGGACTTGCTTACGAAGCCGTAGCAAATAGGCACCTGTTATAACGCTGATATACCCGTAAATAGTGGTGCCTGTGTGCTATGGCGGCCAAGCAATCTGATTTGAACCATGGAGATGATTGCGGTTTCAGCGGGTATTTCCGAGAATGGATGAAAGCATCTTGCCGACTTTGATTCAAGAAGAAACCTTAGCTGCGTAATTTTCCACTGTAAGGGTGAAGATATCATTCCAAGAGACGTCATGAAGGAAATCCCGGAATGAGTCCCAATCAGTGTACTGGTAATAGAAAGACGTTTTAGGGTTAAAGGGTTCCTGTTTAACGGATGTTTGAAGGATATAACAATAGCTACTACAGAGGGGTCCGAATTAGCAAGAGGGTAGTATTGCGAAGCTCACCGAGAGCGAGGAGAGGATGTAAGAAATAGATCCAGTAGAGAAGCCTGTTGTTTGGTTTGGCTAGGGAAATGGCTAGAAAAGTCCACGATTGGGCTATGGAAAAACCTATCTGTATAACGGCACCATCAGTCCCTTGGGAAAGTTTCACCCACGTGTTGTGGTGAGCATTAAAGTCACCAAAAACAAAAATGTTCTCAGATGGATGGAATGAAAGCGCGTTTTTATAGCATCAGCTATTGAATCTAATATACTGCAGTCTTTGGAAAGAGGGAGATGGGTAAAGGAAAACGAGATAGCTGACAGAGTTTAATAGCGAAAGACGGGAGCAAATGAAAGAGTAGTCGGCAGCCTCAAGAGACAGTCCTCTGGCTATTGGAAAATTATTGCGAATGTAAACACCAAGGCCATGCATATGGATACTGGAATCTTTTCGCTAAAGATGAATATAGCCTGGAAAAAGAATTCATCAGTAGCAATGGAGGAATTCAAGTTGGTTTCAGAAAGGGTTAAGATATATGGCAACCTTACCAGGAGAAAATATTCTAAGCTGAAGTAGTTGAAACGGGTACCACGAATATTGGAGAAATAAAGATTGAGGAGGGTATGTGCTTTTTGTTTTAGTTTTATTTCTTTTTTGTTGTGATTTCATGAGATATGTTTTAAGGACAGAAGAAAAAGATCACCATATTTGACACTATCTGTCGGCAATGGCAATACGGAACAGCCAGTATAATTTGGACTCAGGTTTGCGCGCCGGAACACCTGCATATGCGCAACATACCCCGATATTATGCGACTATTGATCGTAGCAGCCTTTCTAAACGCTACCAAACATTTCGGCCTTATAATGGCCAGTCAAAAGCAACAGCCAGCAAACTATTAACTCGGTACCCTCACAATGGAAAGTCACAGCCACTTGCTAGTCCGATCACCAAAAAAGAGAGACATTTTTGATCATTGTTGTCCTGGTAGAAGAAAGTCAGAGAACCGATCAAGGAACAAGGGATATGCCTAGTGCGGACCGAACGATATGTGAGCCTATCTACTGCTATTATTATGTGGGGAAAAAGTACGTGAAATACGAAAGAATTCATATTAAGTTAGGACTTAGTAGGAATTCTGATGTCTACTACCAGCTAAAAAAAAAAAAAATGGGGTAGTAAGACTCAGTGCACTCTTGTCGCATCAAATTTTCAGCATTGGTAAGCGACGCTCTAATGTAAACACATTCGAAATGAAACAAGTTGCGGGGAGGGACTGAAGTAAGAAATTTGATAATTAATAGCAATGGAGAAAACATGATACACACGAAAAAATGAACGATAGGTGCAAATAGCGTAGAGAAACAACAACAAAAAAAAGTAATAACAAATAACATAAAATTCTTGAATCATACAGACATTTAAACATCAACAGCAAGATGGCACAAGGTAACATAATTTGCATATAGGTCTCTACAAATGCTTCTTTCCAATCTTGAACTCCAGTCAAACTTACTATCAGTGGTGGTTGTAGAAAAATTATGGCTACTATCGGCTTTCCTCGCCCAAAATTTTGTCTTGAGATGAGATGGATGCACGAGGGTTGCGATAGTGTGAAGGGTCCATAATCGTTTACTTGCTACATATATACATATATATATATATATATATATATATATATATATATATATATATGTATATATATATATATATATATACACACACATACAGTGTAACCCGGATATAAGAGAAACCCGATATAAGAGAAACCCGATATAAGAGAGATTTTCTCTGGTCCCAAATTAGAGCCATACTTACCTAAACAAAATAAACCAAACCCGGATATAAGAGAAACCCCAATATAAGAGAAACCCGCATATAAGATACCTCTTCTCCGGCCAACTCTCTTATGTCCGGGTAACACTGTATATATATATATATATATATATATATATATATATATATATATATATATATATATATATATATATATATATATATATATAATCGAGTTCACCCCAGGCATGGCAGTAAAACTACTAAGACACAAGGGATTACTTGGTGAAGAAGAATTAGAAAATAGAAACATTAGTTTTTATAGGCGTTAAAATCAACAAGCCAACATTTGCACCAGTTGACAACAGACTGGGCATCGTTTTTACATCAGCGGCCAATTTGGTCTTATCGAGCTGATTTGACTTACTATCGAGACAGGTGTAAATGGTTGTATCATCAGTATAGATACTAACTTTTGAGCTGATGCCATCGGGGATTTATTTTCGTCTACCGACCTCAAATATCAGTATCCACTAAAAATAACGTATTGGCGATAAAATTCTGTCCGATTGAAAAAAAAACAAACAAAAAAACTAAGAGCTTTTATCACAAATTGCTTTGTTTACGTTAGTATACAAAACTGAGAAGATGTCTATTTCATGTGTCAGAAAAATTTGTTTTTAAAGGTACTATACAGATTCGATGGGTCAACGATAGAATCTGTAGCCGAGAGGACAAAGCACATCAGATCTAATAATGGTTTCCCCTAAGAGAAAGCAAGGGCAAATCCTAACGGAGAACGCTTATTTTTCTAGCTTCAGTTGAGCATGCATATTTTTCTCTATTCAAATACGTGTATTCATTAAAATAAAGTTTAAATATTAAAAATATGTAGACAATAAATAAAAATACACACACCAATGCGCGCACAGACACACACACACACACAAACACACACACACATGACCAAATTTTCTAGTTTTCCGTTGCTAAACGATCAGTGTGGCGCACATCAGTTGATGCCCATTGGTGTTTGTTGCAGATCCTATGATTACCTGTGGTTTATACTGCATCTATACTGAGCGATCCTTTGTTTCAATCTATGTGCATGATCTAAAGTTTGAATAACGCCAGTATATTCAAATCCTCGATCACAATGACTTCGTGCTAACAGAACCATCGGCTTCTTCCGAACAGTTTTGTCAATCCAAATTCTCTCACAAGATGATACGGTTTACATCCGCAGACTGTCATCGCCTCCCCAGACTTATAAAGAACATGTTGAAATCCGAACCCGGTTCTCATGCTTGGAAAACGTTATATCCACTCGGGTACACGGTCATATATATATTAGGTTGGTGCAAAAATAATGACGTAATAATGTCGTTTTTTAACGTATTTTTAACGTCAAAAAATGATATTATTACGTCATTATTTTTGCACCAACCTAATATATATATATATATATATATATATATATATATATATATACATATATATATATATATGTATATATATATATATGTATATATATATATGTATATATATATATACATGTATATATATATATATGTATATATATATATATATGTATATATATATATATATGTATATATATATATGTGTATATATATGTATGTATATATAGATGTATGTATATATATATATATATATATATATATATATACATATATGTATATGTATATATATGTATATATACATATATATATATATATATATATATATATATATATTTATATATATATATATATATATATATATATATATATATATATATATATATATATATATTCTTTAGGACTTTATCAATCGATGAAATTTAATCCGAGGAAGTCCTAAAGAACGGAATGAAGACTTTTTTACACTTTGTCACACATTCCACCCTCCCCATATATATATGAGCGCGTGACGAGTGACTATACGCACAAACACATTTAGATATACATATATATATTACTTTGAGTGAATTTTTTTAAATCAAACTTTATCACTAATGAATATAAACGTTATTTTTAGCGGGGACACATATTTGAGTTGTGATATTTATTTTTCAAAATTTTATTAAACAATGAAATTAATATCAGCCGGAGTAAAATGAGAAGTCCTGCAAAAGAAAAATAAAACTGCGCCGCCAACAGGAATCGAAATAACATCCTATTTTTCTCTCCGTGAAACCATTTTTTAGACGACCTTGGCGACTACCAGTTAGGCCAAAGAGTTTTGAACAGTCTTATTAAACATTAATAGTCCAAATGAGAAAGTTTCGCTTTAGCTGTGTACAAAAATGTTAAAAAAATAATATATTTAATTGCAGGCGATTGGTTTGAA